>OZ038378.1:144797766-145397766 GCA_964036045.1 Eutreptiella sp. 'Long Island Sound 2002'
GCCACCGGCGGTGCGCGTGATCGTGTAGCGTGGCCGTACTCGCGACACCGGCAGTACTCAGCCCACCGGCAGTGCGCATAGGCGTACTGCGCCTCATTCTCTTAGCCCAGGAGCCAGCATAAGTCGGGGGTGATGCCCCGGGGAGACCCACGCCTTCACGCGCTGGACGATTCTGGGACGCTGCCTCGGGTGGATCCAGGCGTTTCAGACGGTTGGTGACAAGGACCCGGAGGAAGATCGGACCGTGGCGTTGTCGTTCGCCGGCGCTAAGACCCGGATGGCCTGCTGGGAAGAGCATCCTCAGGTGTGCAGCGAGATCCGTCTTGCTCTTGCGAAGGTAAGACGGAGGACTCCCCTGGCTGGTTTGCGTGGGACCCCTGGGGGACGACGCCCAAGCCCATCGTCCATGGAACCGCGGCAGGCGCTCCTCCTCCTCCTCCTCCTCCTCCTCCTCTCTCTATCCCTCTCTCTCTCTCTCTCCCTCTCTCTCTCTCGCTCTCTCTCGCTCTCTCTCTCTCTCGCTCTCTCTCGCTCTCTCTCTCTCTCTCTCTCGCTCTCTCTCTCTCTCTCTCGCTCGCTCTCTCTCTCTCTCGCTCGCTCTCTCTCTCTCCCTCTCTCCCTCTCTCTCTCTCTCTCTCTCTCTCTCCTCTCTCTCTCGCTCTCTCTCTCGCTCTCTCTCTCTCTCGCTCTCGCTCTCTCTCTCTCTCTCGCTCTCGCTCTCTCTCTCTCTCGCGCTCTCTCTCTCCCTCTCTCTCTCTCTCTCGCTCTCTCTCTCTCTCTCTCTCTCTCTCTCTCTCTCTCTCTCTCTCTCTCTCTCTCTCTCTCTCTCTCTCTCTCTCTCTCTCTCTCTCTCTCTCTCTCTGCATCGCCCACTGGGCTCGAATCGAAGAAATTTAGAATTCCATGTTTTTGAGGCACAAGAAAAATGTTTCGGGTGCGCAGGTCCATCCTGTTTTGGGGTCATCCCCCGGGTCCCCGCCATATCCGTGACACCCGACATGAGTGGACAGGGGCGAGGCGCAGGGGGGGTGCCCTTGGCGCTGTGAGGCTCGCAATCCCAGTCAACACGCCCTTGCCCTCGAAGTCCGCCCACGGCACAAGTGGCGGGCATGGGGACCTGGGACTGAGGGGCAGATCCGCTTGTTCGTCATGCAATGCGCTGTTGGTCTGGTGCTGTACTTTAGTGGGCCTCGTCAATACGTCCCCGGCAGACACCTCTGCGAACCACAGGAATGAGTCGGTGCGGAGGACACAATGGGTGTTGATGGGCATCGCGCACTGGGTGCCAGGCAGGACACAACGCCCAGACTGCGCGCATGCGGTCCATGGTTCTTTTCCTCCCGGAAAATGTGAGAAGCCACGACACTCCTCCAACCGGGGACAGCGGCATTGTCGGGCTTGATAGATACGGGCCACGGAAATGGTGTTGGATGATTTGTCGTGCAGAGCGATTGGCTGTCTGCTTTTGTGCTGTCACTGTAACTGCGACGTGCCAAAGCGCCCATCGTAATTGTTACCCAGCTGCTGCTCCAGCAGGAATGGTCCAGCAGCCACCCATCGATTCAGGGTACATCCCGTTGCCCATGAGATATCCCATCCCATCCCATCCAAGATGCATGTTGTGTGTTCTCAGGTTTGGTGTTCCCTTGCAGGTGTGAGGCCGTGGGGTGAGCAGCTTTGGGACAACACGCACAACATCGCAAGGCAAAGTCAAATACTTGATGTTGTTTTTGCACTACTCGACAGGGGGATTCCTTTTCATCAACCTCCCACACACAGAGGGCGGGCTGTCCAATTGGCTGGATGTGCGGAGGCTGATGCATGCTATGCGCGTGTGCGACGGAATGCAGGCTGAGCATCATGCTCGCCGTGTTTCTTCGTGATGAAGATGTGCAAATATCAAACGCGCCTGCAAGGCCTCGAAGCTGGGTGCCCAACATGTGACACCCACCATGTTTCTGTAACAGCGAGGTGAAACAAGAGAGTGTTGCAGACAAAAAGCATGTTGGGCTTTTGGCCAGACTGGTGGTGAAAGATTGAAGGTGGACAACTCCTTCTCAGCCGCCACTGTTGGTTCTCGCCGATACCACGGTGAAGTGTCTTCTCATAGCCACCCATTCATGCATTTTGTGTGCAGCTTCATCGTACGATTGTTCCACTGCTCAATGTGTTTTCCAAGGTCAAAGGGTTTCTCTACCATCAGGACGCTCCCACACAATCTCTCTTTCTGAGCCGTTGGCAGACATCTCCTTTTCCTTGGTACTCAAAACATTTACCTCAAATGAGAAGTTCCTTGTGCGCTTGCGTGAAGCGCCATGCGTTGCATCGCCCCAGCTCAACTGTGGCATGCACCCACCCGGTGATGCAGTGCTCTCTGTTTCCAAGCCTCCTCCGGGGAGTGTACATGAGATGAGGCATTGCCTTTGTGGAAAGAGTTGTCATGGGTTGCAATTGAAAGCACTCCGCCCAGCTACAAATTCTGCCTTGCATCAAAAAGTATGCAGTCCATTGTTTCTTTCTGTGCTACGGTGTGCCTTTTGGTCTTTGCTTGGCCTCAAATTGATCATTCAAGAATTCGCCTACGCTCTGCCTGATCAGTGGTGACCAGTGAATTGGAAGCGGCCGGCAGGAAAGAGCAACAGCAGGAGCATCACTCTGCAAGTGGCCACACACCTTGCATTTGGATGCACTCGGGCTGCACAGCTTTGAGGCCAAGTGCTTTGCAAATACCAGAGCAAACATGGTTGCGAAAAAAGTCCTGAACCCGCAGGATACCAGTGTCTGTGTAGCCAAGAGTTGATGCCGTCCGGGAAAGCAAAGCGGGATCCGTGTAGAATTCAATGTTGCGGTGTTTGTTGTAGGCACCCTGCGTTGATGAATGGGGCATGTGCATGGGTCCCAAGTTGCTACAACAGCGCGCAGCGAGAGTCTCCAAGGCAGTGGCCTGAAACGTCAGCATACACACAGCATCTGTTTGCCATGTAACAGGGCACTTTGGATTTGCGCACAACACCGCATTCCAAAGAACAAGAAATAAGGAGCGGCCCTAAACCTGCAGGGCATGTGGGGTAGGGGCCGCCATGGGAAGTAGTTCAAATCTGTTTCAAACATTGAAATAGTTAGGCTCTGAGCAATGAGCAGGTGGGGCAATACAAAGAAAGAAAAGATTGCAGACTTCTCCTCCACAAATCCACGGACAGGGGGGGGGAGGCGAATCTCAAATCTTCGACAGGGGGTATAGTTTGGCCAAACTACCCCGTTTTTCCGAGGGGGCTGAAAATTTTGGTTAACACCCATTTCGCGCATTTGTTTTACAACCGCCTCCCACAGCTCCTAGTGCCCCAATTTCTGCACCCTATACCCCACAAATCTTTAATTTTTTGGTCCGATGCTTACTGTTGGTCCCAGTGTCCCAAATTCTGCACCCCTTGCCCCCTTTCTGGCGTACTGGGGATTTTTAATTTTTAGTCTGATGCTTGCCACAGGTCCCAGTGTCCCAATTTCAGCACCCTGCAGCCCTTGCTGGTATACCACGAATTTTTGATTTTTAGTCTGATGCTTGCCACAGGTTCCAGTGTCCCCATTAATGTAGTGGTTGTGTAGCAAACAATTCATGGCCTTCGAGTACGTTGTTGTTGCTTCCGGTTGCCACGCTATTGCCATTCCCAACAATGGACCTTGTGCTGGCACTCTACTTTTACACGGGGCACGGGGCAGGGGGTGCTGAAATTGGGACACTGGGACCTGTGGCAAGCATCAGACTAAAAATTTAAAATTCCTGGTATGCCAGCATGGGGCAGGGGGTGCTGAAATTGGGACACTGGGACCTGTGGCATGAGACGAAAAAGTGAAAATTGGGTCAATGGTAAAAACTATCCCTTTTTTCAGCGGCCAGGTTTGAAATGTGCAAAAAGTACCCAAACTACCCCTTTTTTCGAGTGGGCTGAAAAAATTCGTTAAGACCCCCGTGTACGAAATTCGAGATTTGCCCCCCCCCCCCTGTCCGCGGACCCACCGCACGACACAACAGCAACAGCAACAGCAACAAATTCGAGGTGGCTAGAGGGCCATGATCACCAGCACCCCTCATATGTGTCAGAGGGGCAGAGAGGGGGATGGCCCAGGCTCGCCAGGCATCCACTCGTGGAACCAACGACCGCGTTGGGTGGCGATAGGTTGCTGCACTCCCTACCCGACGCAGTTGCTGCACTCCCTACGCAGGTGGCAGGAGGGTGCAAAGGAGGAACAGCAAACAAGTGCATAGGGAAGCGGGGTGGCGTTGTTTCGTGCATGTGTGTGCAGAGCGCCAGCGCACACCAACCATTGGCACCACCATGGCCCTATGCCCACCAGCCCAACAGGGCTGCATCCCCCCACAAAGAGGAAAGCACCCTATAGGCCTGCAGGCACACGTCCACCGGCACGCCTCCATGCCCACGGGGGCGCGTGTGGCAGAGCATGCAACAGGATGATAGGTCCGGGCCGACAGCCAGTTGCGGGCCACGGCCCTCGTCCGTCAGCTATGTGGTGTCACGGCCTTTCTGCCATGTGCCTATGCCAAGCTGCGCATCTAAGATGTCCTCAGGAGGTAGGGGCCCACTCCTCCAGCCAAGCCAGTTGTAGTGGCACAAAATGTACCTGCCTTATGCTGGTAGCACAGGAGGCATGGCTGATTGCACTCCGTCCATTGGCCTCCATTGAACGCACTGCTGCGCACACTGCCCACACTGAGTCAAGCTCTAGGTGTACTTCCGCTTCTGAACAATAAACCCCCAAGCTCGTGACTCCACCTGAGTGCTGCCACCCATGCGTCTTAGTCTGAGTGGTGGGTGAGCTGATGGGATCCATCGCAAATACCACTCAATGATAGCCCGAGTGTTGTGGGGTTGGGACAAGTGTAGACCCAGAGGCACATGACACACACCTTGCCCCACCGATACCACTAGCATCCACCAAAGGGTCCTCGCGGGTGTGGGGGATGGTGATGACTCAATTGCCCACCTCATCGGGCCAGCCCCGCCGGACAACCACCCATGGCCCTAGAAGAGTGTACTTGAGCGTGAGGAACTCCTTGTACCCCAGCCCCATGATACAAGCTAGGTGAATGGTGGCCTCGATGCGCCTGTAGATAGGAGCCACTTGCAACAGCCCATCAAACACTGACATGAGTAGGAGTATGGGCTCCCACCGGAGGCATCAAACCCATTGCCTCGTTCGTTCATGACAGCTTGGAGAGGGGGGGCATGTGTGTGGGGCCACCTTGGATCACGCTCCAGGGACCACCGGGGTCACATCCTAGAGGCCACTTGCGGTAAGGGCCACACTGTTGGAAACACCACCAATGTCGGGGACCGCCCCATATACCCCAACAAGCTCGATCCAGCGACTAGCAATGAAGAGTGCAAGAAGGGGAGCAGAGGCAATGGGGCTGTTGTCGCTCGTGGCAAGAGGAGTTCAATTTCCGCTGTGGACGGCAGTAGCACACGCCCAACACTTGCCACCATTGGAAGCAGCAAGCATGGCGGCGGTGGTGGAACATGAGGGAAAAGGTTTGCTAGCTCCCTGCTCTAAGAGACATGGACGAGGTCAGCTGCTCACACCAGCACTGATAGAGGCCCAGTGCCCACCCTTGCGGCCACTACTCTTGCAAGTCATTTTTGGGGATGGACTGATTTGTGCTAACATCCACAACTGTTGGGGCAACCAGAGCATGGCCCACGCATACAACCAAACTACTAGCTAGGAAGACAATGGGGCTTGGCCACTGGTTAGAGCCGTCCAAGAAGACATGTGCGCCAGAAACACTAGCCTCAAGGCCACAATGACGGCCCTCTAGGATCCACGCCGACCAACATGTGTTGATGTTGACGCACTAAATGTTAGGAAATGTAGGGGGTAGTCGGGAATTAGGTGGTGGGCTCAAATTGCACAAAACAAGTACGAAGGTGGTTTGCCTCACATATCTCATATCTCATAGGAATTCTCATGTTGAGAGATTGTTTCGAGCGCATTTGTGTGGGTGCTGTGTTGGGGCTCGGAGGGTATGGCCTAAAACAACACAGTCCATGCATGGCGTAGGGATGCCCTGTCCACTAGCTTGTCCCACTTGTCCTGTTTGACACTAGCAGACACACCACGGGATGGATAGCAACAAGGTGGGTGTGTTGAACACGCTGATGAAGTCATGGATCAAATGGGCATGTGGAGGGGGCCTGTGGGACTTGTTGTTGTGACTTGTAGGTCCCAACAGGTCACAACATTGGAATTGCCCGTTCGAAGAACGGGCCCTAAGTGCTAGACCTTTTTTCCCCCCATTGACATTGGTTCGGAACAAATATGGAAAGAAATGGGGCTGAACCAGATTTACCTCAAGTTTGTGCAAGAAAGACTCTTTCATCCTCCACTGCTTTTGGTGGGGCCATCCCTTTAATTGAGCATAACGAGAGGGGGGGGGGGGGGGCTAGGAAACAGGCTCAAACATGGGAAGCCCGACTTAGTAAGAGGGGTGGGGAGAAGAAGCAGAAAGCTTGCACCAATCGATTTTGTGTGCCTCCTTAATGTGCTCTCGGCCATGCGGCTAGGATGTGCGGACATGGGCACTCACACCACTCCCATTGGTTAAGTGAGGTGACAAGGTGCTAATTGCGGACACCCTATCAGCCCAAGACATGGCATTGCCACTGTCTCAATGCGGTGAGGAAGTGGCATTGCTCTTGGGATTTACTGTTGGGGATTGGAAGATGTTGGATACTTGCGACTTGAAGCCCGCATGGATGATGTTGAGCTACTTCGGCGAATGGAAGTCTCCCTTTAGGAGCAAGACACCTTCATTTGTCTTTGAAGCCCTCATGGTGTAGGTGTGGGACGTGGTCTATGTTCGTGTATGCTTAGCTAGTCGCTCCCTAATGGATCTACCGTTGTCTTGTTGTTGGATGATTGGAGGGCAATCCTACAGCACTAGGATTCTTTGTAGAATGTGATGGGCTCGGGCGAAGGTGCTTAGTAATTGTGCTTGCTAGTCTTTTTGTCGGGGTTGTTGTTGCTGGTGACCCAGTAGATTTATGCTCTATGGTGGTCATTATGGGCAGTGCTTCTAAAGTGTGCCCGCCCAAGTGTACTTGACCAAGCACGTTACCAGTGTGCGGGTTGTGGCACAAGAGGCTAGATGGTGGTACACGAATGTGGCATACCGGTGCATTATGAGTCATGCCTTTCTTTTTGTGGGTGAGGCTAGATGAGCATGCAATCCACTTTTAAATAGCCAATGGGGATGCTTATGTGTACGAGCTTGTTCAACATGTAGGATTTTGTCCGCTGGTGACCCTCGGTGCCTCGCAAAGACGACTGCCATGTCATGGCTCCATCCCCTTGTGGCATCGGCCTCCTCGCAATGCCCGTCTCTAGTTCACACTCATCGGCTAGCTTGTAATGTTCTCACATAGCCGTACTAATAGTCACCCCCCCCCTCCCCATAGGTGCATGTCGTAGTGTTCGGGGTGCTTGGTCTCTCAAGGCACATGTTGCCGTATTGTTCTCCTGTCATGGCCGTTCCCCTACCTTTCCAACGTGATTGCACAATGCAACAGTCTTACTAGGGTTGCCAGGGTTATTCCCGCTGGGAGGAGTGCACTCACATGTTCCATAGCGAGCGCAATCGCATCTCGATGCTAAGGTCGGTGATGTGGTGTTGGATTGCAATGCAACAACATCCTGCAAGCACGGCTTCATCGTTTGACACTTACTGATTCTCTAGTGAGCCCATCCAAAATGGCTGAGAAATGGGTTGTTGTCATTCTTGGTGTGTCCGGTTGACAACGCAGAAATAAGAATGGTTGCCGGTGACATGCCTCGTAAATTTGCCCTGGAGCACCTACGGTCCTTGGATTTACAAATTGCAATTGGGGCGTCCCTGGCTCCACTAGGAACATCCCTTGTGGGGACGGGGAAAGGAGGGGCCTTTGAGCCGGTGTGAAATGGGGGGGGGGGGTTGGATGTACATCCCGCAACAGCGGTGACACACCGCAAAGGCAGTGTTACGCATCCTATGGTAGTGTCATACACCCCTGCAGTAGTGACACAGCCCAGAATAGCATTGTCACAGCTCAACAATTTAGTGTCACACCCGCAACGTTAGCTTCGGATCCCACAACCAAAGTGCTATGCTCCGCAACGGCAGTGTGCCACCTTGCAACAGCAGTGTGGCACCCCCCAACATGAAAGTCACCCCCCCCCCCCCCACTAATGTGGTGTCAGTCCCCACAATGGCAATGGCACCACAAAACAGCGAAGTACAGCACGGTAACTCGCCATGGGCTGCTTGCCACTTCTCCCGTCAAGGGCGCCCGTGATCAATCCAATGGTTCAAACATGTGCATAGTTTCCCGGCTTCACAAACGACAAAAAGACAGTGAGGCCAGAACTTCGTGACCCACCACAGGAAAAGCATATCAGAGCCCAGCGCTATGTAGCACCAAGGCAACCTAGGTGGTGATCATCTCTCCTCATCTTGTCCGACTGTGAGATGCTGACATCACGAAGAACCCTTGCAGTCAAGTGGATGATGGGCACGAGCATGAGCTGTATAGCATGTTCACCACACCACACCACACTACACCACACCACACCACACCACACCACACTACACTACATCACACCACGCCACGCCACACCACGCCACGCCAGCGACGCCACGCTACGCCACACCACACCACACCACACCACACCACACCATACCACACCACACCATACCACACCACACCACACCACACCACACCACACCACACCACACCACACCACACCACACCACACCACACCACACCACACCACACCACACCACACCACACCACACCACACCACACCACACCACACCACACCACACCACACCACACCACACCACACCACACCACACCACACCACACCACACCACATCACACCACATCACACAGATGCCTGGGCTCAAGGAGCTTGTCGTGGGCCATTGTCACAAAGGAGTCTTTTTTTCAAAAGGTCCAAAAGGTTGTTCGGCCCCCCCAAGGCCTTGGTGAGGGTTCGAAGGTCCCTGAACCTGCGGCCCCAAGGATTCCCTGGCCTTAGGGGTCAACAGTATCTCAGCAAATCTCAGCCAATGCGGACATAGCAAGCACTCTTGAACCTGCACATCCAAGCAAATGTATCGCCCATCTGAATGTTCGAATGAAAAATGAGAGAATGCTTGAGCAGTGGCATTGTCGCTCAGGATCATCCCAAATATGTTGTTGTGCTTCTCCCACTGACCTACAGAAACAAGGCAGCGCAATTGTAGCACTGAATCACATAAAGTGCTGATTGTTGTGCTCCGGGCATCATGTGCATCCTTGGGCCCCATGATTCTGGGGTGTACTCAAAATCAGGCACCCTTGGAACAGGGCCAAAAACGGGACTCTTCCAACAGCGCACATTGGTACCTGCATTGCGGTGCGGCACGGTGTGTGCAAGCAGGTAATGATGCAGTTGTCCAAAGAGGGACCCTACTGGCTTGCACATTGGTGTGCAGGACTGACAAGATTCCGGGTCTTTCCTGAGATCCAAACTTGATCAACCACCAGTCATTGCGTCGTGAACCTCTCTCAACTATGAACACTGCTTGAGCTCACTGGGACCCGGGCAGAGTGTCGGATGTTGAGGGCAGGCTGTACCCTGACTCCAGGCAAACTCCTTGAGGTGTAGACGAGAGGCGTGCAAGGGGACCAGGTCTTGGACTTGCACCCTATGCCCAAGTGAGTGAGAGGCCCATAGCTCCTCCTCCTCCTCTTACAAACGAAGTCTGATTGGTACCTAAGTGAGTATCTAGGACTGCACTGTTCCCCACAGTGTCTCAAAAGTTAATCCATTCTGATGCTGTTCCCCTCCGCAGTATAGCACCGGTTGGAGCCGCTCTGGTCGCTCTGGTCATTGGGTATGAGCCACCCCGGCCGATTATGAACTTTGACTGTAGCCGGGTTCGATCCCACAGTCACTGGTGCGCAAACATAGCACCACAACCACTCAACCACCCCGGCCAGGTTTTACAAGAGGGGGGGGGAGGTTCAGGGGGGGGTTTGAGGCACCCACTCACCCAAGACCACAGAGCCCCCAGACCCCCCCCCTCTTTATAAACAGTTGAGGTGGCGTTGAGGCGCTATCCGGGGTTGAACGGCACCCCAGCCCCACCTCCTTCGGAGTACTGCTGCTGCTTCTGCTGCTGCTGCTGCTGCTGTGTCTTTGTGGTTTGCTGACCTTTCAACCATTTTTTTTGTGGGTCACTTTTGCAGTGCTCACATTCAACCGGCCTTGTCCGCATTTGAAATGAATACTCCACACCCACAGCGGCACTGGCCCGGTTGCATGGCAAAAAAAAACCAAAGAATGAGGTCTGCAGGAGTAGGACGCCAGCAAAAAGGGGTATCCACACCCACATCAAAGGGGGGGTCCGAGATGGCAGACCCACCCACACAAGCCATAATTACAAGAGGGGGGGGTCCCAAACTGTTGACCCACACACCCAGACTGGGGCACCCACCGACTCCCCGCCCCGTTTCGTATTAATTTCTTCTAAACGCTGTCTGGTACAAATAGTCCGTGCCTCCATTGCGTGAAAGAACGCTCTTTTCTGTCTGGGCTGATTTGCCACCATTCAGGCTGAATCAAGGTTACTCTGGCCAATAAGGCACCATATTCAAAGTAGACGGAAGAAGGTACAGGTTCTTTGTATTAGTTGGTGGTTTGGGCGGCCCCTTGGCCATTGGGTATGTGAAGTTCGTGGCGGGTCGTGGTGTGTCATCATTGCATGTGTGTATGCATGAATGTAAACGCGACACAGCTGCATGCGTGGCACACCATGCACAAAATCTTCTATCGAATAATTGAAGCCAGCAAAGTTCAGGATCTTATTCGACACAACGTATTGTATCTTCCGAGGCGGGTCCAACTCTGACAGGCGCAATAACAAGTTTGGTCATTCGTCGGCCGTTCGTACTCCTTGTTTGCTCTCTCGGCGCTCCCCGTTTTCCGCATTCGACTTTCGAGTTGATATCCCTGCCTAATCACACTTACATGGACAATGCTCCTCCTATGCACTTGTCATCTTGATGCAAATTGGTGAGTGAGACCACGATAGGTGCGCACAACACATACTCCACACAATCAACCCTTAAATTGAGCCCCAAAACTGTTGAAACATACTGTTGTAGGCTTCTGCAACTTCGTCTGCTACTGAGGCACACTTGTAATCCTCCTCGAAACCTTCACGCATCAGGTACCGCTTGGCCGCAAAAGGTTGCCCGGAACCTCCTCCAAACCGGACGATGAAGGCCACCCGACATCCTCCGCTTCCCAAAGGGGCATCCTCCATGACAACCTATGTGGGGCACAACCATGCCACAACAGGTCACCACAAAATGACTGACAGCAATTAACACACTTGGGCCAGGGGGGTAAAGGCCGTACAAACACACACAGCAAAAAGGACACCTACGAAATTGTCCCTGTGGGCACAAGACTTCACAGTTTTTTGTCAGGCCAACATGGAGAGTGGGAAGAACAATGCCATGAGCTAGGCGCCTTTCTGTGGCAGTAGGAGCATGGCGGAACGTTTTTTTTTAATTGCAGAACAGTCTGACCCTCCTCTTTGAGAGTGCTTGGGTATGCCCAGATGCACAACGACGTGTGACGTGAAACAGTACTCCCCCCATAGGTCCCCATAGGTCCCCATAGGCCCCCATAGGTCCCCATAGGTCCCCACAAGTCCCCATAGGCCCCCATAGGTCCCCATAGGCCCCCACAGGTCCCCATAGGCCCCCACAGGCCCCCATAGGTCCCCATAGGTCCCCATGGGTCCCCATAGGTCCCCATAGGCCCCCATAGGTCCCCACAGGCCCCAATAGGCCCCCATAGGTTCCCTTAGGTCCCCATAGGTCCCCATAGGCCCCCATAGGTCCCCACAAGTCCCCATAGGTCCCCATAGGCCTCCATAGGTCCCTATAGGCCCCCATAGGTCCCCACAGGTCCCCATATGCCCCGATAGGCCCAAAATTCCCATAGAACCCCATAGGCCCCGATAGGTCCCCATAGGTCCCCATAGGTCCCCATAGGCCCCCATAGGTCCCCATAGGTCCCCATAGGCCACCATAGGTCCCCATAGGTCCCCAAGTCCCCATAGGCCCCCATAGGTCCCTATAGGCCCCCATAGGTCCCCACAGGTCCCCATATGCCCCGATAGGCCCCCATAGGTCCCCATAGGTCCCCATAGGCCCCCATAGGTCCCCATAGGCCCCCATAGGCCCCCATAGGTCCACATAGGTCCCCACAGGTCACCATGGGCCCCCATAGGTCCCCATAGGCCCCCATAGGCCCCCATAGGTCCCCATAGGTTCCCATAGGCCCCCACAGGCCCCCATAGGTCCCCATAGGTCCCCATAGGTCCCCATAGGCCCCCATAGGCCCCGATAGGTCCCCATAGGCCCCCACAGGTCCCCATAGGCCCCCACAGGTCCCCATAGGTCCCCATAGGCCCCGATAGGTCCCCGTAGGTCCCCACAAGCCCCCATAGGTCCCCATAGGACCCCATAGGCCCCAATAGGCCCCGATAGGTCCCCGATAGGTCCCCCTTGGCCCCCATAGGCCCCCATAGCTCCCCATAGGCCATATAGGTCCCCATAGGTCCCCATAGGTCCCCATAGGTCCCCATAGGCCCCCATAGGCCCCCATAGGTCCCCATAGGCCCCCATAGGCCCCGATAGGTCCCCATAGGCCGCCATAGGCCCCCATAGGTCCCCATAGGCCCCCATAGGTCCCCATAGGTCCCTGTGGGTCCCCATAGGCCCCCATAGGCCCCGATAGGTCCCCATAGGTCCCCATAGGTCCCCACACGCCCCCATAGGTCCCCATAGGTCCCCATAGGTCCCCAAAGGGCCCCACAGGTCCCCATAGGCCCCGATAGGTCCCCATAGGCCCCCATAGGCCCCCATAGGTCCCCATAGGTCCCCAAAGGTCCCCATAGGCCCCGATAGGTCCCCTTAGGTCCCCGTAGGTCCCCATAGGCCCCCATAGGTCCCCATAGGTCCCCATAGGCCCCCATAGGTCCCCATAGGTCCCCACAAGTCCCCATAGATCCCCATAGGCCCCCATAGGCCCCAATGGGTCCCCATAGGTCCCCATAGGTCCCCACACGCTCCCATAGGTCCCCATAGGTCCCCATAGGTCCCCATAGGTCCCCATAGGCCCCGATAGGTCCCCTTAGGTCCCTATAGGCCCCCATAGCTCCCCAGAGGTCCCCATAGGCCCCCATAGGTCCCCATAGGCCCCATAGATCCCCATAGGCCCCCACAGGGCCCCATATGCCCCGATAGGCCCCCATAAGTCCCCATAGGCCCCCATAGGTCCCCATAGGCCCCCATAGGTCCCCATAGGTCCCCACAGGTCACCATAGGCCCCCATAGGTCCCCATAGGCCCCCACAAGCCCCCATAGGTCTCCCGCTGCATGTCCCTGCGTCCTGGCGACGGCAGAAATCTTTGTATGATGGACTTCCAACAGAAAGAGAAAGAAAAAGAAGTAAAGACCGAAGCAGTGGAGGCCTGCAGGCTCCTGCATGAGGCACGAACACCTCTACACGTAGTATTGCAAAGGGAAATACATGCAGTACTGATGGACAGATGGACAGATGGACACACGCGCGCGCGCGCGCGTGACATCACGGAAAACCACAGGGGTCAAGATAGGGGGTGCTCCTAGTTACGGCCAGCTGCAGCAGTAGGCTTTTGACCCCCCCCCCCACCTACCCCATAGGCCCGCTGCGGCTAGCCAGATATGGCAGGATTTTGCCGGCTGGCGTCACCACTGGGCCAAACTGGGCCATGGTGATCCGGCCGACTCCATGGCCTGTTGGGGTGGGCCACATCAAGGGTCAACATTGGTCCAAGCATAGAAGGGTATGGAGCAAGACAAATGCGGTGTATCATGGGGGGCACATTCATGTATGGAGATGCACGGTCATATCCATCTGTTTGCATGGAGGTGCATGGATTGAGGCACTTGTGGAGGCCTCCAGCCATGGGTTCGGGATGTATGTATTTCCTACAGCTAACTTAAATCTGTTGCTGCCCCGCATTCGGTGCCAACGATGCCAGCTGTAGCCCTTGTCCCTAACCGGAATCAATGTGTATATTATGACAGGTACAAGATGATGTGCCCACGCCTGTCGCACCCGTTCATGAAAAATTAGTTATCAAAAACTAAAATTATTGGAAAAACAAATTACACCTAAAAACCAGAAATAGAATTCTAAAAAGAAATTAGAAAACTTCATAAAAATTTTATTCCAAAATAAAAATAGAAAAAGTTAAATGCCATTGCGTGTTGGTCTTTTTAAGGCATGGCGGTCCCCCGCCGAAAACAAATCCTGACCACACCAGGACTCAGACCAGGAACCACCTGATCCGTAGTCAGGCATTCTATCCATTGAACTATGCGGCCATCTATTGCGTGTTTGTCTTTCTCATACCCTGGATTTTGATTTTGAGATTATTGCACGAATCCCCGGGTTTGACATCCGGATTTAACTTAGGACCACATGAAGGGTGATCTAGCTATAGACGCAAGCAAGTGGTAATGTTCACAAATGCATTTGAGCTAAACACCACAATGCAAATATGATGTATCCGTGTGGCTCCTGCTCCCCCTTGACGACTTACCCATTGGAGTCTTTCTATCTTTCGGACGCGGGCAGACAAAACCGGGATAGCCCGCACACAACACAACCTAGTCTTCACCCTATGTGCAATACGTAGTCGGCTGATCACTGATCCGCGGGGGTCCATAACCCCCCCCCCCCCTGGAATGATCCATGGATCACGGATCGCCAACCCCATAACCCCCTCCCCACAGCCTAGCATCCCTTGTGTGCGGGCTATGCCGTTGTCTACCGAAGATCCGGTGTTGTGTGCTTTTGCGTGTTTTGATAGACACTAATGAATCCACCTCCATGCGCCCCCCCCCCTCCATGGTAAGGTATGTACACATAAGTGTACCTTATGTACCCTATGTGTTCACCTGAAGGCTGCTAAACATTCTATCCAGGCTGGTACCATCCTTACAACCCTTGATCACGCAGCGCTTGCTCGGTCATTGTGCGCGTGTTGTGCGCGCAGGCTATCTCGTACTAGAGGGGCGCCAAGGGCAGCTCGTCGTTAACATGTTGGTGCCCCACTATGAAGGCGTTGGAGGTGCGTTGAACCCATGTGACCGCAAACATTCGTAGCACAAAACAACCGAGCAAAGCACCCGAATGCAAACACGCCCAACCGTCGTCAGGTGGACTTGCACCACACAAAGAAAAGTGCCACAAGGACCTCTTTGGAAGAAGCAAGTGACAAATGCAGGTAGAGCAAGCAGGTTCCACCGGAAATGTCTAATCACACGGGGCTGTAGAATTTCATGTATACATTCGCTAGATGCAGCGCAACCTAAACTTCAGTGTTCCATTACTCAGTGAGGTGACCGGGAGATCTTGACACATCATGGTAGAAATCAAGTATACGTGAACTGTAGTTGTCACACGGTAGGCCTTGAATTTTTGGAATAAAATTCAGCACAGGGTCAAACTGTTCAATCGTGATGGGGCCAAACTGACATGCTTGCCAAAGGGTGGAGAGCACATGGAACAACGTGAGACAACAATTGATCAGAGATGGTGTGGGCAGAAAGGAGGCAATTTGGCGCCATACACAATTTGGTGCCATACATCTATGGGTAAAATGCACAGGGTGACCGTTTCAGGATCCATGAGTGGTGGCACTCCACATGGACGAGTACGAGTACGAGTAGCAATGAAACTGTCCGAGAGCAAATTTGTGGGGAAAGTTAGATGTCAATGGTCCAGAAAATTCTCCAGGTCAGCAGTGGATGGGTATGTGTCAAACATCCGTTTGCACAGGGAAAAAGCACTCTGGGCATGAGAAGCCAAGTGGTGGCCAGTTGAGCAGAGATAGCATAAAAAACCAACAACCCAAGGCTTTGGGGGTCACGGGCTGTTGTTTAGTGAATTTTTTTGACATAGTGCAAAAGCGGCAATACATAATCCCTATACCAAGCCACCTCCCACAGCATATACCTCGTGTGCCTCCATCTTTTGCAACTCCAATTTGTGCTTCACATTAGGATTAAAGATGAACAAGGTGCCCCATCCTCGGGTCATTTTCCAGCCGCTTAGACTCGAGGAGGATTCAAATGAAACAAGAAGGCATGTATTAAGATCTGTCATGTAAGTGGGCATCAACTTTTAGGGTGCTGATTGGTCGTTTGTCATGGCACAGGCAACAAGAGCACTACATTGTGCACCCAGGGATTCGCTAGGTGCACCTAGGGATGTTGAGGCTAGTGTCGGACACCACTCCAAGAAATGGGCCTTCAAATGACATAGCCTGAGTGAAATTGTTGTGGTATAGCAACAAACTGTCGTGTACATATGATGTTCAATCAAGTACCGCCCAACACCAATACTTTGCATTCAAGTATCAGAGACCCAGTGCCTTGCAAGAGACCCGGGGCTTTGGCTCCAGGTGAAAAAGTTAAGAGACCTTCGTGTGTTGTCGGGGGGGGTAGAGTAAGGAATTGTTTGACAGCATGTTACGTTACTAAGGTAACACCAACCCTGACCACCTCCCCCCCAACCTCTCCATGTTACTCAAAAATGGGCGGCAACCGAGCAAAAACACCCGGCACCACGTAAATTAATGATACTCAGGGATGAACTCAACCCCCCACCCCACCCACCTATGTTACCCGAATCCCATAAGGTGCCGTAAGATGCAGTCCCTCACCCATCGGCATGTCCACATACATAGGCCATGTGAAATATCGAATTGTGCAAAGTGATTGAGAAGCACATTTTTGTTTTCACTGTGCACCTTTGATGGAAAAGAAAGCAATCTAACTTGCATGTTAGAGGTCCGTGGCACTGGTAAGTCGATATATTGCTTTCAAACCAAACTTGAATGTGCTTGGAAAGCCTTAATGAAAGTGGAGCATTTGAGTGGCCAACTGTGAAGTGCACACGCATAGATTGCTATAGCCACCCCTTTTAGACTCTTGTGTATCTCGTGGCACACCACTAGGTGAGGGTTTTCTACAAGGCATTGCACAAAGGGTAGAGGACAAGGCCTTCAAATGGCAGGTCCAAGTTATCAGAGTTACAGCCCACTGTCATCATCCATTTTGAACAGGATTGAATTGACAGCTGCTCAGCCTGGCAGCCGAGGATGGAGATATTTGACGGTCGGTGGCCCTGCACACACAATGCAACTCCTCGTAAGTGTCCACAGGCAACGCTGCCGAAAAGGTGATGATTTGAAAAAAGGTGATGATTTGAACTTGAGCTCACCCGATCTCAATGTCACATGGGTCCTCATGCAGTGATGTAATTGGTTGGGAAACGTGCTGGTCCCCTGCACAATAGTGAAGTGTGAGTGGCCAATAGCAGAAGAATTTCTCTGTTTGGGGCCTTTTGAGCCGGTGCTGAGCAACGCTCGATGAACTTTGCATGCAGACTTGATTGGCTTCGTAACAAGGCCTTGCAACGACCAAAGGATTTGGACAAACGTTTAGCCGCCCAACAGGAGCTGCGCCCTCCTCCAGACGAGAGGTCATATTGAGGGGAAAAGTAGAGACCAGACAAAGAGCAGGTGGCAAGCCGTGTCCGCGCCAAGACCTGTTCCTTTGCAGGTACCTTTACTTTAAGCTACGACATGCAAGGGGCCACCGATACTTATCCTCGTACACGCTTTAAGCACGTCGATGACGACCTGCTATGCTGTCTTTGCAACGGCGTACCTAAGAACCCTATGGTGGCGCCATGTCAGCATGTGTGCTGTCCAGCGTGTCTCGAGGGATGGCACGGATGTTGCCCCCAGTGCGGTGCAAGCTGGTCTCCACAAGAATGGGGACCACCAGGGCGAATCGTCCAAAACATGTACAAAAAACTCGATATCCTTTGCGAGTATTCGACCAGTGGTTGTGACTTCTCAGTCAAGTTTGGGAACCTGGAGGAGCTGGATGAACATTTGGCCCACTGCCCCAAGGCGATTTGTCGGTGTTCCAACGAGGGTTGCACTTTCGAGGGACCACGGGACACGATAGAGCTACACGAGCAGAAGCAGTGCGAGCATCGCCTGGTGTACTGTGAGCTCTGCGACACGGCGGTGAAATACAACGCCATTCAGGAGCACAAGACATCCTTCTGTCCAATGATGGAGATTGAGTGCACCTGTGGACAAAAAATGCTACGCAAAGATAAAGAGGCACACTTGCTTCGTTGTCCCCATCGAGTTCTTGTGGTCTGCCCTGTCGCAGGATGTGGTCAGAGAATTCCTCAAGGAGACTTGGAAACCCATATCTCAGGGTCGTTGTCCATGCATTTCCAGCTCCTGAGTGTGGCTACACAAGAGCGTGATAGTACAATTTCTCGCTTGGCAGACCAGCTCACGCAGACTCAAAAGGTTTGTCTGCTGCCTTGTTGACGGTTGTGCAGGTGCAACGCGGGTGCCACAAGGCCTAAGCGCTCTGGGGTTGTGTCGGGGGGTTGTGCATGCGTGGTAGTGCTGTTTGCCGCGCTGAAATTTCCTGCGGCTCCTTTCACGCAGAAGCTTGCCGAAGCCGAAGAGAAAATTGCGAATTTGGAGGCGGACAAGCACGAGCAATCCTGGTATGGAATGGGTTTGTGGCGCCGAGACGAAGGCTGCAGAAATGTGTGGACCATTGGTAATATGAACCAGCGACTCAAGGATGCAACCCTCAAGCACCAGGCCAGTGCTCAACGCCAGCCGGGCTGTTCAGTTTACGTCCCTATTCTCCTTTGGAGCCCCCAGTATTACACACAAGCATCATTCGGATATCGGTTTTCCTTGTGCTTGAATATTAGTGTTCACTCAGTCGGATTGTTCATCCACTTGCACGAAGGGGAGTATGATGACCAGCTTCCATGGCCATTTAACCTGGATTACACTGTACAGTTGGGAACTATACAGTCCACGATCACTCAACGTGACTCCTATATGCACTACACATCTCAGGGCCGGCCCCCACACGAATTGTCGTGGGGCTGGGCGAATTTCTGTGACCTTAATTCCTTCAAAGAGGCCCTCCAAAATGACAGTATTGAGATAACTGCCTATTTCCACGCGTCACATGCTTCCGTCACCCCTCACCACAATGGCGTGGCTGCTGGGATGCCCATGGGGCAGCACCACTACCATCAACAAGGTGTTCCCACGGCCCCTCAGCAGCAGGCTATTCAGTCTCACCAAAATCACAAGGCACCCAAGCACCACCCAGGAATCCACCCTGGCCAGATGTATGCTGCGGTGGGCCAAGGTTACTAGGTGATGCTTTTCCATGGATAGTTTTTACTGGTGTGTTGGTTTGCCGACACAACTTCAGTGTCGCACCATCTTCCAATACGAGGTTTACTTGCTGTACAATTGCACCCTGCATGACCGTCCTGACGCTTCTCGACGTACTCAGCAGTCTGCACTTCAAATATGTTCAAAACCAAATGTTTGCGCTTTGCTCTGCTCTCCCCCCAGAGTTTCATTTGATGAATTGAATTCCACAGCGGATTGCCAGATTGGCAATGCGCTGTGAAATGCAAAGGGATTGATTGGCAATGTCTTTTACTCGGAACTGTCAGTTACAAAAGCATCCAATGGGGCAGAAGCCAACCTTCCAGGGCCATTTGTGTGTGTGCTTGCTGCAAGTTGGTGACCCCAGTGCCACATTTTTCAGGAGACCTTGTCTCGAAAGATGCCCTGCACCACCCAAGAAGGTGTTCCTTTCCCTCAGTAAGTTTTGCCAACATAGCCTTAAGACTCCATGTCTCACCACTCTATGTTGTGTCCACACAGAAGAGGGCCCAAGTGAGATTACGTGGACACCCCATACCAACGTTGAGGGAACCCTCCCCAGTGGCTTTGGTGTCTACAGCAGCCTAATTGGTCGGCAGTTGTGGCAGTTGCTGTATGCAATATGACTGTTTCTATTTTGTATTTTGCTGATGTTTTTTTTTCTAGTCCGGGATACTGGTGCTCCTCATTGGACATGGGAAATACCTTCCCCAACTTTTCACCTACAAACAACAATGGAAAATCATTTGAAATGACTCTCTGTGGGATTTTTGGAAAAGCACACTCCAAGGCAAAAAGGAGTGGAGAGAGGATGTGAGGATACGCCGGAGGAGATCAAGAGTACCAGGTGTTGAGAGGTGTTGAGAGGCCAATGGCACTTCTGAAAGAGCCCAAGGTAAGGGCGGGTGGCCAAAGGCGCCACCAGCTGCAGACATCATCAATACATGCCAAAACTCTCCACTCCCATTCTGGTAGTGACCAGTTTCAAAATTTCACTGTTTTAGGAAAGATTTGCGTGGCATGGAGGGACACCACGCAGGGGCAAACAGCACCTGTGAGTAGTGGGACAATTATCCCATTCTCATAGAGCAACAGTAGGTTGATGTATACTTTTTGATTAGGATTACTCAAGCGTGCGACATACAATTTTAAGGATCGACCATGTGTCAATTAGTGCTTTGGAAATGCTTGCCATGTATGCATCTACATTACGGGCGCTATGCACAGACGGAAATGGGAAAGGTGCATTGCATGGTGTCTGATTTAGTCCCCTCGAAGGTAACCCAAGAATGGAGTTTTGTGTTGTTTCTGAAAAGAGAGGTCTGCGAAGGAATGCAATGCAACCCACATCAATAATGGCCGTGGTCTGTGCCCGTACACCCCGTTTTAGACGTCCTCGAGCGAACACAATTACCGGTCAACATCCAAGAGATATTCTCTTTGCTCTTATGGTCACTAAGTTCATACAACGCGAGGAACACACAACGACGTGCATGGGGCTTTGCCAAGTCAAAGTGCCTGAGTTGGCCATTTTCTCGGTCACAGTGTCTGAGGTGGGCTTTTGCTGAGTCAAAGTTGCTGAATTGGGTTTCTACAAGTGTCTGGGTTGGGCATTTGCTAAGTCAAGCTGTTTGAAAATTGCTAGGTTGGGTTTGTGCAGTCAAAGTGTCTGGGTTGCTTTGCTACTCTAGTTCCATCATCTATCATCATCATAGCCGCACGCACATATTGCAAATCATGGACCACTTGCAGCAATGGGGACAGTGGCATGCGGTGGAGGTGCTGGTTTCGTAACACCGTGGATTCTACGGTTCTTGGCCTAGCCGCCCGCCCACGTGCATAGTAAGTATAATTGATGTTGTCAACTTGTTGGGCAATCCCACGGTTTTCGGAGTTCTGCTCGACCTAAGAGAGAGCTATGGTGAGGCAAACCCATCTCTCTTTTTCTCAACTGCCTGAAAATACCACGACGCATACAAGCACGGTATCCTTGATGTTTTGTTTACAATATTGGAATTACTGATAATTGATCACCATGTGAGCGTTTGACACTGCCCCAACATGTTGTTGGCAGCCGAGGGACATTTCATACACTCAAACAACCCAATGTGTCGTGCAGCCGCAAGTGTACAGAGAGCGCAAGAAGGAGCTAATAGTGGTATTGGATCAAAAATGAGGTGCCGCAAACCAACAAATAGGCGTCGAAGGTGTGTGTAGCACTACAAAGATTCAACTCTTTGGTGGTGGTGACGGTTGGAATGACGCAATGAGGGACAGCTAAAATGCAATGATTGCGATCTCTAATTTCATCAGAGGGCCAAGGGGGGCAGGAACGTAGAGACCAGAACTCCTAAGCGTAAAAAAAACAACAAATGCTATGAAGCGTTGCGGCTATGAGATTAGCTATCCTTCCAAGCTCCATCGTAAGAAGCGGGAGTTGGTACCTATGGACGCTTTCACGCGTGTTCAATGGCCAAAAGGTCGTCGAGATCGCCTTCCGTGGCTGTACATAGCGCACTTGGCGCTAAATTGCGATTCGTGATGTTGCCATGATACTTGTTTTGTGGTGCCACTTGTCATCATTTGTCCAACCAGGTGCCCATAGTTTGGCAAATTGATTTTGCATCCGTGTCCAAGGAGGTAATAGGTTTTTGCTACCATTATGCACTATTTCTTGGGCACATGTGTCATCTTTGTGTGTTTCAATTGTTGTCGTTGCATGACAAGACGGCCAAACAAAAACTAACCGTCGCTATCTATATATGCCATTGTTGTACAACAGGATGAGTCCGCGGTCACAACGTTGAAGGAAGGGGCAATTGCAACCAAGGAGAGATGCAAAAGATGCAGGTTTGCTGTCACCATATGCTGTTGAATTGCTTGCGGCGCAGTAGTTTCTCTTCATTCCGAGCCCTTCTTCACAACCTTTTCCCATGGTGGCCCACCATCACATCCCACTCTAGACGCCGAGAATGCATAAAACTTTGCGTTAACGCGGGCTGAACCAACCTTGCATCTGTAGACTCTAGATTTGTAACCGAAGATGTATCTCTCTGCCCGGTGTTGAGTACCGAAGTATCAGCCTTCTGTCGACTTCAATTGTCAAGATGCCTTGCTCCTAAGACAGGTGCTCTGGTTCTCGGTGTTGAGCTCCGAGATGCAAGCCAACGCGCGCCCTCAAACCAAAAAGCCTATGTCTCGGCCAGTGAGTACTTCCTCAGGTGCACTGAAATCTCTCTGTCAACTCTGGAGGCAACCAGAATCTATCCATTGATTTGCAGACAAAAAATACAGAAGCGGTACTGCTTTTTTTTGCAACGCAACTTGATTGATTTGGGCGTTGTTTCTTCGTGATTGCACTTTTACCCATCACTCGCAGCACGCGCGGCTGCAGGCGGGATGTGGGTCATTGCATTGAAAAAAAAAAAAAACTGGGGTTTGTTGAAAATGGTCGGAAATTTTTCTGCTTTGTTTACTATTTCCGTTGTAGAGCACAGCATACGCAACATGGATGCAAAGCAAAGTACCTGTGCAGCCGTGATCGGAATTTCGATCGGTATGTGAAAAACAATTGCTTGTGCACAGGTTTCGATTCCGAAGATAATGTTTCTCTTCATTAAAGGAGCGTTATTCTGGCTCGCTTGGCGTTGCGTCGGCATCGTGCCAAGCCCTTGCATTTATCTGATTACCTTTGCAGGTGTCATTGCTTTTGTCAGCTTCAACAGCGTCGCACAGAGCTCGGCCACGTCTCTGGTTGCCTCTGTTCCTACCACCGCAAGGCCTGTCACGGTCGCAGCAGCCACCAGACGTATGTGCCACCCAAGGGACATCTGCGCCTTCTCGGTGGGTGCATACTGTCGTGCAAACCGCGTCTTGCAGCAACCTTTGTTGAAGCCAATGTGAACCAAAACTTTGAGGCAAGCTTGTACAACAGCGCACAAAATGCGGAGGAGGCAGCTGCTCAGTATGAATACGAAACAGTGAGTTTGCCTGCCTCTCAGGTATGCTTGTGATGTGAAGCTGGTGGGTCACTGAATGCACACGCTTTTTTCTCGAGTCCCCCTGAGTGCCAACGTTGAAGCTCCAACGTGCCCCACGCACAGCAGCGTCTAGAGTTTTCTCTTCCAGTATGCCCGCAAATTGAACCCGAAACATACATAGCACGCTGTCTGGAATTGTGAATTCGTGCACCTGGGCCACGTGTGTAACCTGCATGCGTGGGTCTGGCTGGCCTTTCATATTTCTGCTTGCCCACCGTGTGTCTCGTATGTTTCCGCGCCTTTGCCAGGAATCCTGGGCGTGGCGATCTCTTCTGGTGCTTGGGCTCATCCCTGCGGCAGTGGTTGCTGCTGTGTCTGTCCTCCGCCGCCAGACTCAAGGTCTTGTGACACTCGAAGATGTGGAGGCAGGCGCAAGTATGTGTTCAGTGTTGTGCCGCCAAAACTTGGGCGGAACGGTTGTTGCAGCGTCTCAAACCTTGATGTTGTTTGTCCTCTTCGCAGGACCCTTTCAGTACAACACGACGAGCCCGTTCCGCGGAACCAGTGTGCCTGGCAGGTTTTGTGCTCTGCTATGGTAGTCGGAGGGTCGAGACGGAAGGGCGAACAGGAATTCGTGCGTCGAACTTTGTTATCGATAACCGTACACGCACTCAGTGATGAGGCAAAAAGGACGGCTGCTCCCGTGTTGCTGGAAACGTCGTAATTTTCCATCTGATACAGAGCCAGCCTGGCCCTCAGTGCAAAAAAGGATATCCATCCTGAGTATTTTGAAGAAGCCAAGGTCTACTGTGGAGGAGAGCACGTGTTTACCACATCCGGCTCGCAGGAGAAATACGTTGTTGATATCTGGTATGCACGTGGACAGCGTTGAACGGCCAGACATTTCCTGCACGAAGCCATGCTCATGTTCACGGACTGCGCTTTTCCGACTGCGCAGTGCGGATTTTCGTCATTTCACCTCAACCTACAGGTCTGGCAACCACCCCTTCTACAAAAAGGACGGTGGGCCTCTCATCGCTGATGCGGGCCGGGTGGACAGATTTAAGAACAAGTACGGCAGTCTGGGTGGCCTCGGCGAGGTCCCTGGCGCCGGTGGTGCTAAGGAGGAGAAATAATTGCGGTAGGCACAGTAGGAGACACGCGTTGGTTCCATGCTCGAGAACCCAGTGCACAATACTGTGCACGTTCAAATTTTAGTTGCCTGCAACACATGTGAAAAGCAAGCACCAAGTCCCGTCACCCCTGACCTTGACCCGTGCAGTCGTGTTTGTGTGTTTGGCCAACACTCTGCGCCGTGAAGGTATTGCAGTTGCACGAGGAAACCCTGGGTTGCACGGTTTTCCCGTTGGGGTTGTCTGTGTTGGACTGCCACGTGTCCCCGCAGCCCCCTTCCCTTTCTGGGGTGCACCCGAAAAAAATCCCACCCACGGATGAAACTGCCTGTCTGGTGCTTGTGTCCCCTGTACTGCCCCGAATGTGTTGGCTGAAGTGCAAACATTGCAACAGGAGGATGGAGCTGGGATTGATTCTGCATGTCATCTATCAGGTGGTTATGCATCTAGGGCTCTTCTGTTATTGTTCAGACAAGGCAGTGGATTGTTGGCCGCAGCCTTTGTTTCGACACTGCGCACAAGACGCCCAGTCATATACTGTACAGTCCTTTACTTTGCTCGGCACTGGATAGGCTTTCTAAACCCGAAAATTGAAGCTGGTACTACCAACTGGTGGCTGAAGATGATGTGGTTAATTTTATGTTTGTGTTTTGTGGCACAGGTTGGTGTAGACGTCGGGTTGAGATTCACAAGCAGTTGGCGTTAGCAGCAGTTGATTTTCTTTGACAGTTGTCCGAAACTGGCATTCTGAAAAATCTCGTCAAGGAGATGCACGAGATTTGTTCAGTACTGTGAGAGAGCCCAGGGTCAGGTATGATGGGGCATGGTAGGCAGAGGAGGCACGTTATATTTGACAAATGGCTCTGCGTGGCATTGGTCGTAACAAGCGAGGAGGCAAATCACGTGGCCAGGGGCAACATTAGAATACATGAATGGATAAGTTCGAATTTGATTTAGGGTGTTAGGGAAATGGGTGCGTCGATGTTGTGTTGTGGGTGAAGAGTTGCTGGTCATTTTTAGTTCTCGAATTTCCAATTTGGACGCATTTTTATAGCAAATGGTTCACATGTCCAATTTAGGGTGCACATTTTAGGCTACAGTGCATTTGCAGGTTGGTTGGTTGGACTGGCGACCAGGTGCAGCTTTGCAGCCGCCACTGAGACCACATACGGTACGAAGCCCCCCCCCCCCCCTGGGGGGGGGGGGGAACAGTACCATGGCTTCTTGCCAAACCCCCTCCCCCCCTGGGAGGTGGGGGGGGTTGGGAAGGGAAGGTTTGGCAGTCTATGGCCATGGCAAGACTATTGTTATTTGGGGGGGGGGGGGGGGCAGGAGCTGGCCACCGCGCGTTGGGTAGTACATCTATTTGAAGGTTAGAGCAAATTTTCTTATGGTTGCAACAAGAGGTGCCTTTTTTTTTTTGCCAAAAGATGTCATGTCCTGTGCATGTGCTCTGCATACATACAGAGAGACACAAAAATCATTCGTGGTATTGCGCTTTGCCGGGTTGTTTTGTTTTTGCCCCAAGATCTAGGTCGCCCCCCCCATTTTTCCCCAAATCTGTTTATTTTCACAACGTGCTATGGGCATTACTTTTAAAGTTGCAACCAATAATCATTTTGTGAAATTTTACAGTGCAGCCACTCAGAATTCTTCTGGATCTTATGGCGGAAAAAAGGACCGACCAATGTTGTTATAGAATTATAGCATGTTATCGTGTATTGCCGCTTTGGACAATCTGTTTATCATCAAACACGGGTCCATTTCCGGTTTCAGTACTGATTGTGGTGGAATTGGCCCTAGTTTGTGATTGTTTGAAAACGAAGGAAATCTCCAGTATTGAATGGATTGCAGCAAACCGGCAATTGGTAAGAAACTTATGAACAATAAAATTCGGGTCATTTCCCCAAAAACGCTTTCATCTAGCATTCATTTTTAATACTTTGGGACCGCATGAGCGCCTTTTCCTGGCGAACGCTAAGCTGCCACCTCTGTTTCCAATGTGATTTGACTATGTAAACCAAGAGTTCGCGATCAGATTTAGAAATCGGTTGCAAAAAAAAAGAAAGAACGACGAATGTGAATGAGGCGACACTAAACTGCAGGTTTGCATGTTCCTAAAAATCAGTAATTCTGAATCATCATGAAAAGTGCAAGTTTCAGCATCACAAAAGTTATTTATTGTGAAAAATGACATGTGATTTTGTACTTGGGGTTTGAATAACTGATTGAACCTGTCATGATTTCCAACAAACAGTAAAGCCCATTTTGACAAATCACACAGCTTTTGATGACATTGTATAAATACACTTTGGCATAAGTTTCAGCATTGCTGGAGATGATTTTCTATGTTTTGTTATGCTATTTATTTGCTACTTTGCATTGTTTATATAGGTTGGTGTTTTGTTTGGTGACCTTGGAGTTCTCTCTTCCTATAAAAACAACAAAGTCTATTCTTTTGGGTGCATTGCTTGTGTTCATCAGTCTATAGGGACCAATTTCAACACCCCCAAGTGGCGTCAAAATCATATCCATCCTTCACTTCCGAGCAACATGTACACAAAAACCGTAATAAATACTGCGCAACGTGTGGAATACGACATAGAACACTCCAATTATTTGAAATGTTTGCTACATTGCCGCCAACCTTTGTACTTATGTGTCTTTTTTTATTGCAAAATTTGCCTCATTGCGATTAGTTTGGCACAATGTCCACCCATAGTGCCATGCGTCGCATCGTCTTAAGATTGTAAATGCAAAAGGCATGCACAACTTGTTAAGTCTCTTCACCAAATGTAAACTTTACCACACGATGGAGTGTTCTGCTTTTCTAATCAAGCGGCACAATATTTTCGTAACCAGGCTTGTTGTCCGCGGCAAGGACCCAAATCTACCCTCCAATAGTCTTTCCATTAGCTGTGTTGCCCTAGCTTGTGTCGTGATATCCCATAGGTCGTAGACGGCCATCCATGGGTTCATACTTTATGCTCAACGGCTTTTTATTCAAGTAGTTCAGTAGCTTATTTGCTTGACGTGCATGTTTCTCTGATGGACGAGAGGTCTTATGTTGCAGTTTGTAGATTTTAAATGACTCATTCGGATAAGCGGAAGTTCCACGCCATGTGAGCGCTACGATACACGATTTGAACAATGTATGTTCTTGTTCCGTAAATACTCTTTGGGGTTCTTCTTTCGCTGATAGTGCAATGGATTCAATATAGTGCTTCCAATGTGCGGTGATAGTAGATACCTCGTTCTTTTCGTCACGACTCGTCATCACCGGTATGCTGCAATACGCGGAAGTTCTGTCTTTTTTTTTTTACCAATAGGTAAGAAATCCCGGACTTGCTGACGCCAAGAATCAATGAAGCCGCGAGCACGAGACAAGAAGATGTCGTCAACATGGGCGCACACAATCACAACCAAGGTCCTGTTCTTCGCTTCACCACAAAACCCAGCATCCTAACCCTAACCTTGACCCTAACCTGTGCACTTAATGTAGTGTGTATCACAACAGCATCTTTTGAAAATGCTTAGCCATTTGCACTATGGCATCAAACGGTCTTGTAGGCATTCTTTGCTGTTCTTTGCTTTGTGCCTTGTTTTTCACGGTTTGCTATGAATTGTGGATGATTCATCTTGTGAGGTGCCCCTAGGAATTGCATTTCTGCCTCTTCTCTCCACTCTCGGCGTTCTTTTAGTTTCACCAAAATCTCACTTTTCAGTTGGCCACCTAAAACAAAAGATTCCGAGTTTTTGAAGTTTAGAAATGCTAATGACTTTCTTTTTAGATTTTTGGTTTTGTTGGAATCTTATTCTTTAGTAGAGAATGCTTTTTTTTTTTAATGAGCGAAATCTTTTTTTTATGTTTTTGTTCATTATTTTAGATGTTTTTGACCTAAATTTCACCATTTTCCGACATTTTTGCGCATTAAAAAACAGATTTTGCATGTAAAAAAAAGACCCCCCCCCCCCCCGGGCTAGCGGTGGTGCCCATGCAGGTGGCAATGAAGCATTCGGGTCTGTCCCAGGCGGTGTGGTGCTCGGCGCCTGCTGCAAGTCCCCATGCTACGGAACAGACCAGCCAGACCAGGACCCACCGAATAGCTTGCCGGCGTAGACATGCCAAAAAACTAAACTGACTGAGAAAGAAGGCCGCATTTCATTAAACCGAATCTCAGTGCATGGAGTATGTTCAATGGTTCACAACGAAGGACTCTACCCTTCACCATGTCTATCATACACCGTGGGCACTGCCATGCATCGTGCTCGCACGTTCATGTGGTCATTGGTCAGTCCTACGACACTTATAGTGGCCGAATCTAAACTGAAATCAACATCCGATGACTCCCTTGACAAAGACCCACGTACTCAATCGGGCGATGTGCTACGGCATATGCAATCTGTGCCACACCCATAGCTTCTCAGCCCCTCTAACAACTGCGCACCGCCCAAACTCACACGGTCGCTTACCTCTGAGTCTAGCTCTTGCAGGCCCAACTCCCGCCACTAAGACGGCTGCCTCCGCTGTACCTCCCCTACCCACTCACGAGAGTAGGCCCAGTGCTTAACCCTACCCTGCTCCGCCAACTGATTGGCTCTCTCATTGCCCATGACGTCGATGTGGGACGGGACACACCGGATGGAAAATAACTCCCCCTTTTCCCACACTAGGTCTAAAAGTGGCTCCTATAGGTCCCTGTGGGCCACGTCACCTGTGGCCGTTCGCCACTGGTGCCGTCGCCAGACTGCTCTCCATTTTGTTACCCCCTTTATAGACGCACTCCGAATCTACCACCATGTGCAGTGGTTTACCCGCCGGCGGTCGTAAAAGAGCGTAAAAGGCCGCCCGCAGCTCACCTCTATTATTGGTCTCATCTTCGTCCCAGGCCAGCACAAAAGATCGTTTCGTTCATCCCCCTCGCCATACCATACATCATAACCCCCGTTAGCTGTTGGTACGCTATTTTGGACAAGCCATCGGTAAATACCACATCCCAGCCCCCCTTCTGTTTTCGGAGAAAAACTTCCTCGAAGATCTCTCTGTCTTCCGCAAGGCGCTGCTTCTTAGCCGCGCGCCGTTGTTGTTTTGATAGCAGCGTAATCACCGGCCGTGGCACTTTGTGCTCGATTTGCACCCCCGGCTGGAACCAGCACTCCAACACTGTTGTGAAGTGCCACAGATCCCAGCGTGCTATCAGGATCTCTGATTGTCGCTGCCACGATCTGCAGACCGACAACCACTTGGCAATAAATACCTCTTTGGAATATACCTCCCCCCGGAGTGGCTTGGCACAGCGCAGTACCCACTGTGCCCTCAAACCCGCCTATACCAGCAGACCCTGTGTGGTACCCAGGGAGAGGAGAGGCTCATCCAACACCACCCGCCTGGGCTCTACCACGTCCCCATCCTTTTTCTGAATGACCCCAAACGACTGAGAGAGAGGGGGGGGGGGGCGGAGGCAGCATAAACTGTCGTTTAAATGTGTTTAAACCTGAATTTAGTTTGCATGAATGTCAACAACCAGCATCATTGCACAAAGCATTCACAATCCACTGCTCACACAAGATAGGGGCAGTGTGTGCATCGGGCGGGTGCGATCAACATTCCAGGATGCCCCAATGCTGTGAGAGCAGCACCCCCGTATACCCCATCCCCTCAGTACGCCCCCCCCCCCCCCCGACCACAATGCTCGCCCGAGTGGGTCCTGGCCCCGCCAGTGCCCAAACACCACCAGCCTCCAGTTTGTCCTTGCATGACGTACACCTGTTTGTCTGCACACCGAATGACATCCTGGGTTCACAGAACACAGGCAACGTGAAATTTCTGCACTCCCAAATGTTCCACCACAGTCGTGACGGTGATGGTTTTCCAGCACGTACCCTGCAGCAGCAGCGGTTACCTCCCAAGGAAAAAACAGCTGCATACATTGGCAGCTGCCCACAACGTGCACTCACCTTTTGTTGAGTGCAGTGGGTGGCAAATAAGAAGCAATGAAAGATGTCACCCTCACAGAACACTGGCACTGGCTGAGCGCAGGTCCCCAGTGGCGCACAGTGCCATGGGATGTAAGTTTTTTGGCATCGGTTGATACGGACTTGGCCAGCACGTGAATAGAACTGCAACGCATGGGGTCTTCTTCAAGCAACTCCAAATCAGGCAAACAGACAGATGGACAGGCAAACCGTGCCTCTCAGACATCTGAAAAATGACTTCCTGGGCCTCATCATACAGGGCCACAAGGTAGTCATCATTTACGGCTGTGTCAGGTGGCTGGACGTGTTTTTTGTTTTGCTGCGACTTATGTGTGCTCGGTCAGATGGACGCTTGTAAGTGCTCGGTCAGATGGACTGGACCAGTGTGGCAGGTAAAGCCTAACAGATTACTATCCCGCGTGGAGACTCCACAGGCCATCAGTGACGGTGGGATGTATATTTGAACCTTGAAATCCGTCACCAGCGGATGGATGCAGTGGAATATGACCGCCACGCCATAAAGGTGTCAGATGGCTGGATGTGTTTGCCAACCGTAGCACTCGCCCCCCCCCCCTTCTCCCCCGGGAAACAAGAAAGCGCTGCGAATAGCAGGAGCAACCCCACTTTCGTAAACACAGCGCCAGGATCTGGCCGTCAGATCCGATCATCACACATCGGCGCGCTGCAGGTTGTTGTTCTCAACTGTTGCCTCGGCTTGGACTCCCCTCAATTAATATCTTTTTTTTTTGGCTCAGACCAGGATGAGCTGGCGTAGCCTGCTCACTTCACAGTACTCGAGGTGACTCCTCGGGATCAAGGTTCAGAGCTGTCCAGTGCTACGATGATCCCACAAATGACTGTGGTAGCGGATCTGACACGTAGTGTGGATTGGCTGAGTCTGAAACCAGGTGATGCAGTGGGACTCCCCTCAATTCATACCATTCGCGCTGGGTCCATGGTGCAGATTCCATTATTATAGATTACGTCGCCTCCATAGTGTAAATGCAGAACTTGGTAACTCTCGCGTGCCCTCAGGCTGTGCAGCTTCGCTCTGCTGGCCAAGGCCTTGACAAAGACAGAGCATAGTTGATCAGCAGGTGCTCAAGCCTGCCAGGAAAAACACGCCCCGATCGCCCCTTGAAAGCAAGAGGCTGACCCCATTCTGCCTTGGTGTCACCTGCGGTCACCTGGCCATGGGGGATCGGTTGCATGGGGGTCGGGAATGTGTGAGAGCCCCCAACATTACAGCGGCCATAGACAGCATTCAATTCGTCCTGGCAGCCCTTGTCATGGGGCTCAATGGTCGGTACTGATTGACTGAATGCCCCTGCCTTAGACCCTCTCAGACGGTAGTCCAAAGGTGCAATGCCGCAATGAGGTCATGGTATCTGCGCTACAGCGAGTGGGTAAGAGTGGCCATCATACAGGTCACCAGGTGGTGCCAATCAGACCTGCAAAGAGAGTAAAGCGTCCGTCAATGACCGACCGCATTCTACCACTGCACACGTTCCTTGGGCTGCAAAAGCATAGCACTCGTCATGGCCTTGGGGGGGGGGTTTTGGCATGACGCCATGGTGTGATGATCTCGTCTGCAGCTGGCGGCGCCTACTGGCCGATCGCCATTCGCTGCCCTTCCCTTGGACCCTTTCCCTCCATAGGCGGTGGTGCCCATCAGCTTCTCACCACCCTTTGACCTTCCTCTTCCTCCTTGCCCTAACCTTCCCTCTCCCCTCCCCTTTCCCTTCCCTTGGCCTTTCCCTCTGTAGGCCACCGTGCCCATCGGCCTCACCACACTCCTTCCCTTCCCTTTCCCTTGGTCGGTTGTGCCAACGGAGCCCCCGGACTTGCCCTGTTTCACTTCTCTGCGTCGAGTCCACGCAGAGGAAGGCAAATGCCTTCGCCGTTGGCCAGGTGCGTCCAAGCGGCCATCCCAAGCCGGCGGTGAGGTACCTCTCCCCAACGGCGGCTGGTGGGCCCTGGGATGGCCACTTGCGGGGTCGTTTCCCCGACGGGGGCACATAACAACCTTTCTCCTCCAAGTTCCCGCGCTCAGTCCATCCTTTGGCGAGCGCAACACAAACCCCCTACCCTCTCCTTCATGCCTTTGCTGCGCGGACGGGGGTTGTGGGGGATGCGTGGGTGCACGGGGGAGTAGGATGTAGCGGGTGACGTGGGGTGGGCCTCTTACCGTCGCTGGCCGCCCACTTCGTTGCGCCACTCCCCGGACCACCTCAACATAGGAGCGAGTTGTTGTTGGGTTGACGGTGGTGTCCCATGTTGGGTGGAGGTGCGTAGGGCCCCTTGCTGGCCCCCTTCTCCCGGCTTGGTCCGGGCGCTTGACGACGTGGTGCGTCCCTTTTCTGGTTGAGTCGCTACGCGAGGGAAGGAGTCTCTCCCCTGCTCGCTTCTCAGTGCCAGCACGCTGGGACTTACTGCCGTGGTCACTCCCTTGAGGGGGGGGGGGTTCTGCCTGGCAGAAGAAGGCACAGATGCTGACGTCATGGGCGCTGCAAAGGACCCCTGTCTCGTTTGGCATAAATGGAGAGTTGGTGGATACCCGCGTTTATATGCAACGTACATTCCGGAATGCAGCCACTGGTCCATGAGAGTCTTTGCGCAGCAGCAAACGTGACACACAGGCTCTACACTGTCCACTGGCCCATGCACATGAATCAGTTGTAGATTGAGCTTTTTTTTCATGGTTCAGACTAAGATGAGCTGGCGTAGCCTGCTCCCTTTACAGTACTCGAGATAACCTCTCGGAATCAAGATTCAGAGCTGCCCAGTGCTATGATGATCCCAGAGTGGCCGTGGTAGTGGATCTGACGCGTAGTGAGGATTAGCTGAGTCTGAAACCGTTGTAGATTGAGCTTTTAGGGGTCTCCTCTGGGTCAACTGTTGAGAAAAGAGCAACCTGCATCAGCAGGCGCTGGGTCGGGGGTGTGGGAACAACAGGGCAATGCGAGGCAAGAGCAAGAAGGAAAACGAAAGCTGACCTTATCACCCACGGTCAGACTTGAAGTGTACAACCGGTTTTGCACTATGGCTCCCAGCTATCCGGGTGGGGTCTCCCGAAGAATGCACAGCCTCTCGAAGCCGACAGAGAAAAAAACATTACAATGATGAGTGGTCAGATGGAGGCTGGGCTTTACAAGTGCCACGCATGCTCAGCAGGTGGAAAAGGCAGCCGGGGGCGGAGACACTGCGCAGCTGGAAACCCTCAGTGCCGAAAAATCCATCAGGGCTGCCCAGCAGGTTCTGCGAAGGCTGTGGGATGCAACTGGGTGCGTGCAACGGGGCCGACATGGAGACCGGGACACTCCTTGAGCACATTGTTTGCAGCACCCCTGATGCCATCGACCCTAAACATACGGCTGACGGCCCACCGGCAGAGACGGCAAGGCCACCAAGAAGACAGGCACTGTGAACAATGCACACGGCGCAGCAGGTTTCGCCACCCAAAATGCTCATCTACACCCCTGCCAAACCCCCAAAATGCGGTCCGAAGGGCTCTCCGTCAGCGCACAAGCCCAGGGGACTATGGCTCTCACAGGGGTAACCCTTTGGGCGCCCGTTGCGTGCCTCTGTGTTCCCCTTGCGGCCCCCCAAGCCCCCACCCCCCAAAAGTCCCTCCTCCTCCACCTCCCTCAAGGCACAGCTGAAGGCAAGTAGAACAAAAGCTACAAACGCTTCAGGAATCAAGTCGTTTCTGGAAACGCTGGAGGAGGACGGGTACGTTTGGGTCTTGTCTGGAGGTGGCATTTGTCAGAAGATGGCATGTCGCTGGTTCTACAGTCTCATAATCTAACCAACTAAGCTCTTGCTGGTGTATGTTTTTTTGGGGGTCCAGACCAAGATGAGCTGGCGTAGCCTGCTCACTTCACAGTACTCGAGATAACCTCTCGGAATCAAGGTCCAGAGCTGTCCAGTGCTACGATGATCCCACTAATGACTGTGGTAGCGGATCTGACACGTAGTCAGGATTAGCTGAGTCTGAAGCCAGGTAATGCAGTGGGAGACTGAAACGCCTGTAGGCTTCCCAGTGTGCATGAGGCACAATGACTGTAGGTTGAAGACGACAGCGGTGTGAAGATTGAAGGCTGAGATGAATCAGTGGGTTGCATGTCATACACTATTAGCAGGGGATCAGCATGTGATGACATTCAGAGTCAGCTCGTCACTATTTGCCTGGGGCAGAGAGCACTGTCCCGCCGGTGTATGTATGTGTGCCTGCATCGGAGGATGTAGGCACAGCGACCAGTAGCGCAGGGGAGCGGCTGCTCAGTCGTTTGTGGGTACGCAAACACAATCCATGTGTATGGATATGTTTCCACTGACACATGTCAGTATGGCCTATTCCTCGCTCTGCAAGGGATGGACCCACAGCTGGTGTTTACACCGGGGCAAGGCGCACACAGAACTGTCGCCGAAATATTTCATTGCAACATAAAAAATAGATGGCATGTCACTGGCTGCCCCTGTCCCGCGGTATATGCTGTGGACAAACCCTGGGGCCCAGTTCCGTGGCGCTGCAAGGGCTCTCTGCCTGCATGGTGCCCATTGCCATTCGAGTGGATTCAGAAGAAAAGGTGATGGCATGAGGGGCAGCAGCCTCTGTTGACCCACCACCGTGAAGACGCATGGCACTAAGAGAAGCGATCCGGGTGCTTGTCGTTGAACAAGGGCACACTGGATGACGTTAAATGGCAGGGCGCCAGTCAAGGAAGAGCGAAAGCGTCTGGCCTCCCTTGTGCAAGCACCAGGAAAGTCAGGAAAACAACGGTCACACTGGGTCCTGGTGCCTGGACAAGGGGGTGCTTCCGCGCGACAGCGGTATCAAAAGAACGTATGTCACCGAAAACCTGCCCATACCTCACCCTAAGTAAAATTGTCGTAACAGGGCTGCGGATTGGGAAGAGGACGGGCTCAAAAGGGGCATTATGCTCAATCTCATGCCCATTCCTCGTGTATTTGAGATTAATGAAATCATCCCCACGAATAGAACGACCGATAATCGTGGCAGGCGCGTGCTCACCGGTGGACCAGATGTACATGACAGCCAAGCCGGGAGTGACGACATTAGTCATGGCTGAGAATCACATCAAAACAAACAGCAATGGTTTGCAGTACCAAGCAGAATGTTGTTATGAGCAGGAGGACTCATCCCAAACATGACACAGCCACTGTTTCCCTCTACAATCAACAAAGAATCACGTTCCGCTAAGTTTCTCACCATAAAAATTGTGGTCAGAAAAACGACGGTCACACCGAGTCCCGGTGCTTAGACAAGGCGGTGCTTGCGCAAGGGGGGGGGGGGGGGTATCTCACCTGATGGTGAACCCCAGCCCCGTCCACAAGAAGTAGCGGGTTGTCTCGCCCGCTCCTCTTCCCCCACTACTGCGACAGGTGACGTGGTTCCTCAAGCCCACCCCCCACCACTGGCGGAACTTCGGGGGGGTCATCATCGCAAGCACCACAGCATTGGGGAGGCTGCCCTGGCTGGCTGCCCGAGTGGATGCCCCACGGCGCATCATTGGGCCATTCAGACCCCAGGGGTCAGCGGCCCCGCCAGGTGGTCCCGTCAAGCGTCGGGGGAGTCCAGAGCTTCGGATGTGAGGCCCTTTCATTCAGCAGTGCTACCAGGGCCTCGACAAAAAGCGTGTGCTGTGCAGGACCTCACACGTGACCTTGTATTGTTGCCCTGAAAGAGTCGTGTAAACATCCGCCAGGAGACATTGCAATCAAGGTTTCGTGTTGAAAACCCAATGCTCCAGTTTGAGAGGGAAGGGCGTCAAAACCTGCAATGTGCTGATGACGTACGGCGTAAAAGCAAACAATCACCATCGGAGGACACACCTGCTCAGCGCAACTAGTGCATTGGGCACTCTGGTCTCCACGCTGGTGATGGGGGGAAATCGTTGTGGCAAAATCTGTCCTTGGCGCCTGTGGGGCACCGTCCAATGCACCCCTGCAGCACTTTCATGCTGTTGACCCTCCGCTGGTTTGCATGGAAAGGCACAGACAGGGGGCAGCACCACCTCCTGAGCCCTGAGCCCCTAAGACCGTTTATTCTTGGATGGTTGACAAGAGGGGGTGGGGGAGGGGGAAAGGAACAGACGGAGGGGGTGAGTGATGGACCACAAATGGTGGGCGTAGAAGCACCTGTGGATGAACACCGTGCGGCCTATCAGCAAGGGCTTCGGGGCTTTGGTGGAGGACAACAGCAGGCCTGGCCTGGGCTGGGAACACCCCCCCACCGTGGGGCAGCCACTGCGTGACGCTGTCCTGGGGTCGCTTCCAACAAACTTTTTTTTTTGGCTCAGACTCACGTGTGCCTCGTAAGTGCTCGGTCAGACGGACTGGGTCAAGCTGACAGTCTAATTTTTTTTTTCCAACTGTCCAGTGCCATCGACAACTGTTTGACATTGTGTTTGGATGATCCGGCCCTTCAGACTCATTGTCTGAGACAGTACATCACTGTACCTTGTCGCCTACCTGCCATCCTCACAGAGAGGGGGTATAAGGCTAAGGAGTCCCCGGTGATGTGTATTGTGCCTTCTTCACGTCAAGCTGACAGTCTAAATAAAACATATTTGTCGCGTGTGAGCCGCCGCTCGCATGCCGCCTGTGGCGGTCAGACGTTTTTTTTGGACTCTGGTTCCTGTCACCTGCCTGGGCAGCGATATGTTGCTGCCACACCACGGGGTCAACTCCAAAAAAAAAAAAAGAAGAAGAATGATGAATGGCATGCGATCTCTACTGGGTCTGCTGTGTCCTGGCGGATCTTTCCTGGTGATGGCCCTGGGTTCGCTTCCAACAGATTCTCCCAGGCTCACATTGCACACACAACTGTAAGATTCGCCAGTCATTGCCCAGTCTAAGGCAAGGCCGAAACTCAGTGTGTTGATTCCATTGGCGTGGGACCCTGGCATCCATGGATGGGTGGGGTTGCGCTGATCCATGGGCTCAGGCGCTGGACTATTTACAGGCTGGCAAAGCCATTTGCAGTTTGGATGCCCAAGCTTCAAAACATGGAGCACCACGAGGGTTCACAAGCCTGTCTGGGGACCGCGGTGTTGTTGTAAACCCCAGCAACCTGGCAATAGGCCCAATTCTTGATATGATCACCACCAAAGTGACCATGTGTTGTGTCCGCGTTTCGGAGAACACACTTTGTAGAACGCAGGAAGGGCCTGGAACGTCTTTCAAACCCTTCCAACACTCAAAAATGCTGGAAACCCTGTTGTGTCTCCCTCCTTCGGACGGAGATGATTCGACAGAATGTTGACCATCCACAATGCTTTACTCCGAACTCCATACACTTCCTGAATGCCATGCTTGTGGGAAAGTGGCCCACACACATGAGAAAGGTCATTTCCCGGCACGAGGTTGCCCTGTTCCGGACGTACACGGGCAGGGGGGGGGGGGGAACAACAAAGGTGGTCTGTTGCCTGTAGACACCGGCTGCCGCAAGCACACACGGTCTGCCAATGGCATCCAGTGTTGGCCCGTTGTAGGTCCGAGGAGACAGCAGCAATGAAGGGGGCTGAAGGGCCACGACACAAAAAGGGCCCACTAAGAACGTGCCCACATGGGGACAGAGGTCTGCTGTCTGTAGACCCTGTCGGTTACCACTGGACACGAGCTGCCAATGGTAGACACTGTCGGCATGTGGTAGACCCGCAGGGGGCAAACAGTACGAAAGGGGCCGGTTCACAAGCCTGTCTGGGGACCGCGGTGTTGTTGTAAACCCCAGCAACCTGGCAACAGGCCCAATTCTTGATATGATCACCACCAAAATGACCATGTGTTGTGTCCGCGTTTCGGAGAACACACTTTGTAGAACGCAGGAAGGGCCTGGAACGTCTTTCAAACCCTTCCAACACTCAAAAATGCTGGAAACCCTGTTGTGTCTCCCTCCTTCGGACGGAGATGATTCGACAGAATGTTGACCATCCACAATGCTTTACTCCGAACTCCATACACTTCCTGAATGCCATGCTTGTGGGAAAGTGGCCCACACACATGGGAAAGGTCATTTCCCGGCACAAGGTTGCCCTGTTCCGGACGTACACGGGCAGGGGGGGGGGGGAACAACAAAGGTGGTCTGTTGCCTGTAGACACCGGCTGCCGCAAGCACAAGCAGTCTGCCAATGGCATCCAGTGTTGGCCCGTTGTAGGTCCGAGGAGACAGCAGCAATGAAGGGGGCTGAAGGGCCACTACACAAAAAGGGCCCACTAAGAACGTGCACACATGGGGACAGAGGTCTGCTGTCTGTAGACCCTGTTGGCTACCGTTGGACACGAGCTGCCAATGGTAGACACTGTCGGCATGTGGTAGACCCGCAGGGGGCAAACAGTACGGAAGGGGCCGGTTCACAAGCCTGTCTGGGGACCGCGGTGTTGTTGTAAACCCCAGCAACCTGGCAATAGGCCCAATTCTTGATATGATCACCACCAAAATGACCATGTGTGCTGCTGTCCGCGTTTCGGAGAACACACTTTGTAGAACGCAGGAAGGGCCTGGAACGTCTTTCAAACCCTTCCAACACTCAAAAATGCTGGAAACCCTGTTGTGTCTCCCTCCTTCGGACGGAGATGATTCGACAGAATGTTGACCATCCACAATGCTTTACTCCGAACTCCATACACTTCCTGAATGCCATGCTTGTGGGAAAGTGGCCCACACACATGGGAAAGGTCATTTCCCGGCACGAGGTTGCCCTGTTCCGGGTGTACACGGACAGGGGGGGGGAGGGAGGGGGGGAACAACAAAGGTGGTCTGTTGCCTGTAGACACCGGCTGCCGCAAGCACACGCGGTCTGCCAATGGCATCCAGTGTTGGCCCGTTGTAGGTCCGAGGAGACAGCAGCAAAGAAGGGGGCTGAAGGGCCACTACACAAAAAGGGCCCACTAAGAACGTGCACACATGGGGACAGAGGTCTGCTGTCGGTTACCACTGGACACGAGCTGCCAATGGTAGACACTGTCGGCATGTGGTAGACCCGCAGGGCAAATGGTACAGAAAGGGGCCCAAACGGGTCGAACGACAATGTTTCCGCATGCACTTGCGGTCTGCAGTCGGGACACACCGTCTGTTACAAGTGGCCACTGGTAGCCACCGTCGGCATGTTATAGATCTGCGGGTGTGATCAGGTGTGGTGCAAGGAAGCGGGGGGCCGTACCGACTGTCGCAAGGGCCGTGCCGACTGTCACAGGGGGCCGTGGCGACCGTTGCAGGGGGGGGACCGTCAAACCGTGTTGGGAACGGGGGTATGCCCAACCTCCCGGGCGGCTCACATCACTCGTTGCTCCGGGGCATTCTGGCACCCAGCGTTCCGGGCTCCCGTGAGGGGTGCGGTGTTCCAGGGGGTTGGAGGGGGGCGGGGGCACCTCCGCGGCCCGCGGCCCTTGTCGAGGACCCACACACCCCCTCTGTCCAAGCGCTCACCAAATGAGGGCAGGATCACCCACGCGGACGGGGTGCACGCGCACCGGGAACGCGCCCCTTCTCCACCAGAGGTCACGAGGCCAGGGGCACGCAGACAGTAGCATAGAATATAGTTGTACCGCCGGATGCGCTGATGTTTTCCCTGACCGATTTTTCGCTTTCGAGTACATTTTGCTGCCACATAGCCTGCCCCAATCAGGGTGGGGATTTTTTGGGGGGCTGACTCCAGAAGTTCAAAGAGTACTCAAGACAGTTCTTGGAAAACTGGGCGACTCCAGCATATGATACAGTGGATCCGCACAATGCGGGGCATGTGGCAAAGACCCAAATATGCGTATACCAGAGGGCTCTCTAGTGCGGCAAGTGACCGCCACACCAGTATGCAAACCCAGGATGTGAGTAACTGCCACAATCAAGGTGGAAAATTTTGTGCACCGTCCCATTTGCTGGGAAACTTTTGGCCGAATTTCTTTCTTCAAAGGTGCCTTTGATGTCAGGTCCGGCTCCCGGGCCAATTAGGCTGGCCCCCACACCCTCTTTGGGGGACGAGGGCCGGGGCCAAAGCCTGTGAAGAAGAGTTGGATTTTCGTTGCTGCCCAGCGATGGAACAACACATGCGGCGGTGCTCATCTCTGTTCATCAAGGGTCACTCCTCTCGCTTGTGCCCTTTGGTTGTGGGGCCTCAATGAGAGCCTGGCCTCCAAACAGAGCCAATGCACCAGCCGCACAGAGTCAGGACCCTTTCCCCCCCTCTCCGCGGCGTGACTATGGGGGACAGGGGGGCCACCGTTGCATGCCCCACACCCCCTCCCCCGCCCGATGCCGATGGGACCCCTTGCCGCTTGGGACTTAGGGAGTCCCATCGCCAGAAGGCGATGCTGCCTCTACCCTCCAGATCACGGGTGCCAATCACACAATCGCTGCTGCACAGCGGTTCACTGTGGGACACGCCCCCTGCCCTTGACCAGTTCGTGGCGGGGGCTGTTGGTCTTTGTTGTGAGGGGAGGGGGGGGTGCCAGAAAGGCGTTGTGCGTTTGGGGGGGGGGGAGGGGGTCCAGGGCACACACACGGGGCCCGCGTCTGACCCGCTGCCCACTTGTCAACTTTGCACCGCCCCTAAATAGTGCCCCCCCCCCCCCCCCTCTCCCCTTTCAACGCCGTTCCATACGGCCGCTGTTGTCACGGATCTTCGTCAAAGGCGCCCCAAGCCCCCGGACGGCAGCGGGATCCGTTCATTGCCACTCCCCCCGTCCACACATCCGCCCGGTGTTCATGCCCCACGCCGCAGGGGGTGCGGGGCGCAGAGGGGCCCCGCAAGGCCTTGGGGGGAGGGGGGGGGGGCGCATGTAGTGCGGAGGGGGTGGGGCCGAGGGGCCCGGCGCGGGGCCTGTGCTGTACTACGGCGGTGGTGTGGGGGATGGCGCGGGGCGAAGGTTGTGGTGTGCCCCATGTTCGAGGGCCCCCACGCCCTCACGCCCCACGGGGGGGCCCTCCCTCGTCCCCCGCGCTCTCACGCCCCACGGGGGGGGCCCTCCCTCGTCCCCCACGCCCCCACGCCCTCACGCCCCACGGGGGGGCCCTCCCTCGTCCCCCACGCCCCCACGCCCTCACGCCCCACGGGGGGGCCCTCCCTCGTCCCCCACGCCCTCACGCCCCACGGGGGGGGCCCTCCCTCGTCCCCCACGCCCCCACGCCCTCACGCCCCACGGGGGGGCCCTCCCTCGTCCCCCACGCCCTCACGCCCCACGGGGGGGGCCCTCCCTCGTCCCCCACGCCCCCACGCCCTCACGCCCCACGGGGGGGCCCTCCCTCGTCCCCCACGCCCCCACGCCCTCACGCCCCACGGGGGGGCCCTCCCTCGTCCCCCACGCCCCCACGCCCTCACGCCCCACGGGGGGGCCCTCCCTCGTCCCCCACGCCCCCACGCCCTCACGCCCCACGGGGGGGCCCTCCCTCGTCCCCCACGCCCTCACGCCCCACGGGGGGGGCCCTCCCTCGTCCCCCACGCCCTCACGCCCTCACGCCCCACGGGGGGGCCCTCCCTCGTCCCCCACGCCCTCACGCCCCACGGGGGGGGCCCTCCCTCGTCCCCCACGCCCCCACGCCCTCACGCCCCACGGGGGGGCCCTCCCTCGTCCCCCACGCCCCCACGCCCTCACGCCCCACGGGGGGGCCCTCCCTCGTCCCCCACGCCCCCACGCCCTCACGCCCCACGGGGGGGCCCTCCCTCGTCCCCCACGCCCCCACGCCCTCACGCCCCACGGGGGGGGCCCTCCCTCGTCCCCCACGCCCTCACGCCCCACGGGGGGGCCCTCCCTCGTCCCCCACGCCCTCACGCCCCACGGGGGGGCCCTCCCTCGTCCCCCACGCCCTCACGCCCTCACGCCCCACGGGGGGGCCCTCCCTCGTCCCCCACGCCCTCACGCCCCACGGGGGGGGGCCTCCCTCGTCCCCCACGCCCCCACGCCCCACGGGGGGGCCCTCCCTCGTCCCCCACGCCCTCACGCCCCACGGGGGGGCCCTCCCTCGTCCCCCACGCCCTCACGCCCCACGGGGGGGCCCTCCCTCGTCCCCCACGCCCTCACGCCCTCACGCCCCACAGGGGGGCCCTCCCTCGTCCCCCACGCCCTCACGCCCCACGGGGGGGGCCCTCCCTCGTCCCCCACGCCCCCACGCCCTCACGCCCCACGGGGGGGCCCTCCCTCGTCCCCCACGCCCCCACGCCCTCACGCCCCACGGGGGGGCCCTCCCTCGTCCCCCACGCCCTCACGCCCCACGGGGGGGCCCTCCCTCGTCCCCCACGCCCTCACGCCCCATGGGGGGGCCCTCCCTCGTCCCCCACGCCCTCACGCCCCACGGGGGGGCCCTCCCTCGTCCCCCACGCCCTCACGCCCTCACGCCCCACGGGGGGGCCCTCCCTCGTCCCCCACGCCCCCACGCCCTCACGCCCCACGGGGGGGCCCTCCCTCGTCCCCCACGCCCTCACGCCCCACGGGGGGGGCCCTCCCTTGTCCCCCACGCCCCCACGCCCTCACGCCCCACGGGGGGGCCCTCCCTCGTCCCCCACGCCCTCACGCCCCACGGGGGGGCCCTCCCTCGTCCCCCACGCCCTCACGCCCCACGGGGGGGCCCTCCCTCGTCCCCCACGCCCCCACGCCCTCACGCCCCACGGGGGGGCCCTCCCTCGTCCCCCACGCCCTCACGCCCCACGGGGGGGCCCTCCCTCGTCCCCCACGCCCCCACGCCCTCACGCCCCACGGGGGGGCCCTCCCTCGTCCCCCACGCCCTCACGCCCCACGGGGGGGCCCTCCCTCGTCCCCCACGCCCTCACGCCCCACGGGGGGGCCCTCCCTCGTCCCCCACGCCCTCACGCCCCACGGGGGGGCCCTCCCTCGTCCCCCACGCCCTCACGCCCTCACGCCCCACGGGGGGGCCCTCCCTCGTCCCCCACGCCCTCACGCCCCACGGGGGGGGGCCCTCCCTCGTCCCCCACGCGCCCACGCCCCACGGGGGGGGCCCTCCCTCGTCCCCCACGCCCTCACGCCCCACGGGGGGGGCCCTCCCTCGTCCCCCACGCCCTCACGCCCCACGGGGGGGGCCCTCCCTCGTCCCCCACGCCCTCACGCCCCACGGGGGGGCCCTCCCTCGTCCCCCACGCCCTCACGCCCCACGGGGGGGCCCTCCCTCGTCCCCCACGCCCCCACGCCCCACGGGGGGGCCCTCCCTCGTCCCCCACGCCCTCACGCCCCACGGGGGGGGCCCTCCCTCGTCCCCCACGCCCTCACGCCCCACGGGGGGGCCCTCCCTCGTCCCCCACGCCCTCACGCCCCACGGGGGGGGCCCTCCCTCGTCCCCCACGCCCTCACGCCCCACGGGGGGGGCCCTCCCTCGTCCCCCACGCCCTCACGCCCCACGGGGGGGGCCCTCCCTCGTCCCCCACGCCCTCACGCCCCACGGGGGGGGCCCTCCCTCGTCCCCCACGCCCTCACGCCCCACGGGGGGGGCCCCTCCCTCGTCCCCCACGCCCCCACGCCCCACGGGGGGGGCCCTCCCTCGTCCCCCACGCCCTCACGCCCCACGGGGGGGGCCCTCCCTCGTCCCCCACGCCCTCACGCCCCACGGGGGGGGCCCTCCCTCGTCCCCCACGCCCTCACGCCCCACGGGGGGGGCCCTCCCTCGTCCCCCACGCCCTCACGCCCCACGGGGGGGGCCCTCCCTCGTCCCCCACGCCCCCACGCCCCACGGGGGGGGCCCTCCCTCGTCCCCCACGCCCTCACGCCCCACGGGGGGGCCCTCCCTCGTCCCCCACGCCCCCACGCCCCACGGGGGGGGCCCTCCCTCGTCCCCCACGCCCTCACGCCCCACGGGGGGGCCCTCCCTCGTCCCCCACGCCCCCACGCCCCACGGGGGGGGCCCTCCCTCGTCCCCCACGCCCTCACGCCCCACGGGGGGGCCCTCCCTCGTCCCCCACGCCCCCACGCCCCGGGGCTGGGGGGGGGGGGGGCAGAGTTTCCCTTAAAGGGGCGGGGGGGGGGTGGGGGGTGTTAGAGGCGCCGAAGAAATTGTTTGGCCTAAACTGACTTGCGCCGAAGGCGCTAGAGAAATTTTTTGATTGGCTGAAGACCCGGAGAAAAATTTGCCCAAACACTTAAGAGGGGGGGGGGTCCGAGGGGGGGGGGGGGTGTCAGACCACCCCCCCCCCCCCCCCCCCCCCGCGGAGATGCTGCGTTGTTAAGCAAAACTCTTGGGGGGGGGTCCCTCGTCCCCCAGGGCCATCCGCCGCTCCTCCAGCAACCGCCGCCCCCGCACTCCGCACGCCCGAACAGCAACACTTCGGACACGCTGCCGAACAGCACCGGCCGCCGGGGGGGGGGGGTGCCTTCGCTCGGGACGGGCCTTGTGGACCTGCGGGGGGGGGGTTTGGCACAAGGCCTCGGTATCTGATCTGCGGAGGGGGGGGGGTACAGAGGGGCTTGTGCCGCCCCCGGACCCCCCCCCTCCTCCGCCCCAGAAGGTCCCCAGCAACGCGGTGTGCCTGGGGATCAAGTCAGTGGGACGGAGGTACGGGACGGTCTTTGGGGGCAGCCGAAGGGCCGGTGGGTGAACGGGCCCACGCCCCTCATCCGCCCCCTCCTTTGACCGCCTTGACCGCCCTTCCCCGCCCCCCCCTCCCCTACAGACAGGCCCGGCGCGGGGGCTCCGGCCGTGACCCAAGGCACTCAACACAAAATGTCGTCGACGATTGCCTCGATCTCCGACACCTCCGAGACCTCCGACTCCGAGTGGGGCGCGTCCGGGCGGTTCTGCAGCGCGGAGTGGGTGAGGCGGGGGTGGCTGCCGGGCGCCCCGGGATGCCGGCCGGACTCCGGCGGCGACTCGGCGGCGCCCGAAGAGACGTCCGACAGCATGGACCGGAGGGAGTTGGAGGAGCGGCGCCGGTCGCGGTCGCGCGCCGGCGCGGCCCCCCGGCCGGCGGCGCGGCGGTTGGGGCGGTTGAAGGCGGACGCGACGGAGCCCACGCCGGAGTCGGCCCGGCGGACCCCGGCCATCGACCGCATGGATTGCTCGTGGAGGAACCGGCGCTGGTCGCGCAGCTTACCGGCCACAGCGGACGACATGGTGCTCCTCCCGCTGGCGGCGCTCCCGGAGCGCGTCAGTTTGCCGCCGCGGAACGAAAGGGCAGAGGCGATCGACATGACCCGCAGGGCCCGGGGCAGCCGCCGGACCCACTGCGACTCGGGAGCCTCCCCCTCCTCCTCCTCCTCCGGCTCCGCGTCCGCGAGCCCCGCCAGCCACTCGTGCTGCAGCAGCCCCCGGCAGTCGGGGCGCAGCGCGGGCTCCACCGAGAGGCAGCCCGCCATGAAGTCCCGCGCCGCGGGGGACACCGCGCGCGGGATCTTCGGGGGCGCGGCGCACAGCGCGATGTGGTAGAACGCGGCCGCGCAGTTGTCGAACCCCCGCTCGGACCACGGCAGCGCGTTGACGAGGCACTGCAGGACGGTGCACCCGAGGCTCCAGATGTCGGACGACGCGGCGAGCGGCCGCTCCTGGCACACCTCCGGCGCCATCCACAGCACCGTCCCCAGCGCCGGCAGGGCCTCCCGCGGCAGCGTGTTGCTGTAGGAGCAGCCGAAGTCCGCCAGCTTCACCGCCCCCTTGTCGCTGACGAGGATGTTCGCCCCCTTGACGTCGCGGTGGACGATGCCCTTGCCGTGCAGGTACGCCAGCCCCACCGTCGCCTGGCGCATGTAGTACCGCGCGACGTCGTCGTCGAGCGCGCCGTACTGCGCCAGGAGCGACTCGAGGGACCCGCCGGGGACGTACTCGAGGAGGATCGTGAAGGCGTCGCCGCGGTCCACCCCCAGATACGTCACGATGTTGGGGTGCCGGAGCTGCCGGAGGATGGCCACGTCCGCCTCCATCTGCTGGAAGTCCGTGCAGCCCTTCGCCAGCTGCTTGGCGCAGATCAGCGTCCCGGTGTCGTGGCTCATCGCGAGGTACACCTCCGAGAAGGCCCCCGTCCCGACGAGCTTCGAGATGGTGTAGGACAGGGGGCGGTGCCCGGCGTGGTACTTGTAGCTCAGCGGGGACTTGCCGCTGAAGGCGGAGACCCGGGACTGGCGGCTGTGGCAGCTGCTGACGCCGGACGTCAGGCTGCCGCGCACGCTGCCGGAGCGCGGGCTGCCGGCCGGGGAGCCCGCGTCCGAGTCGGAGGCCCCGCGCGGGGCCCGGCGGCGGCCGGGGGCCGGCGTGGCGGGGGCCTTGCGGACCGCGGCCGGACGCCCGGACGCGGGCGCGGGACGGCCGCACGCCAACTGCAGGACCAGGACCGCCGTCGGCAGGAGGACGCCGCCCCCGTGGGCGAGGAGGAGGCCCACGGCGGACAGGCCGGGGCGGACGGGGACCGGGGCCCCGTGGGAGGCGGCCAGGAGCACGGACAGGGCGGCGCAGCCCAGCACCGCCGCCGCGGGCCCCCACATGAGGGCCCCGCGCAGGCCGGCGACCGGGAGGACCGCGACCAGGAACCACATCGAGTGGACCCCGCACACCGCCCAGACGACGTCGAGGGCGACGAAGGAGAGGGCCACGAGCACGACCCACAGGTCCGCGACCGGGTGCTCCGTCGCGCCCCCGGGCGCGTCGTCTTCCTCGGCCTCGGGGTGGTCCCTCGGGGTCGGGCAAAGGCTCGGGCGCTGGGAGACGCTGGCATCGGAAATGCTGGCGGACAGTCGGCTGGCGGACAGCCTGTCCCAATTGAACGGCTCGGGCGGGTCCTCCATGTGACCAGAGGGCCCCGGGCCCAGGCCCCACGCAGGGCTCTCGGGCCCTTTGGGTTCCTCGGAGATCGTGATGGCACAAGGCAAAGGCGCCGGGGCCGGGGACGGGGCAGGGCTCGACAGAGGGCTGGGGGGCTCGCTCCGGGCCGGCTCCGCCGCGGGGGTCGCGTGCACTTTCTGCTGCCGCCGCAGGGGCCCCAGCGTGCGGAGATGCCCGCACAACACCATCAGCAACAGCGGCAGCGAGCCGAGGGTCTGGGCGCCGAACAGCAGGCTGGCGACCACCTGCTTGTGCACGAGGCACCAGCACCACGCCCCGTGGATGCAGGCGGACAGGGCCATGGAGATGAGCAGGGACATGAGGACACCCCGCTGCATCGCGCCACAGACCCTGCGAGGAGAGGGCGCGACGCCGAGATGAGAGGGACGGGCTTGCTCGGAGGGCCGCTGCCAGAAAGGACATGCACCCTCGAGCCGTTGAGATCAGAGACGGCTTGGGTCTGGAGGCCGTCTGCCGCCAAGCGTTGCGGTGCAGCGTGACGGACCATATTGGTCGCCACACCTCCCTTGGGTCCCCATCCCTACTCCAGACCCTGGGACAAACTTTGCACTGCGGGCGCACTGCGGGTGCACTGCGGGCACATGTATCAAAGACCACCCGGAGGAGATGGAGGGAGGAAACATCAAGCAACACATGCGGATGCAGCAACACAACAGAACAATCTGATTCTGAGATGTCTGAAATCCCAATAGAAAATGCACATAGGCATACTATCGGTGTAGTGGGTAACAAAGTGAGGGAAATGGGGTAAGGGAAATGAGTATTTGCTGACATAAAAACTTTGCACTGCGGGCGCACTGTGGGCGCACTGCGCGCAAGGCATCCTCCCTTCTGCGCCCGCCCCATGTGAGGGACTGAACGACCCTCCGACAGAGCAGGGGCTATCGACCAACACCCCTTCCCCCCTGCTGGGTGAGGCCCTCCTGCACCATCCTCCACCTCCGCCCAGAAGCTCTCACTCAATCTTCCCCATGCACATGGCAATGACACCAGGCACAGGGATGTCCGGCAGTGCTGCACACTTTCTGTCCCATATCGATTTGAAGACAGGAGACACTTCTTGTTCAAACTGTGGTGACCAAATGTAGAGAGCTTTGTGTTCCGACAGCTGATTGTGTCAACAAACCCACCAGACACGGGTCCCCTGAGAGATGGCACAGCCAACGCCCGGCAATCAATCCTTGGCTGTGATGCTCCATTGGACCCCAGCAGTACAATGGTGTGTAAGATCTCCCATGCCCATGCTCAAGAGGCAACAGATAACAGGTGCACTCCCTCTGGTGGGCAAGTGTGGCCCGTATTGGCAATGGGCACAGTGCGGGCCCGTACAAACAGCGGAGGAACAGCGCAGGCCTCGTGTACGCAGCGCCGTGAAAGCATATGAGAGTTGCACATTCTTCATGCCTTGCCTGGGCAGACTTGGTCCACCAGGTTGACATTCAGTGAGAAGCGGGCATCGAAGCCGCAAGCACACCCTTAGTGCAGGTCCACTTTTGAGATAGTCTTGCCATTGCAGTGTTTCCAGGCTGGGGATGGTGGAGGTGAGTGCCATTGGCTGTGTGTAGCACGTTGAACTGCGAGGCCGCTCCCCACCTGAAGCCCAACATCCATAGAGTGCCCACAGATGGAGTTTCATTGTCCTTGTGTTTCCAAGTTGACGTAGACCACTTTTATGAACTTAACCATTCGAAAATCCACACAGGCCAAGTGGCAAATCATTTCCAATTTGGCACAGGGGTTTGTGGCCCGCAAAGCCGACAGAAAATATCAGTCCTTTACTTTTGGCAAAGAATTCTGATCCCATTATTCCATTTCAACAAAACGTGTTTGTGCCACTACGTCAAACCACTACTTGAAACACCCCATTTGTTTGATTTCGCAACTATTCCTTTTCAGGTCTGGCGGTGCAAAAGCTCGATGAGCTCACCAAGCCACCCCTCACACACAGCATCTTGAAGGACTGCTTCAACCTTGACCAGCCCAGGCCATACCAGGAAAAAAGAGGTCATCATAGAAAGAAAGCAAGTGAGGAAAAACCATTTTCAAGGCCATTTTCAGCCATAAATCTTTAATGATGGTCCATTACTTCTTACAAGTGGGGTCTCCTTGAGCCACAAGGCCAAACTACCAAATAAACCCGGCCCTCCATGATAATCTTAGGGACTCAAGGCTCCATGGTGGGTCTTTATATAGGCCCTATGGCAGGCTCCAATCCACCCCCAGGGCACATAAAATAGGCTTATACTTGTTGAACAAGGCGCGGAAATGTGTATTAGGCCATATCTCGTTACTTAAGTCCATATCAGCCCATATCTGATATGAGGGGTACAGCATACGGCCCCACAATACTCTACTATTGGGGGGGGGGGGGCTGAAAACACCCAAACACCACCAAACGCCTCTAAAACCCACCAGAAATGAAGAAAATGGTAAATCGCGCCTACCACTACCTGATTACCACTATTTAAGAGAAGAAGCTAGACCCATAGCTACACATAGTAGCTCTTTGGAGGGAGTGCGGTGCGAGCTACCTATCATTGACAAATTCATTCCGACCCTGAATTATGCAAACACAAAAACAAAGCACTAGAAAATAGCATAGAAGCAAAGTAAGAAGCAAACCAGAATAAAGCCAATGTAAGCATCCAGGGCTACGAGGGATACCAGGGATAAAACTCAACAAATGCTCCACCATGCTGGATGTTCGAAGATGCCAAAAACTGCCCACACTGTGTGCCATTCTTATCATGCAAATGTTTTTGCACCAAGCAATTGACTTTTGTTTCATCTCCAGCTATGTAGAGCCAAATCTGATTTGTTTGCACTAACTCATTGTTTGAGAAAAGAGCAATCTTTTGAACTGATTGTTTGATGAAAGATCAATGCAATACAAGGGCAGCCACCTCTCATACCCATTGCCACCACTCTGTGGCGAATCAACTGAAACTGCTGTAGCAACAAACAACAACAAGGCAAGAGAAACTTACAAAAACAGAAAGAAACCACCAGCAACTAAGAGCACAAGATGGCAAGCTTTTTGGCACTTACTGGACGGAACATCCATGACACGTGTTCCACATGCACTCATAGGCACTGCATGATCAAGGGAAAGCAAATTGGAGCATTGGGAGGTCATGCTATGGCAGGCATCCAACAGATTTCCCCTGGTTCGCAAATGCTGTGCATTGGCTGCACCCCATTATGGGGGCAAAAATACCCCCTACTGCAACCTAATGTTTCGGGCTTGCACTACAATGGGTTTGTGTGGCTGTGTGCAGGCTCCTCCAAAGCACATACAACGGGACCAGGGCTGGGTGTCTAGAAAACTGCCTACAAAGGACTAGGCAGGCTAGCAGGGCAGTGCTAGTGCTTGTGAAGAAGGTGCACGAGTAAAGTGCCAACTTTTGTGCCCGCAAAGCACATGCAAGGGGAGTGGGGCTATGACCAAGGATGGGTTGTCTAGGATTCCCCCTTCCTAGACCATTTTGGGAACCGGCCCCTACCATGGTGTTTGGGGCGAATCAAGGTCATCCCCACACGTCCTAACGACCCCTTTTGGGGGCATCCACTCAGTTTTTGGAGGGGTGATTGTTTTCATCGCTTTCCGGAAACCTCTCTTTCTCTGCAAAAACCCTACCAGAACCCCCCTTCGTGGTGTAGGAAGGGCTTCTTGGTGGGGTTCTTGGACCCCTTCTTGTACAATACCCGCCCCCTTCCTAGGGTATATCTTGCACAAGAACCCCTTCCTATGACCCTTCCCACCACTTTTGGGTCAAAGAGACCCAAATCCCGGTAGATGGGGTTGTCTAACCACTTCTCATGTTGCAGGGTGCTCTTGTTGGGCTTTGTGGCAAAACACAGGGTAGCAGGGGCCTCCAATCCTTGCGGTGCCAAATAGAAGCGCCGCTGCCACGTGTTATCATCCAGTTTCTTTGGACGCGAAGATTTGCCGAGGCCATAACATGGATGTAAGCACCAATGGCCACAGGGTTTCCCCCAGGCAGCATCCTCTTTGGCAAGCAAACCTACCCAACTGCAGCATTTGGGAGCCATTGTACCATGGTTGGGAAGGTGAGTAGGCTGTCATGGAAATGCCCACCATGAGGCATGCTAGCCAACCATGTCCCCATCGTGTCAACAATGGGCCGCAGCCAGTTTTGAGGGAGTTGGGCCATTTGTCAGTGCACTAACACCCAACATTGGGACAATGAAAAATCGACCTGCTGGGTTCCAAGCACGACATTTGTTCGACCAAGAAGTGCGACCGTGCATTGGGGATGAGAGGTTTTGTCCCATTGTGGCATATGAGCAGCAATGTTCATTGGACCGTGAACCAATGCCGGACACCGACGACTACCTTTTTCGAAGCATGACGAATATTACCGGTAAGGTGTTGCTCAACAAGCCTATGTCTCCAGGCACGTATCGTGGCGTAGCTAATTGGGTTTCTAAAGTGATCGGTCGCAAGTTGACTTTCAAATCAATTGCTTGATGGGTCATCATGACGAAACTCGCAAATACAGATGAGATTGGTTTGCATGATGCTGCAAAGCATGTCGGTGTGGTACCCACATTTAGTTTACAATTTAGTTTACGGCACTATGTGCACTCTACTTTCAACCAAGAGTATAGCGAGAGGTTGGGAGCCCGTTCGTGATGCCACCGTGACAAAGCCCAACCCGCTAACATCACGACTTTGGGGGTCGCATGCAGCGGCAAAAAATCCGCACCCCACGGGCACATATCTCATTCGCCTGCCCTTTATGGGTCCTCCCATGGTCACCCATGCGGGACGAGGCCATAACATATGTCAGGAATCGCGAAACACAAGCAAGCTCCCCCTTACGCTCAGCAGAGTGTGGCACATTGGTGTTGCCAACCCAAGGCGCCGGGTACCATAGCTTCACCCGACCACTCCACTTAAAAAACAAAAGACAAAAGACAAAAGAAACTTGCACCGTCCGAGTGAGGGCCGGCGTTCGCACCTGTGCGAGCCGGTCCGAATGAGGGCTGTGCAAGACCCCCACCACAAGGGCGGGGGTCGGAAAATTCATGAAATTCAAGAAATGAACAAAATTAGTTTGCCACTAAGACTTTCCCAGGAAACAGCATGAACACACGGTGTTTGTCCTGTAGGGAACATGTTCTTAGCGTACAAATAACATCATTCCAAACCAAGCAAGAAACCTCACAACCGGCTCTCAGAGAGAGCTTACGGGTATCTTGGAGCTCCTGAAGTGGGGTTCTTCTTGTCGGAACCCAAATATAATACACCACGTCGGAAACACACCACACATCGGAGCTACTGGGCCACTGACTGTGCGTCCAGATCTCGCAATTTAGTTTACGGCACTATGTGCACCCTACTTTCAACCAAGAGTATAGCGAGAGGTTGGGAGCCCGTTCGTGATGCCACCGTGACAAAGCCCAACCCGCTAACATCACGACTTTGGGGGTCGCATGCAGCGGCAAAAAATCCGCACCCCACGGGCACATATCTCATTCGCCTGCCCTTTATGGGTCCTCCCATGGTCACCCATGCGGGACGAGGCCATAACATATGTCAGGAATCGCGAAACACAAGCAAGCTCCCCCTTACGCTCAGCAGAGTGTGGCACATTGGTGTTGCCAACCCAAGGCGCCGGGTACCATAGCTTCACCCGACCACTCCACTTAAAAAACAAAAGACAAAAGACAAAAGAAACTTGCACCGTCCGAGTGAGGGCCGGCGTTCGCAACACTAAATGTGTATCACCAAAAAGGGAAGAAGGTGAGATCCAAAGCAGTAATGCTCTTGAGCAAACACAATCTGCCCCAATCCAAAGAGGAGGAAATCAAAGCAGAACCATGCCCCAAACCAGAAATCAAAGCGGAACCTTGCCCAAAACCACAGAAGCAAGATTCACTAATTAAAGTGGAACCCGAGTCACCACCCAAAATGGACAATCGTGAAGTGAGTACTTATACTATCTCCAATGATGATTTGCTGAGCTCACATTCTTGCGATTTCCTTGTTTCCTCGTTGGGAGATGAAGCAAATGAATATGAAGAGTTTCCCCCGACCCAATTGTCTGAAAAGGGGGATGTCTTTGCCTCACTTGCAGAAGGTGATAATGAATATCGTGAAGCACCACCCAGGTTCCCAGGGGCCTTTTAACCCGAATCGGAGGCTGCTTGGGATCACATTCTGCAAGAAAACCGTTGGATTTGTAAGCCCTAACCCTGTACCCATTGAGGGTGAATCCTAGCGACAAATACGCACCTAGCTCCCCGGTACCGGGTTTCAGGGTCTCAGCCCCGCCCCACCCCCTTCGGAGCCTCCTCCCTCGCTTGCACGCTTGCTTCCTCCCTCCCTCCCTCTGTTGTGTTTGCCTGCACACAATGGATACGCAAAGGCAAATCACCTAACCAACAATTTGAATGCATTGCAGGGGTGGGAACAAAAACACATTCATTTGTCTCATTGAGACGAGGAGGAGCGTCCCAACTCGGGCGCAAACGAAGATTCAAGTGTTGCCATACCCCTGTTGGTTTCCCCTCTCCCCTTTTCACAGGAAGTCCCTATGCCCACCTGTGGAGTTCCTATAGGTGATTTGCCTGGAGAAACACTATGTGCTATCATTTCTTGGCAAAGAAATGATATCACACAGCGTTTCTTGTATAGTGTACACAAGATGAATTTGGCAAACCACCAGCTGCGTGGAATGCATATACAAAAAGGTCGGGACCAATGAAGCCATTGCACCTTTACTGACCACACTTCTTGTTCTTGTTTGGCTAACGCCTCGTAAAGCCTCCTCACTCAAACGACAGGCTGGTAAAGACAGCAGGCGTGCAAAACACAAACTTGCGCGCTACCTTAGGAGAGGCACGAATTTGTGGGGGGCTTCCCCCACGAGGCACCCAGTGCACAGATCCTGGATGTGTTCGGTGTAGTAGCCCCCTTCGACCATGTGCACCTTCCCCATCACCCCGACGGTCGCAGCAGGGGCTTCGCCTTCGTGTCCTTTGTCAATGCGGAAGGCGTGTGGAGCGCCGTGGAGCACTTCAATGCGAACCAATGGCATGGCCAAAGCGTTGTAGCCAAGGCCTTTCGCCCTCCGCACGTGTTGGTCCTTCACAACTTGCCACGTTCGCTCAAGCCAAAGGATTTGGAAAATCATTTGCGGGCAGTGATGCTGCGGTTGATCTTCACGCAGGTTTGATTTGTTTTGTGTTTTGATCTCCTTTTGGTTTGTTTTGTGTCGCGTGCGTTGTTTTTGCTTTTGTTCGTGTTTCCCTTTGCACAGGCGATGGGAGGATCTGCCCTCGCTGCATTTGTGTCACGTTCGGAAATGGAGCAAGTATCGCAAATGGAAATTACAATGGACAGCTGCAATGTGATGATTGAGTTCCACACCTCCATGGCCAAGCAAAGCCCTTTGAAAAAGGTGATCGTGGCGCAGTAGAGACAGTCATTGGACACAATGTAACACTCTTCATGATGCGGGTAAGGATGAATCCACAAGGCAAAGGTTACTTAGACCCACGGACGACTTTTCGTTCGATTGCCTCACTGAGAATTGAGGTCGGGATGGGCTCGGGCTATTTTGTGGCATGTGTGTGGCAGTGATCCGTGATTTCACGGGGCTTCCGGGGCCGTATCTCTCCTTGTCCCATGCGTACTTGTCATTAAAACAATAGTGTGCGTCAAAATAGAGTTCAACGCTCGATGGAGAGACACCATTGCACATCACGTTTGTATTGTTTGCACAAAAACATTCGTGTATGTATGGTGTGGTGTGGTGTGGCAGGTTGGTGCACCAATCCACTAGTGAGGCATTGTAAAGGGGAGCAATATGCACTCAAACAAGGCAACACACAAGCGTTGTTTGGCCACAATTTATATCCAATATGCCATGCCGGTGGCATATTGCGCCAGACAAAATGCCACCGGCATGGCATTTTGGCCTAAATATATCAGGGTGCGGCAAACTAAAGGCATTTTGTCCGCGCGAAATGCCCAACAGGGTGCACACACCCTCCCCACTGGGCGCACTGAAGCCCGGTGGCATTTCGCGCGGACAAAATGCCGGCTATTTGCCGCGCCCTGGTATATTTAAGGATTCATGGACAAAACCCATAGTTGGCAAAGCACGCAGAGCAATGGGCTTATCAAGGCAGCATGCTGGAAAACCGAAAGCCGAGTGGTGATGAGTGTGGAGTGTGCTTTTTCGCCGACATTGCTTATTTCCGGTGCGCATGTATGCATCATGTGTCATGCAGCACGTGCATGTTGCACCATATAGTCATGACATGCCCCTCGTACGACATGCAGGGTGTGGCGCCACCCAGACTTTGGCCACCAACTGCCAACAGACCAGACAAGAACTGTGGTACATGGGATACACCAAATCCTAGTGGTTAGGGTCGTTGAAGCAAACACTCATGCATGACACCGGCTGAAGAGCAACGGTGTCACGTTTGCGAGGGATCACCTCATCACCCATATAGCATACACTTGGTTCCACCTTAGGTCTACATGGGGCCTTGTTAGGCTTCTCTGCACCTTTGAAGGGGTGTGGTTAGGCATGTCTTCAAACACTTGATTGTTTGCTGCACCCTCCTCACTAGGTGGGGCTGCAAATGGGGCCGATGTCGCCTGCACGCCTGGCACTGGCCGCGATTGCCCACTGGTCCTGCAAGCACTTAGTCTGCACTTGCAACACAACATCTGGCGAAGCGCTCTGGTTGTTCCCCATTTTGATTTCACGGTGACCACTTCTCTTCCAGCTTTTTTCAATATGGACAAGTACAAGAGGGTGCCCAAGGAGAAGGTGGATCAGGATTCCATCAAGGACAATGAAATCCGTGTGGTTGCAACATCCCAAAGAAGTGCCCGAAACTACATTTCGTACTCCATGAACCTTCTCACAGCTGAAGTGTGTTCCGCACCTCGCCGCTGACTGGATACGAAGTGGTGAGTGCACAGAGTGGGTTTGGGTCGAGACAAAAGCCACAATTGACTGCCGGCCTGCGCGGTGATTTTCACGTTTCAAAGAACGGTACACTGTGTCTGCGTTACTTTGAAACAGGGCGAGAAGGCGCAAAGCACGATTGTGTTGCGAGCTATGGGTCGAGCAATCAACAAAACCATCAACATTTGTGAAATCATCAAACGACGCGTTCCCGGCCTGCACCAGGTTTGTACTTCTACGGTTTCCAGCTGCTGCGAATGAGAACGTAACTCGTATCGCAATCTTTGCTTCTCTTTACAGCTGACGAAGTTGGAGAGCAACACCCTGGTAGACAACTTTGAACCCTTGGTCCAGGGTTTAGATCCGAAAGAAATCACTCGTACCGTGTCCGCTATTTCCATCACCCTTTCTAAAGAGCCGTTGGACACCACCGACCCTGGATATCAGCCCCCACTTGACGAGTCTGAGGTGTTTTCTGCAAGTGGTGCTTGGTGAATCTTACTGTGTGGTACCAGCTCACGTCGAAACTACATGTCCTTGTGATCAGGTTCAAACTGAGCAAGACGCCCGTGCGAAGCGGCAAGCGGCCCAGAAGGAAGCCGCTGAGGCTGAAGGTGGCGACGGCGAAGGCAAAGGAAAAGGAAAGGGGCGTGGCCGAGGCAAAGGAGCCGCCAAGGGCAAAGGACGCGGCAAGGGCAAGGGTGCTCCTGGTAAGGGCAAGGCTGGGAAGGGTAAGGGCAAAGGTGGGTACGACGACGGATATGACTACGGCAAGGGCAAGGGTGGCAAGGGTGACTACGGAAAGGGCAAGGGAAAAGGAAAGGGTGGCGGCAAGGGTAAGGGCAAGGGTGGCCGCGGAGGCTATGGCTATTGAGCACAGACGGTTCTAACGCACGCGACCACCTGATTCAGATGGCACTTCCTCAAAAGTCTTGTACAACGATATAAGGGCTCCCAAATTTCCTGGTATGTTGCAGTTATCGACCACTTCTGGGACTGCAAGTCAATTAGCCAGGCATTCTGGTATGTAGCAGTCACTTGCAGTCACAACACGCCAGTGTGTTGGTCGGTACGATTAGCCAGGCTGCCCAACGAATTTCAACCATGCACCTACATCCTGTTTGTGCACGGAATTTGTACAGAGCAAGCATCTACATTGACAAGGACTGAGGAGTTATTGTATTGCCGTTACGTGTGCTTTTTTCAGTCGATGGAGGTGCTTGGCTCTGTGCGAAACTGAACTTTCCCTCGTCCAGGGTCAGGTTTAAAAATGGGCAACACAAGAGTGTACCACTCAAAATACTTTTCCGAAAACTCACCGGCGGTATGCCATGAAGGTTGTCAGACGAGCTGCGGCTGTTGTGCAACCACTCCTCCTGCTGCCCTGTGCCGTACGAAGCAAAGACCAACCCCACAATCTGCAAGGCCTCCTAGCTGTCACGAACACACACCACGGTAAAAAAAAGCATATTGCAGCTCTGCACAGTAACCTGCAATTGCACAGTAACACACTGACTTTGAGTGCCTGGAGCAACTCTTAATTCAACAACCACTGTTGCCCAAACTGGCACAGAAATGTGATTTTCATGCCTTTTGCCTTGACATTGGCAAGAGCTGACACTGAAATCCATCCAGTGGATATTCTTCAGGGGCTTGCGGCCTTGCCGTTATCATGGTCTGAGGGCCCTGCTGATGTTATGATCAACCGCACATTCTGCGCATTTTTTAGCGCTCTGAACAATAACCACCAGATAAACTGTTGTGTGTTGCATGTTTGGAAAATTGCAGCTTAAGTCCAGTGCCACACCAGGATGAAATGTAGGTGCCCACATATTCAAATACTTTGTGACTGATTTTTCATGCAGGCACTGGTTGGAAGGTCAGTTACACCAAAATTGTCAGTATGTGAGCGCAATGAGAGACTTAATTTGTTCGGTACGATTCCCTTGCTCTTTTTACAAAACACCACAGGGTGTTGTACAAGAAACACTTCATCGACGTTGACGGTTGGAGTGGCTGGTGAATGGCTGCTGGTTAATCCCAATGCCATTTCGGCCCACTTTTTGGGTTAATCCCAATACCATTTTGGCCTTTTTTTTGGGTTCATCCTCATGTACCGTGTGTTCCAATGTATTGGATGACAGTACTTGGAAGGGGTACATTGCGGTCATGCGGAAAGTGCACAAGCACAGTGGGGACCATTTCACAGCAAGTTTCGTGAGGCTTTGGAGTTGGAAATGGTGAGGATGGTGGCAAGTGAGAACGTAGAGAGGCAACCTGAGAAGTTGTTGTCCGGAGTCCGCTGTCCGGAGAAACTACGACTACACCACTGAGTCGTGGAGCCCGGGGAAATGCGGTTGGTCAAGTGGTTAGCAAAGAATACACAGAAGCAAAACAGCAACGATGGGCACCCGTGGGGATTTTCCCCTGGTTGGCGGCATAGGTCGGAAAGTTGGAGACAGTGGAGGTCGCGGCACTGGTTTGCATCAGAATGGCCTGCCTACTATGAGTCGGTGAGGCAGCAATGGGGCAAACCATTAAATTCGGAAAAAAGGGAACCAGGGAATATGGGACGTCACGGTGCGGCCGCGGATGAGTTGGTTTTTTGACGTGTTCTTTTGGGAAATCAGCCGGTTACGCCACGGACGGGAAGACACTTTTTCTTTCTCGACGATTCAGGAGGACTCTAAGCAAGGTGGGAAGTATTTTCAACGGAACCGATTTTGAAGGCTTTAGATCCCATAGCTTCAAGCGCCATAAAGGGCCCCTGCTGTGATTTTGCGGCTCCATAACCCCCGCTATCTTGGTCGTAGAAGGCTAGGCCGCGTCAGCAGCCGCCAACATCTTCCGCCGGCTGGTGTTATAAACATTGCATGCATGGTCCTAGAAATAGAGAATGCGCCTCCTAGTTCCTGCGGATTGGGCTGGGAGGGAAGGATTCAGAGGAGTTCATACACAAGTGCGACGTACGGCTAGTGGGGAATATGGGGGCCAGCTGATCCGAACGGATTTGCGAGCTGGCGAGCCTAGGGGACACGTTGGGACGGAGCAAAGTCCAAAGACCGCAAAGAGTTGGAAAAGCAACGGCTTAGTCGAGCCAACAAGCCGAAGGCCAATGGAATCCAACAGTACTACTAGTCAAATCACGTGTCATATTGGTTGGCTCGAAACGCGTTGTAACAATTGCTATCATGTTTAGCGAAGCCCTACTGATTGCGTAGAATGTCAGTCACACCACATGCCACAACACAGAAATCCGTTTCAGCAAAAGAATTGCAGTAATACTCAAACCCTGACCGCATCTGACATGTTCCACTGGGTGCCAGCTACTCCCCAAAAGGCGCAACACAAATACTACTAAGACCTCATCGATTGCAGCCATGTATTTGTCAATGGTTAGCCTGGGTTGGATGGACAATATATGTAGCACAACAACACGAAGCTCACTGTCACCACTGCACCCAAAGAACACAGCAACAAGCGGAGGGGGGCTCCACGAGATGGGGAAGGGCAGTGTGCGGGCTGTGATCGCCTCCGAAGGGTATCTGTAGGACGACGAATTCAGATTGCATGATATGCACGTGCATGATCACGTATTTATAACAAAGAAAGATGAGCATGTTGAGGAAATTTCAATGAAGCAATGATACATGATATGTTGCGGAGGGTGTGGAAAAGTAAGGTTAAATGAATCCTTCGTCTTTCGTGCTTGGTGTGGCTTTTCCTTTGCTGGTGCGAAGCACCATCAAAAGAAAAGCCTTATTACGTTTTTAGCCATTTTCGGGTCACTTTTCTATGTCGGAAACGGAGCCGGGCGGTGACAAACAAACGCAAAAACACTCCTTTGCATTATGTTTAAGCTAGCAGCGCAAGGACAGGGAGGGTGCATTGGGCAAGATTAGCGATACAGGGTGCAAATAGCGTAAAATTGACATATTCATAACTCGGGCCTATTGTATCGGATTTTGACGAAATCAAGGGCAATTTTGGTCAATTTGGGGGTGTTCTTTCCAGTTTTGAGCTTAAAAAGGCGGCTGAGGGCGCTGAAAACCGTCAAATCGGAAAGCGGTGCTAAAACAAAGCGACGGCGGTTTCTCGATTGAACAGCAACACGAGGCTTTTAGAATCATTTATAAATCTGGTCTTAGATCGAAATTTAGTGCATTGTAGCCCGATTTCACTTTGGACAGTCAAATTGAAAGATCGCAAATGCCGGCGACTGCGAAATGCACGCGAGCACAGCAAATAAATAATATGTCAAATAGATTTCTTGAGATTTGGGGCCTGTGGTTTATATATAGTGTTGTTTGGCACCTCAACTTTGCTGGTGCACCTTTAAATCGCATCCCTAGCTTATATGGAATTAGTGGATGCTGGTAAAGAAGTTAAAACCTTGTAAAGGTCCTAACTTTGCAAAACAGCCATGATCAATCGAAACAAATATGACGGCGCGAATCAACTCTTTGAGGCGGTCATTTAGAGGGGCTGCATTGTACACTTTTGGGATATGTTTCGTTTCGGCGCGCGGATTGTATATAATGGCATAAGGACTGCTTTTAGAGGGGGGCGGGGCCCCATTCCCCGGCCCCCCAATTGAAAGCCCCCCATGGGGGGGGAGGTGAACAAGGATGTGAGCGCTGGGTAAAGGGGCTCAACGAGCAGATAAACGGGCAGAGGCCAAAAGCCATACAAAGAAAAATATAGGACTCTGCTTTAGTGACCTCAGTGTTGGTCTGGGCTGTCGCGGGCCTCCGTTGCATTGCTGTGGTGATACGGCACTATTAAGGCCTCTCTTTTTCGATTGGCTGTCGATGAATGCACCGTAAATACCCATGAGATTCCTTGATGTTGATATTTGGAAAGTGTAGTCACCAAAAACCCTATCTCAAGTCTTGTGGAGGGCCGCCCGCTGTGCACCACCAGTAACACGAATAATCCAGGATGGATGATGTGCGATCAAACGAATATCCCATATGCAAACAATGTCATCGTATAGGCTGTTCCAGAAATAGAAGTCTTACTGTTACGCTAGATGTATTTTGTCTACCACTCGTAGACCTGGATCCTACGTTTAACTTTTTCTCTTGCTGTTCCACTACATGTAATACATCTTCTGAAACAAGTCTCACATCTTCTAAGACAGTATGTACTACTTTAGACATAACGGTTACAGTGTTCCGGAAGATGTATTTCGTCTACCACTCAGATCAACCTGACTAATTGCATGAGAAACATGTTTGCCTTTTGCATTGTTTGACGTAGATTTAGTGTAGAAATGTGTTTTGTATGTCATCACGCATATGACTTCTCATGTGAATAGCCCAATGCGATCATGTGCATGTATCATGCAGGATCTTAGGTTGTTTTGCATGCATTGTAGCACGAGTTTATGGTCATTGGTTTGATGAACGCATGTGCCGAGGATTCCTTTGTTCATCTTTCAGAATGGGCCTTCCATGTGCCGGATGCTTGGTATATTTGTATAGCCGTATTAGTGGCATTTCTTTGTGTTTGTGCTTGGCTGGTGTGCCTTGCAACTTGCGTGCCTGTAGGATGCTATTTTCTTTTCTTCTATGTAAAACATTTTTAAGTCGAATTGCATATCACTCTTCAATCAATCTTTTCGTAGTACAACATAAGGCTCATTATAGTACACCATGTGTCCACTTAGCCTGGATAACTTTGTACGCGCGGAGCCTCTCATTCAGGCGGCCATACCCCATGACATTAAAGTATCCATATTTACCCTATCTACCCTTGGGACGTAGGGCGCACTTATGTATTTCTACATTTGTCCATCAAGCGGCTTTGGAGTGTAGCACCGTGGGCGTGCATAGGAATGGCATCCGACGCCATGGAGAAAAAATAGAAACCAAAGAACCATAACATGCCCAACCTGCCAATAGTTGGAGAAACAATAGTGATGCAACCACCCACACCGTCACATCGTCGCTTTGAAGTTGACCGTACCCTGGCACGATACCACTGGTAATTATATAATCACCAGACTCCAGAGGGCCGTTGGTGTTGAGCACCCATACCGCACCCTCGCCCACTGAATTGATGCACACCCTTATATCACCACAGTCCTTCGGTGACACGGTCACAAAGCCCGGGCCGTCCTTGTGACCGCCGTCCTTCTCCTCCTCTGCATCGGAAATCACGCTGAAGCATGCCTTGTCATTGGCCTTTGTGCTCAGAGACACAGCCGGTAACGATTCGTTGATCGTGATGGCCCCACAGCCCCGCACAACACCCCCTAACATGTGAATATATGTGTTGTGGGCTGCGCTGACGATAAGGCCTTGAAAATTTGTCGCCTCCGAGTATGGAATGTTATGGATGTACGTGCGATGTTGTCCTGTAAAGTTGTTGATTTCGTTACGTGTCCAATCATCCTCGACGTAACCATTCAAGCCAGTTGAGCTATAAAAGGCAATGTTTCTACTGTGTTTTGTCATCCGGTTGCTCCTATCATGCATGACATAATAACCAAATACCTCATGTCCGTCGGTCTGTACGTCGGTTTGATTCAGTCCAAACATTTTAGCTTCGAACATCAAACAATCCACAATAAGTTCTGTTTGTCGGGACTTGGTTTCATGTGTCGTAACGGAGTCGAACACTGGATCTTGACCGGGTCCAGGCCACGGATCGCGCCTGTCACCTTTGTCACCCTTGGGTCAGTGTGCCCCATTTGCACCCCTGTCACTCCTGGGTCCTTGTGCCCCATTTGCACCCCTATCACCCCTGTGTCCCTGTGTCCCATTTACACCGTCCATACCCCTGTCACCCCTGGGTCCATGTGCCCCATTTGCACCATCTGTACTCCTGTCACCCCTAGGTCCGGTCGGGCCTATAGGTCGGGTCGGGCCTATAGGTCCGGTTGGGCTTATACCTCCCACGGGCCTTTAGGTCCGGTTGGGCCTATAGGTCCCACGGGGCCCTATGTGCCTTGTGGCGGTGCATCTAAAATACTTTGCATCGCAAGTATGGATATGGGTATCAGTTCAGATGCGGACACAAAATCATCCCCGTCTACCAAATTAGGAAAAACATTCTGCATATCATCTGCTGTTACACCCAGGCGTTTCGTCGCATCTTGCCCATCGGTTTTCCAATTGTACCCCACAATTCTGAGATCCCGCAACTGTTGTATCAGAGATTGAGCGTCTGTTTGGTCAATGGGTAGGGCCCCGGCCCTTGTGTCACTAGATTCTGTTGTGGTTTGTTTCTTGGGAACTCTCTTGTACTCCTGTGCCTCTGGTTTCTCAAAATCCCAAATCCCAATTCCACAAACCTCGCAGGATCTTTAGACGGGGCACCAATACATAACACAAATTCGAAGACAAAAACCCTGTCCAGAGATCGAAGTATCTTACAGTGTGCCATTCACACAGTTGGCATTCGATGCTTCTTAAGTATTCACGGACTGCAGTGCGATTACGACTGCGACTTGCGTGCTTGCTGCGCTGCTGCTCGTCGAAGCCATAACACTACCTGCCCCTTGAGACCTCGAGGAGGTCTCACTCCTCTGGGTGGGTGTCACATTGTCGCATCTGAAGAGCAGGCACAGAAATTTTTTTTTGACCTCGATATGTGCTGGCTACAGAAGCATAATAGTGGTCGAAACTCACACACTAAGGTGCAAGTCATGGTATACCTGTCGTCAGCGCCTCATTCATACGCCGTGTTCGACTCTCCCACGGCTGTGTCTTGGTGGAAGCTGCAGAAGACAACTTCGTCAGGCACACTGCACGGGCGCTATACCCACAGCAAGGCTGTGGGCACGTCGAACCATAACATACCATAACATTGGGCACAACTATCGAAGCTGGTTGCCCAGCAGACAAACAACCAAAAGGCTTATACATCTGTCAATTCGACAGGACATATGAAGGCTGTCGATACCATTAATGGCATCCAGATTGTCAAATCAGCTATTACTTGGCATCCAGACTTGTCGAATCAGCCATTACTTGGCATCCAGACTTGTCGAATCAGCTATTACTTGGCATCCAGACTTGTCGAATCAGCCATTACTTGGCATCCAGACTTGTCAAATCAGCCATTACTTGGCATCGAGACTTGTCGAATGAGCCATTACTTGGCATCCAGACTTGTCGAATCAGCAGTCCGTGCCCCACGTGAACGTGGATGAGGGATCCACCTGGAGTCGACACACTTCGTGCACTTCCTTCAGTGTCTCGACGCCGTCCATGAACTTGAAGGTGTCATGACCCGTGTAGTGTCGACGAATGTCACTTTCGAGGGCACGCTTCTGAATCACGATACCAGATCGATGGTTCAGCAATCGAAGGTTGGGATCACCAGGTAGGCCGTCGACGGGGTACTTGTACTGGAATACGAAGACATGTTCACGGGCAAGCGCTCGAAATTGTCCAGGTCCCAATGTTTGTGACTTGGTCGAATAGAAATCCCAAAGGTTCGACTGTTTCCAAGCGTCCTCACTCCACAGATCGGTTAGATTGGTGACTTCGAAGGGGAAAGCGTCATGTCGACCAGTGGACCATCGATAGGTTTCCTTCGAACCAGTACCAGCGGCCATGCTGCGGTAGAACTGACCAATTCGCGTATCGACTCGCCACCATGGTGTGTCAGCAATCGAAACTCGTCGCACAACAATGATGGCACTGCCGTCATCGACTTCAGGGCCGAGGGCATATCGGTCAATGACCTCAAGCATGTCGGTTCGAGAACCTTCTTCTTGGAGTCGACCGAGGTGTTGATGTACATACTGACCATCAGCGAGAGAACTTTGCAAAGTGAATCGAAACCGCTTGTGCTGTCCCAAGGCTCGAAGCCGTGTCGACAATGACCGCTTCGAGGACTTGGTCTCGGCAGCTGACCTTGCGTCGATGGGCAGCCTTGAAGTCATCATGGAATCGGCGTTAGGTACTTGAACAACGGGATGTCGAAGTGGTGCTCATAGACGTTCGACTCTGCCGGCAAAAACCGGTGGTCGACGGGGTCCGGGTGGAACGCGTCACTCGCAGGCAAGTCGGCGGACTCGATCTCTTCCCGTTCATGAGCATAGCCATCCCTTCGGAACTGGACCGCTCGACGCCAACGTCGTCCACCTTCGTATCCGGCTTCGTAGGGGGACATGAGGTATGTCAAGGTACCCGTGCGTCGAACCAAATTGGCGGCGTCCAGGAAAGGGAAGAGGTTGACATACTCCTCACTGGCCGAGTGAAGGCCAGCAACTCGTCGGATTGCCTTATCGAAGTCGTGGTATCCGAGCCGTCCAGGTCCAGTCTGGTAAATCGTCGCCAGCTTGACAAGGTCGATGGGGGCACCTGGCGCGACGGCGTTGTAAGCATAGGGTCCGGTCTGTTCTCCGAGTGGAAAGGACTCCTGGAGTTGGACTACAAGTTCCTGTGTTCAATGTCGAGCGCACCCATACCGTTTATACCCAAGTCGAGAGGTGCCTCGTAGGCCTCGCAGTTGATGTCGGCGAAGAAGCAAATCGACTTTGTACGCGAGAAAGGGGGCTCGATCCTCGAAGAGCCACTTGTTCGTCTGGCAAACCTTCTGGAGATCGCGAATAACTCCAAGGATCGAAACGGCAACGGGGGCTACTCGTTTCATCTTGTCCTCGGTCCAGAGGCGTCGGTACCTGAAGATCAGGTCGATTCCATCGGCGACGTGCATCAGGTCGTCGATTTCTGAGATCTCTCGATGCATGCGGTCCAGTCGAGCAATTTGATTCGGCAGGTCATATTCGGAGAGATTTTGTCGGAATCCCCAATCGAGCTCTTCATCGCATTGCTGCCAGTCGACGAGGGCCTTTCGAAAGTTCTGGCAAGCCACTTCGATTTTTGTATACCACTGGTAGCTCGGCTTGCCACCGGCATTCCCACGCTCATCGAAACATGTGTTAGGTGCGCGTCGCATCATGTCGTAAGGGAACGGTGCGGTTCGACCCCAACTGTCGATGTTGATGGTTTTGCCTAAATCGGTGATAGTGGCATTCCTCTTCGTCACAACTATGGCATGGCGTTCGTTCAAGAATACGTGATTTGCTCGTTGACCAGTCATGGCGCTCGACGCAATAGTGAGTACCGATGGTTCGAGCTTGGTGTATTCCGATTTCATTGGATCGTCCCCATGTGTCCCAAATCGATAGGGAGTAAGAAAAAGTGCTTTTCGAATGCTTTAAGGTATACTTTAGTTGTATTAGAGGTGCTCTAAGCACACAGGCATTTCTATCTTAGTATTGGCCCAACCAAAAGTGGTGATAACACATTTTGACCTATGGAACCAAACACTAAATCAGGATATGGAGTGGACCCCTTAATCCCCTATCAATGTGAGGCAATTCATCATTTCGTGAGTTGACTGAGAACTGACATATCCAGGGCAGAGCCTATGAATTTATCTATGTTTTCTAATGAATTATTAGCTATCCTAGTGGTATGCACCCTAGGGGGCTGGGCACCTCTTTTTGAGAGGTCCTGGGTTCAATTCCCGGTCAGCCTAGCTAAGTAGGAAGATCCCATGTGACATGGCAGTGACCTCATCGCCACATGCCTTGCCACCTCAGCACATATGGGACCCAAAACAAAGAGTGCACATCTTCTGAGATGGCACTATGGAGATCGAGTGACTATGGGGCAGTTTTCCAACTCTTTTTCCAAGACATTTCAGCTATCTTTGTGAATATGCAATCCGATGTGCCGTGAGTTGCATTTTCTGTGAATATTCTTACATCTTTCACTGTTTACACTGCAGCGCTTCATGCTTTGATCCTGATTCCCTTCTACTTGCTTATCTCTGGCTTGGGCTATCCTGGATTGGTTGTATTTCAGCAAATGAAACATTTTCCTCATCAAAAACAAGCAGCAGGAAACCCTACACCAGCAGCAAGCAGCAGGAGAGGCACAACAAACACACAGTGTTGAAATCACTATAAAACTTTCTGGTAGCAAGAAGCAGACTGTGTCTGCGTACTGGCAGCGACCCCGTGCCGTACATCCAGTGCGCCGAGATCAGTCATATATAGCAAGAAGGGCGAACGAATATGGACACCAGGAAGGAGGACACCGACGTGAAGACGGCGCCTGAGGCACCAGCAATGCTAGCACCTGGTGAACCTGGACTTGGACCTAGCGCTGAACCTTCAGAGCCCTTACATGGGCCACTGGACGTGGCGCAGGATTCGATGGAAGGACTTCAGTCGGCCTTCCGGGCCCTCTCAGTCGAGGAGGTGGACACCCAACCTGTGAAGAGAAAGAGAGAGAGAGAGAAGGATGCTGGAGAAAGCATAGCAGACGAAGGAGTAGACCAAGGGCACGACCCGACGAATGATCCTACCTTCGAAGGCGCACCAAGCGCTTCTGGCCTCCACACATCACCCTCTCCTATAACCACCACACTCCTAATTCCAGACGCAGCCGCTGCAACATCCACACCCATAACCAATCCGCCTATGGCTGAGGGCACAGGCTTTACTGGTATGCCTACCTACCCTGCCTATGGTGTGAACCCACCTACCACTGCGTTTCATGAGGCAACTACTACCAGTAAAAAAGGTCCCTACCAGGACCGGCCCCTGCTGTACCCCTTCCACCATTTCGTGTCACTCCTATGGTCTTGCTTCTCACCAGGTTCTGCATGATCTTGCCCTATCCGTCAGCCGTAAACTCTGAGCGTGAGGGTCAAAAAATTTTGTGATGAAATGACAGCCATGAAACAAAATTGTTGCAAACTGTTCATGGTTGTTTGTACAGAAATTCACAAACATGGCGTCAAAAAAGCACGAATGGCGCTAATGGTAATAAATAGCAGTGGGTGCAGAGAAAGAAAAGATCCCCGCTCAAGGGGAAAAAACCAAAATTTGTAGAGAGACCCGGTGCAAAGAAGAAGGCTATGGCTGAGGAACGATGATCTCGTATGGATAAAGCAAGAGCAGGAAATGATCTGGCACTGACACAGGTGATGATGCGTGCAAGAGGAAATATATTGAAAGACATCAGGACAACCCACAAGAGAGAAACCCACGCCTTGTGACACGCCTACACTTGATCTAAGAACCTCTTTTTGACGTGATTTTCAAATCAATCATAATTGAGGCCATATAAACTAGCATGTTGGTAACATAATGTGCACAATTGTAGTTTATTAACATTTGTGGAGACGATACATTCTTTTTGGTGCAAAGTCTGGACCATCAGGAAAATACAACAGAGTGTGGCCAGAAGGTCCTGCCCCAGGAGTATAAGTAGGATCCAGATCATCCAAGGTAAGTCCAGCCATGGAATAGTGATGCTACCAGTGTTAAAATTTCCCTTGGCTCTTTTCAATAGCAAACAATGCAGTGAAGTCCAGGAATGATCTCTGACTTGAGTAGTGACAATTCAATGTGTCAACAAAACACCAACCTAAAAGGTTGCAAGAAGAATGGTACAAAAGCCTTTTTGAACCTTATAAATTGATATAAAAACATTTGTAAATCATGCAAAAGCTCATTTCATATCAATGTCATAGATTAGGAACATCCCATGCTGAAATGGATTTATCGCTTTTAGGAAATTGCATGGATGGCATCCGGGAATCGAACCTGAGATTTTGCAATGCAAATCCCATGTTCCGCCAATTATGATAACACATCCGGCTGATAAATTTTCATCTCAATTCATTATAGATCAACAGACAATATCGTCTGAACTCAGAAAACATCCGTCTTTTCTTTTTCTGCCCCAGCAGAACAATGTCCAGATCCACAGCGCTCATGCATGACAGATCGATGAGCGATTACGATAAAGTCCTTACCAAGTCTGAACCAAGAAGACGATAAACAGGTACTCTCATGCTCATGGTAGCACTGCATTATTGAGGGAGTTATAGAATATAGAACTGTAGCGAGACTTCGTCAGTGCATCTGCGAGTTGATGTTGCGTAGCCACCCATTCCAGATCGGTAACTTCTCCAGACGTTGTAGCATCACAAATCACCGCAAGCTCAATGAGAAGTCTCTTCTCAGACACAGTTTTGTGCAGATAGACGTGGTCGAATAGTGAAGCACAGTCAGTGCGTAGCGTAACAGGGACTCGCATCTTCGTAATCTCAGGAACGACATTGAGCGTTAAGAACAGGTCATCCAAGCAGGCTGAACAAGCAAGGGTTTCCCCAGCAAAGGATGGACTTTACGACTCTGCGCATGGTACAACTTTTCCAGTTGATCAGACAGAAGCGCTCTTTCTTGTCTTCACCGACACTTGCGATAGTCCACAGCTAGCCACCAACAGTTTTCCCTTCTTCCCCATTGCCCCATGACGAGTCATGGTATCCAATAAGACGAACAGGTCCACTCAACTTGGGAAATCTGATGAATAGCGATCTCTTCCTCATGTGCTGCAAGGTTTTGTTCGCTTGAAGCGCATCCGAGACTGTAGGTTTGCTTGATCGTTGTGAGAGACGGCACACGCTATAAGAGAAGTCAGGTCTCGTTTGCCCGGTACACCACGACAAAGCTCCAATCAAGCCGCGGTACAAAGTGGTCTCTTTCGCGTTTAATAGTCTTCCACGATCTGTAGACTCCTCCAGAGATATCTCCGCGATCTCATCAATGTACTTCTGTTGGTCCAACGTTATCTCGATCAGATTGCCGTCATCGTCACGTTTGCATTCCCTATGCACTCCACAAAACACATACTCCTCTCTTTTTTCAGACCCAATAGAGAAGACACCGTGCAACGCCTCCAGAACGGATGAGATGAGAGAGTCAGTCCCAGCGATGGAGATATCGTCAACGTGAACGGCTGCCCATCCACAAAGATTCTCATGATCCCGAAAAAGGTATATTGCGAGGTCAAACGGCACCACAATCGCACCGATAGACAGCATAGCCTTGTGCAGCGCCCGGTACCAGTGCAGTGGAGCGTCCACAAGTCTGTACACCGCCTTCCGCAGCTTTAACAACTGCCCCGGTGCATGCAACTCCTGTGGTGGCCGTACATACACCTCACGCTGCAGGGCGCCTCCTTGTAAAAAGGCAGTGGAAATGTCCACAGCGATCGGAGCCCATCCTCGATAAGAAGCCACCGTGAGCAGCACACGCTAGGACGACTTGGAACACGTGGGAGAAAAGGTATCCAGGTCCCGCAGACCCGCCTCCTGCAAACCCCGCACAACCAACCGCGCCTTCGGCTTCAGTGAACCATCGTCTTGCACCTTGTCAACGAGACCCAACCAACACGATATCGCCTTCTGCCCATCGTCTGGTACCAGGTCATACACATGACAAGCAACCCAGGATGCCAACTCCTTTTGCTTCGCCACGACAAAATCCAGCGATTGTGCCCTTTGAGGTGTCACCTCCCTCATACCACGACGCGCAGAGCGATGCGCCACATAGCAATATGAAAGGAACACCTCACCCGAGACAGCAGGAGGTATCACAGATGTGTAACGTTGCCAGACCAACTCAGGAAGACCAGGTCCCAACCTTGTAAGCACGGACATCGCAGCCTTGGCCCGCGAACGTGTCACCACAGGTTCCCTGTCGTCTCTCATCCGTCTCAGCTCAGCAACCTCCTCCGCGCTCAGCTCATTCCCCGCCTCGTCAACGAGCAACTCTTCCAACTCCTGTTTCGCTGCATCAGGCACTGCCACAGGCGCAACCCCGGGATGAACGTCAGGAGGGCCAAGCACCGCCGAAGCAGGTCTCCAGTGTAACAAGACAAAGTCACCGTCAGCACCAATGACCACAGCCGGCCCATGCCAAGAATCCTTGCCCTTCTCAAATGATTCAAAGTAAAAAACCGTATCGCCAGTCACAAGCTCAACCTTACGGTTAGTAGACGGCCGACTACGCTTCGCCAGCCAAACCTTCGCATGAACATCCGCTGCATGAAATTTTTCCCATGCACGATACATAGCATCCAAGAACTTCACCATGTAGTGGCCCACATGATCAGAAGGCACAGGTGTTTCGGCCAAAGCAGGTAACTTCGCAGCCACAAAATCAGACTAGCGTGAAGACACCCCATACACCAATTGCTGAGGCGAAAAACCTGGATCCGGCATAGGATGATAGTTCAACAACATGCATGCCACATCACACGCATCTTGCAATGACACAGTGCCATCCGCCTGCAGACATAACTCCACGGTATGTCTCAGTTGATAATGGTGCCTCTCCAGACCTCCCAAAGACCAATGTGAACCACCCGGCGCACAGTGCAGCGTAATGCCATAAAGCTCAGCGAACATCCTGATGAGCTCATTGTCAAACTCCATCCCCAAATCAGTGTACAACAGCACCGGAGGACCATGGTACCTGACCCACAGATGCAACAACAAATGACACACGTGTGTGGCGGACTTGTCAAGAAGAACAGAACAATGTCGGAGGGAAGTGAACAAACAGATGACGTGCAAAACAGGCTGTCCCCGAAGATACCAGAGATCCGCACCCGTCTCGTAATTGAAATGCGGTTCCTTGGGCATGGCCACCAAAGGACGCCTTGGTGCCCTCTTCCGCTTTTCACAGGATTCACATACAGAAAAGTTTATAGTGGTTTCAACACTGTGTTTTTGTCTCTCCTGCTGCTTGCTGCTGGTGTAGGGTTTCCTGCTGCTTGTTTTTGGAGATGAAAAGCTCTTGTTTGCTGAAATACAGTCAATCCAGGATAGCCCAAGCCAGAAGTGTGCAAGGAGAAGAGAATCAGGATCAAAGCATGAAGGGCTGCAGTGTAAACAGTGAAAGATGAAGGGACATTCACAGAAACTGCAACTCAGGTCAAAACGGATTGCATATTCACAAAGATAGCTGAAATGTTTTGGAAAAGAGTTGGAAAACTGCCCCATGGTCACTCTATCTCCATAGTGCCATCTCAGGAGATGTGCACTCTTTGTTTTGGGTCCCATATGTGCTGAGGTGGCAGGGCATGTGGCGATGAGGTCACTGCCATGTCACATGGGATCTTCCTACTTAGCTAGGCTGACCAGGAATTGAACACAGGACCTCTCAAAAAGAGGTGCCCAGCCCCCTAGGGTGCATACCACTAGGATAGCTAATAATTCATGGAAAAACATAGATAAATTCATAGGCTCTGCCTTGGATATGTCAGTTCTCAGTCAACTCAGGAAAAGGTGATTTGCCTCAAATTGAAAGGGAATTAAGGGGTCCACTCCATATCCTGATTGGGTGTTTGGTTCCATAGGTCAAAATGTGTTATCACCACTTTTGGAGGGGCCAATACTAAGATAGAAATGCCTGGATGCTCAGTGCATCCCTAATCCAACTAGAGTATGCCTCAAAGCATTGGAAAAGCACTTTTTCTTACTCCCCCCTTGTGCTGTGGTGGCCACCACTGTTGCATTTTAGGAAAAAGGGATTTTTTTCTTGGCCTTTCCTTGGTTTCCACATCTACTTTAAAATACCTATAGTTTCCCTCACACAGAAAAATGGGCGCTCACCATGGCTGGCGCTCTTTTGCTGCTCTGTTTGTAACATTTCCTGCAGAAGACTCAGCGCTCATGGCGCTGCCGGGGCTCCTGTGGCTTGGTTGGGTTAGTTTGGGAGCATGCCAAAACATGAGCATGTGCATCCCTCCCTCAAAGACGCAGCGCGACACCAACCGAACGCAAGACACAATATACACACTCGCATAGGTTCTCATAAACCTGCTGGCGACCTGTGACCTGTCTTAGGGCGAAGGGAGTCGTAAAAAAATTAAATTGCCCCTTGGTGGGGTCTTGGGTTCTGCTTAGTCTCTCCAGGCTGCTGCGTTTCGGCCCGAACACGGCCTACTCAGCGAAGCTGCGCGTGGGTATCTGCAGAGGCAGGAATGGGAGAATTATGGACGAATCCACGCAAAAGCGAAGCGACAACACCAAAATCCGTCAAATGACGGCGCAGAATTTTTCTAAGACAACACACCTGAGCAGAATTCAATTGTGCATCAGAAGCACATTTTTATAAAAATTATAGTCATCTCTAGATTTTTTAAATCAAGAAATTCCTACGCATAAAAAGGCGGCGCGCAGGAGCGGCTCCTAGCGAAGCGCCGGAAAATGCAGAAACAATGGAATTATAAACGTATGTCTCACGTAGTCTTGAAAATGACGAGACACACATTAATAAATAAACATACAGATTCCACCCACACTAATAGAAGTATCAAAAATTCAAGAATTCGAAAATGAACGAAAAGACTTCAATGAATCAGGTATAAACTACAGGTATGCTCGTCTCGTATGCCGCATACACATTGCTCGTCTCGTGTCTCCGTGAACGAGTCTTGTAGCAGCGCCAACAAACGATAGAGGGCTAGATTAGAAAGATTGCAGATGATTAGAGGTGAGATTAGGGAAAAAACAGATGGCCTTCGGCCAGGGAGTGGTTGTCACGGGGGGCTACCGGTCCTGCCCTGCAGTGCAATGCGGGACAACTGTGACAACTGCTCTTACAGCACCAACCTCCCTTTTTGTTGCACTGATTAGAACATACACACCGATGCAAAGCGACGATTTCGCTTGCGCTTCGTTTTCCGCCTCACCTTGCTTCACTCTCCAGCGGTAGGTAAGGTGATTAAGCCCAGGAGGGGCCACCCCCTGGTGGAGTTCGAGATTGAGGTTCAGATGGGCAGGTTTGCCCAAGGTACTCGTGCATGCTCGCGCATTCACACAGGCATTAAAGGGTAGGCCACGCGAAGTGCGCACGGTAAACCTTGTTTAGGCTACCCAGGGGCTCCTCGGTACGTTCTTTAAGAGAACCTGAGGAGTCCCTTAACGCTTGCTTGCTTGACAGGGGAGCTGATCCTTCAGCGCGTTTGCGGACACTGTATTATAGGTCACACTGAGAAGGGTATAATACCTTGACTGTGGCTTGGTTCCTCCGCCGCAAACACCCCTTCATTTGCCTTTGCTTTACAGGTGGGCAGGTAGGCTGATTGGTGCAGCAGCATACCATTTTTTTCATGCCCTGCTAAACAAGGGCGCAGATCACACAAACAAGTAACTCCGCCTCTGCCTGTGGCAGAGCAGGGAGTCCGACTCCATCGACATCTGCGCCGTGCACGCAAAAAGAGCACCTCTTCCCTCCAAGCCCTAGCAGGGGAAACGCGTTGTGGCGTCCCCTGTTAGGCCACAGTTGCTTAGCAGCGCTGTGTTCTCTTGTCTTCTTCACAGGAGGGTCGTTAGGACCCACGACATGTTCTTCAACAACACCCAGTAGAGTGTGCGTGTAGGAGTGGTAGTCCTGAGTGGGGGCTTGAGCCAGTTGCCCAGTGCTCGCCCACCAGGATGGTGCCGCTGTAGGGTGTGTAGGACCTGTAGTGCGTGTGTCACTGTCCCACCCGTTTCCTGCAATTTTAGCAGGGTTGGTGGGCTGTGGCAGTGGTTAGGTCAGTGTTTTGGCCATTTAGCAAAACGGCGTTTTCATGCCTTCATAGCTTTTGGCCACCCCTCCCTGTAGTAGACAGATAGGTAGGGAAAACAATATCTGGATTAGTACGCTGGGTATTCCCCAAAGGTTTTGCGCCAGCACAGAAATTGGGCGCTTAGGGGAGGGGAGACCCGGGGCGTACCCCGTGGCATCAATAAGCCAACCCTCCAGGTTTAGCAAGCGTGCAGACTTGGGTATAATTAGGACACCACTTCTGCGGCTTGCTCTCAGGACCTTAGGAATAGCACACTCACACATACGCTTTGGCAGGTAAGGGTAAGGTTCAGTCCCTAGCTTTAGTCTTGGAGGCAAGCGTCTCAGCGAGCCTCAGCAACTCACCAAGGTTGTTCTGGGAGAAGTAGTCAACCAGAACTGAGTTTAGGCGTCCCTCAGGTAGAACAAACGCAGAGAAGGGCTCCCAGGTGGCCTCTTCGACTCCAAACCCTTCCCAGAGGGTGAGGAAGCGCCAACCCTGGCGATAGCGGTGGCGTAGGACAGACTTCACCAGGTAGAAGCCCTCCTTAGCCATCTCCTCGGCGTTCATGTCGGGGAGTTCACCTTCAACTTCCATAGGGCTGGCAGCCCCTTGTAGGTCCAGAGCGGCGACTTCCTCGTCGTTCAGCTCCCACTCCTCCCCACAGAGGTCTTCAGGATCATAGTAGCGCTTCAGGTGTTGAGCAGCGCACACCAGGGTCCCCCCTAGACGGGGAGAACACCGCACGGTGATACGGTGTCCATCCACTGATAGAATCTTGTACGGCCCGAAGTATGGGTCATCGCTGGTAGAGCGTGGCCAGGCGGGTAGTCGACTGTGGTGCACCAGCACCCAGTCCCCCTCTTGGTAGGTGGCCGGTACTCGGTGCTTGTTCTTCTCGTTCCACTGACGCTCCCTCACTCTCTGGAGCATAGCCTTGGCCTTGTCCACCTTCGCTTGTTGCTCTTGGACCCATTCACCCACAGAAGAATGGGTGTCCTCTGGATAGGGGGCATGTAGGAACCATGCCGGGCGCCCCAGGAATAGCTCATGGGGCGAATAGCCAGTAGCTGAACTCTCTTGGGAGTTCATCATCAAGGATATGACGGGGAGTAGTCTCACCCAGTCTCTGGTGCGTTCAGTTTTGCACCATATCCTTACATTCTCCTTGAGGACACGGATCTGTCGCTCACATAGGGGGTTGCTCGTGTGAGAGTAGGGAATCCCCGTAGACACCTGGACATTGAGGGATCTCAGGACCCTCTTGTACCAGCCAGTATCTGAGCGTACTCGTACGTCCTCATCGGAGTTGATCTCCTTGGGCGCCCCATAGACACAAAACCACTCCTCCAGGAGTATCTTGATAGTCTCCTCCCCGGTAATGTGCTTGGTACATGGGAACACCCTGGTAAACCTGGTCAACCCACAGGTTACCACGAGGGCGAAATCATAGCCCCCGAACTTCGGCATCTCCGTGTAGTCCACGTAGAGAAAACTGTTGGCACAGTGAGGGATGGGCAGGGTCGAGTAGAGACCTCTGTCCCTGATATCCCCTGGTTTACAGGACCTGCACGGGCACTTGTCCACGATAGGCTGGAGGGTTTTCCGCAGTTGGTCGTCAGTCCACGTAGTCTGGAACCACTGCTTGAACAGCCTCAGGGTACGGTCAGCACCCACATGACCGCTGGACTCATGGGTCCACTTCAGCAGCGCTGGGACTCTGTCACTAGGCACCACAATACGGTCCTCGTGCCAGAGGTAGCTCTTGTCCCTCTTCCACTGGTCTTGGTTGACCAGGAGGGGTTCAAGGCGTTTCTCCAGGCGCTTGTACATATCCCCAAACTCCTTCAGGTACTCCGATTGTTGGAACCCATCCAGGGGGCGTATCATCGTCATGTTGAGGTCCAAGTGGACGTCCATACGGCTGAACGCCTCCTTAGCCAGCGCTTCAGACCGGGCACCAATCAGGGCGTCGAAGTTGTTGCGGCTGATGTAGTCGGCACACTCGTTCTTCACTCCCTGGATATGGTGTACCGTCAGCCGTAGTTGACTGAGGTAGGTTCACCAGCGCCGTAGCTTGGCCTTCTCAGGTGGGGGACCCTTCTGAAAACTGCGGACCGGTTCTTGGTCGCACAGCCAGACCACAGGGTTATTCCCCAACAGTCGTGCTTGTGAGGATAGCACCAGCATACCCGCGAGCAATTCCTGCTCATAGGTGGAGTAGTTCCCCCTGGCCTGGTTCCACTTCCAGTTCCAGTGGCCCAGAGGTACTAGGACCCACTAGTCGTCAGGGTAGCTGTGCTTGAGGGTTCCATCTCGGTTGAGACCTTCCGTCCCCCATTGGGAAATGGCCGAGTCGAACTCCTCCTTCTCTAGTGCTTGCCATTGGAACAACGTTCCACCACCGCCCACATTGCTGGCGTCGGTCACCAGGCTAATCTCCCCTTGTGCCCTAGGCACGCCCAAGCACTTAGCGTTGGCTACCTTGTCTTTGAGCTCGTCAAACGCTTGTTGCTCTTGTGGGCCCCAGCGCCAAGTAGTACTCTTCTTGATCAAGTCCGTCAGAACGGCGCTGGTGTAGGTGAAGTTTTTGATGTGGCGGCGATAGAAGTTGCACGCCCCAATGAAACAGGTACATGACAGGGGGAGTTGGGGGCGGTGGTGTCAGTCACGACGTACTCATCTCCTCCGGGTGTAGTCTCAACAGCATCTTGAGGTCGTAGGCGATCCTTCAAGTCACCCAAGGCGAGTCCGTCGCTTTCTCGTTGTATAGCCTGGACCAGAGTCGGGTCCAGATCCTCCCAGGGGATGGAGGTAAGACCTCCGTCCACCACGCTCAGCATACTCCCCCATCCGGGTTTCCCAATAGGCGTCTTACGACCCAGAGGCACGTAGATGGCCTCATCAGGTAACCGAACAGAGCTGATAGTCAGCCTGTCCAGGAGGTTTCGCCAGTATTCGTTGCCCCCCTGGGCTCCCCAATCGGGGGAACACAGGACCATACGGGAACGTTCCAACGCCACCATGGTCAGCACCTTCCCCAGTTCACTGAACCTGGGGTTCCCGTAGGCCATCCCGAAAGAGGGCCAGTAAAATTTGTAGCTGCAGTTCTTCCCCTTGCTGCAGTAAAGGTCCAGTACATGCTGCTTGTCGCTGGCGAACAGCTCCACACTCAGGTCTTCTCGAGAGTAACCCAACTCCTTCAGACCTTGGTCTAGGACTTCCCCCAATAGTTGATAGTCCTCAGTTTTGGAGGCCGCCATCATGTTCGAGGGCTCCTCCTTGGATAGCCTCAGGTAACTCGAGGTATGTTCCGACTGCTCCAGTGGCACAGACTCTCTGCCACTGCCGTGGTCCACGTAGAGGAGGTAGGGCGCTTGCAGCGTCAGGGATTGTATCTGGGAGTGCTGTACGAAGAAGTCAGTCCCCAGTACAAAGTCGAAGGCCTCAGTGTCCATCACATAGAACCGATGGGCGATAGTCCGTGAGCCCATAGGTACCTCCACTTCACAGTCCCCGCAGCTGTGCACCACATGTCCATCCCCCATACGTATAGCAGCGGTGGTCATGGTGTTCTTCAGGCTCCCACAAGGTAAAATTTTCTTGGCCACTATAGATATGGTGGCGCCAGTGTCCAATACCCCCAGGTATTCGCGTCCCCCTAGTCGGATACGTACCCAGAACACCAGGTCTTGGGTGCCACCAGAGCGTCCCCGTCAGAACTCCGCGGGACAGGTCACCTCGAACCCCTTGTTCCGCAGTTTGCGGGCCATCCTCATGAAACGGCTCCTCTTCTTAGCGTTGCCGTCATCACCACCTTCATGGTCACGCTTGGCTCCTTGTTCTTGCTGGGCCTGCGTTTGTGAGCGTGTGGTAGGACCAGACTGCCCTCCAGAGGGCTCGGAGTTCCCCCCTGGATTAGGGTTGGGGTTGCCTCCGTTCTTGTCCTTGTTCTTGTTGTCGGGCTGGCGGTTAGCGCCTCCTCCTCGTCCACCTTGACCCTTGTCTTGCCCTTGACCACGTCCTTTCGACTTGCCCTTGCCGGAGTTGTTGCCTTTGCCTTTGCCTCCACCTTTGCCTGAGCCTTTGCCAGGATCTTCACCCTTAAGCTTCGCCGATAGGCGTTGCTTATGGTAGCACCCATCCTCGTAGTGCTTCCGCTTCCCGCAGAATGCACACGTGATGGTGCACCTGTAATGATCGGGCAGCTTCGCTTTGGCGCCGGTGTTCTTCTCCTGCTGCTTCCCCTGGACTACGAAGCAGTCTCGCTGCTCGCAGTCAGGGGCGTGCTGCAGGTGGCCCTGCTCGTCTCTGGCATCACACCAGAATAGCTCCTTCACGTTCTCCATGATACGGGCGTGGGCGTGTTTGGGGGTAGTCCCCTGCCCAGGTCGGGACCCTTGGTACCCTTTGCCATGGCCTCCAGAACCTCCACCACCAGGACGGTAGTTGTTCAAGTGCTGGTCGCTCTCTTTCTCCAGCGCCAGCTCCAGGAGTAGCACGCATAGATCCTCGTAGCGGAGGGATCTAGCCTTGCGCTCCGCCGTCGAACGGCACTAGTCCCACAGCTCTCGAGGGAGCTTGGCCACCAACCAGAACAGCAGGTCGTCGCTGCTGTAGGAACCGGGCGTCAGTCGTCCAGCCCAGTGATCCAGGTCAGCCAACAGCTCAGAGACCCTGCCAGGTTTGGGGTTGTTGGGCAGCACGGGCAGGTTCTGGATCTCGGCCCTGATGGAGAGGTCGGTTTCGTAGGTCGGGTACTGCCTCTCCAGGGCAACCGACACATCGGCAAAGGTGGCGGAATTAGTCACGATCTGCCTGACCTGCTTCTCCGGGTACTTGGTCTTGCAGCACTGCAGGAGCAGATCGCACTTGACTCGCCCACTAGCCTGGGTTTGGCAGGTCAATCGGAGAAACCGGCCAAAATTCTCAGCGAACTCGCTGAGGTCCTTGCCTGTGAACTCAGGCAGGTTCACCACGATCTTGGAGGTGGCAATAGCCTTCGCCTCCTGAGACCTGCATCCCTCAGGGCGTCGGGTCTTCTTCTTCTTCTTCTTCTTCTTCTTCCCCCTTCGGTCCTCGGGGTCCTCCGGGTCATCGTCCTCTGAGGGCGAAGTAGAAGTCATCGACGGCGGCGCATCATCGGAGGGGTCTCCGCCTAGATCACTGGAGCCATAAGGCTCCACGTCCACCATTGCCCTTAAGGCTGTCAGCCCCAGCCGGTCCAGCTCGGCCCTCGTAGGGTTCGTCACGTGGCTGTAGGGCGGCTGGGCCGTTCTCGGTACGAAAGGACTTCTCGGTATAGCTGCAGGAGTCGGCATCGGTCGGCTCCTCAGGCTCCCCAGGGTGTTTGTCAACCCTGCCGCCAGGTGGTTGGCCTGTACTCGGTGGGGTGACATTCCCACCGTGGTAGGTGACGCTTGGGGCGGTATCATCAGGGGCTCCAGTTTCTCTCGGATCTCTTGAGTGAGGTCGCCCACGATTTTTGAAGTGGCTTCCCGGAGCACCTCGTTGATCTCCGACCGCGTCAGGGACCTGTTGGAGGATCTCCCCGATCCTCTACTCCTGCCTCCAAGAGACTCAGGTCCTCTCCTCAACCCACTCAAGGTTGCATACCCAGGTGCATACCCAGGAACATCCACATAGGTTCCAGTAGCGGGTAGTGGATGGGGATATTCAGCCACATACCATCGCGGCGCAGAGCTGGAAGCCACCGGCTCACTGGCAGTAGTTGCCTCAAGGAGCGCAGTAGTAGGTGGGCCCATACCATAGGCGGGGTAGGGAGGCATGCCAGTAAAGCCTGTGCCCTCTGCCATAGGCGGGTTGGTTGTGGGAGTGGATGTTGCAGCGGCTGGGAGTGTGGTGGTTATAGGAGAGGGTGATGCGTGGAGGCCAGAAGCGCTTGGTGCGCCTTCGAAGGTAGGGTCATTCGTCAGGTCTTGCCCTTGTTCCTCTCCTTCGTCTGCTTCGTCTCCAGCATCCTTCTCGCTCTCTCTCTTCCTCTTCACAGGCTGAGTGACCACCTCCTCGACTGAGAGGGCCCTGAAGGCCGTCTGGAGTCCATCCAACGAGTCCTCAGCCACTTCCACTGGCCCATGTAAGGGCTCCGAAGGTACAGCGCGAGGTCCAGGTCCAGGTTCACCAGGTGCTGGCCTTGCCGGTGCCTCAGGCGCTGTCTTCACGTCGGCGTCCTCTTTCCTTGTATCCATCTTCGTTCGCCCTTCTGCTTATATGTGACTGCTCGGCGCACTGGATGTACGGCGCGGGGTTGCTGCCGGTGCGCAGAGACGGTCTGCCTCTTGCTACCAGAAAAGTTTATAGTGGTTTCAACACCGTGTTTTTGTCTCTCCTGCTGCTTGCTGCTGGTGTAGGGTTTCCTGCTGCTTGTTTTTGGAGATGAAAAGCTTTTGTTTGCTGAAATACAGTCAATCCAGGATAGCACAAGCCAGAAGTGTGCAAGGAGAAGAGAATCAGGATCAAAGCATGAAGGGCTGCAGTGTAAACAGTGAAAGATGAAAGGATATTCACAGAAACTGCAACTCAGGTCAAATCGGATTGCATATTCACAAAGATAGCTGAAATGTTTTGGAAAAGAGTTGGAAAACTGCCCGATGGTCACTCTATCTCCATAGTGCCATCTCAGGAGATGTGCACTCTTTGTTTTGGGTCCCATATGTGCTGAGGTGGCAGGGCATGTGGCGATGAGGTCACTGCCATGTCACATGGGATCTTCCTACTTAGCTAGGCTGACCAGGAATTGAACCCAGGACCTCTCAAAAAGAGGTGCCCAGCCCCCTAGGGTGCATACCACTAGGATAGCTAAGAATTCATGGAAAAACATAGATAAATTCATAGGCTCTGCCTTGGATATGTCAGTTCTCAGTCAACTCAAGAAAAGGTGATTTGCCTCACATTGAAAGGGAATTAAGGGGTCCACTCCATATCCTGATTGGGTGTTTGGTTCCATAGGTCCAAATGTGTTATCACCACTTTTGGAGGGGCCAATACTAAGATAGAAATGCCTGGATGCTCAGTGCATCCCTAATACAACTAGAGTATGCCTCAAAGCATTGGAAAAGCACTTTTTCTTACTCATACCAATCCCCGTGTTACAGACCGGAGAAGAGAGGCATCTCGATCCGGATACGCCAGAGCCAACTGTTCAACCAGATGAAGAAACGCTGCATGCCCGAGCTTGGTATGTAAGGCCAGCAATTCCTTGCGCGCCAGCCGTTCATCGCCCCAAGACTGAGCAGCGAACATCGAATACGAGTGTCCAACCGGTAGGGAAGCTCGTCACAACGACGCACGACGCGATGAATCCCAAAGAGATAACACTAGATGTCCGGACGAAGAGACATCACAACGAATCGTAAAATCGCCAGCACCCAAGTTTACACTAACCGTGTTGTTCGCCGCGTCAATCTTCATGCGCATTCTCGCCATAGAGCGCCGGCCAATCAACAGAGGTTTTTCCCCAGAAACCACGTGCGTACGTAAGAACTGCACGCGACCACCAATCTGTACTGGTATGTCGACTCTGTAGAGCGCTGACTTCGTGCCACCGTCCCCAAACACAAACCACGCATTGGTGTCACTCCGACGAACATCAGAGCCATCTGGTCCAAGCTTGCGCAGATAGTGATCGAGCCAAAATTCCCCACACATCGTGTCGGTACACCCAAGATCAATGATTCCACGACCCAAAGATTCGGAGCAAAGCTTCTGAAGTGGAGAAGACAATGAACCAGACTGCGCCATCAATCACACACCAGGGTTGTGAAACAAATCAGCAGTGGTGTCATGACCAACCACCGAGAAAACCTCACGCATGCCAGCCCCACCAGACTTGCTCTCAGCGGTTGGCACCGCACGCGAAGACCCTTCCTCTTCCGTCGACGCCTCTTGTGCCATTAGGGTCGAAGCTGACGTCGTCTTCTCAGGACAATCACGTTGAACATGCCCACGCTTCCCGCACTTCCAGCAGGTAATCCGGGACCCACTCTGCGTGTTAACCTTATTTCCGGTTGGTGTTTTGTTGTTCCCCCGCCGATGCGCCTCAGCCCCAAACATGCAATCGATTGGTCTCGACGTCGGTGCGCCTGGGAAAAGCTGTCTAATAGCAACCGGCACCTGCGAGAAAACCAACGACCGACCTGTGCTCGCGACTACCATCGCCCGCTGATCCGCATTCAGGTTGGAGTTCAGCAATGCCAGCGTCCCCGAAAATCGCTCATCCAAGACAATGCCAAAATTCGCAAGACGATAGACCAGCATATCCAGCCGATTAATCCAGGTAAGCATGTCACTGTCACCTCGCTTACACTCCAGCAGTCCAACAACCGCCTGAAGTATATTGTCTGCAGTATCTCCACCGTACGCCCACTCTAGTATCCCAAGTAGTCCTTGAAAGCCTTGATCAGTACGAAGCGCGTCCGGTGGCATCTTCGCAGCGACAACGCGCGCCGCACGCCCTCGTAGCTTCGTAAAAACCTGAACATTACGTGTGGACACTGCAAGCGTACTCTCTGCATGCCACGCGGCGACCTGTACGCGCCACGCGTGAAACTCGTGTAAACCAAGCTTGCTGTCCACTGCCTCGTCTTCAGAACCAAACGTCGGACAGTCGAGTCGCGAAGGAGATCGACAAGACATCGGAGTGGGTAACGTATTCAAGCGATGCAGTAAGTGGACGTTGTCTTGGTAAACTCGTTGCTGCTCAGCCTGCAGAGAAAGCACCTGTGCATCGAATGCTTGCTTCATGTCATGTAGAACTTGATTTTGCTGAAACAACTGTCTTTGCAATGTTCCCATAGACGTGTTCAAATCAACCGGCGCAGTGCCAGTCACACCATCAGGGGGATACAACAGAGTGTGGCCAGAAGGTCCTGCCCCAGGAGTATAAGTAGGATCCAGATCATCCAAGGTAAGTCCAGCCATGGAATAGTGATGCTACCAGTGTTAAAATTTCCCTTGGCTCTTTTCAATAGCAAACAATGCAGTGAATTCCAAGAATGATCTCTCACTTGAGTAGTGACAATTCAATGTGTCAACAAAACACCAACCTAAAAGGTTGCAAGAAGAATGGTACAAAAGCCTTTTTGAACCTTATAAATTGATATAAAAACATTTGTAAATCATGCAAAAGCTCATTTCATATCAATGTCATAGATTAGGAACATCCCATGCTGAAATGGATTTATCGCTTTTAGGAAATTGCATGGATGGCATCCGGGAATCGAACCTAGGATTTTGCAATGCAAATCGCATGTTCCGCCAATTATGATAACACATCGGGCTGATAAATTTTCATCTCAATTCATTATAGATCAACAGACAATATCGTCTGAACTCACAAAACACCATGTATCACTGAAAACAATCTTGACGATGAGTCATCACTCTGATTAACTGGTTCAAATGAGGTTAGGAAAAACCCTCTTATGCTCATTGTTTTGAAAACGACCTCGGATTGCTGCTGATAACCAATTTGTCCACCTGGCTTCAAGATTAATTGGTAAAACGGGCTCCGAACCATAACTCTTTGGCTCCGGCCATTCAAAAAATGTCAAAAAACTCAACACCAGGAGCAGCCACCACTACACGTTGGGAAAAGGGTGCAGACACGCCAAAAGTTACTTGTGCCGGAGGCTGCCCTTGTACATTTGTTTTGCCCACCTTTCAGGGTTTGCTGCTACGAAGCCTTTCAAAAATAGGGAGAAGAGCTAATGGTTAGGGCCCTTCGGAAAATAGAATTGTTGGCAAAGGCTTGGGTGGCGAGGGCTGTTGGTGAAGCCGTTTAGGAAAGAGGCTGGGGGCTCCCCAGCGGGGACGTCGTAAGGGTGGGGACCCATGGGGGGGTTGAGATGTAGTTTGGGAACGATAGGAAAATAGACAGACAACACTGCAAAATTGCAAACCAGAGGCAATGCACTCCGTAGTAACATATAAGTGCATCTTTCTTCTCTTTGGCAAAGCTGGTTGAACCTCAAAAACACATCGTCAGTAGACAAAGCAGCAGGAAGAAATCATTACATGCAGTGTGTATGTCAGAAACAGAAATGGAGATAAAGAAGCCCATCGGACAGGGGGGAAAAGAGTTCCCAGGAGGGCACTTTGGGCAGAGGGTGCTGCTGGTGGGTTCCCATATGCTGGATTTTCTGCAAATAAGCAGTAGAATACCAAAACGGTTAAAACGACAATTTGCGCATGCGCGGCTTTGAGCTGCCAAAAACCCCTAGTGCTTACGACATTTGGGAAATCAAATTTGCATCCCGATGGCGAAACTTTGCAACAACAATAACAACATTGTCCTTGATTTTCATGCTATTTTGTCATTTTTCAATGGTTGCTTACAGACATGCTCAAGTTTCTGGTGCCAGCGAAGAACAAACCAACTGGTGCCAAACTGCAGCGGGACCTAAAAAGTAGCCTACCCCTGCCACGGTCCCTTCCTGTTTGTGGAAGCCACTGAAGGCACAAGCTGCTTGTCGCACAAGGGGGGAGATCCTGCAGCACCTTGCAGAAGAATGGCATCTACATCTTTTGCTCTAGCAGAGATTGCGGTCATGATAATTTCGCTGCATACCGTTTGTGCTATATTGAAGCGCCATGATGAACAGCAGCACAACAGAGAATCACGCCGTGGGGTCAGGGGTACCCTGGTGGTGAGTTGGTTCTTTGTCTTTGCTCTGCATGTTGTGGTCCTTACCGAAAAGAGGCATTGCAATGGTACCTTACATTGCAGCCAACAATAGGGAGTGGCCTCATATTTCACCTGGGCCCTTGCGCAGCCTCAAGCACAACATGTTGCACTGGCAATCTATCATTCTAAACATCCATTTGGTATGTTGGCATAACATGCATCTTTTTAAATCGAGCTCATGTCAGAAACAGGAGCTGGGAAGGTGGGGGGGAATACAAGCAGTCCTTCAAATGAAAGTCCCTCAACACAAACACATTTCAGGTGCATTTGCACAATTGGTATCAAAAGCGTCAGAAATCATTTGCAGAATTGTGGCATAGCAAAAGAAAACAATCGAACATCCTGGATGTAAGCGCTGCTTTGTGCACTGCAAAATGGAAAGAACTAGAGGTTGGGTTAGAAAAGCAGTAAAACACAAACGCAAAAATAGGGTCAGAGAAATGAAATTAGCACATAAAGTGAGAAACTGTGGCACGTGACAATGCAGCTCCACTGTAACTTCGATGGCTTAGAACATGTGTGGTGCCACTCCTGGCAATGCAGAGCGCTGGGGCTGGGGTTGGGAGCATTCTGCCCTCTCCTTGGATGCTTTGCCATTACACGCAAACCACCTTGCACAGTCTGTTTTTTTTGGGGGGGGACCGTTGCTTGGGGGTGGTGGTGCCATAAAGGCTGAATGAGTCTGGGGGGTTCCAGACCAAAATGAGCTGGTGAAGCCAGTCACCGCATGGTATTTGAGATATGAGTGTCAGAAGCAAGGTTCAGAGCTGTCCAGTTCTACGATTGTCCCACAAATAACTGTCGCAGTGGACTTCAAAAGCAGTGAGGGTGGGCTCACTATGATTCCAGGTTATGCAGCGGGAAACTGCCACCTCGCACAACTTGTATGGATTTTTGGGACAACCATGCCATGCGCAACACTGACACGGCTGCAAAGCTTCAGAGGACACGTTTGGATTAAACCTTAGCATTCCAGGGTGCTCAGCGTTGTTCAGCACTAAAAAACAAAAAAAGCAACAGTGAAATGTCTACTTGATCACAGTGGGTACCGCATGCCATTGTTGTCACTCCACCGAACAATTATTGGGAACCGCGTGCCACAAAATGGCCCAAGGTGGCTGCAACACAGTGAAGAGGTGTCCTACAAAAGGGTGCCACACAGTGCCGGTGCCAGTGAACATCACACCGGTTGGGAATGACACAATGGGTGGTGTAACATGCCCTGGGACACAGTAGGTGCCACTTCGCCAGTAGGATGCCATCCGACAGACCGTCGTGTTACATCCCATGGATGGCCCCTATCAACAGGGCAACCCAATCGGGGCCGCAACCAGCGGGATACCCAACATCTATCACATGTGCCATGCAACACCCGCCTGTGTCCACCTCTTAACACCCGCTGTGTGTCGGCACCATAACGTAAAGCAAGGACACAACAGAATTATTATGCAGCACTCACCTGACTGTTGCATAGCCGCACGGAGTTGGTGGCTGCACCAGGAACTGCACCGTAGGATCCACAGCAGATGCCATTTACCGCACGCCGCCACACAGGGAGTACTACACAGCGGGCCCACTGCGCGAACCTCCTGGATAGCAATCTGAGCGGTGACCACGCGGTGAGCGCTGCAATGTGTGAAACCCTTGCGTGGCAATCGCCGGGTGGCACCCTGTCAAGCAGTACGTCTGACAGATTTTGCGTTGAATCTAGAGCACTTCTTTCATCACTTGTGCTACAGGCAAGCTCATTGAAATGCATGCATCATCTGTCCGGATCGACAGGGAATCATGTGACTCGTCAGTGCCGGTTCCTGCGGTTGCCAGGTGCCAAAAAATCACAAGCTGTGCAGGCAACATGTCTTAAACGCTTATTTCCTCGCACAGCTCGGAAACACGCGTTCTGTAAACACACAGAAGGACTGTTCACCTTAGCCTTGTACTGTTCGACATTGTTGTTGTTGGGGGCCCCTGTTTTGTCAGTTCCAAGCGGCTTTGACCCGGGATCACTGTCCTCACTGCAAACCCTTGGTATGGAACCCACGAGAGTTTCACAACACAGCAGTCCTGTTGGTGGAAGTGGGTGGGCGGGGGGGGCGGGGGGCTGGCGCTTCACCAACGGTCAGCACTCGCCAAGGGTCCCCTGTGGTAGCCCCACTCGGAGGCCGCACGCACAGTGCCATGCACACTCCTGGGCAATCAGCAGTGTACACACCGGTGATGGTGCGAACCCCTCCATCGGTGGTGGGAGCCCTGCAACCCTGGGTGTCCAGCGTGCAGCTGTCCGCGGGCGAGGCCGACTATCGGCAGGTGTTCCCCAACGACTTGCGGATGTGGCCTGACTTGTGGAGGACGCCACCCACTTGCTCGCAGGTGGACCCCACCCCTGAAGTGGCACCCTCAAGTGTGGGGGTGCACAGCGTGGCTTGCGCCGCGGTTGGGTGGCCAGGTCCCAGGGTACCAATTTGCTGCCCCCCCCCCCCCAACCCCCACCCCCACTTGCCCCAACAGCGCGCCAAACCCCCACCTGCACCAACTGTGGCCCCCTCCCTCCCGTTTCGGTTGCTCCAACAGACAGTTGGCACACGGTGAAGATACGACACCAACGAGACACCGCCCCGTGCGGCCACCCCCCCCCCCCCCCGCTACTACGCAACACCCGTCGACTGCGACACCCCCGTTTAATTTCCCGCTGGTGACCTCCGGACACCCAGTGACACCCCCCGCCCCCCCGTTGTGGCACAGGGACTACACCGCGCACGGCATCCCGCGGTGTTTCCACGCACGTCCGCAGGTGTGCCATACAAAGGCTGACGGACAAGAGGTGGACCAGAGAGGATGGGCATCAGACTGCGGGTGTTCCACAATCGGCGGATGCTGCATCGTGTGGATCCCGTGGCCGCCGTACACTCCCCCGTTTCTAATGCGAACCCCCCCCCCCCAAAGGCCGCCTGACGGGGGTCCCAACATTGATATCGCAAAATGATTGCAAAGCTGCGCTGATCATTTTGTGGCAAATGTGTTACGGCCAAGAAAACCTTTGGGACAGGCCTCGGGCCGTACAAAAGCCCCTCCAGCGCTGTTGGTGCTGATGGTCATGTCAGGCCCAAGCCCAGCCATCTCAGGCCACTAAATGCGAGGGGGGGGGGGGGGATGACCGAACCGACCCCCCGCCCAAAGCCCTGTTCCGCCAGCACAGAGCCTGAGAGGCCCGGTCTGCGCTCACACAATCCTGACCCCACCGGCGCGCCCCAGGGCCGTGGAGTACCATCGAATGCCAGAACCCGGCAACCGCCCTCGCGTCCTGTTGACATGGAGGTGGCCTTTCGCCCATGGCCTCAGCGCCATCTGCACGGATCCGCAATCCGTCTTCCCTGGGGCTCGGGGGCGCAGCAAGTCGTTGGATGAAAATCAGAGGATGGCTCACGTTCTGTGGCCAAAATGCGTCCCTCTGGAAAGAGGTACTATGTGAACTGGACCTCCCCAACAGACTCTCCCCTGCGCGACCGTGCCCCGTGTGCAGAGGGGGGGGGGGGGGCACGTCGCCTTGGGTGTATTGTTCTCGCCTGCAGCCGGCACCTACTGGCCGCTCGCCATTCGCTGCCCTTCCCTTGGACCCTTTCCCTCCATCGGCGGGGGACGGGGGGGGAGCTGACCTTTGCCGAACTCCTTTGCCCCTCCGTCGACACGATGGACCAACGCGACACGGCGACACGACCAAAGCGAGGGACGCCGCCGGCGGTGCCCAGGCGTGCGGTGGGGGGCCGGAAGAGCGTGTCCGAGGGTGATCCACTGGGCCGGCGCTGGCGTCCCGCGAGACCCAACGGTTTGCCAAAGAACGAGCGATCTGCGTGTCAGTGTGTGCCAGTCACACACCCGCCGGGGCCAAGGAGCGGACCTGCCGGGGACTGCGGGACGCTCCCCGTCGGCACTCGTGACACACAATCCGAACGCCGAGGGTGGGCTCTGCCCCGGCACCGCCGCGCCCGAGCGCGGGCTCGTGGCAGTTGTTGCGGCAGCAGCGGTGGCTGCCTCCGCACGATTGGTGTGTGCCCCCCCCCCCCCTTCGGCTCCGGATGTGGAATGCCCCCGTCACGGTCCTGTGTGCCTGCCTCTCGGGCGGGGGGGAGGGAGGGGGCGGGGGGCCGCAGTGCCCACCCTTTACCAGACCGGGCCCCCCTGCCCCGGCGGCGCCCTCGCACACAACCGGCGTGACGGGGGGGGGGGCATTCGCGTCGTGGCCCCGCCCGGACCCCCCGGAGCGTTGCGGAGTCCCGCGGACGTCCATGGCTTTGGGTGGGGGGGGGGGGGGAAGAGGCCCGGCCTCTCTGTCGCGCGCCGAAGGCCCCAACGTCGTCACAGCCACGCTCCAGCGGGCGGTGGCGAGGGCCTGAAGGGGGGGGCCAAGGCCAGGGCCGGGGCCGGAGAGAGGCCCTCGCTGCCGCCGATGCCCCCCCCCCCCCCCCCTGTGCCCCGGCCCTCAGCCTGACAGGGGGGGGGGGGCTGGGTCTGATGGGCGGGGGCCTGCGGGGGCCTGCGACCCGCGCACCGGCCGTCAAACGGGGGCGTGAGAGGCATATATAACGCAAGGGGCATTGCATGACATCCGAGGGCCGGCGGCAGAGGACACCGCACGCGGGGGGGGGGGGGGGGGGGAGGGGGTTGGCACGACGAGGCCGTGGCGTTGGGTTGGGTTGCCTTTGGCGGCGCCCATTGGCCTCTTGCCACCGCACGTCCGGACCCTCCGCGGGCCCGAGCGTGTGTTGGTCGTGTCAGCGGAGCCCCAGATTGGTCCTGTTGGACTGCCCCAAGACGTCCGGGACGCCTCCCCGACCGTCCGGGGCCCCCACCGCCGTGCGCTGGGCACTGATCCCCAACGGCGGCGGGGAGCTGCCCGGCGAAATGGTGCCATCGATCGCGAGCGGGTGGCGGGTGGACCAACGCCGGTTGGCCGGCCACTGCCGGGGCCCGGTCTCCCGAGGGGAACCAGGACCACCCTCTGATTCCCGGACGTGGGGTCCGCCACCGGGAATGTGACCCTCCGCCTCCCGCGCGTGCCACGATCCCCCCCCCCCCCCCCCAGCCCTCATGGCAGGGGTGTGCGGCAGGACGGAATCGTTAGCGTCCAGCAGAATGAAGGGCATCGCACGGAGGTCAGTCAGTCAGTCAGTCAGTCAGTCAGTCAGTCAGTCAGTCAGCCGGCCCCTCCGAGGGCAGTCCGCCAATTGAGAGACGAAGGCAAGCGGGGGGCACCTCCCGCCACCGCCGTCGATCGTCCCCCGACCGCCAGCCTCGGAAGGCCCACTGCCGTCAACGCAACCCAACCGGAACAGCACATCCACCCCCCAAACAAACACCAAACACAACCCCCGACGGCGTGAACAGCGCCCGGCCTCCACGGCCCCCACTTCAGCGTCTCGCGCCGAAGAGCGGCCCGCGGCGGTGCTACGCAACGTAGTGGTACAGCGACGTGTTCTCTTCGTCGCGGACCATGTACTCCCTCTCAATGAGGGACTCCATCCGCTTTTTCAAGTCCACCGCCTGCACTGGGAATTTGAGGATGGCAAAGAGCTCCTGCAGCAGGCCGCTGTGGGTGAGCGACTTGCGGGCCTTCATGATGCGGACGATGGCGGCATCGATCTGGTACTGCCGATCCGCAAAGATCTGAAGGGGGGATAGCAGCACGGCACCGCAGTCCACCGCGTTGCAGGACGGCACCGGGGGCAGTGAACACTCCACTGGGATGTGGTGCAATGAGTGCACGGCACCCCATCGTGGCCTGATGCTCTGCCTGCCTGGACGTAGGTCCACCACGGCTGAGGCTCGCGTCGTCAACCTACGGGACCTCTTGCCGCTTGTAGCACCGCATATGTCCAATGAATGGCGCATTGCTGTGGACAGGCCCCAAGGCGTGCCGTCGCACCGATGATTTCCGCACCGACGCACGGGTGTGAGCCCGTGCACCGCCGCCTTGGAACGCCCATTGTGTCAAAGAGCCAGTGCGTACAGTGAGTGAGCCCCCGCCGGGGCTGAATTAGAAGGGGGTGTTGTGGGGGGGGAGGGGGGGTCCAGGGGGGTACAACACCATTGCCAAAACCGATACTCTAATTCGGGCCTGGCCCCGGCCCTGTGCAACACCACGTGCCCTCAACGCGGACCTGGTGTACCCATCGGCCTACAGCACGGGGCAGCCCCCTCCCCCTCGCGCACGCGTGGCCGAGACCGGGGGAACACAACCGCTCGACAGAGGCCCTGTGCTCTGAGGCAAGGCCGTGCTCCAGAGTGACCCAGGGGCACAGAGGCTCTTCGGGGGTCTGGGCCCTGCAGTAACATCCGTTGAGCATCACGTTCAGACGAATGGAGCAGCCATGGTACAGCCCCCAGTCCCCTGTTACACCGGGCGCACACACGCACCTGCACACACACACACACACACACGGTAGACGCGACAAACAGGGCACTGAGCAAAGCGGCCTGAGTGTACTAACCCCCCCCCCCACTTTTTGTTAAGGTTAACGAATGGTGGGGCAGTTGGTGGAGAGGTTGAACTGTTAACAAAAAGTGGGGGCGTTAACGAATTTCATCACACCGCAGAATTTGTCCCTTTGTCTTTGTCTTGATGTTGAGCAGAATGTACGTATGTATGTTGAGAAGCGTCACAGGGCTGAGGATGACCCTCAGCCTGACGCTGTGGAGCCTTTGGTGAAGCAGCAACGCAGTTCCAAGCAACTTTCTTTGATGTCCTTTTTCAAACCAAACATTCCAAACTAATGTGGTCTTATGTGTTTCTCCAACAATACTTGCCCCTTTGTGTTGCTGCCATGTTTGATGGAGAATGTAGTGAGTCAAAACTGTCACTCTTAACCAATTGTGGGGAACATGGTCTGCAAAGTCAACTGTTAACAAATTCCCAGGGCGTTAACGAAATTGGGGGTTAACAAAAAGTGGGGGGGGGGGGGGGTAAGTCTCGTCAGGTGCGGCACCAAAACAAAGGCATGTTCAAACACGGCACTAGGCGCCTTTCTGCAGTGCAAGGACAGGGGATAAGAGCAGCAGCTGGTTGCCTCTATTACTCTGTTTACCCAAAGCAAACAAGGCACTGAGACTCTGGCTGCCTGAACGCTTCGATCCCCCTCACCCTCTCGAAGGTACATAGAGTTACAGTGGAAGCATGCCGGGAGTAGACCACGACCGAAAGCGCCACCAGTGCAGCGAGCATGCAGACACTCTCTTCCGGCCGGGGCTTTCCCAGGCTCGGCAGCGCAACATGGGGGTACATTGCCAGCAACATTCAATTCTGGGTCTGGTCCCCCACTTATCGGGTGGATACACACACTCCGTGCGGGAAACCAGGAAACACCAAAACGCGGTCGCACAACGTCAATGAAGGCGAAGCAGGCGCGATGGCACAAACACTGGTCACCAAAACAAATTCATCGGGCCATGAAACAAAAAGGTTGGCAAGGTCCTTTTTTTTTCTGAAGTAGGAGTGACGTGAATCTGCAACACAAGTATCTCAGTGCAAATAGACTGGTCACGACAGGTGCAGGTCACGACAGGCCCTACCTAGCCAATGATTGTAAGAAATGTTGAAGTACACAGCGCTGCTTACATGCCTACTCAGCACAAAACATGGAGCTGGAGACAGGTGCAACCACCCACACACACACACTCCCACTGAGCACACACACACACACACACACACACACACACACACACACACACACACACACACACACACACGCACACACACACACACACACACACACACACACACACACACACACACACACACACACACACACACACACACACGGCTGCTTCCACAGGCAATGGTGTCAGAAACACAGGGGCCACACGGGGCCCAGACAAAGGCCGCAAGGGGGGGCGGGGGGGAATACCTCAGCCCCTGGACAAGGCCACTCCATGGCCCCCTTGCCCTGCGGTGCTGATCCACTACCTCCCTTCGTCTCACAAAGGGCATCCTCCTTTGACACTGCGGCCTTGCCATTGGGAACCCCCAATGACACGCACAAGACGTGTGTTTTGCTCGGAGGCGTGGGGCACACGTGGGGCGTGTCAGGGCTACTCTTTCCTCACAAATCGAATGAGGGTGGCCATTCTGGAGGGCCACTCACTGCCCCTCATCGCTCCGTCGAGATCCTGAGCTCCCGATGACCCCAACCCACAACGGCCCAGTGTCCCAGGCTCAGGGGGATGCTGGGCAACAGGTACACTGGGCCCTGTGCATTCAAGGCCAGGGGGTGCGGGGCGACGGGGTCAGGGACAGCGAATGGCATGGGGACGACGAGACAAGGCACCGCGGTTGACCTTTTCGTTGCAGTGCTTCTGCTCCTCGGGGGTCTCCTTCATCTGAATCTGGTTGACTTTGATCCGGAGCTGCTTGTGACTGAAATCCGAGGCATAGGCAAACAGGTCATCCTCCGTGACGTCCTTCCCTTTCGGCCTCTTTTTGATGGGGCGGACGGGCCCCAGCGCCAAAGACTGCAACGTGCGCTTCAGATCCGCCTCTTCGATGCCGGTGTGATCCTGCAATGCATGTGAAGTATGGACCAGTGGCCATGCACCAGCGGAGAGGCTTTCCTGTCTATGCCACCTGGTTGAGGTGATGCATGTCGGGGGCGGGCATATGGCGTTGCAAGACAATGCTGTCCAATGGAGCAAAAGGCAAACACACAGAGAAGGAACACAGCGTGCGCAACAGGAAGGGCCGGAACGGGAGGCCGGGTTTTCGTTTCCGGGGGGGGGGGGGGTCGATAGAGCCCTCCGGTCGGACCCCCCCCCCCAAAAAGGGCTCAATTGACAGGACCCCCACCTACCGAGACTGACCCCCTGGGCCCCGGAGGTGACCCAGACCCAAAAATCAGAAAAAAAAGAAAATGGGATTTTGGGAATCATCGCGTTGAGGGGGTTCAGAAAAGTCATCATTTGCCACATATTTAGTGAAAAAAAAATCGACCAATTTTAATGCTGAAAAAAATTTTCAGCGCCTTTGGCGCCAGACTTCATAATGACTGATTAATGGTGCCTGTCAATTGAGCCCTTTTCCCAAGCCCCCCCCCCCCAGTTTTTGGGGGTTCTATTGACCCCCCCCCCCCCCCCCGCTGGTAGTCCTGCCCCACAATCAGTGCACGGATGACCACTGCCTTGCAAAGCCTGCAAAGCCTCGCACAAGGGCTGTGCAAGGGCAATCTAGTGGCCAAGCAGGCGAACAGGGAGGCACAGCACAAACGCCCCTGCCCCCCACCAGCAAACAGTGGCAAAAGTCCAGACCATAGTGCACTGCCTATCAGGCCATCTTCGTCCGGTTACTGCCCCCGGTGGCTCCAGCATGGCCCAGGTCAGGCGCAACCCCCTTCAGGCAGGGTCCCCTGCTGAGACAGGGCAGTGCTGGGGCAAAGGGGCTGGATACCCACATCAGGAGCGATGGAGCACAGCTTGGGTACCGCCCTCATCGATAGGGTCAGGCAGAAGTTGGACCAATGCACTTTGACGAGCCCTTGTGCCCTTTCGCCGATGAGTGCGATGGCCCGTGGGAGGAGAGGAGGGTGTTGGTGGCGTAGAGGCGGCCACGATCAGGTTCTGCGGTGGATGAAGGATCGCACTAGTTGGCCCACATCCCCCGACTTCATCGCAGGCGTGACAAACTCACGAGGCCTTTGCAAACGGGCTTTGAAGCTCTCTCAATGTTTGGGAGGGGGCTGGGCGAAACAGGCGGCACCCAATGAAAGATAGCCTAGTCATTCTTCCTGCCCTCCCTCAGACGTGCCAATGGACGTAGAAAAGCACATGACGATAGACAAACACATCATGTGCGCATAGATGTGGACGTGGAAGGATGGCGTTGAGATGCAGCTGGGGCGGGTGGGAGGAGCAATTCCGGGACAAGCCAAGTCAAGAACACTGCACCACAAATTTCCCCGTCAGTACGAGACCTGTTGCCCACGTCCCCCGAGGTGCGCAGGGATTGGCACGCACCAGGGGCATGGGGAGGGCTCGGCGCATTGACGCACCTTCGGGGGGGGGGGGGGACACAGAGGCAGGGTGGGGCTGGGCAATTGACACACACCGAGTGGGGGGCGGGGCACACCAGAGGGGCAAATCTTTGCGGAGGCTCTGGCAGTACGCAGATACCCCAGTCTCAACGCAAGTAGTACCCCTCTGGCCACCCACCCTTTCCTTGGGCTCTTTCAGAGGTGCCACTGGCCTCTCAACACCTGGTGCTCTTGATCTCCTCCGGCGTATCCTCACATCCTCTCTCCACTCCGTTTTGCCTTGGAGTGTGCTTTTCCAAAAATCCCACAGAGTGTCATTTCAAACGATTTTCCTTTGTTGTTTGTAGGTGAAAAGTTGGGGAAGGTATTTCCCATGTCCAATGAGGAGTAGCGGCATGAGAGGCGCAGCCAAAGCCCAAGTCGTCTTTGGAAAAGGGTGCGGCCCCTGTACGGCGCGGGAGCCACGGATGCGGGCCTGATACGCCAACGGGGGGGGGGGGGGGCACATCTCTGTCCTTTTATCAAGTCTGCCGAACCGTTCATGAAGCAGGAGATGCCGGGGGCAGCCCTCTGCTGCCTCCAGCGGCAGTCAAGATGCTTTGAAGGAGTCTGAGGCTCGGTCCCGTGGGTGGAATCTATGGAATGGCGGGGCCCCACGCCGTAAGTGGAGGGGCTGTGAGTGGCGTGATGGGGTCTGTGGGTCGCGGAACAGGACGAAGGTGGCGCGCGCGATGAGGGGGCCGTGGCAGGGGAGGGGGCCGGGGATACCCGAATGTAGCGGTACCCAATCTCATCTGCATCATTGAAGAGCAGCAAAATCACACTCTGATACAGCGACACCGACAGTTCCTTCTTCCCACTTGGGAAGTTGGCCTTGAGGATGCAGTGAGCCAGTGAAGGTTGCCAGATCAGCCGCCGGCCCTGGTGCTTGCTGAGGTAGAACGACTTGAACACCTCTTGGTGCAAGGAGAGCTATGACACAGGGGACCAGAGGCTGGAGTGAGGCTGGCGCGCTCTATTGCCAACTGCCCACTGGGCAACTGCCTACTGCCTGGTCTACTGCTCCTGGTGGGACTGCCGGTGCTGCTGGTGCTGCTAGCATCGGCTCACTTTCTGACCCCCCACCCCCACCCCACCCCAAAACCACAAAACCCCATACCGCCTCAAAATGCAGCATGAGCAGAGGATGTGCTGGCTCTGCATCGTTCCCCTGTGCAGCACGTGTGGAGACCCTTCTCCATTTCCACATCACGGACAATGCTCACACTGTGTGGATGTAAGCCATGGAAAAATGACGCCTTTCCCAGAGTGGACAGAGTGTGGCCAACCACCATAAAATGAATGAATGTAATTCTGAGTGTCATATGATTTTCCGGCATACTACATGTCATGAGTGTGTACAATTCCTAACCCCATTCTTTTCAGGAGTTGTAGAGTTTATCGGCTTTTCTGTGACCTGTTCAACTCTTTTTCAGACCCCATTGAAAAACTTGTGCAGGGAGTGTAATGGAATTGGGTATTTTAGCGTAGATCGAGATGGTCGAGATCGCCAGCTCGAGATCATGAGCGTGTGCGCTTGTATTAGTTGCCAAATACCACATGAAATACGAAAACCCTTTGCTGTACACACCACCTGCACTGATTAGGCCGAAGGGGGGCATGTTGGTGCAAGGTTGGCCCCAGCATTTAAATGCCTGGGGCCCATGGGGCTGTTTGCTATGTAGAGGGGGTTTGTTGATGCCAGTTGTGCTGCTGAGTGTTGCGCTGGGGATAAGCCAGCCCTGAGGGACTTCTTCATGCCCCCCCCCCCCCCCCCCTCTTGTGTGAACATGGCCTTGTCTGAGCAATGCAACCTGGTATGCCGCTCGTTTGCTGACAGCAGCTTACGGGTTCAACCCCGAAAGATAACCTATTTGTGTGCCAGTTGCAGTGAGGCCATAGCCTCCGCATGGCACCCACTTGCCTGTAGACCCTCCTCTGGTTGGACTTGATGGACCAGAACACAGTGCCCTGTACATTTGATTTTTGTGCTTGCCATACCCCCAACTGCCCCATCCTCCATCACAGAACATATGAGAGCACTGGACAGCTTTGAGTTTCCTCCAAGATTTCTTTGAGAGTTGTGTGCACAAATTTTTGCTGAGAGTGCAACCTACTCTATTTGTGTTTATCAGATTCCCAGGCAATGGTGCTGCATTTGGGCCCAAGCCCCAGAGGACCCGCTGGTCATTGGGGCATGCAGAAGCACAGCTTTGTCAAATGATTGAATAGTAGGAGTAGAGGAAGGGTATTGTGTGGAGGCAGGAAGCAAAAAATGGTGGGCCCAGTGGTTGGGAACAGTATGAAGAGCAAACATGGAAGAGGAAAGCCACCAGCGGAACAACGACACCCGACACCCAGAGTGATGACAGCAGCAGTGGAAGGACAAGCATAGTGGACCTGGAAGTGTGGTCTCAAAACTTAGCCCTGAATATGAATGTGGAGTGTTGTAGGCCATTGAGGGCCAAGGGGGGCCTTCAGTGTGCTAGTGTGCTGGAGTAACAGGAGTAACAGTGTCCCAAGCCAAGCAAGTGTTCTGCAGCAACCGGGTGTTCAAACGCAGCTGCAGAAAAGCAAGGCCTGCCAAATGGTTGAAGGTGTCAAGAGTGATATTGTGTGCAGTGCTCTTGTATGCTGAAATTTGTGTTTGTGTGCAATGATGCTGCGTGCAGTGATTTGGTGTGGGTAGATTGTGCAGTCATGATGTGTGCAGTGATGTTGTGTGTACGGAGAAATTGGAGCTGTGGCAATCCTGCGTACGGGCTGTGGCAATCCTGCGTACGTAGGTTCAGCGATTTTGTGTGGCAGTGTTGTGTGGAGATTTTATGTGCGACGGTTTCAAGCGCGGTGATCGTGTGATTTTGTGCACAGGAACTTTTTGTGTGCTGATTCTGTGTGCAGCAATGGGGGGCACACAAGATTGCCACAAAACACCGGGGCTGGTGTGAACAACATAATCAACACGGGCCCCAGACAGAAACAGACCCCAGCACATCTGGATGAAAATTGATTGTGCGACTGTTTTACATGTGGTGATTTTGTATGCGGAGATTTGTACGCAGGCACTTTGCATGTGCCGCGCACACAATCACCGCACACAAAATACCCATGGTGCAATGATTTCGCAAGCAGTGATGCTGTGTGCATTTCGGATGTGGGTACTTTCTGTGTTCTCTTCTTCTTACGATTTTCTGGGAGTATTGTCTGCAAGGGTTTCCGTAATAAGACTTACATGTTGTGACCCTGAGGCACCGGTGGCATTGGGATCCGGCGAGGGAGGGGCACACAGCAGGCATGGCCAAACCCCCTCTGGGGTGGGTGGGGGTGGGGTATTTCCCCCAGAGATACAGGGTTGACATGAGGCTGACCCACCCACCTGCCCTCAGAGGGGGCCCGCCGCACCGCGCACGCGCCGTGCGCTGCGTTTCGTGCGCTGCTTACTGTGTTTTCCAGGAAATTTCAGCTTGGCAAGGACACAGCGGGGTAAGAGGTAAGCATACAACAGCAGAGGCCTCCACTCCACCAGAGGCCTCCACTCCACCTCCTCACCAATGCAGTGGTGGTTGTAGTCGCCCACACCCCCTGCTGGGGGAGACCACAGGTTGATGATGAGAGGAGAAAGATGCACTCTTTGACACGGCCATAACACCAAAGAGGCATGTATCTCACAGGGTGCCCAAGCCCACAAAAAACTGTTTCGTCCGTTTCATACTTGGAATCGTGACCATATGGGGTGCCCAGTCCCACAAGGCAGCCATTTCCCGCGTTTCGCGTTTCGAATCACTACCTCATAGAGTGCCATCGCAACAGCCATCACAACTTGGCTTGGCACCCCATCCTGCAGCCACCACCGGGGGGGGGGTTACAGGGCCATTGAGGCACTGAAAAAAAAAAGTACACCCGGAAGATACAACAGTGCCACCTGAACAAGCGAAAAAGGCAACACACAAAAAACAGCGCACCGCATGCACCGTGTGCTAGGCTCCCTCGCAGGGGTAGTGGGCGCACCAAATGCATATCTTGGGGATGGGGATTCTGGTTTGCGGGTTCCAAAAGTCTTTCATCAAAGATCCAGAAAATCAGCACTGCTTCCCTGCATCCCTTCTCTGTGGTATGCAAGAGAGAATTGGAGAAGACAACCTCCACCGGCATCTGTATCTCACACGATGGATAGGTCGGCCAGTAGCCGGTTGTCAGGACGAACACGTTCAAATCCACATCCCCCATGCGCTGGTCGCGACTCTCTTTGGACTGGCGGAACGAGCTCATGATATCCCTCGACAGATCAATGTCCTTGAACATCCCTAAGCAAATGGGGACTGGGAAGCTCCAGTGCACATACCGGCCCTGCCGTCTCCCAGGGACTTCAACCAATCACAACAGCAGGGCAAGCCCAGGAACCACAACAGGTCAAAGCGATCTGAGTTGCACTTGTGGGACGGTGCCCCGATATTGCGGTCCTGTCCAGAGTAGACAGACCAATACGCTGGTACGTGGTGCACCGACATTACCTCAAACAACTCAGGCATGCCCCAGGGGCTGAGGTGTCATGCTCACGCATGCCTTTTGCCCTAAATGCAAAAATATTCCCTGGAATACCTTCCAACTTTCCAGACAGTTGGGTCCCACACTCAGCCTTGAGCTTCGAGATGATACTTTTCTCGGCATCGGACGAAGCAGATTTGCCCAACAGCAAGCGTTTCGCCAGATCTTTCTTGTAGAACGCCTCAAATACATCCTGCGCCCAGTGGTGTAATATTGTGGGGTGTGGTGGGGTGCAGTGTGGTGTGGTGTGGTGTGGTGGGGTGTGGTGTGGCGTGGTGTGGTGTGCCGAAGGCGCTGTTACCAGAAGGCAAAGGCCGGAATGTCTACCCACGGGTACAGGTAAACGGGAGGGCTGTGTGTGTCGCGGGCGCGCAGTGTGCGAGTGTGTTTTCTGCGGCGGGAAGCAGGGATAGGGGGACCTGGAGGCGTCCCACCAGGCCTTCGCCGTTAGCCCAAAAGCTCCCGCAGGACTCCCTCCTCCGCCTGCTGGTGCAGGCGCAGCTCCTGCAACACCCACACCATAGTGCTGTTCGGGCCCAGCCGGGCCTCCAGCAGTGTAGCGCTTCTGGCCCCCGTGCATGAGCACACTGGGCCCTCATTGAACCTCTGGCCCCTGTGCGTAAGCGCACTGGGGCCGGTGTGGTGTGGTGTAGTGTGGTGTGGTGTGGTGTGGTGTGGTGTGGTGTGGTGTGGTGTGGTGTGGTGTGATGTGGTGTGGTGTGATGTGGTGTGGTGTGGTGTGGTGTGGTGTGGTGTGGTGTGGTGTGGTGTGATGTGGTGTGGTGTGGTGTGGTGTGGTGTGGTGTGGTGTGGTGTGGTGTGGTGTGGTGTGGTGTGGTGTGGTGTGGTGTGGTGTGGTGTGCCGAAGGCGCTGTTACCAGAAGGCAATGGCCGGGATGTCTACCCACGGGTACAGGTAAAAGGGAGGGCTGTGTGTCGTAGTGCGCGCTGTGTGCTAGTGTGTTGTTGTACAGCCGGGACCAGTGCACAGTCGCACTTGGCCGGTACTGCTCTGCCGACACCTGTGCACGGTCACACAGGGTCTAGTGGGCCCACTGCACTGTGTGTGCCTTGCCGCACTGCACTTGTGGGCAGTGGGCAGTGGGCAGTGGAACTTCTGCAATGCACTGCCACACTGCCTGGGGGCAGTGGGCAGCGCAACTCCTGCAATGCACTGCCTCACTGCTTGTGGGCAGTGGGCAGTGGAGCACCTGCTTTGCACCGCCACACTGTCTGGGGGCAGTGGGCTGTGGAACTCCTGTAATGCACTGCCACACTGCCCAGGGGCAGTGGGCTGTGCAACTCCTGCAATACACTGCCTCACTGCCTGGGGGCAGTGGGCAGTGCAACTCCTGCGATGCACTGCCACACCGCCTGGTGTGGTGTGGTGTGGTGTGGTGTGGTGGTGTGGTGTGGTGTGGTGTGGTGTGGTGTGGTGTGGTGTGGTGTGGTGTGGTGTGGTGTGGTGTGGTGGGCTAGGGTCGGATATGGATGGGCGACAGGGTTCACACACCAAATCACACCAAAAAAAGATCGGACACAAAACAAAAAGACCCACTTGTGTTGGGATTTTCCGGAGGTCCGTTGTGATTGTGAGCTGTACTGTGCTCGGGCACACAATGCAAAGCCCCTCCAGTTCGGATAGGCATTCCATCCATTGGTTCGTGCTCGCAAAATGTTTCTTCACAAATGAAGAAACGTCACGGTCGAGAAACAACCCCACACCAGCTCCCACACAGATGTCCCAGATAGCTGCATTGCCCAAACACAGTTGCTTTCCAGAGTTGAGGCTAGACTCCTGCAGTCTGATGGCCGCCAGATGTGAGGGCAACTCCGTGCCGGAGGCCGCCGGATGCGATTCCTCCCTCTGCTGGAGGCTGGGCAGTGAAAAGAAAAAAGGCACGTGGTGCAGCGAATATTAGTGTGTACCGCTGCCACCAGGACTGGATGCCGCACCCTTGTGGAAATGAAGCAGGATACCTTGCTGCTCACAAAACGGAAGATGACCATCACCCGATCCATCAAATCCTCAATCTCTTCTTCTGTCTCGCCCTGAAAATGCACATGCAGCCGGACAATCCTCAACCCCCGACCTCCCGGGGCAGTATTTCCTGCACGTTGTCGCCAACAAACCACAGACGCAGGCACAGATGCGGAGGATACCTTGTTGCCCGATCGAAGTTTGCCGTCCAGAAACTTGGCTGTTGGGAGGAAGACATGAGGGCATTGCAGGGAGGCGGCAACGTGAGATGAAACACAAAAGAAAGAAGGGCAGACGCCCAATCAGACGAAACAAAGCAGAAGAAAGGCACAGCGACTGGCGAGCGTGGGTGAGGCCACAGGGATACGATAACACCGGGCCCCACCCTGCGAACATGCAGAGGGGAAAACGGTGTATCGTGCCCCCACATGTCCGGGTGCACAGCGGGTTCCGCGATTTTCGTTCGCAACCACCAACCGGCTGCAATATTGTTTGGACCGCAGGAGTCCCACCCTTGGCGCGCACGTTCTAGTACTGTTCTAGTGCTGGAACGACGAGTCAAAATGTTCTAGCGCTAGAATGGTCTAGCGGTAGAACAACACTAGACCGGACAGAGCGAACAGAAAAGCTTTCTTTTGTTGTAGAATGACATTGGGGGTCCACAGGGGTCAAACTGGGGAGCACCAACAAGCAACCATGGTGGTGGTGGGGGGGTGTCCTTCCCCGCACAGAGCCCCCCGGAAAATGAGGCTATAGCACAGCTTTCCGCTTGGGCGCAGGGGGGGGGGGGGATGGGGTGAGTCTGCCTATTCAGATTGCAGCCAAGGTTAGGGATGGCATGCCTTTTCTTTCTCAAGCCTTTTGTCTTTTTGCAACCCGATGAGCGTGGGACTTCTTGCTGCACTTCCAGGCACCAGATTCAACTTATGCTCATGTCTGCCACCGCCTTGCCTTGTGGTAGCATTGGACTGCTCTGACCCTCGATTCCGAGAGATCTCTCAAGTGCCTCTTGGTGAGCGGAATTCACCAGCTTGCCCTGGCCTGAACCCCCCCCCCAAAAAAATACGGGTATCCAGCCGTGGAGCCCACCAGATTGCCAGAAGTAGGAAATTCCCTTCATGAACCGCAGGGCGGGCGGCACACCACTGGGGCCCTTGCGGTGCAGCGTACCACTTTTGTTGCGTGCAGGGGGTGGGGCACCCAGCGGGCCACCACTGGGGCTCTACAACGCCGCGTCAGGTTTCCTAGGAGAGGGATGGAAGCACCGTATGGGGTGTAGATGTCTACCATGCAGCACCACACCACACCACACCACACAGCACCGCAAAGCATATGCCAGCAAGTTGTACAGACGCCATACAGCATAGCACGACGCTGTTGTACACACATCGCGGTCTCAGCATACATACCCTTCTCTCTCTGTCCCTCGTTTCGAAATGTGCCACGGCCACAATCACACACACACTTCGTGCGGGAAAACCAGTGGGGACCAAACGCGGGGCACAACGTCAGTGAAGACGAAAGCAGGCGAAGGCAGAGCACTGGTCACCGAGACAATTTCATCAGGCCATTAACAAAAAGGTAGGCAAGGTCCTTTCTGAGACAGGAGTGACGGTGAAGAGGAATTTCACACACACACACACACACACAGCAGGTAGCACATCAGTGGTTGTAGCATACAGCAGCCCACTGCAACACAATACATGCAGCACAACGCAGTGGGCAGGAACACCGTGCAACACACGGCACATTACCCCAACACGCCATGGCACACTACAGGGCAGTACAACACACTGCAAGGGGCCACAAAACACTGCAGCATACTATAGCGCAATGCAGGAACCCCCCCACCAGCCATCATGTCCTTCCGCTCGACAGCTCAGTGCAATATTTGTGTGTGTGTGTGTATGTGGTTGTGTATGTGCGTGTGTGTGTGTGCGTGCGCGCAGACATATGCCCATGTGGGTGTGTTTGTGTGTGTGTGTGTGTGTGTGTGTGTGTGTGTGTGCACCTTCCTGTGTGTATCAGTGTGTGTCTGTGTGTGTGTGTGTGTGGCCCCCACTTCCTCTTTAGCTTCTGTACATATTTCGGTGTTTCGTTCCGGTCTTGTTCTGGGGCTAGATCTTCTAGTCTTGATCTAGTGACCTCACTGGAACACTCCTGGAACGATACTAGAACGACATCTTGTGGGAGATGGATTTTGGGTCAGAAAACCCGAAAACGTTGAACCTGGACCTGGGGCCCCTGGGACCATCCCCAGGCTCCACTTTCCAATGGGGGGTACCACTGATGGCAGACCCCCCCGGGTCGGGGCAACACCCACTTTGTTCGTTCTGGCTGTTCCAGGGAAACTGACTAGAACGAAAACTCGGGTGCGCTACCGTGTACCAAGGGCATCGGAGAGTTTCACGGAAATGCGGACGGCCGGCGATGCTGACGTTGGAACAACGCGCGGAGGATCAGTCACAACAAACGCGAAGAACCAGCCCCAGCTCCGACAGATCTGAGCCCGAGGAGGGGGCACAACCATCCAGCCCGGCACGCGGTTGCCCCTCCATCCGCAGACACTTTCTGAGCACAACCATCGGGGCACAACGAGGCTCGCGTCGGCCCCAACAAGAAGAGACCTATCAATTCCGCCGGCTTGTTCTTGCGTTTGTTGATGAAGTTCTCAAAAGAATCCTGAAGACACAGAGAGGGACGGCAGGCAGGGGGTGGCGACGGAGAGAGGGCAGGGCGGAGGAAGGGGGCGCAAGCAGGTCTCAAAGCGCTCTACACATGCACGTCCTGGTATGCATATGCAGCAATGTTCGGCAGTCCGACAAGATCACAAGTATGACACAAGTGTGCTCCCATACAATTGCATGCTCCTGTTTGGCCTGTATTTTGTCAACACCTGGGTGTTTCCATTGCACAGTACAGATCGGGCGCCCTATGGCTGCCATCCTCTTCCTAGTCACCTTGCATGTGCTGACACTCCTTGGCCAAGCGATCAGGTGTGGGACTTCACCGCAGGGGCGGAGGAAGGGGGGGGGGGGGGTACCAACGGATGGCCGGCGGCAGGGGCGAGGAGGGGCTGGGGTGCGCAGCCACAGGACACGTCTGAATGGTACTGCACGCGCTGCTCACCTCACGCACATCCCCTGCCCCTTTCCCATCGTGTCTGTCACCTCAGAATGCCCCCTTTAGACCGGTGGATGAGGCATCTCTTCCCCACAACTTGGCGTCTTCAGGGATTCAGAAAATGGAGTGCCAATACCCCGTGTCTGTTGTCACTGGCGTGTCCTGTGAAAAAGCAGGACCCCCCCACACACACTGGCTCACAAAGGAAAAAAACCACATCACACACCACCACACCACGTACCACACCACCAGGGAACTTCTGGGATGACAGCATTCGCCTGGAGGGTGACATCCAGGTTTCCCCGACTCCCCCTCTTTCCGCCGATAACCACACACTTACACACGGCGCGCGCTCTATACACACGGCCCCCCCGTTTACCTGTATCCGTGGGTGGACATCCCGGCCATTGCCTTCTGGTAACAGCGCCTTCGGCACGTACCACACCACCACACTATCGGAGTCTGGTACGCCCACGCCAAGGCGCATGCCACCCTGCTGAAGGCCCGCCTGGGCCCAAACAGCACAATGGCGTGGGTGTTGCAGGAGCTGCACCTGCACCAGCATGCGGGACGAGAGGGAATCCCGCGGGAGCTCCTGGGCTCACAGCCATCGCCTGGTGGATGGCCTCCAGGGCTCCCCTTTTCCCCGCTTTCCGCCGATGATAACACACTCCCACACAGCGCGCGCGCTAGACACACAGCCCTCCCATTTACCTGTACCCGTGGGTGGACATCCCGGCCATTGCCTTCTGGTAACAGCGCCTTCGGCACGTACCACACCACCACACTGTGCCACGGCGCACTACAGTAAGCACCGGCCCGTGACACGGGCAGCAAACAGCAGGGGCCATCCGTCGAATCAACACGTGTGCGCCTCACAGGGGCGCAACTGCTGGGCAGAACATACCCTCAAAGTGTACCCAAACACGTCGTTCTTCAAAAAGGCTCTCTCCCAGATTTGATCGAGTTTCGCTTTGAAAGCAAGTAAATCCACGACCATAGTGCTGTCCTTTTCCTCGTCCATAACAATGCTCAAGCCCGTTTTCTGTGAAATGAAGGCATCGCGCTCCCCATGTGCAATGGTCCGTCATCGTGGCACGTTGATCACAGATACAAAAGCAGCGCAGCTGCATGCCCGCAGTACAGCCCGACTGAGCGAAGACAAGCCCCCCCCCCCCCCCAAATCTCTCCTCAAAGCCAAGAATCTCCCGCACTTCAAGAGCAGCTCAAGCCGCGCAGTGCAACCACGACCCAACACCGCATACGATAAGTCCAGCAGTAGTTCCGGGGCTGTCCGCGGCAGTTCCGAGGCCGGCCCTGCAAGTTTCAGTGCCGGCCCCGGGAATTCCAGGGCGGGCCCCAGTTGGTGGTGGGACTGAGATCAAGCAGTGCACGGACGCGTGAGTGGACTGGGACTCTGATGCGACCGCCCCTGAACATGCGCATACTTTGACAAAGTCCTGGAAATTGGCCCGCAGTTGATTGTGGGCCCCCACCAGCCCAAACAAGCGGTAGATCCGCGCCAGGTCGTCCAGCATGTTTTGCTGCGGGAGAGAGAGTCGGGGGCGGCGCGGTGCATCATCTCAGGGCCGCGGCAGACGACCCCTAACCCAATCCCACGGACGGCACGCGGAGCGGGAGGAGAACGAGGCCCCCCCCCCCAAGGCGCCGGGGTACCGCCGCGCCGCATACCTCCATCAGGAAAGCGAACCCCTTCTCCAAGATTTTCGTGACGTGTTCTTGCAAAAGGTACTGCTCGACGACGGCGATGAGCGGCCTCCGGGTCCCTGAGACACACAGCCCCCCCCTGCCACAGCCACGGGACGCAATGAGGACCGAACGACGACCGCGGCGCACCGCGCACTGCCCCGCCCTCAGGCATGGGCCTACCGTGCGGCTGCAGGCAGACCTACGGTCAGCGGCGGTGAGGGGTCAAGCCACGTCCGACTGCTCAACGAGGGCGGGACGCAGCCACGTGGCTGGCGAAGCCGAAGGAAACCGAAACCCCCGAGCGCCTTCGCGTCACGAGCGCTTGGCATTGATCTCGGTGCGTCGCACAGGCGACGGCCCCCCAAACAAGGCACACGCGGCATTCAGAACGGCAGGTCGCTGCACCAGTGCACACCTGCGTCCAGATAGTGCAGCACCCGGTCACTTTCCTCCGACAAGCGCTTTTCCACGTGAGCCAGATACCATCCCACCTGAAGAAAGCAACCGGCAGCAAACGGCAGCGACAAAGGTCACTGAAACGAGTGATGCAACGTCAAATGCACTGAAGGCCTGCCGCTTGGAGCCCCCCCCTCCTCCCAACTCCCTTGAGAACCTACCCCCGACCGCTTAGATAACTCTCCCCGCCTGTCAGAGGCCATTCTGCAGATGTGCAGAATAGCCTGCTGGGGGTAGGAAGGTCCGCGGCAACCCATGGCATACAGAAGCCTCTGTTCAAGCTCCAGGGGCCAAATACCCAAACATGGATCGTGGTCCATTGTTGCTACCCCCACGACGGGATCATCGAAGACACTGTTTCTTCCTTGTCTGGCTCGATGGTGCTTTTCGCAGAGGCGAGGATGGGTGGGTCACGCCACAAATGAATGGAGATAGGGTCGTGGTCCCTCATGAAGGATTTGCGTCTGCCAACCCAAGCCAGGATGTGGGCTGGGGTGCGGGGGTTGGATCAGAGCACATTGGGCAATCTCGGCGCCCGCAAGCCATCCATCGGGATATGCCGGCAGGACAAGTTGTGAACCTGCAGTTTGTGCAACAACCCTTGGCCCTCCTTCGCATAGTATTCTCTGCTCCTGCTCATGAATGGGGCCTCGAACGTATCCTTGTAGGTCTGCAATGCCAGGAACATTCGCACCAATTTCTGGATGAGCAACCGGTTCACGGTGTCCCCGTCCCTGTGAAGAGGGTGTGTGGTCTCGAGGCGTGAGTTTGTCAACGTGCAGGTCCGGAGTCTACAATCTCCAGCACAACTGCCCAGAGAGTCGTTGCTTGGGCTGACTGGGAGCGGGCCCACAAGCCATAGCGTTCCGGGGGGCATAGTGCTCCGGAAGCACTCCACTCATGACAAACCCCAGGCAAGCAATCACAATGCTGGAAGGTTTTGCCCTGCTAGCTGTGGACTCCTTACGGAGTTATGCAATGAGCCAAAAATCATCTGCACCGTTGTGACCCGCATGCAATACCTGTGCAAAGCCCTAAGACACTGGTTTCGACGACATAAATACTACGCTCTCAAACATTTTCGGTGACATTCACACCCACTGGACAAGAAGATCTGCATTGACTAGCACAAAAACTCTCAGCCTAAACTTGCACAAACACAAGATCTCCCATTCGGCAACACTGTGCAGAGCATGCGCCGGCACGTCACTTGCGTGACACTACTCCCCCCCGCCAGGGCACTCCTGTCTCGCCCTATGCAACAAGGGCTTTCTGGTGGACCAACTGGACGCCATGATGCGGACACTTGCTGACACTTCGAACCTGCCTTGCCGGCCCAGTCTCTTCCCTCCCGTGCAGGGCTTCACCACCATTGACTTGCTCCTGCACCACGATGGCAAAATGGTTCGATTTGCATCACAGATACGAGGGTGACCAATGGGGTGCAAAACGAATGGGAAAACGCAGAAGATTTCAGCGGTTGCGGTGGGCACCTGCTTTGCGTGTCCCGGTGGGAAGGCTCTCCTTCCACCCCATCGGACTCAGGGGCGGGGGGGGGGGGGGGTTGCATCGGGTTGCGTTAAAAACACGGGGGGGGGGGGGGGCAGGGATGCATTGGAAGGGGGGGGGTACCCCCCCCCACTCCAGGGCGCCCAGCCTATGCCCGGCCACTGTATCCCTGGCGCCAAGTGCCAGCTTCAATGGCATTTGTAACCGACAGTAACCGCCCCCAACCGCTTGGACAACCTCCTCCAACCGCCTCTGGGATCTCCTCTGAGGTTCCTTCCCTTCTAATGCAACCCTTGGGGGGGGGGGGAGACCTAATTGGTTGATTGGATTGAGAGATGGAAAAACAGACAGACAGTGCTGCAAAAAATTGCAAACTTGAGGGACATCAGTGCATCCTTATCCTCTGTGCCAAACCTGGCGGGGGGCGGGCCCTGAGACCCCCCCCAACCTCCCCCCCCCCATTCGTGACCCACCTTGTGGCTTGGGGAAATCACATTTGAGCACGCGGACCCACCGAAACCCCCTGCAGAACATCATTCCTTCTTTCCACGCACGGACTACCTCCCCACTGCACAATGGCAATGGGGCACCCCACAATACTCAACCGGAAGCCTCCACAAGCCGGCGACTTCTTGTCCCACTGGGGTCCAACACCGCAATTCGAGAGCATAAACCCAGGCACAAACCTCTCCTTGGAGATCAGCATCAACAAACCCTCGACAGTCTTCTGCTGCACTTCGGCATAATGTGACATGTACATCCCAAATAGATCCAGTCCCGTGTCCCTATGAATGTGGGTGGTGGTGTTGCGTGTGAGCACTGGGACAACTGCTGTTCGTGGATGTCCAAACCACAGCCAGAGCCCGGTGGCGCGCAGCACCGCACAAACACACAAACACACACCATATGGATCTCAAATGATTATTGCTAATGACATAAGTGCGGTCCAGGTATCCGAATATCAGTTTGATTGTAAGCTGAAAGAAAACACACGATAGGGTGAAAATCCAACCCCGAGGAAAGGCGATACGTATCGATTCAGTCTCAGACCCGTTCCATTACAGATTTCGAAGGTGGTGTACAAACACACACCATTTGCTCACAGTGGGAGTCCCACACGTCGGCCATAAGTTGTAGGAACAGCAAAGGATCTGGCTGTTGCCTAGAAAAAAGGCAGAGGGAAACATCGGCAAACGGCCCAATTTACCAACGAATTCCTGCGGGACTTTTAGAAACAGTGGGTGTGGCGCTTGTCGATGTGCTGTTTTCGCTTGGCACCCAATGTGCTGTGTGTACCTGGTTGTGGCCACACACGATTATTTTTGGTTTATGCACTCACGGTGGGAACAGGGATTGCAAGAATATCGATAGTGACTGGCGCACACCCAACCAAACTTCCAATTGTGGCCTGCACATGATCAGAGCAGGTTTGCTTCAATTTATCATACAAATCAGACGCAAGTTTGTGAATGCAAAGGTCTTGGACAGCCTGAGCAGGAAGGAAGTTTGTTGCCGAAAACGGTCGGATTCAACAAGGATGGATATGCGCTGAACTTTGTTCACGGATGAATATATTGCGGGTTTGATGTTGTTTGCCTGTGTTATGGCCTATGTATCTGTGCCTGCGTACGGGTGGATGGGCGCTGAGCCGTGTGGGTAAACAAATGTATCGCGGGTTTGATGTTGTGAAAAAGCATTTGTCTTATCACTTTGTTGCATCCTGCGTGCCCGCATAGTATGAGAGGTGGCGACTGCATGTGAAGGTCTGCGCCTCAGCACCATGCACTGGTCTTGAAAGACCAGGTGCATCGTGGACACGGACGGAATGGGGGACATCTGCACAAGAACGCAAAATCTGGCACACCGTGTAAAGCTCCTCCTCGGAGTAGCCTACCGACTGACGGCGTTGAACGGCAACAACTGCTGTGTGAAGTTTGTCCCAGGTGTCCTGCTCAAACGTCGGGGGTAATTTGGGTGCATCTGAGTGAAGTGTCAGAGAATACAGGCATTACAAAGCACATCCATCTATAAGCACAACTACAACCGGGGGCACAGACAGGACACTAGCCAACCTTTAAAGGGCTTTATTGTGAGCTTCTTCGTAGTACCCTTCTTATTGTTTGTAAAGCTGGATATTTGAAATCCAGGTTTGCCATTCGGCGATGATCCTTGACCTTGGTCAGATGCTCCTCCAGAAAAGCTTGTCATGTGCTCTGCTGAGGATTCATTTCCTGCACAATAATTAAGTGGAGCACTGTCAATTTTCTTAATGCTGGGGTGCACATGAGCCAATGTGCAGCAAATTCCAAATACTAGCTGTTTGTCAAATGGCAAATTAGGTCGCGCGCGGGATATCTTCGTTTGCGTTCGTTTGCAAAACTTCCTTCGAAAACCGAGTGTGGGTCAATTGTCAATCAGTAAACCGCATCCATTCCAGCAGAGCCACTCTGGAGCCTTTATTGTTGTTGTTTCACTGACAAGGGCTGCTGGCCTGTTTGTGCCTCGCCCTGTTCCTCGCGTGAACACATACACAAGGTTCTCCCATATGCATTGTTTCGCTCACTTGCATCCCACGTGAATTTTCGTCTTTTCGTTGTTTAGGCAAGCTGCCATTTCATAAATCATATTTTCTGCTTTTGGTTCCTGATAAACCGATCACTAGAAGTCTTTGCTTGCAAGAACCCTTTGCTCGTGCAAAGATATAATGATAAAGCACTTGAAACTTGGTTAACAAGCCCAGCATGGTTTGGTATCTGCAAGTGGAAGTTTGGCTGGCGTCCAATTTTTCAAATTGATTACATGCGCATTCGGTACCAACAAAGGCAGCATTGATACACATGTTCATCACAATGTGCTGAAGGAAGCCCGTGAGTGGTGATAAGCAAAGAAAATCAAAAAATTCAAGCTGTGTGCTTGATTAGTGCCCTAGAGATTTTGATGAAATCCTGCAGGTTTTGATGTTGAAAACCCAAACCAAAGCAGCAAGTAGAGCAAGAACAGGATGTGGATCCAATCAATGAATAGTTTTGAAATCCAGTGTAACACAGAAGGGCTTCAGATAGACAAAGCAGGTATAAATACAAAGATTCAATCACAAATGGATAAAACAACAGATTTTAAGTGAAAACTGGCCTGACTCTAGCCTCCAAGTTAGCATTAAGCACTTCATGTGCACTCTTTTGGGTGAAATGGAGCTGGTTAGGAATATGGGGCATAGGAGTTAGGCCAGACACATATTATGACTTGGCCAAGCAACTGAATTCAGAAACAGTTAAAAAGTAGAACCACAATAAGTGGTAGAAACAATTGAGTATAGGGGTCTTGGGTTGGGAGACCACTAGGCTTAACCTCCAAGGTCTAAAGCGTGAAATGCCTATTTTAATTCGGTATAACCTCCATGAAGGAAGGTACCTCCGCTCAGTTCAGTGGTAGGGGTGAACTTCATGGAGGGGCTAGGGTTATAATCCTGGTTACATTGAGAAAGTGTACTTAAAGCTTCAAAAGAGAGATAAAAATACTTAAGTAAGTCTTGGCAGCAACAAAAGGGTTTTAAGGGGGGCTTGGCCTTGATCAAGCCATCCAAGAAAGACATGGCAGTGACTTTTTCTTACTCCCCCCTGGAGTACTAGTTAGCTAAGCTAGTAGGACCAAGGAAAAAGGCTCAAATATTCCCAAAATTTCCTCATAAAATGCATTAAACCTACCAAAAACATTCTCATCAGTTCATAGAAGCCTATCACACTATAGGTACCCCCGAAAAACAGTGTAATGTACCGTGAATGATGTCCCTTCGATGGGGCATTCGTCAAAAGTCGCCAGCGTGCGACGAAAGCTTTTGGTAAAAATTTGGGGGTAGTGGGGTTTGAACCCAGGACTCCCACCGTAGAGCACACATGCTTGCCCACTAGGGTACAGTCGAACGCTCTAATGCGGACGGCTATCGTTGTACAAATAGCGTTTTAGTAAACATCGTGCTCAAGGGCCAGGGCGGAGCAATACTTCCAATGGAGGACACAAATCTGTAGGAGCTGAAAAAAATAGAAAATGGAACCAACAAGAGTAAGAAAAGGTCACTGCCACATCTTTCTTGGAGGGCGTGATCCAGGCCAAGTCCCCCTTAAAACCCTTTTGTTGATGCCAAGACTTACTTAAGTATTTTTATGTGTCATTTGAAGCTTAAAGTACACTTTCTCAAAGTAACCAGGGTTATAACCCTAGTCCCCCCATGAAGTTCACCCCTACCACTCAACTGAGCGGAGGTATCTTCCTTCATGGAGGTTATACCGAATTAAAATAGGCACCTCATGCCTAAGGCCTTGGAGGTTAAGCCTAGTGGTCTCCCACCCCAAGACCCCTATACTCAATTGTTTCTACCACTTATTGTGGTTCTACTTTTTAACTGTTTCTGAATTCAGTTGCTTGGCCAAGTCATAATTTCTGTCAGGCCTAACTCCTTTGCCCCATGGTCCTAACCAGCTCCATTTCACCCAAAGGAGGCACATGAAGTGCTTGATGCTAACTTGGAGGCTAGAGTCAGGCCAGTTTTCGCTTAAAATCAATTGTTTTATCCATTTGTGATTGAATCTTTGTATTTATACCTGCTTTGTCAATCTGAAGCCCTTCTGTGTTACACTGGATTTCAAAACTATTCATTGATTCGATCCACATCCTGTTCTTGCTTCACTTACTGCTGTGGTTTGGGTTTTCAACATCAAAACCTGCAGAATTTCATCAAAATCTATAGGGCACTAATCAAGGACAGCTTTCTGGTAGCTGAGGCAAGCCCTGAGTACCTTTCGAACCGACTCTCAGCAGAAGCACAAGAAAAGCACACTGAAAAGCACATTGAACATGTCTACTCAACTGTCCTCCAGAACCTGGCCGATCAGAAGTGTACAAGTCCAACTTGCCAGTGTAGCCCACCCAAAGAGTCTTAGGCGGCTCAAGTTGCATGGTCAAAAACGAAGGAAAAGGTAGGAAAATGACAGGTTTCCAAAGGCATCAAAAAATAGTTGTTTTGATGGATATTTTTAAACCGTCGCAAACAAGTATGGCGGAATAAATATTTCTATAAGAATGACGTGTCCCATGGGCGAGACAGGGAAAAGTATTGTTTGGTGACCATTCTTTGCGCGAGGCCTCGCGCAAAGACTTTCATTTGTGTCAAATTAATGTGCTACAGCACGAAGCATTAGGCAGGTTGTCGAAAAATGGAACCCTGGGGTATTTATACACGTAACTTAGTACCATTATCAGGATTGCGTGATAGAGATGGATCTATTAACGAATAAACTGCAACAATGGTGTACCCAAGAATCTTGAAAAGTATAAATGTTCCGGAACAAACTGCAGTTTCAAGCGCGAGGCCTTGCGCATGGAACGGCGCATGAGAAACAGTAAATTTTCGGTGATCATTGCGCGAGGCCCCGCGCAATGGATCTCATAAGCGCTCATAGAAACCAAAAATGGAACAGATCCACCAACTACACAGCATGTGCATTCCCTTGATGCGGCGCTGCTGCATGGGCGCCCATACTGGTCCCGCCGGCATCTCCAGTTTTCATACTTTGGGCCAGCTCTAGCGGCAGCGTCGCTCCTGACCAAAGGGACGTGGCCCGCGCCTGCGAGCGCGCCTGTGGGGTGCCCTGCTACCTTCGGGTTGCCCGGCAACGGGCCACGCAGCAGAATGCTGCCGTGGAGGGCGCCGTCGGCATCGCCCAGGAGGAGGCTGCAGATTGGGGCAGAGGCATGGCCTACCACGCCTCGACCGTGGCGGCCATCGCGGCCGGTCTCAGGGGTGAGGTGGGGGCAGCCGCCCAGGAAGCCCGCCTGGCCCAGGAGGCCATTGCCCGTAAGGAAGCCGAGGTGAAGGCGTTGGAAGAGGCGGAGGAAAGGGCTCACGCCGAAGCGATGACCAAGGCCCAAGCGGACGCCGCCAGGAAGGACGCCATCGAGGCCGCGCGACCGAAGGTCGCTGAGGAGAGGGCCAAGACGGAGGCGGAGCTGGCAGCGTTGGAAGCGGAGAAGGCTCGGCTGCAGCGGGCTCGGGAAGCCGAGGCTGCCCGTGCCCGGGAGGAGGCCTAAAGTAAGAAAAAGTGCTTTTCCATTGCTTTGGGACATACTCTAGTTGTATTAGAGATGCACTGAGCATCCATGCATTTTTATCTTAGTATTGGTCCAGCCAAAAGTGGTGAGAACACATTTTGACCTATGGAACCAAACACCCAATCAGGATATGGAGTGGACCCCTTAATCCCCTTTCAATCAGAAGTAAAACATCTTTTCCTGAGTTGACTGAGCACTGACATACCTAAGGTAGAGCCTATGAATTTATCTATGTTTTTCCATGAATACTTATCTGCCCTAGTGGTATGCACCATAGGGGGTTAGGCACCTCTTTTTGAGAGGTCCTGGGTTCAATTCCTGGTCAGCCTAACTAAGTAGGAAGATCCCAACTAAGTAGGAAGATCCCATGTGACATGGCAGTGACCTCATCGCCACATACCATGCCACCTCAGCACATATGGGAGCCAAAACAAAGAGTGCACATCTCCTAAGATGGCACTATGGAGAGAGAGTGATCCTGTGGCAGTTTTCTAACTCTTTTCCCAAAACATTTCAGCTATCTCTGTGAATATGCATTCATGTGTATCCTGAGTTGCAGTTTCTGTGAATATCTAATCATCTTTCACTGTTTACACTGCAGCCCTTCATGCTTTGATCCTGAATTACCTTCTCCTTGCATACTATTGGCTTGGGCTATCCTGGATTGAGTTGGCTTTACTGTATTTCAACAAACAAAAGCTTTTCATCATCCAAAACCAGCAGCAGGACACCCTACAGCAACAACAAGCAGCAGGAGAAGCAAAAACACAGTGCTGAAAACACTATAAACTTTTCTGGTAGCAAGAGGCAGCCTGTCTCTGTGCACCGGCAGCGACCCCGCGCCGTACAACCAGTGCTCCGAGCAGGCAAACATAAGCAGAAGGGTGGATTAAGATGGATCCAGGAAGAGTGGACGCCGAGGTGAACCCAGCGCCAGCGCCAGAGACACCGGCAAGGCCGGCGCCTGACGCTGTACCTTCGGTGGAGCCCTTACATGGGCCAATGGATACGGTGGAGGACTCCTTGGATGGCCTCCAGACGGCCTTTGGGGCCCTGTCGGTGAAGGAAATGGTCTCTCAGCCTCAGCCTGTGAAGAGGAAGAGAGGAAACGAGAGCGAGAAGGATGCTGGAGAAGGAGCAGACGAAGGAGAGGAGCAAGGGCAAGACCCGACGGATGTCCCTACCTTCGAAGGCGCACCAAGCGCTTCTGGCCTCCATGCATCACCCTCTCCCATAACCACCACACTCCGGGCCGCCGCTACATCCACTTCCACAACCAACCAGCCTATGGCAGAGGGCACAGGCTTTACTGGCATGCCTCACTACCCCGCCTATGGCATGGGCCCACCTACCACTGCGCTCCTTGAGGCAACTACTGCCAGTGAGCCGGTGGCTTCCAGCTCTGCGCCGCGTTGGTATGCGGCTGACCATCCCCATCCACTCCACGCCACGGGAACCTATATGGAAGTTCCTGGGTATGCTCCTGGGTGTACACCTGGGTATGTACCCCTGAGTGGGTTGAGGAGAGGACCAGAGTCTCTGGGAGGCAGGAGTAGAGGATCGGGAAGATCCTCCAACAGGTCCCTGACGCGGTCGGAGATCAACGAGGTGCTCCAAGGAGCCACTTCGAAAATCGTGAGCGACCTCACGCAAGAGATCAGGGAGAAACTGCAGCCCCTGATGATCCCGTCCCATGCGTCACCTACGACTTGGGGATGTCACCCCACCGAGTACAGGCTAACCACCTGGCGGCAGGGTTGACGAATACCCTGGGGAGCCTGAGGAGCCGACCGATGCCGACTCCTGCAGCAGTACCAAGAAGCCCATTCGTCCCGAGGACAGCCCAGCCGCCCTACAGTCACGTGACGAACTCGACGAGGGCCGAGCTGGACCAGCTGGGGCTGACAGCCCTAAGGGCTATGGTGGACGTGGAGCCTTATGGCTCCAGTGATCTAGGCGGAGACCCCTCCGATGATGGGCCGCCTTCGATGACTTCTTCTTCGCCATCGGATGACGAAGACCCTGAGGACCCCGAGGACTCCAAGGGTAAGAAGAAGAAGAAGAAGAAGAAGAAGACCCGACGCCCTGAAGGACGCCGAGCTCAGGAGGCGAAGGCTATTGCCACCTCCAAGATAGTGGTGAACCTGCCTGAATTCACAGGCAAGGACCTCAGCGAGTTCGCTGAGAACTTTGGCCGGTTCCTACGACTGACCGGCCAAACCCACGCGAGTGGGCGAGTGAAGTGCGACCTGCTCCTGCAGTGCTGCAAGACGAAGTACCTGGAGAAGCAGGTCAGGCAGATCGTCACCAACTCCGCCACCTTTGCCGACGTGTTGGTTGCCCTGGAGAGGCAGTACCCAACCTACGAGACCGACCTCTCCATCAGGGCCGAGATCCAGAACCTGCCCGTCCTGCCCAACAACCCCAAACCCGGCAGGGTCTCCGAGCTGTTGGCGGACCTGGACCACTGGGCTGGTCGACTGACGCCCGGTTCCTACAGCAGCGACGACCTGCTGTTTTGGTTGTGCTCCAAGCTCCCCCGTGAGCTATGGGACGAGTGCCGTCTGACGGCTGAGCGCAAGGCTAGATCCCTCCGCTACGAGGATCTATGCGTGCTGCTCCTGGAGATGGCGCTGGAGAAGGAGAGCGACCAACACCTGAACCACTACCGTCCTGGTGGTGGAGGTTCTGGAGGCAAAGGGTACCAAGGGTCCCGACCTGGGCAGGGGACTACCCCCAAACACGCCCACGCCCGCCTAATGGAGAACGTGAAGGAGCTATTCTGGTGTGATGCCAGAGATGAACAGGGCCACCTGCAGCATGCCTCCGACTGCGAGCAGCGAGACTGCTTTGTTGTCCAGGGGAAGCAGCAGGAAAAGATCACCGGCGCCAAGGTGAAGATGCCGGATCATTACCGCTGCACCATCACGTGTGCATTCTGCGGTAAGCGGAAGCACTATGAGGACGAGTGCTACCATAAGCAACGCCTATCGGCGAAGCTTAAGGGGGAAGATCCTGGCAAAAGCTCAGGCAAAGGTGGAGGCAAGGCCAAAGGCAACGACTCCGGCAAGGGCAAGTCGAAAGGACGTGGTCAAGGTGGTCAAGACAAGGGTCAAGGCGGACGAGGAGGAGGCGCTAATCGCCAGAACGACAACAAGAACAAGGACAAGAACGGAGGTAACCCCAACCCTAATCCAGGGGGGAACTCCGAGCCCTCTGGAGGGCAGTCTGGACCTACCACACGCTCACAGACGCAGGCCCAGCAAGAACAAGGAGCCAAGCGTGAGCATGAAGGTGGTGACGACGGCAACGCCAAGAAGAGAAGCCGTTTCATGAGGATGGCCCGCAAATTGCGGAACAAGGGGTTCGAGGTGACCTGTCCCGCGGAATTCTGACGGGGACGCTCTGGTGGCACTCAAGACCTGGTGTTTTGGGTACGTATCCGACTAGGGGGACGTGAATACCTGGGGGTACTGGATACTGGAGCCACAATATCGATAGTGGCCAAGAAAATTTTACCTTGTGGGAGCCTGAAGAACACCATGACCACCGCCGCTATACGGATGGGGGATGGACATGTGGTGCACAGCTGCGGGGACTGCGAAGTGGAGGTACCTATGGGCTCCAGGACTATCGCCCATCGGTTCTATGTGATGGACACTGATGCCTTCGACTTTGTACTGGGTACTGACTTCTTCGTGCAGCACTCCCAGATACAATCCCTGACGCTGCAAGCGCCCTACCTCCTGTACGTGGACCACGGCAGTGGCAGAGAGTCTGTGCCACTGGAGCAGTCGGAACATACCTCGAGTTACCTGAGACTATCGAAGGAGGAGCCCTCGAACATGATGGCGGCCTCCAAAACTGAGGACTATCAACTATTGGGGGAAGTCCTAGACCAAGGTCTGAAGGAGTTGGGTTACTCTCGAGAAGACCTAAGTGTGGAACTGTTCGCCAGCGACAAGCAGCATGTACTGGACCTATACTGCAGCAAGGGGAAGAACTGCAGCTACAAATTTTACTGGCCCTCTTTCGGGATGGCCTACGGGAACCCCAGATTCAGTGAACTGGGGAAGGTGCTGACCAAGGTGGCCTTGGAACGTTCCCGTATGGTCCTGTGTTCCCCCGATTGGGGAGCCCATGGGGGCAACGAGTACTGGCGAACCCTCCTTGACAAGCTGACTATCAGCTCTGTGCGGTTACCTGATGAGGCCATCTACGTGCCTCTGGGACGCAAGACGCCCATTGGGAAGCCCGGATGGGGGAGTATGCTCAGCGTGGTGGACGGAAGTCTTACCACCATCCCCTGGGAAGACCTGGACCCTACTCTGGTCCAGGCTATACAACGAGAAAGCGATGGACTCGCCTTGGGTGACTTGAAGGATCGTCTACGACCTCAAGATGCTGTTGAAACTACACCCGGAGGAGATGAGTACGTCGTGACTGACACCAACGCCCCCAACTCTCCCTGTCATGTACCTGTTCCTGATGGAGTCTCTGAGTGTGGACTATCTGAGCTACCTAGCTCTATCCACTCAGACGACGAAACTGAGCACGACGCCTTCTTCGTGCAGACTGCGGTGGAAGAAGTGGAGAACGCCGAGTACGTCGCCCCACTAAAACCCCTACTCTCCATGAGGGTGGAAGACCCCGTGGATGAAGAGCTGGACCCTCGATCCAGGCTCAGGGAGTATGTGGATTCCAAGAGGAAGTTGGTGGCGAAAAAGCTATGCTACGCGAAGCCTACCCGCAGCTCGTGGCCACTGAAGCAAGGACGTATGGGAGACCTATCCCAACTGAAGGAGGACCTCGAACAGAAGATCACCACCTGGCAAAGGGAGGTAGATCTCAAGCTCATGAAGAGCGTATGGGGTGCCCATGTGAGGACCCCAGAGGAGGACGACCTCTCGGAGGAATGTGTATGTGAACCCCCTAAAGCGTGCCTATGTTGCCATCGTCCACCGGAGATGGTTGAGCAAGACCTTCTGTATGCCTACCAAGGGCTGAAGGATGCTACCGCGGGCGAAGAGTCGGTGGAGGACCACCTCCCGACTTCTATTCAAGGGGCAAGCAACTTACACTCCGACGAGGATATGGAGGACAAGATCAAGGTACTGGACCCGCGGGTACAAAAGCTGATAAGGACCTATCTGGAGGTGTTCGGAGAACTACCCCCTCCAGCCTCATGCGACAAGCTGGTACAGATGGACCTCAAGCTGAAACCCGAGTTCGTGGGTCACAAGATCCGGAGGAGACCCTATCCAGCTCCTAAAGAGCAGGCCGACGAGATTGAGCGACAGATACAAGAATGTATCGACGCTGGCCTAGTCCTGGAGTACAAGGATGGGGACTACCCCCTACACTGCAGCCCCTGTTTCCTGGTGGCTAAACCTGGGTCTACAGCCAAACGGCTGGTAGTGGACTATGGAGAGCTGAACAAGAAGACGCTGAACCACTCAGGGTCCCTTCCCAATATGGAGTCTACCCTGGAGAAGATAGCCTCCTGTCGCTACAAGACCAAGATGGACAAGCGAAGTGGATTCTGGCAAGTGGACCTGACGCCCAACGCGCAGGAACTACTGGCCTTCATCACCCCTCAGGGGAGGGTATTCAAGTGGAAGGTCATGCCATTCGGCGTGGCTAACGCCCCCGCTCTGTTCCAAGAGCTGATGAACAAGATCTTGTCCATCCTACGAAGGAGACCTAAGGTGCAGGAGCTCATATCCCGTGGGGCCCAGATGGAGGCTCACATCGACGATGTATGCCTCGGGACCAATACCGAGGAGGATCACCTAATCCTCTTGGGTGAGTTCTTTGCGGTCTGCCAGGAGAACCACACACGACTCAAGCTGGAGAAGTGTGAGTTCATGCAGGAGACCATGCAGTACCTGGGGTTTGACGTTGGCTATGGGTGGTGGACCCCAGCGGCCTCTAAGGCCAAACCCCTGATGGATGCCAAGGTACGACACGAAGACCCCAAGAAAGGACTTCATGATGTACGCAGTTTCATTGGGGCGTGCAACTTCTATCGCCGCCACATCAAAAACTTCACCTACACCAGCGCGGTACTGACTGACTTGATCAAGAAGAGTACTACTTGGCGCTGGGGCCCACAAGAGCAACAAGCGTTTGACGAGCTCAAAGACAAGGTAGCCAACGCTAAGTGCTTGGGCGTGCCTAGGGCACAAGGGGAGATTATCCTGGTGACCGACGCCAGCAATGTGGGCGGTGGTGGAACGTTGTTCCAATGGCAAGCACTAGAGAAGGAGGAGTTCGACTCGGCCATTTCCCAATGGGGGACGGAAGGTCTCAACCGAGACGGAACCCTCAAGCACAGCTACCCTGACGACAAGTGGGTCCTAGTACCTCTGGGCCACTGGAACTGGAAGTGGAACCAGGCCAGGGGGAACTACTCCACCTATGAGCAGGAACTGCTCGCGGGTATGCTGGTGCTATCCTCACAAGCACGACTGTTGGGGAGTAACCCTGTGGTCTGGCTATGCGACCAAGAACCGGTCCGCAGTTTCCAGAAGGGCCCCCCACCTGAGAAGGCCAAGCTACGTCGCTGGTGGACCTACCTCAGTCAACTACGGCTGACGGTACACCATATCCAGGGAGTGAAGAACGAGTGTGCAGACTACATCAGCCGCAACAACTTCGACGCCCTGATTGTTGCCCGGTCTGAAGCGCTGGCTAAGGAAGCGTTCAGCCGTATGGACGTACACCTGGACCTGAACATGACCATGATACGCCCCCTGGATGGACTCCAACAATCGGAGTACCTACAGGAGTTTGGGGATATCTACCGGCGCCTGGAGAAACGCCTTGAACCCCTTCTGGTCAACCAAGACCAGTGGAAGCGGGACAAGAGCTACCTCTGGCACGAGGACCGCATCGTGGTGCCTAGTGACCGAGTCCCAGCGCTGCTGAAGTGGACCCATGAGTCCAGTGGTCATGTGGGTGCTGACCGTACCCTGAGACTGTTCAAGCAGTGGTTCCAGACTACGTGGACTGACGACCAGCTACGGAAGACGCTCCTGCCTATCGTGGACAAGTGCCCGTGCAGGTCCTGTAAACCAGGGGATATCAGGGACAGAGGTCTCTACTCGACCCTGCCCATCCCTCACTGTGCTAACAGTGTTCCATACGTGGACTACACGGAGATGCCGAAGTTCGGGGGCTATGACTTCGCCCTCGTGGTAACCTGTGGGTTGACCAGGTTTACCAGGGTGTTCCCATGTACCAAGCACATTACCGGAGAGGAGACTATCAAGATACTCCTGGAGGAGTGGTTTTGTGTCTATGGGGCGCCCAAGGAGATCAACTCCGATGAGGACGTACGAGTACGCTCAGATACTGGCTGGTACAAGAGGGTCCTGAGGTCCCTCAATGTCCAGGTATCTACGGGGATTCCCTACTCTCACACGAGCAACCCCCTATGTGAGCGACAGATTCGTGTCCTGAAGGAGAACGTCAGGATATGGTGCAAAACTGAACGCACCAGAGACTGGGTGAGACTACTCCCCGTCATATCCTTGATGATGAACTCCCAAGAGAGTTCAGCTACTGGCTACTCGCCACATGAGCTATTCATGGGGCGCCCGGCATGGTTCCTACATGCCCCCTATCCAGAGGACACCCATTCTTCTGTGGGTGAATGGGTCCAAGAGCAACAAGCGAAGGTGGACAAGGCCAAGGCTATGCTCCAGAGAGTGAGGGAGCGTCAGTGGAACAAGAAGAACAAGCACCGTGTACCGGCCACCTACCAAGAAGGGGATTGGGTGCTGGTGCACCACAGTCGACTACCCGCCTGGCCACGCTCTACCAGCGATGACCCATACTTCGGGCCGTACAAGATCCTATCTGTGGATGGACACCGTATCACCGTGCGGTGTTCTCCCCGTCTAGGGGGGACCCTGGTGTGCGCCGCTCAACACCTGAAGCGCTACCATGATCCTGAAGACCTCTGTGGGGAGGAGTGGGAGCTGAACGACGAGGAAATCGCCGCTCTGGACCTACAAGGGGCTGCCAGCCCTATGGAAGTTGAAGGTGAACTCCCCGACATGAACGCCGAGGAGATGGCTAAGGAGGGCTTCTACCTGGTGAAGTCTGTCCTACGCCACCGCTATCGCCAGGGTTGGCGCTTCCTCACCCTCGGGGAAGGGTTTGGAGTCGAAGAGGCCACCTGGGAGCCCTTCTCTGCATTTGTTCTACCTGAGGGACGCCTAAACTCAGTTCTGGTTGACTACTTGTCCCAGAACAACCTTGGTGAGTTGTTGAGGCTCGCTGAGATGCTTGCCTCCAAGAATAAAGCTAGGGACTGAACCTTACCCTTACCTGCCAAAGCGTATGTGTGAGTGTGCTAGTCCTAAGGTCCTGAGAGCAAGCCGCAGAAGTGGTGTCCTAATTATACCCAAGTCTGCGCCCTTGCTGAACCTGGAGGGTTGGCTTATTGATGCCACGGGGTACGCCCCGGGTCTCCCCTCCCCTATGCGCCCAATTTCTGTGCTGGCGCAAAACCTTGGGGGAATACCCAGAGTGTTAATCCAGGTATTGTTTTCCCTACCTACCTGTCTACTACAGGGAGGGGTGGCCAAAAGCTATGAAGGCATGCAAAACGCCTGTTTGCTATGTGGCCAAAAACACTAACCTAACCCACTGTCACAGCCCACCAACCCAGCTAAAATTGCAGGAAAAGGGTGAGACAGTGACACGCCCCCTACAGGTCCTACACACCCTACAGTGGCACCATCCTGGTGGGCGAGCGCTGGGCAACTGGCTCTAGCCCCCACGCAGGACTACCACTCCTACACGCACACTCTACTTGGCGTTGCGAAGAGAAAGTTCTCGAGGGTCCTAGCGACCCACCTGTGAAATGACAAGAGAACACAGCGCTGCTGAGCAACTGTGGCCTCACAGGGGACGCCACAACGCGTTTCCCCTGCAAGGGCTTGGAGGAAAGGAGTGCTCTCGTGTGCAAGGCGCAGATGTCGATGAAGTCGGACTCCCTGCTCTGCCACAGGCGGAGCGGAGTTACTTGTTTGTGTGATCTGCGCCCCTGTTTAGCAGGGCATAAAAAAATGCTGCTGCACCACTCACCCTACCTGCCCACCTGTAAAACAAAGGCAAATGAAAGGGCGTTTGCGGCGGAGGAACCAAGGCACACTCCAGGTATTATACCCTTCTCAGTGTGCCCTATAATACGCTGTCCGCAAACACGCTGCATGGAGCAGCTACCCTTATCAAGCAAGCAAGCGTTAAGGGACTCCTCAGGTTCTCTTAAAGAACGTACCGAGGAGCCCCTGGGTAGCCTAAACAAGGTTTACCGTGCGCACTTCGCGTGGCCTACCCTTTAATGCGTGTGTGCATGCACGACTATGCACAATCACGTGGGCAAACCTGCCCTTCTCCACAACAATCTTGACTCCACCAGGGGGTGGCCCCGCCTGGGCGTACCTACCTTACCTACCGCTGGGAAGTGAAGCAAGGAGAGAAAACAAAAGGGGCGCACGCGAAGAACGTTGCTATGCACTTGTGTGTATGACTAATCACCCTGATCTGACCGCTAATCATCTGCAATCTTTCTAATCAATCCCTCTACCGCGTCCTATCGTGGTTATCGTTGTTAACGCTGCTACACGACTCGGTCACGGAGACTCGAGACGAGCAATGTGTATGCGGCATGCAAGAAGAGCATACCTGTGGTTTATACCTGATTCATTGAAGTCTTTTCAATTGATTTTCGAATTCTTGAATTTTTGAAGCTTCTATTAGTGTGGGTGGAATCTGTATGTTTGTTTATTAATGTGTGTCTCGTCATTTTCAAGACTACGTGATACATACGTTTATAATTCCATTATTTTTCCATTTTCCGGCGCTTCGCTAGGAGCCGCTCCTGCGCGCCGCCATTTTATGCGTATGAATTTCTGGACTTAAAAAATCCAGAGATGACTATAATTTCTATAAAAATGTGCTGAAGATGCACAATTGGATTCTGCTCAGGTGTGTCGTTTCAGAAAAATTCTGCGCCGTCATTTGACGGATTTTGGTGTCGTCGCTTCGTTTTTGCGTGGATTCGTCCATAATTCTCCCATTCCTGCCTCTGCAGATACCCACGCGCAGCCTCGCTGAGTAGGCCGTGTTCGCGCCGAAACGCAGGTGCCTGGAGAGACTGAGCAGAACCAATACCCCACCAAGGGGCAAATTAATTTTTTTACGACTCCCTACGCCCTAAGACAGGTCACAGGTCGCCAGCAGGTTTACGAGAACCCATGCGAGTGTGTATAATGTGTCTTGCGTTTGGGTTGTGTCGACGCTGCGTCTTGGAGGAAGGGATGCATATGCACATGTTTGGCATGCTCCCAATCTAACCCCACCAAGCCACAGGAGCCCCGGCAGCGCCAAGAGCGCTGAGTCTTCTGTAGGAAACTGTACAATCAGAGCAGCAAAAGGACGCCAGCCATGGTGAGCGCCCATTTTTCAGTGTGAGGGAGACTGTAGGTATTTTAAAGTAGATGTGGAAACCAAGGAAAGGCCAAGAAAAATTCCCTTTTTCCTAAAATGCGACAGTGGTGGCCACCACAGCACAAGGGGGGAGTAAGAAAAAGTGCTTTTCCATTGCTTTGGGACATACTCTAGTTGTATTAGAGATGCACTGAGCATCCATGCATTTTTATCTTAGTATTGGTCCAGCCAAAAGTGGTGAGAACACATTTTGACCTATGGAACCAAACACCCAATCAGGATATGGAGTGGACCCCTTAATCCCCTTTCAATCAGAAGTAAAACATCTTTTCCTGAGTTGACTGAGCACTGACATACCTAAGGTAGAGCCTATGAATTTATCTATGTTTTTCCATGAATACTTATCTGCCCTAGTGGTATGCACCATAGGGGGTTAGGCACCTCTTTTTGAGAGGTCCTGGGTTCAATTCCTGGTCAGCCTAACTAAGTAGGAAGATCCCAACTAAGTAGGAAGATCCCATGTGACATGGCAGTGACCTCATCGCCACATACCATGCCACCTCAGCACATATGGGAGCCAAAACAAAGAGTGCACATCTCCTAAGATGGCACTATGGAGAGAGAGTGATCCTGTGGCAGTTTTCTAACTCTTTTTCCAAAACATTTCAGCTATCTCTGTGAATATGCATTCATGTGTATCCTGAGTTGCAGTTTCTGTGAATATCTAATCATCTTTCACTGTTTACACTGCAGCCCTTCATGCTTTGATCCTGAATTACCTTCTTCTTGCATACTATTGGCTTGGGCTATCCTGGATTGAGTTGGCTTTACTGTATTTCAACAAACAAAAGCTTTTCATCATCCAAAACCAGCAGCAGGACACCCTACAGCAACAACAAGCAGCAGGAGAAGCAAAAACACAGTGCTGAAAACACTATAAACTTTTCTCCTAAAGGCGAGCTGCCGCAGCCACGGCCGCCGCAATGGAGGAGGCGGAGGCCAAGCTCCAGCGCGAGACTCCCCCGGGAGGATCCCGAGTGGAGACCCTTCGAAAGCTCTTCCAAGGGGACGCCTCCTCCAAGATGACGCTGGATCTGGAGAAGGTCGACACGGGCAGCAGTGGGGACAGTGGCCCCACCGCCTACCGACGAAGGAGGGGTAAGGGGAAGACCCCCGAGAGGTCACGGAGGCCAGCGGGCCGACACCCCCACGACTCCGTCCCCTTCTTCACGGCCAGCGACGGGGATGGACGAGACCGCCGACATCGCCGAGGAGTGGCTGGAGAAGGAGGCGGAGACGTCCCCATGGAGCCGGAGGGTGAGAGTGAGGATCTCCCTCCTCCCTACCGGAGCTCGGAATCCACCGAGTGCGAGACCGAGACGCCTAGGTGGGGCGACATGGACGAGGATGATGACATGGACTTGGGCTACACGGAGAAGCCCCCATTCTCGGACCCACCGAGGCGACCCGGCGGAGACCCACCGGTGTTGTGGTTTGTTTCTTGGGAACTCGACTGTGCCTCTTGGTTTCTCGAAAATCCCAAAATACGACAAACCTCTTCTGCGCAGGATCTTTAGACGGGGCACCAATAATAACACAATCTCGAAGACATAAACCCTGTTCAAAGATCGAAGTATCTTACAGCGCTCATTCACAGTTGGCATTCGATGCTTCTTTATTATTCATAGACTCAGTGCAATTGCGACTGCGACTTGCGACTTGCGCGCTGCTGCGATGCTGCTGTTCGAAGCCATAACACTACCCCCCCGTTGAGACCTCGAAGAGGTCTCACTCACCTGGGCGGGCGTCACAAAGTCGAATATGCAGAGCAGGCCCAAAAAATTTTTTTTGGACCTCGACATGTGTTGGCTACAGAAGCATAATAGTGGTCGAAACTCACACACTGAGGTGCAGTCATGGTACACCTGTCGTCAGCGCCTCATTCATACGCCGTGTTCGACTCTGCCACGGCTGTGGCTCTTGGCGGAAGTTGCAGAAGGCAACCTCGCCAGGCACACTGCACGGGCGCTGTACCCGCAGCAAGGCTGTGGGCACGTCGAACCATAACATACCATAACATTGGGCACAGTTATGGAAGCTGGATGCCCAGCAGACAAACAACCAAAAGGCCTATACATCTGTCAACTCGACAGGACATGTGAAGGCAGTCGATACCATTAATGGCATCCAGACTGTCGAATAAGCCATTACTTGGCATCCAGACCGTCGAATAAGCCATTACTTGGCATCCAGACATGTCGAATCAGCAGTCCGTGCCCCACGTAAACGTGGATGAAGGATTCACCTGGAGTCTACATACTTCATGCACTTCCTTCAGTGTCTCGACGCCAGCCATGAACTTGAAGGTGTCATGACCCGTGTAGTGTCAACGGATATCACTGTCGAGGGCACGCTTCTAAATCAGGATACCAGATCGATGGTTCAGCAATCAAAGGTTGGGATCACCAGGTCGGTTGTCGACGGGGCACTTGTACTGGAATACGAAGACATGTTCAAGGGCAAGCGCTCGAAATTGTCCAGGTCCTGACGCGTTCCCGTGGGGGGCCGGCCACGGGACGCTGCGGTGACACGCACAGGTGAGCAGGCAGGCAAGGCACTACGCTCACAAGGGCATCAATACGCTCGTGTCATGTGACAAAGCGTTTCAGAATCCTTGCCACTCTGCAAAGAGGGAACGAAAGTATGTACAGCAACACATCAGGATATGTACACATGGGGTTAAGACTGGACTGGGGTAAGGGCATCACAGGACAATAGACACTCTATCCTAACTTGTATCCCAATCCCAGGTCCGACCCTCTCAGTGGCTGGTGGGGCGGGGGCTCAAACACAACCCATGCCCTGCTCAGTCCGGACCCTGAAACCCTGCCAATGGGGGAGGTGTCCCGCCTAGCCACAGGCGAGTTCCTGGGAACCAAGGGGCTCCAAGGCTAACCGACAGTGGCTCCCTATGCTCCCTTAACGGCAGGTCCCAACTCCTCTCTGAGCCAGAGATATGGCCCCGCCATTATCACCCAGGAGTTGGTAGCTGAAAATGGGCTGTTTCAGCCCAAACTGAAATTAACTCAAAAATCCCCAAAATTGACCCCTCGTCCAGACCCGCCAGAGGTAGGGACGTGGCAACTGACCCTATGCCCTTCGAGTACGAACTCCCTGGAGCCCTCACCCAACCTGGTTCCCCCTGAGGTTCCGGCATCAGGGCAACACGGATGAGTCAAGTGGGGTCATGATGCCAAAATCACCAAAATTGGCGTCATTCCCACGCGTCGCTCGCCCGGCCAAGGTAAGGCCAATGGCTCACAGGGTAGGAGGCAGGACCTAGGACTCATATCTGAGTGTACAACTTGGAATTAGGTCCGGGCTCCCTATGGGCTTAGAGAAATGGGGCCGCCAATTGACCACACGGAAGGGGGAAATTGGGGTCCCAAAATGGGGTCATTTTGGCTGCTTGAAATGAGCCAAAATTCGGTGTGCTCCCAATAGTATATCTCCACGCCGGCTTGGAGATCGGATCCGCCATCCCATACGCGATCCACCAGGAGTCCAATGGAGACTCCCATGCCCTTGGCTCTCAAAGATCTTCATGCCACTCGGCGTGGTGACGATCCCAATTGGGTCCACAAATGTCAAAACTGCAAAATTGCCCACACTCACTTTGGGCTAGCGCCTTAACGAAGGTGGCTCCGCTTCGCCCACGTGGTGTGTGGACCATGGGGACCATTACCCATAACACCCATGCCATACATGGTCCATTGGTCCATGCGTCCGGCGTGCACGAGGGTTAGAACATAGTGCACGGCGGGCAGCAAAAGTGGAAAATTGCTCAAAATGGCCAAAAATGCGCACACTCATGGTTGGGGCAAATGAGGCACATGCCCGACTCGGACCGGAGTGTGCCATAGGATTGGTATCAAGTCATATTGGTCCAACATATCTTTTGGGCGTCGCCCAACTCCTCCGGTATTGGGAATGGCAGGGTCGCCAAGTGAGCCCATGATTTGGGATAGTCCCAAATCGCCAACATGGCGGCCACGGTATGCCAAGCCTAAGAGGAGTTATTCGCCGGGTCCAAGATATGTTGGGCACCGAAGTATGTACCCTCATAACATACTTGGGTCATGATGTCAATTGAGCGCAACGTTGAGATACAAGGTCGCCACTTGACATCATGAAGGGCCAAAAACGGCAAAATTGGCACAAAGACACACAAAAGTGCATTGAAAGGTGCACAATTATATTATAATATCTTTGGCTTGGATCGTGCAATCAACTAATCCTTCTAAACACAATGACTTGACACCAATGACCTTCGATCCCACATATGTGCTCCACTTGGGGCGCCTTGAAAGGTTACGAGCGCTACTTCCCAAGTGGGCACATGAAAATATGGAAAATTGCAAAATACACACCTTGCTCCCAACGCATCGACTTGGGATCGCCACACAAGCTTCCCTTCACGAAGGTTAGGCTTGCAATTGATCGTGGGGAGTATGGAGAAGGGGCTTGCACAATATGGGGTCCATTGGCGGGCTTGTCTTGGAGCAATGGACCCGCCAAATGGGCACGCAACACCAAACATGGCACATACCAGATATTGCCCAAAAAGGCAGCTCCCACCACGATATGTCATGCCCCTCCAAGGCCATAACTTTGTGTCAATCCCTCATAGAAACTCAAGGAGAGTTCCTATGCAACACCAACACTTGCGCGCTACACTCGAAAGTTATCTTAACGCACGCAATGTCATGGCCAAAGAGTTATAACGCAAACTCTACCCTCTTGACCATGATCCATTACACTAGCGCGCACGTGTGGAAACGCAAGGCATATGATGCTTCCTAAATTACGTCGGGAGTATTGTGAATACATCCCACGTTTCCTTATTGTCATTCTTTGCAAACAACGCGAGATATGACCTTCACAAGTGGCCTCACGAATCAACTTTGTTTTGCCCATATCTTTAAGACAAATGGAGGGCAAGAGAAAAGGCAAGTTGATTCGTGCATAGGGAAGCACGTAGGTCCACTCGAAAGAGGTCAAATCAAGTGCGGGGATGTCGAAGTCGAAAATCCGATTTCGACATCCTGAAAAATTCGGATTAAGGTTGCGAGTGTTAATTATGAAAATTGCGGAAGCATCCATGCAGTTCCTGGCGACTTTGGAGCCTTCGTGACGGATAGCGTTAAAATTTCCATTAATTACAGTTAAACTGGCGGTTACGGTAAAGTCGCGATCCAACCGCCAGCAGTAAAAACAGTGAGTATCAGAACGGAAGCGTAAAAATTGACGGAAACAATATGAAAATAAAACCCTGTTGATTCCTGATATTCTGATACACAAATCTCCGCTGGCGGTGCATCGGTTGCCGATGCGGGGCTTCACGGCACGGAACACTTCCGTACATGGGGTTAGTGGACCGGAGACCGGTTGTATGCCGTAACCTGGCCATGGGGTTCTGGGTACCGCTTCACCCCCCTCCTTAGAGCAAACCCTGGGGGGGGCTCGATAACACCCACGCATGGCAGCGGGTACCCAGGACCATCTCCTGAAGGGGGGGGGATGTCACATCCTCACTTTAGTAAGTCACAGTAGAATAGGTATGATGCTGTATAAGCTCGTAGCACATGTATAGTATCAAGTATCAAGTATCAAGTCCCGGGTCCTGGCGGCGATTGTTCGGCATCCAAAGGACCCGTTAACCCATACCAGGCGCACCGGGTGCCGGCTGCTACGGTCTCCACCACAGTGGCAGTGGCATACACGGCCAACATAGGCGACACACGACGACCGAGGTGGTCCCACAAGTCGAGAGCGACCACAAAGATCCATCAGGCTACCCCAAGCTTCCCAAGGCCCGCCGACTGGGGAGAGTCCCCACGGGTCCTTCCTCGGGCGCACCATGTCCATATCCATACGACGCGAGTCCAGAGTGCCATAGTCGAACTCCTTAAGAACCCCAAATCTTAAGGGAACTCCTCCTGAAGGGATCGGGCATCAAGGCCGTCTTTTCCCTCGCCCTACTGCCACGAAGGCCATACATGAGGGAGTCCTCATGCAGTGTGGGCGGAGGCGTCGACTCCTCAAACCACCAGTTTCCCAGGCAGACTGACCGAGGTCAGGAACACCGGAGGCCGCAATCCGAATGCAAGTGCGTCTGCGAATCGGTAGGCTCACACTGGGACTGACAGTGGCGGACCGCTGGGAGTGTAGTCAGGCAACTGGGCTTCCCGCCTGGCGCCATCAGGATCTCCACACATCACAGCGAATAGGGCAACACGGTATCACGGGCACTCAAACAGTAGAATCTGTATTCGGGTACTGGTCCAGGCTGGACCAGGCTGTATGAACAGGTACACGGCGACTCAAGGCGCCTTGGTATTCGATTCGTGACAAACAGTCCACACTCCGGTGATGGGCTGAAGACAGCAACATACAGATGCACATATCCTGGAGGGCAGAGAAGCAAAACAAGCGGGGTAGATAGGCGTGTAAACACACTCTGGACAGAGTGCCAAACCACGCCACGGTCAGGATAAGGCAAATGCAGGAGGGTGGATAGGAAAACGCCTGAGTTCAGGCCATATATAGTCGCGACACACGCAGACTGGTCTGGATCCCGCAAGTGCCATGGAACCAGACCACACACCAAAAATTCGCAATGCCGATGACAGCGGCATCCGTTGCGCAACGTCGTATGGGCTTCAAGGCCCCAAGAGCTCAGAAATATGAAGGTCAGTCGCCCTATCTGGTTTCCCAAGGATTAAGCAGGGGGGGGAGTGACGAATAGAATTGAAGAGAGGGGCCATCCTCCTCTGGATACAGCAGGAGGGGGCATATGGCCACTCTGTCACCGAAAGATGGAAGAGAGCAAGCAAGTAAGGGACGATTCGTCGGCCTCACAAGCGCTCAAGACGCATCAGGGGAGAGCTCAGGGCGCTGATCAGGCACCCCTGGCTGCAATCGCCCGGGTTTGTGCTGCCAAGTCCGAAACGTGGATCTTGGTCTTGTGCTTGCGGATGTACTCCATGAAGGGAGTATTGACCCGCGGCACGAACGAGGAGACGGGTTCCCAGGTGTCGTGGGACGGCCCATAGCCTCGCCAACGAACCTTGAACTCCAGACCTCCGGGTGCCGAGGCTTTCGGACGCTGAGCCAGGATCTTCTCGACAGTATAGTCGTCCTGCTCAGCATAGTCATCATCCGAGTCAGCCTCATGCGCGGCATAGCTCAGGGACACATGTTGGCCACGGAGGTCGGGTTCCCGCACACGTAGTTGACTCTCGTGGCGCTCCCGGAACTGTCCGTGACCCACCTTGATGCGGTAGGTGTCCTCACCAATCCTGCGGACCACCTCGCCGGGTGTGAACCAGGTTTTGGTGCGGTGGGTGCCCATAGGGCGGGGTCTGATCACCCACACCGGGTCTCCCACCCTGAACTTCTGCGCTGTCGAGCTCGGGGCGGACTTCTGACGCTCAGCGTGCTCCTTCTCGAGCTGCTGGCGGATGTCCCGCGCCGTTTGCTCTTGCCGCGCGAAGAACTCCTTGGCATCCATAGCCATGCCATCACCAGACAAGGGAAGTCCCCTACCCAGGGGGTCCCTGCCAAACAGAATCTGGTGAGGGGACAAACCGCCCGGTGTGGGGGTGTCATGATGGGCCTTCAGAGCAGGCCACATCTCCTCAAACCAGTTCCGCCGTGGATTGGTGATGTGGATCTTGCGCAGCTTCTCAAACAGCTGCCGCCCAGCCACTTCAGCACGGCCGTTAGACCGGCTGAGATAGGCGACGCTCTTGGCATGACGTATCCCCATGAGGGAACACATAGCCTTGAACCAGCCACCAGTAAACTGGGGCCCTGGGTCACTGCAAATGGTGCGGGGGATGTCAAAGACGGTCAGCCAATGACGAATCATCATGACTGCCACTTCTCTGGCAAGCAACCCCTTTTTGCGTGCCGGAACGGCTACAACGTAGCCGCTGTGGCGGTCCACACAGATAACCACACAGTCAAAGGTCTCCTTGCCAATGTGCACTTCGGGCATGGAGAAGACGTCCATGGCCACGCTCTCCATGGGCTGGTCAGGAACCGGGGTCCATTGGGCTTCCCCCTTGACGTTCCGGTTATCGGGATTGCAGGCCTGACAGACCGAGCAACCCTTCCTGACCTTCTTGATGGCAGTGTAGAGAACGATATGGTCGATCTCGAACCGACGCTGCATGTCAAGAGCTTGCTTCTTGACCCCTGGGTGCAGCATGTGGTGGTGCCAAGCTTCACACAGCTCGAGCACCCGGGACTCTGGTACTAGCAGCTTACCATTTCGGTAGAGCTTGCCATCTTCCTCAGTCAGCCCCTTTGCCCACTTCTGCCCGTCGTCAGGGTCGGTCACAGCCCTATACTCGGCCGAAAAGGCCTCAGACTGGGCGTAATCGTCGGTCCAGTCGTCCTGGAGGCAAGACTTCGGGAAGAGGTGCTTGTCGGACTCAGCTCCCTCAGGGGCGAGTACACTGACCGCTCTGCTCACCCTCGACGCGAGGGGGGCATCTGCGGCCATGACGACGAAGCATTTAGCACCCTCCTCCTCCATCAGGCGCTCCATTTCGATGATCCTCTTGGCTTCAGCGGTCTCAGCCTCATCGCCATGGGCAGAGATGTCCTGCATGCCCTTGCTGGCGGGATAGGCCCACCTACTGAGACAGTCCGCCACGGTGTTATCCTTTCCAGGAATGTAAACAACCGTAAGGTCGAACTTGGCCAAGGTCTCATGCCATCTTGCCCGTCGGGAGGCGGGACCTGAGGGGGTGTCCACGTGCTCCTTGTGCCACGACTGCAGACTCTGATGGTCGGTGCGGACGGTGACGGGATGGAGGGCTATGTACCCAGCCCATTTCCTGAGAGCCATGACGATGGCATACGCCTCCTTTTCTCGGGGCGTCCACGTCCGTCTCTGGCCTTCCGCCAGGACTCGGCTCGAGAAGGCCACGGGCACATGCCTCCCATCGTCAAGCACTTGCTCCAACACAGCGCCAATGGCGTAGTCGGAAGCGTCGGTGCGCAGGACGAACCCTCGGTCGGGATCCACGAGGTGCAGACCCACTGCGGATAGCAGCGCCTGCTTCATCCCCTCAAAGGCACGGTCAGACTCTTCAGTCCAGACCAGAGCCTTCTTGGACCCCTTCTTGGTCTCCTCTCGGTTGCCCTTGAGCATGGTCGTCATGGGGGCTGCATACTCGGCATACATTTTGATATACCCCGAGTAGTAGTTGCAGAACCCCAGATACGCCCGTAGCTCAGAGACCGTTTTGGGCTTTTCCCAGTGCTCAATCGCAGCCACCTTGCCAGGTATGGGCTTCCGCTGCCCGTTCCCGACTACGTGGCCAGCGAAGACCACCTCGCTTACCGCAATGGTGGCCTTGTCACTGCTGTCCGTGAGTTTGTGCCGAACCAGGAGGTCCAGCACTCGAGTGACGTCCCTCTCATGTGCCTCCAGGAGCTCCTCGTAGCTCATGCTGGGGTCCCCGGACGCGATGATCACGTCGTCCACGAAGGGGTCCGCACAGTCACGCACCGGCTCAAGCAGGTTCTCCAGCATCCGCTGAAAAGCCGCATTGCCGTTGGTAACGCCCATGGGCATCACCTTCCACTGGAGAGGTCCAAGTGGGGTGCTCATGGCTGTGCAGGCACGGGACTCCTCGGCGAGAGGCATCTGATGATGACCATGTTTCAGGTCTATCACCGTGAAGATCCTCCGCCGGTGTTGCTTTTGCAGTATGTCCTCAATGAGGGGCAGCGTATAGCTGTCGTGCTGCGTTTGGGCGTTCAGGCCGCGGTAGTCGACCACGAGCCGCCACTCACCAGCAACCATCTTGGGGACGACGAAGCACGGAGAGGCCCACTCGGAGTGGCACGGCTCAAGCCAGCCTCTCTGGATGAAGTCACGGAGGATCTTCTCCATGGCCTCTTTCCTCTCGCCCCTCAGGGCAAACTCCCGGTGCCTATACACACGGGGGTCCTGCTTCAGTCGTATCTTGGCCTCGCCATACGGTCCACGCACCGATGGGGGAAACACAGGCTTTCCGCTGAAGAAGGTCTCGCCATACTTCTGCTTCAGCCTGGCCCTCAACGCCTGGATCTTGGGGCAGTCATCGGACTCCGCCTTGGCTTTTCCGGGCACTTGAACCACGGAGCTCACTTGAGGGGTAGCGACCCCGCTCGCTTTCGGCTCAGGTGGTCTTCCCAGGTGGCCCAAAGGGCCATCTCTGGTCTTGCCTCGGAACAGATCGCCGTAGGTGGGTGGGTTACCGCCAGGCGGCTCGTCTTGGCTGGACATGTGATCCAGCACCCTCTGTACGAAGGTATTCCCGTCATAGGAACCGGAGACGATTGAATCCACTTCCCACCAGGCTTTGTCCTGGCCTTTGCCCTCACGCTGGTTTCCCCAGTCGTGAAAGGGCTGATCCATATACCCCTGAACCAGATCCCACTCCTCTTCAGTGAGGGGGTCTTCCGAATCCGATTCTTCGATGTCAACAGGGGGAACCGCAAAGCATTGCCGCCATGGCTCTGCTATGATGCGGTTGACACACACGAGGTCCGTGGTGTCGGCCTGATCAAGGCCCCCATCCACATAGTGGAATTCTGTTGGCCATCTCTGGGGCGGCATGGGCTGTCCCTTAGCGTCCTGATAGACACTCTCTCCAGCCGGTAGGACGACCTTGTTTAAGGTCATGTTGGTCAATGAGGCTACCCAATGTCGGGTACTTTACTCCTCGGTGCATCCCATAGGAACAACCAGCACTGCCTTGGAGCGGTCCTTGCGAATCTTCGCTATCGCTCTTGGAATGTCCCAGCGGGGGCAATGGATCCACATCAATCCTTGATGCGGACCCCAGTGCTTCTTCCACGCGGAGTCCTGGGCGCTCCAGTACTTCTCACACACCCGCAGATGGGCGGAGGTTCCTGAAGAGAACGCATCCAGGGCCAGATCCGACGCTCCCAGATCCGCGACCACTCGGTTCGCCACTTCCGGCATTACGCCGTACTCCTGGTTTGCTGGCCCAGTGGGCTCAGTGTCCAGCGCGGCCACTTCGAGCTGATTGCGTTCGGGGTGGATCCATTGGCATTCCACATGGTGCTCAGGTGACGAAAGCCACGAGAGCTGGTCATCCTGGTACAGGGTCATGGAGGCCTGGGCCGGGAGGACGCCGGAGTCCGTCTCCATCATGAAGTCGTACCCAACGATCATGTCCCAGTCCATCTCGGCCTCGTAGAAGCGACCGTGCAGGAGGATTTCCTTGCCGAGGTCTGGGCGGCTCAGCTCACGATGGTTCACGAACTGCAGCCCGATGGCCGCTTCCTTCGTGCCTCCCACCATGTACTGGCCGTTCGCCACCTTCAGCCTGACAGGCTTCCGACTGTCGGTCAGACACTCTGGTGGAAGTAGGCCAGCCTTGACCAAGCTGACTTGAGCTCCCGTGTCGACCAACACGTCGAAAACCTTTTCCACTTCCCCGCATAGGCCACGGACCTTAAGATGCAACTGCCGCTCGCGACCGACACGGCGCACGGCGTGCAAACTCAGGATCTCCGGCCGTTCCAGAAGCTCCACAAGCGACTGGTGCAGGTCGTGGACAATGGGCTCAGGCTGCCCATCTGCAGCATCCAGCTGCGGTCCGGGTGATCCTCCGATACTCTCGGATAGATCATGTAGTACATCAAACACATTCTTGGTCGCGAAGGACGGACGGGTGCAAGGGTTCGTGCCTTCACTTGCCCTCACCCCGCCTCCGCGACTGGGCGCCGGACCGGGCCTTCCGCCCGCGGCAGTCCCCGTGTGCTTATCGACTCCCGACTGGGATGGTTCGGCGCTTCCCACGTCACCATCCTGCGACCGCCCTAGCTGGGGCCCTTGGCTGCAGGGGCTCCGCTAGGGGGCGTCGGTTGTGGAAGAGGGGGTGTTCTCCTCGGCCTCAACGTCGTTGATGCCCTTCTTCCTTCCCCCTTTCTTACCCTTGTTCTTGTCCTTGTCCTTGTTCTGGTCATTCTGGTTGTTCTCCTTGTTCTTGTTGTCCGATCTGGGGACCCAGTTCCGCTTGATCTCCTGGATCTCCTTGGCCAATTCGGTCCCCACCGACGACATCAGCTTGGCCAGCTCGTCCTTGTCCACCTCCATCTTGGCTTCCCGGATACCCGCGGGCGCACGCTTCTTCGACCCGTGCGCCTTCTTGTAAGCGTCCGTGTCGGCCTTGTGGATGGGGCATGTTCGGTGGTCATGGTTGAAGCCTCGCTTCCTCCCATAACACACGAAACAGCCCTGAGGGTGAGCTCGTAAGAACTCCCCAAAGGACAGCGGAGGGTCGCCAATGCGGCGAGGGTCCCTCTTCTCCTGCTTCCTCCAACCCTGCTGCAGGGGCTTCCAGTTTCCCGGTTTGCTCCCCGCGTTCAGGTTCTTGGCCACGAAGGCGCAAACGGCCACTTCGGCGGGCTCATCGTCGTCGTCATCGTCGACGAGAGTCTCATCGCCGCCGGCTCCCGCTGGGTCCATGGCATCTTCCCCGCCAGGTCCCTCGCCAACGTAGTTGACGTCGCGGTCGCCGGGCCTCAACCCGCGGGTGTGGTGGAGGTTTCGGTACTCCTTGAGTACTTCCTCGCCAACCCACTCCAGGATCTCGTCGCAGCTCATCCGCGCCGGGATGGGCTGCAGACGGATGGTCTGGCCGCTCAACTCACAGCCGTCAAGGCGCCACAGCGCGGTCTTCTCGTGATCGCCCGAGACGGTGATGAGAAGAGCGTTCCGCAGGGAGTGCCGTTTGACATCCCGGGCCACGTTCTTCTTCGCCCAAGCCACCACGTTCGTATGATACTCTTTGGGGAGCATCATCTTGACCGTGTGGTTGGACTTGGCCCGCTTGGATTCCTCCTTGGTGACCCTCTTGATCCATGCTTCCGGCAGCATGGAGAGCAGGCGAGCCTGCTCGTCACCCTCGTTCCAATCCTCCACGTTGCGGCGGAAGAGGGTGTATTTCCCTCGGAAGTCTCGCCACTCTCGTAGGCGGATCTCCCGTCCATCATGCTCAAGCTTGATGGACTTCCAGCGCTTGGCCGCCACCTGCGGAGCGTCCACCCGCTCCTGCTCGTTGAGCCACTTCTTGGCTTCCTTGAGGGTCTTGATTTTCCCCTCCTTGGTCGCCATGAAGTATAGCTCTCCGAGCACTTCCGGCAGGCGGTACCTGAACCGTTTGAAGACATACTTCTCCGCATCAGCGGGAGGCAGGTCTTCAGTGACGGTCAGCCCCCAATCGTCCAGCTTCTCCAAGAAGCGGTCGAGGTTGAGGGGGTTGCCGTCGTACATGGGGGGCTTGATGTCCTTCAAGTCTTCCCACACGGCGGCATCCGCGGCCTTAGAGACCATGAACGCCGGCCGCTAGGTCGACCGAGGTTCCCATCGGCCTCGCCCACGGACTCCCACGGCTGCCACGTCCATCTCCTCCATGGAACCCCTGTGGCTACGCCGCGGTTCCTCCACGTACGCTGAACCAAAATGTTCACGCCGTACTGCATCCATGTACGCATCCTCATCACGGCGCCGGCGGCTGCGTTCAGCGGCCTCCCGTCGTACACCACGCGGCGGGCTGATGTCGAACTCCTCCAGGTCCAGGTCCAGGTCCTCACCTTCGCCGACATCCCACTCCACGTCTCCTCTGGGGACCTCATCCCTGAGTCCACCATAACGTCCTCCAGCCCTGGGGATTGGCACCGGGGCTGGTTCCGGGCGTCGGGGGCGTACAGGCGTCCGCGGTGGAGCACGGCGGTTGTGGTAGTCCACGCTGAGCCACTCATCGCGCCATTCCTCACTGCCACTGCCGGGCGGCACGCGCTCGTTGCGGCGGCCCGCGCTGTGGTGAGAGGGGGCGGTGAGAGAGGGGGCACTGGCGCTGGGGCGACTCCTGGGGGCTCCGCCGGGGGCGTGGGGTCTGCCTGGACCTGGTCCGGGTCCCCAGCCGTCGTCCGACGAGCCAGACTCCAGGGGTGGGTGGTCGCTGCCGACGCTCCCACGGGCTTCCAGCGCATCCAGCCTCTCCTGCAGGCCGCTGACGACGTTGGTCAGCGACTTGGTCTCGGCCCTGGCGATGTCCAGCTCCTTCTGCGCGCGCGCGGCGACCCCGGAGATGCGAGCCATCTCGACCTTGCCCGTGTCTACCTCGCACTCGAGGGAAAAGACCCTCCTGCGGAGGTAGACAATCCACCGCCAGGTGGTATCCGGGTCGCCGTTCCCTGGTGGGTCGTCAGGGTCCCCAGGGGGTCCTCCAGGAGGGCCTCCGCCGGGTCCGCCCGGTCCAGGGGGTCCTCCCCCGCCCGGTGGTCCGCCTCCAGGGGGTCCACTCGGTGGGCGTCCTCCAGGGGGTCCTGATGGTCCTCCGCCAGGGGGTCCCGGTGGGTCTCCGCCGGGTCGCCTCGGTGGGTCCGAGGATGGGCGCGTGATGCCGAAGTCCATGTTGTCATCCTCGTCCATGTTGCCCCACCTGGGCGTCTCGGTCTCGGAAGACTCCGAGCTCCGGTAGGGAGGAGGGGGATCCTCATCCTCACCTTCCATGGGGACGTCTCCGCCTCCTCCGCCCGTCCAAGCCACCACTTGGCGATGTCGGCGGCCTCGTTCATCCCCGTCACTGGCGGTGAAGAAGGGGTCACTGTCGTGGGGGTGTCCACCCGCTGGCCTCCGCGGCCTCTCGGGGGTCTTCCCCTTGCCCTTCCTCCGTCGATGGGCGGTGGTGCCACTGCTCCCACTGCTGCCCGTGTCCGCCTCATCCAGCGTCATCTTGGAGGAGGCGTCCCCTTCGAAAAGCTTTCGAAGGGTCTCCACTTGTGATCCTCCCGGGGGAGTCTGGCGGCGGAGTTTGGCCTCTGCCTCCTCCATTGCGGCGGCGGTGGCTGCGGCAGCCCGCACTTCGGCTTCTTCCCGAGCACGAGCCGCCTCGGCTTCCCGGGCCTGCTGCAGCCGCGCCTTCTGCGCCTCCAACGCCGCCAGCTCCGCCTCCGTCTTGGCCTTCCCCTCAGCGACTTTCCGTCGCGCGGCCTCGATGGCTTCCTTCTTGGCGGCGTCCTCCTGGGCCTTAGCCGCCGCTTCGGCGTGGGCCCTTTCCTCCGCCTCCTTCTTGGCCCTCTCTTGGGCCAGCGCCTCTTCCAGCGCCTTCACCTCGGCCTCCTTGCAGGCAATGGCCTCCTGCGTCCGGCGGGCTTCCTCGTCGGTTGCCCTGATCCGGGCAGCCACTGCCTCATGGGCGGCCGCAGCGGTGAGACCGGCCGCGATGGCTGCCACTTTCGAGGCGTGGTAGTCCATGCCTCTGCCCCACTCGGTGGCTTCCTCACGGGCGATGGCGACGGCGCCCTCCACGGCAGCGTTCTGCTGCGTGGCCCGTTGCCGGGCAACCCGAAGGTTGCAGGGCGCCCCACAGACGCGCTCACAGGCGCGCGCCACGTCCCTTTGGGCGGGAGCGGCGCTGCTGCTGGAGCTGGCCTGGTCAGCCGGCATCCTCCCGCGGTGGGCCGACTCCACGTCGCTGCTGGGGCCTGCTGAGGCCTGCTGGGGCTTCAGGAGCAGCGGACGGGGCTTGGCCCTGGTCTGCCTGGCGACTTTGATGTAGTCGCCAAGGGTGGTGGAGCCGGGGTGGTGACCACCATTGGCCCGTTGGGGACTGGGGGCTGGGGTTCCGCCCTTGGCGCCTTGGGCGGCTTCGGCGGCCAGGGACTCCTGGTACTCCCGCCACCTCCGGTCCCGCCTCCTGTCCCCGGCGGACCGCTTCTCCGTCGCCGGAGACGCGCTGCTGCTGCCCTGCAGCCTGCGCTCGCTCCCCGGTTCCGGGAAGTTCTTCTCGATCACGTCCCACAGGGAGACGTTGATCGAGGCGCCCGACGGGTAGGCGTTGGGGTCCTCGTCCTCCTCAATCCCGTCAGGGCGCAGCCCTTCGCCGGGCCTGTCCGGCCGGGTCCACGTCCTCCAGCGCTTGCGGCGGAAGCGGTACTCGTACCCTTCCGCCCGCAGCCACTCCTCCACTGCCCGCAGGCGGTCCTCCCCCATGTCCTCGCGGAGCTCGAAGCTCCCGGGCATGCCGCCTTCGCACTGGGGATTGCTGTAGCGGTACTGCTGGTCCCACAGCAATCCGCGCAGCAGGCGCGCCACATGGGGGTGGGGCTGTGGCCACCTCCTACCCGCTTCTTGCCAATTCACCATGGCAGCGGGGGCGTAGTTGGTCTTGACGTCCTTGATGTGCACTCGTTCAACTCAACGAACTGGTTGTGGTTGTTGAGGAGGGTGCTGCAGCACTGGATTGGAAGTGCGGCTGGTGCTGGTCAGCCGGTGGTTGTGGAGGTGGTTGACGCGGCCTTGCTGGTCGGCCGATGGGACTCCGGGTCGGCCGATGGGGCTGATGCAGGAGTCCTGGTCTGTGCACCTCTTTCACGGTTGCTGCGCGGTCAGGGCGATGCTCTGGACGGCGCTGCTGGCTCCGTGACGAACTCGGCGCTGTCGCTGGACGGCGCTACGAGCTGCTGCGCTGCGCTGCGAGTTGCTGCGCTGCGCTGCGAGCTGCGGGCTGCGCCGCGCTGCTCGGGGTGGGTGGCCCCGAGTGGCACGCGAGGGCTGGGTAACCCCGCGGCGGTGAAACGCTTTTGACGCCTTCCCGTGGGGGGCCGGCCACGGGACGCTGCGGTGACACGCACAGGTGAGCAGGCAGGCAAGGCACTACGCTCACAAGGGCATCAATACGCTCGTGTCATGTGACAAAGCGTTTCAGAATCCTTGCCACTCTGCAAAGAGGGAACGAAAGTATGTACAGCAACACATCAGGATATGTACACATGGGGTTAAGACTGGACTGGGGTAAGGGCATCACAGGACAATAGACACTCTATCCTAACTTGTATCCCAATCCCAGGTCCGACCCTCTCAGTGGCTGGTGGGGGCGGGGGCTCAAACACAGCCCATGCCCTGCTCAGTCCGGACCCTGAAACCCTGCCAATGGGGGAGGTGTCCCGCCTAGCCACAGGCGAGTTCCTGGGAACCAAGGAGCTCCAAGGCTAACCGACAGTGGCTCCCTATGCTCCCTTAACGGCAGGTCTGAACTCCTCTCTGAGCCAGAGATATGGCCCCGCCATTATCACCCAGGAGTTGGTAGCTGAAAATGGGCTGTTTCAGCCCAAACTGAAATTAACTCAAAAATCCCCAAAATTGACCCCTCGTCCAGACCCGCCAGAGGTAGGGACGTGGCAACTGACCCTATGCCCTTCGAGTACGAACTCCCTGGAGCCCTCACCCAACCTGGTTCCCCCTGAGGTTCCGGCATCAGGGCAACACGGATGAGTCAAGTGGGGTCATGATGCCAAAATCACCAAAATTGGCGTCATTCCCACGCGTGGCTCGCCCGGCCAAGGTAAGGCCAATGGCTCACAGGGTAGGAGGCAGGACCTAGGACTTATATCTGAGTGTACAACTTAGAATTAGGTCCGGGCTCCCTATGGGCTTAGAGAAATGGGGCCGCCAATTGACCACACGGAAGGGGGAAATTGGGGTCCCAAAATGGGGTCATTTTGGCTGCTTGAAATGAGCCAAAATTCGGTGTGCTCCCAATAGTATATCTCCACGCCGGCTTGGAGATCTGATCCGCCATCCCATACGCGATCCACCAGGAGTCCAATGGAGACTCCCATGCCCTTGGCTCTCAAAGATCTTCATGCCACTCGGCGTGGTGACGATCACAATTGGGTCCACAAATGTCAAAACTGCAAAATTGCCCACACTCACTTTGGGCTAGCGCCTTAACGAAGGTGGCTCCGCTTCGCCCACGTGGTGTGTGGACCATGGGGACCATTACCCATAACACCCATGCCATACATGGTCCATTGGTCCATGCGTCCGGCGTGCACGAGGGTTAGAACATAGTGCACGGCGGGCAGCAAAAGTGGAAAATTGCTCAAAATGGCCAAAAATGCGCACACTCACGGTTGGGGCAAATGAGGCACATGCCCGACTCGGACCGGAGTGTGCCATAGGATTCGTATCAAGTCATATTGGTCCAACATATCTTTTGGGCGTCGCCCAACTCCTCCGGTATTGGGAATGGCAGGGTCGCCAAGTGAGCCCATGATTTGGGATAGTCCCAAATCGCCAACATGGCGGCCACGGTATGCCAAGCCTAAGAGGAGTTATTCGCCGGGTCCAAGATATGTTGGGCACCGAAGTATGTACCCTCATGACATACTTGGGTCATGATGTCAATTGAGCGCAACGCTGAGATACAAGGTCGCCACTTGACATCATGACGGGCCAAAAACGGCAAAATTGGCACAAAGACACACAAAAGTGCATTGAAAGGTGCACAATTATATTATAATATCTTTGGCTTGGATCCTGCAATCAACTAATCCTTCTAAACACAATGACTTGACACCAATGACCTTCGATCCCACATATGTGCTCCACTTGGGGCGCCTTGAAAGGTTACGAGCGCTACTTCCCAAGTGGGCACATGAAAATATGGAAAATTGCAAAATACACACCTTGCTCCCAACGCATCGCTTTGGGATCGCCACACAAGCTTCCCTTCACGAAGGTTAGGCTTGCAATTGATCGTGGGGAGTATGGAGAAGGGGCTTGCACAATATGGGGTCCATTGGCGGGCTTGTCTTGGAGCAATGGACCCGCCAAATGGGCACGCAACACCAAACATGGCACATACCACATATTGCCCAAAAAGGCAGCTCCCACCACGATATGTCATGCCCCTCCAAGGGCATAACTTTGTGTCAATCCCTCATAGGAACTCAAGGAGAGTTCCTATGCAACACCAACACTTGCGCGCTACACTCGAAAGTTATCTTAACGCACGCAATGTCATGGCCAAAGAGTTATAACGCAAACTCTACCCTCTTGACCATGATCCATTACACTAGCGCGCACGTGTGGAAACGCAAGGCATATGATGCTTCCTAAATTACGTCGGGAGTATTGTGAATACATCCCACGTTTCCTTATTGTCATTCTTCGCAAACAACGCGAGATATGACCTTCACAAGTGGCCTCAGGAATCAACTTTGTTTTGCCCATATCTTTAAGACAAATGGAGGGCAAGAGAAAAGGCAAGTTGATTCGTGCATAGGGAAGCACGTAGGTCCACTCGAAAGAGGTCAAATCAAGTGCGGGGATGTCGAAGTCGAAAATCCGATTTCGACATCCTGAAAAATTCGGATTAAGGTTGCGAGTGTTAATTATGAAAATTGCGGAAGCATCCATGCAGTTCCTGGCGACTTTGGAGCCTTCGTGACGGATAGCGTTAAAATTTCCATTAATTACAGTTAAACTGGCGGTTACGGTAAAGTCGCGATCCAACCGCCAGCAGTCAAAACAGTGAGTATCAGAACGGAAGCGTAAAAATTGACGGAAACAATATGAAAATAAAACCCTGTTGATTCCTGATATTCTGATACACAAATCTCCGCTGGCGGTGCATCGGTTGCCGATGCGGGGCTTCACGGCACGGAACACTTCCGTACATGGGGTTAGTGGACCGGAGACCGGTTGTATGCCGTAACCTGGCCATGGGGTTCTGGGTACCGCTTCAGTTCCAGTGTTTTTGCCCTGGTCGAATAGAAGTCCCAGAGGCTCGACGGGTTCCAAACGTCCTCACGCCACAGATCGGTCCGCTTGGTGGCCTGGAGGGAGCATCCGTCATGTCGACCAGTAGACCATCGATAGGTTTCCTTCGATCCAGTACCAGCGGCCATGCTGTGGTAGAACTGACCAGTTCGTGTATCGACTCGCCACCACGGCGTGTCGGCAATCGAAAGTCGTCGCACGACAATGACGGCGCTGATGTCGTCCACTTCAGGGCCGAGGGCATATCGGTCGATGATCTCAAGCATGTCGGTTTGAGAACCTTCTTCTTGGAGTCGACCGAGGTGTTGATGTACATACTGACCATCAGCGAGGGAACTCTGCAGAGCGAACCGAACCGCTTCTGCAGTCACAAGGCTCGAAGCCGTGTCAACAATGACCGCTTCGAGGACTTGGTCTGGGCAGCTGACCCTGCGTCGATGTGGAGCCTTAAAGTCATCGTGGATCGGTGTGAGGTACTTGAAGAACGGGATGTCGAAGTGGTGCTGATAGGCGTGCGACTCCATCGACAAAAACCGGTGATCGACGGGGTCCGGGTGGAACGGACCCCGTCGACCCGATCGCAGGCGAGTCGGTTTTCTCGATCTCCTCCCGTTCATCAGTATAGACATCCCTTCGGAACTGGACCGCTCGACGCCAACGTCGTCCACCTTCGTATCCGGCCTCGAAGGGGGACATGAGGTATTTCGAGGTACCCAGGCGTCGAACCAATTCGGGGGCATCCACGTAAGGGAAAAGGTTGGCATACTCTTCATTCGATGAGTGAAGGGCAGCAACTCGTTGGATCGCCTTATCGAAGTCGTGGTACCCGAGCCGTCCGGGTCCAGTCTGGTAGATCGTCGCCAACTGGACAAGGTCGATGGGGGCGCCTGGTGTGACGGCGTTGTACGCATATGGTTCGGTCTGTTCTCCGAGTCGAAAGTACTCCTGGAGCTGGACCGCAAGGTCCTGTGTTCGATGTGGAGCGCACCCATACCGCTTATACCCAAGTCGAGAGGTGCCTCGTAGGCCGCGCAGTTGGTGTCGGCGAAGAAGCAAATCGACTTTGTACGCAAGAAAGGGGGCTCGATCTTCGAAGAGCCAGTCGTTCGCCTGGCAAACCTTCTGAAGATTACGGATAACTCCCATGATCGAAACGGCAACGGGAGCTTCTCGTTTCATCCTTTCGTGGGTCCAGAGGCGTCGATATTTGAAGATCAGGTCGATTCCATCGGCAACGTTTATCAGGTCGTCGATTCCCGAGATCTCTCGATGCATGCGGTTGAGTCGAGCAATTTGACTCGGCAGGGTATATTCGGTGAGGCTTTGTCGGAATCCCCAATCGAGCTCTTCATCACAACGTCGCCATTCGACGAGGGCCGCTCGAAAGTTCTGACAAGCCACTTCGATTCTTGTATACCACTGGTATCCCGGCTTACCACCAAGATTTCCACGCTCATCGAAAGATGTGTCAGGGGCGCTTCGAGCCAGTTCGTAAGGGAATGGTGCGGTTTGTCCCCAACTGTCCATGCAGATGGTCTTGCCTAACTCGGAAATGGTGGCATTTGCCTTCGACACGGCTGCAGCATGTTTCTCGTTCAGGAACGCGTGCGGTCCTCGAAAATCAGCCATGGCGCTCGACGCAATAGTGAGTACCGATGGTTCGAGCTTAGTGTATTCCGTCTTCATCGGATCATCCTCATGTGTCCCAAATCGATAGGGTGGCTTCAATCCGAACGTGCCCAAGTGTCGGAGTTCTTCGATGGTCTCGATTTCATGATTGTACTGCGGCATGTTGTAGGGCTGCCACTTCGACTCTGGCACCGGCACAGAATCGTAGCTGGGCGGTGCTGTCGACCACACGGGCTCGTAAGGATATTCTTCTTCGTCGTCGGACTCGAGTGGCCAGGGTTCATCGTCGTCGTTGTGGTCGTCGTCGTGGTAATAGGAGTCGGATTGGTTCGTTCGAGTAGAAGCTTGTGTTTTCGGGGCATTCGAATGCCAGGATTGGTCGACCCAGTCGTCTTCGACTTTCGGCTCTCCGGTACCCGGTTCGTCCCTGGATGGCCTTGATGTCCAGGTGTTCGGCCTCGATGTCCAAGAACTGTCGACCCATCCGGGTGCTGAACAGAGGAAGGAAGATCAGTTGTCGTACCCCGTGTAGCAAGCAAGATCTTCATCAGAATCGAACCAGTCAGGGCTTGAGCACCGCTCTCGAAAGTATTCTGCATCGACCGGGGGCCGGGGCCCGTACAGCTTACAGAGTTCTGGCTGCATGTCGGGTGGGGTCCCTCCCTTGGTCGTTTCCGGAACAGGCCATTTGGCCAGGGCTATCTCGAGCACTTCCAAGCCTGTGGCGCCTCCTGATATGACGGGCCGTCCACTCGGCGCTATTCCTGCAAATTCCCCGCGAGGGAACACACCTCCCTTGCCTCCTTTCGACGGGCCTCCTTTTCCTTTCGAGCTCCCAGCATATGCCGACTGGCTGCAGTTCGGCGGTTCGAATGGATCGAGAGGTCGACTCGGACGAGTTGGCGCTGATGCTACCGACAAACAGCGGCCAGTTGAAGTCGTCCTCGCTGGGGGTTTGGCACCAACGTTGTCGTTGATCGCGTCAACATGGATGACGTTCGACGGTGATGCTCGAGAAGGCGGAGGTCGAGAGTAAGTTCGGGGCGTCCGGGATGTAGTACCATAGGCGGAGGCTCCGGCGATCGACCCGGAACCTCGCATGAGTTTTTCGAAAAACCACGCTGCAGAGAAGAGTAAGGTTACTCAGGGTGGAGTCGAAGGAACTCAAGGTACACAGGATCCTCCTCTAGAGCCTAGCTCAACTCCCAAGACCGTGTGTCGTCATCCCATTCACAACGGTACAGGAATGTGCGGCGCTTTTTAGATCCCACTCGACGTCTAGCCACAATCTTGACAAGTCGAGGAGATTCTCCAGTTTTGACAGGGGGCATCGGAAACTCCCACACCGGCTGTCCCTCTCGATGGACGTAGGGTTTTATGCTGTCTCGATTGAAAACTCGCAACCCATCGAAGGGGGCAGGGATGTCCAGTTTGATATTCTCGCCCTTGTTCAGTACCTCGAGTATTTTGTAAGGGCCGCACCAGACAACATCGAGTTTCCCTTTATGTCGATATTCCGGCACCAACACCCACCATCGTTCACCGACTTCAGGCACTCGAACGTGTCGGTCCATTTGCAGGACCACATGCATCTGGCGTCGACGTTCCTCGGCAAGCATTGCACGCACAGAATCAAAGGTACGTTCCGCTCGTTGCATGTAATCATTCACGGTCGATGGTTCATGTGCATGAGAAGTCATTCGGGGAAAATCCAATGGAAAATGGGGTGTTCGTCCTTCATCTATCTCGAACGGGGATAGTCGAAGACTATTGGATGTCAGGTTGTTGAACTGGATTTCGGCGAACAGGAGGTCGACATCCCACTCGTTGTTGCCGAAGATGCCGTGTGTACGCAGGCGCTGGAGGATGGACTGATTGCTGCGCTCCGCCAGGCCATTGCCTCGAGGGCGGTTGGCCACTGTTTGATGCATCTCAATCTTGAAGCGCTGGGCCAACTCCTTCCACGCCTGAGGCTCGAACAGCTTGTCTCGGTCAGAAACAATTTGTCGAGGGCATCCTTTCAATCGAATCACCTCACGTAGGAACACATAGATAAGGTCGTCGGCTGTCATATCCTTGCGACAAGGGATGAACATTCCACGCTTGGAGAATCGGTCGACTACAGTCATGATGGCGTCATGGCCCCTTGTGGTCGGCGGCAATCCCGAAACCCAATCGATGGACACACTGTGCCATTTGGTGTCGGGCACCGGCAATGGTCTTGGCACTCTGGCGGTGTCGACTCGTCTTGATTTCGCCGCTTGACAGACATCGCAACTTAGTATGTATCGCTCAACGTAGTGTCGAAGGTGTGAACATACGTAGTCGCGCCTAATCAGGGCCATGGTTGGAAGGACTCCTGAGTGGCCATTGAACTCCGACTCGTGATACATAGCCACAATCGACGTAACCAGCGTTCAGGGGACAAGCACACGTTTGCCCATCGTCGACAAATGGAAGAATTTGCCATCATGGAAGGACAACTTGGCATCTCGAAGCTGGTGTCGTGCCGCAGGGCTTCGAATCGCGACTTCGTAGATGTGCTTCGTCCGTGGGTCCTCTCGATAGGCTGCCGCCCACACAGCTGTCGAAGTCAAGTCTTTGCACTGATAATGTTGATGTACTCGGCGGTGTGTACCCTTAAGACTCGAAGGGTACGGCGTGTTCGACCCAACCTTCGGCAAGGGGACTGATTGCAACGTGCCGTCACGGTGACGTCGACAGCGAATCAGTTCCGCCATGGTTGGAGCGTATCGAAGCTCATTGCCAAAGGTTACTCGAAGAGGGCGATCAATGCTTACATCGGGGAGGTCGTCGGTGTCGATAGACGTGTCTGGCTCATTGCCAGCCTCATCGAGATGCATGTCTGGTTGGTGTGAATTCTCAGCCATGATCTCGTCCGATGGTGCTGGTTCCAGTCCCAGGTCCTCCGGCTCAGCAGTTGTCGCGCTCGACGGTAGCAGCTCCAGGTCCTCCGGTTCGACAGCGGGTTCAGTGTCGGATTGGGGGGCTGGTTCCGCAAGCTCATCTGCGTCAAGATTCTTACCCACGGAACCCCGCTTCGTAGTGAAACGTACAAGTGGTCGTACAGCTGGGGCCACACCTCGTCATGAGAGAATGAGTCTTCGAGTACATGTAGGAACTCATCGACAGGTTCTCCTTCCGGTGAAGCCCAATCTTCGACCAGGGGAATTGCGAAAGCCCGTGTACGTGTGGCATTTTCGATATCCATCAACTGCGGCGAAGTTAGACGGGAGCAGGCGTCTGCCGCAGGGTTCTCGAGGCCCGGCACGTACCAGAACGTCAGGTTGTATTCCTCGAGGAATTGGGACCATCGTGTTTGCCGTGGTGTCAGCGGTCGAGGACAGGTCTTGAGATATCGAAGACTTTCGTGGTCAGTGTGCACGAGCACCTGCTGCGGTCCTCGAAGTAGGTGAAACCATTGTTTCAAGGCTAATACGATGGCCAACAACTCCTGTTCTCGAATCGGGTATCGAGTTTCGGCAGGCTCCATTTTCCGCGACATGAAGGCAATAGGTCGAAGATGTCCCTTGTACTTCCCATGCGCACATCGTTGCGCCAGCGTAGCACCCACGCAGTCCCTCGAAGCGTCTGTGTACAGGTGCTACGGCTGTTGGGGGTCGATAGCACTGAGATGTGTCGCACTGATCATCGCCTGCTTCAGCTTGTCCAAGGAAGCCTGGTGGACGGCTGTGCATTCCCACTCGAAGTCTGCCTTAAACATTGCAGTCAGAGGGGCTGCGACAGCTTGGAACCCTTCGACAAACTGCTGGTAAAATCCACACAATCCAATGAACTGTCGAACTTCATGAACCGTAGTTGGCGGAGGCCAACCTCGAATGACCTTGATCTTTTCGGGGTCCATGTGTACTCCATCTTGGTCGATGATGTATCCACAGAAGGGTACTCGACTCTGAAAGAATGTGGATTTATCGATGCAGGGAAAGAGCTGGTGTTTACGGAGTAGTTCATGTACCAGGTCGAGGTGTCGTTGGTGTTCGTCCGCATCCTTCGAGAAGACGAGGATGTCGTCAATGTACACCCATACAAAGATCCCCAAGTGGTCTCGAAGGACATCGTTCACGACGCGTTGGAACGTCGATGGCGCATTACAGAGGCCAAAGGGCATAACAACCCACTCGAAGGCGCCAAATTGTGTGTTGAAGGCGGTTTTCTCGATATCTTCGTCTTGAATTCGGATCTGGTGGAACCCACTAACAAGGTCAATCTTTGAGAATACGGTGGAACCCCCCAGTGTACTCAAGATGGATTGGATCGATGGCAAGGGATACCGATCTCGTACAGTTCGCGTATTCAACGCTCGGTGGTCGACGCACATACGCCATTTACCATTCGCTTTCTTCACCAATAGGCAACCCGCTCCGTATGGACTCGAGGATGGTCTGATGCGACCAGATCGATGCAACTTGTCCAATTGTCGTCGAAGTTCATCTAGTTGGCTCGGATCCATTTTGTAAGGGTGTACCCACGGTGGATTGTCTTCCGAATTGAGGCGTATTCGATGATCTCTTCCAGGTCGATACGGAGGTAGGTCGCCATACTCCGCTTTCTCCCGGTCGTAGAGGTCCGCCCACTTGTGTAACCGATTCGGTAGTTTGCGTCGAACGGGGTCAAGCCCGTCATCATTGCCATCACTGGCTTGCATCTTATACATTTGATCAACCGGCACTGCTGGTCGAGGCATGCAACACAGAAATACTTGATCTCCCGCGAGATCAGATCGACGGATCTCTCTTTTGAGTTTCGGCAACGAAATGTACTCAATCTCCATATCGCTGCACTCCTCATCGGTGATACCATTGTCCGTTTCGGACTCATCGTACATGTCAGTACCGCGCTGAACGTGTGTCGACGAGTGTAGGTCAGGGTGTTCGTTGGCATGTGGCGTAGGATTCCCAACCGGACTCGCTCTCGAGGAACTGGATGAAAGTATCGAAAGAAGGTGCAGCTTGGAAACTGCTTGAAACTGCAGCTGGGTGGAATGTCTTGATTCGCCAAAAGACAACCGGTACGAAATCGAACCATGTTGGATGTCGGCGTATCGCTCCTTCCAGTTGACAGTTGGATTGTAGCTTCAAGGCCATGGTAGTCCAAGCACTACATCCGGCAAAATCTCCAAGACCTTGAAGTGATGACGAAATACAAGCTCTCCAACTCAAACATAAGCTCGCGTGTAGTACCGTACTACGACTTGGACACATCCGGCTGTCAAGATATGTCCAGGGTTTCTCAGTTTATAGAGGGGAAGTCGCGCCCTCTTTGCTGTTTGCATCGACATAAAGTCGCTGGTCGCTCCACAGTCGACCAACAGTTCCACGCTGGAGTCAAAGGAGTCTTCACGACACGCGCAAATGCGCCCTCGAACCGTGAACAGAGACACATGCTCAGGTTTGGTTCCTTCGACAGTGACACCTCCAAGCGTCGAATTCTTTTCGGGTTTATTGGTGCTGGTGGTGGTGTTCAGCTCTTCTCGAGGACGTCCGCCACCAGGTCTTCGGAATTGTTTTCTAGGCCGTTGTAGGCCTTTCTCTGCTCTTGGAGCGGGATCGAAACCGTCCCTTGCTGTCTCGACTTTGATTTCGTTTCGGTGTGTTCGACCTTGATTCCCGACGTTCTCGTCCTCGGGATGGCGGTCGGCCTTTTGGACAGTCACGGGCCAAGTGTCCTTGTTCACCACAATTGTAGCAACGTCTGCTTTCTTGACCATCTTGGCGTCCACTATGTTGACGTCCGAACCGTTCACCAATGTAGTCATGTAACTCTTCTCGGAGCTTGGCAATTGCATCGAGATTCATCGGCTCTGCCACGGTCGAAGCCGTGGGCGCTGCAGCTGGAGTTGGCATTGGGGTGACGTGTGGCGCTGGCATAGGGTTGGATGGAAACGTGGAAGTCGAAGTGGGTGAGACCATCATAGGCAGGGGCCTCGACACTGCAGGACCCAGGGTGTGATCTGATGTCGTTCTCGATGCGTTCTGTACCTCTTCAAGTTGATACCCAGCCGCAATGTAGGCTTCCGCGATGGTCTCTACCAAGGTATCGAATCCAAATGGTTTATTAGAACGCCATCTCGAACAGACTTCAACGATGTACTGCCAACGAACAGCGTCATTCGACAAACCTTCAACAAATCGAGAGCTGACGAGGAAACCCATCTGGAGTTCACTGGTGTTTACCTTCGACTTGATAACGCATGTACAAAATTCTCGAACGTAATCTGCGGATCGGGGGAACTCGCTCTCTTTCAGGCTCAACATTCCCGACAAATACACTGGCTCATGGGATATGCAGTCGAAACGCTGGCCTAACACACGCATGAGCTCGAACCAGTCATCCTGTACAACTTTGGTCAGGCTATGATAGTACTCAGCGGCATCACCATCGAGGAGGAATGACATCGTTGCTGCCTGATCGACGGGTGAGGTGATGTCCGACAAAGTGAAGGCTCGTAGTAAATCTTGTTTCCATGTTCGAAATTCTCCACATCCAGGTTTACCCGTGAACCTCTTGACCAGTTTGTTCAGGCGCTCGACGCGGCGTCCCAAAATCTCCTGCGAAGGAGCACGTTGGACTACGAACTGGGATAGTGGTTCGAAGGTAGGCTGCTGTGGGTGTGGTTGTTGTGGAGGGTGAGGTTGGTTCGAATTCGAAGAAGACGGTGGTTGTGGTTGTGGAAACTGGATGTTGTTCGGAGGTGGTGGACTCGAAGTTCGTATAAATTCGTTGAGAAGAGCATAACATTGTGACAATTCATGTTCTACGCGTCAAGGTTCATTTGCAGCAGCTTGAGTTGCATTTTCCGTCGAGGACTGCAAGGTATCGATGCGCTGGCCAGTTGCTGCTGTAGCACTTGCTGCTGTTGCCTGCAATACATCGATGCGTTGTTCCAATTCGATAACTTTGGCTTGAGTATCTGCAAGCTTCTGTGAACAGCTGTGAAGATCACGAGAGAGACATGGAAACCACTCGCTTTCTCCACTAGCGATGCGCTCTGCGATGAACTTCTCTAACGAAGTCGAAAATTCGTGATGCAAGGGTGAATCACTTCGAAACAAACTGTCTCTGATGAAATGCAGCATAGCTGCATCGTCGAAGGGCCGCTCCATTGTAGATCGAAGGCCAAATCAAGTTGACGGCGTTGCGGCGTTGAAGATTGATCTCAAGAATTGATCTCGAATCCTCCCCGCCGCCTAGCTGGCTACCACTTGTTGTGGTATGTTTCTTGGGAGCTCGACTGTGCCTCTTTGTTTCTCGAAAATCCCAAAATACGACAAACCTCTTCTGCGCAGGATCTTTAGACGGGGCACCAATAATAACACAATCTCGAAGACATAAACCCTGTTCAAAGATCGAAGTATCTTACAGCGCTCATTCACAGTTGGCATTCGATGCTTCTTTATTATTCACAGACTGCAGTGCGATTGCGACTGCGACTTGCGACTTGCGCGCTGCTGCGCTGCTGCTGTTCGAAGCCATAACACCGGGACCCCGGGCGGAGGCCCGTCAGGACCCCTTGGAGAACGTCCACCAGGTGGACCCCCCAGAGGTGGACCCCCTGGCGGGGGAGGACCCCCTGGACCGGGTGGGCCCACCGAAGGCCCTCCTGGAGGACCCCCTGGGGACCCCGACGGCCCACCGGAAGATGGTGGCCCGGAGGCCACTTGGCAATGGATCGTCCACCTCCGCGGGAGGGTCCAGTCCCTCGAGCGCGAGGTAGACACGGGCAAGGGCGAGATGATCCGCATCGCCAGGGTCGCCGCGGGCGCACAGAAGGAGCTGGACATCGCCCAGACGGAGATGGTCAAGATCGACAAGGTCGCCACCGCCGCCCAGAGGGAGCTGGACATCGCCAGGGGCGAGACCAGGCTGCTGAACAAGGTCATCAACGGCCTGCAGCAGAGGTTGGACGAGCTAGAAGGCCGTGGGAGCGTCGGCAGCGACCCACAACCCCTGGAGTCCGGCTCGTCGGACGACGGCTGGGGACCTAGACCAGGTCCAGGCAGAGCCCACGCCCCCAGCGGAGCCCCCAGGAGTCGCCCCAGCGCCAGTGCCCCCTCTCTCAGCGCCCCCTCTCATCACAGCGCGGGCCGCCGTAACGAGCGCGTGCCGCCCGGCAATGGCAGTGAGGAGTGGCGTGATGAGTGGCTCGGTGCGGAGTACCACAACCGCCGTGCTCCACAGCGGACACCGGTACGCCCCCGACGTCCCGCACCAGCCCAGGAGCCAATCCCAATGGCTGGCGGGCGTTATGGTGGACTCAGAGATGAGGTCCCCGGAGGGGACGTGGATGCGATGTCGGCGGAGGCGAGGAAGACCTGGAGGAGTTCGGCATTACCCCGCCACGTGGTGTACGACGGGAGGCCGCTGAACGCAGCCGCCGGCGCCGTGATGAGGAGGCATACATGGAAGGAGTACGGCGTGAACATCTAGGTTAAGCGTACATGGAGGAACCACGGCGTAGCCACACGGATACCGTGGAGGAGATCGAAGTGGCGGCCGTGGGAGTCCGTGGGGGACGCCGATGGGAACCTCGGTCGACCTCGCGGCCGGCGTTCATGGTCTCTAAGGCCGCGGATGCCGCTGTGTGGGAAGACCTGAAGGACATCAAGCCCCCCACGTACGATGGCAACCACTCAACCTCGACCGCTTCTTGGAGAAGCTGGACGATTGGGGGATGACCGTCACTGAAGACATGGATCCCGCAGATGCGGAGAAATATTCCTTCAAACGGTTCAGGTGGCGCCTGCCGGATGTGCTCCAAGAGCTGAATTTCATGGCGACCAAGGAGGGGAAAATCAAGACCCTCAAGGAAGCCAAGAAGTGGCTCAACGAGCAGGAGCGGGTGGACGCTCCGCAGGTGGCTGCCAAGCGGTGGAAGGCCATCAAGCTTCAGCATGATGGTCGGGAGATCCGCTTACGAGATTGGCGGGACTTCCGAGGGCAATACACCCTCTTCCGCCGCAATGTGGAGGACTGGAATGAGGGTGACGAGCAGGCCCGCCTGATCTCCATGCTGCCGGAAGCATGGATCAAGAGAGTCACCAAGGAGGAAGCCAAGAGGGCCAAGTCCAACCACACGGTCAAGATGATGCTCCCCAAGGCGTATCATACGAATGTGGTGGCTTGGACAAGGAAGAACGTGACCCGAGATGTCAAACGGCACTCCCTCGGAACGCCCTTCTCATCACCGTCACGGGCGATCGCAAGAAGACCGCGATGTGGCGCCTTGATGAGTGTGACGTGGGCGGCCAGACCATCCGTCTGCAGGCCATCCCGGCGCGGATGAGTTGCGACGAGGTCCTGGAGTGGGTTGGAGAGGAGGTACTCAAGGAGTACCGAAACCTCCACCACACCCGCGGGTTGAGGCCTGGCGACCGTGACGTCAACTACGTTGGCGAGGGGTCTGGCGGGGAAGCTGCCATGGACCCAGCGGGAACCGATGGCGATGAGGCTCTCGACAACGATGAGGTCGACGATGAGCCCGCCGAGATGGCCGTTTGTGCCTTCGTGGCCAACAACCCGAACACGGGGAGCAACCGGGGAAGCTGGAAGCCCCTGCAGAAGGGTTGGAAGAAGAAGGAGAAGAAGGATCCCCGCCGCAGTGACGACCCTCCGCTGTCCTTTGGGGAGTTCATACAAGCTCACCCTCAGGGCTGTTTCGTGTGTTATGGAAGGAACAAAGGGTTCAACCATGACCACCGAACATGCCCCATCCACAAGGCCGACACGGAGGCTTACACAGTTACAAGAAGATGCACGGGTCGAAGAAGCGTGCACCCGCGGGTATCCGGGAGACCAAGGTGGAGGTCACCAAGGACGAGCTCTCCAAACTGATGTCGGTGGGGACCGAGTTGGCCAAGGAGATCCAGGAGATCAAGAGGTCCTGGGTCCCCAAGTCGGACGACAAGAACAAGGAGAACAAAGAGAAGGACAAGGACAAGGACAAGAAGGGTAAGAAAGGGGGAAAGAAGAAGGGTGTCAACGAGGTTGACGCGGAGGAGAGTACCCCTACTACCACAACCGACACCCCTTAGCGGAGCCCCTGCAGCCAAGGGCCCCAGCTAGGGCGGTCGCAGGATGGTGTCGTGGGAAGCGCCACACCATCCCAGTCGGGAGACAATGAGCACAAAGGGATTGCCGCAGGCGGAAGGCCCGGTCCGGCACCCAAAACGAAAGACAGTCGTAGTGGCAGGGTGAGGGCAAGTGAAGGCACGAACCCTTGCACCCGTCCATCCTTCGCGACCAAGAATGTATTTGATGTGCTTCAAGATCTATCCGAGAGTATCGGAGGATCACCCGGACCGCAGCTGGATGCTGCAGATGGGCAGCCTGAGCCCATTGTCCACGACCTGCACCAGTCGCTTATTGAGCTTCTGGAACGGCCGGAGATCCTGAGCTTGCACGCCGTGCGCCGTGTGGGGCGTGAGCGGCAGTTGCACCTTAAGGTCCGTGCCTTATGCGGGGAAGTGGAGAAGGTCTTTGACGTGTTGGTCGAAGCGGGAGCTCAGGTCAGCTTGGTCAAGGCTGGCTTACTTCCGCCAGAGTGCTTGACCGACAGTCGGAAGCCTGTCAGGCTGAACGTGGCGAACGGCCAGTACATTGTGGGAGGCACGAGGGAAGCGGCCATTGGGCTGCAGTTTGTGAACCACCGTGAGCTGAGCCGCCCGGACCTCGGCAAGGAACTCCTCCTGCAAGGTCGTTTCTACGAGGCCGAGATGGACTGGGACATGATCGTTGGGTACGACTTCATGATGGAGACGGACTCCGGCGTTCTCCCGGCCCAGGCCTCAATGACCCTGTACCAGGATGACCAGCTCTCGTGGCTTTCGTCACCTGAGCACCATGTGGAGTGCCAATGGATCCACCCGGAACGCAATCAGCTCGAAGTAGCCGCGCGGGGCACTGAGCCAACTGGGCCAGCAAACCAGGAGTACGGCGTAATGCCGGAAGTGGCGAGCCGATTCGTTGCGGACCTGGGAGCTTCCGATCTGGCCCTGGATGCGTTCTCTTCAGGAACCTCCGCCGATCTACGGGTTTGTGACAAGTACTGGAGCGCCCAGGACTCTCCGTGGAAGAAGCACTGGGGTCCGCATCAGGGTTTGATGTGGATCCATTGCCCCTGATGGGACATTCCAAGGGCGGTAGCGAAGATTCGCAAGGACCGCTCCAAGGCAGTGCTGGTTGTTCCTATGGGATGCACCGAGGAGGAAAGCACCCGAGATTGGGTGGTCTCATTGACCAACATGACCTTAAAGAAGGTCGTCCTACCGGCTGGAGAGAGTGTCTATCAGGACGCTAAGGGACAGCCCATGCCACCCCAGAGATGGCCAACAGAATTCCACTATGTGGATGGGGGCCTTGAGCAGGCCGACACCACGGACTTCGTGTGTGTCAACCGCATCATAGCGGAGCCATGGCGGCAATGCTTTGCGGTTTCCCCTGTTGACATCGGAGAATCGGAGGACCTCCTCACTGAAGAGGAGTTGGATCTGGTTCAGGGGTATATGGATCAGCTCTTTCACGACTGGGGAAGCCAGCGTGAGGGCAAGGGCCAGGAAAAAGCCTGGTGGGAAGTGGACTCGATCGTCTCTGGTTCCTATGATGGGGATACCTTCGTAAAAAGGGTGCTGGACCACATGTCCAGCCAGGATGAGCCAATTGCCGGCAACCCACCCACCTACGGCGACCTGTTCCGAGGCAAGACCAGAGATGGCCCTTTGGGCCACCTGGGAAGACCACCTGAGCCATCTTGTGGAGGTACCCCGCAAGTAAGGTCAGTGGTTCAGGTGCCCGGAAAGGCCAAGGCGGAGTCCGATTGTTGCCCCAAGATCCAGGCATTGAGGGCCAGGCTGAAGCAGAAGTATGGTGAAACCTTCTTCAGCGGAAAACCTGTGTTTCCCCCACTGGTGCGTGGACCGTATGGTGAGGCCAAGATACGACTGAAGCCGGATCCCCGTGTGTACCGCCACCGGGAGCTCGCCCTGAGGGGCGAGAAAAAGGAGGCCATGGGGAAGATCCTCCGTGAATTCATCGAGAGGGCCTGGCTTGAGCCGCGCCACTCCCAGTGGGCCTTCCCGTGCTTCGTCGTCCCCAAGAAGGTGGCCGGAGAGTGGCGGCTCGTGGTCGACTACCGCGGCCTAAGCGCCCAAACGCAGCATGACAGCTATACGCTGCCCCTCATTGAGGACATGCTGCAAAAACAACACCGGCGGAGGATCTTCACGGTGATTGACCTGAAACACGGTTATCATCAGATGCCTCTCGCCGAGGAGTCCCGTGCCTGCACAGCCATGAGCACCCCACTTGGACCTCTCCAGTGGAAGGTGATGCCCATGGGCGTTACCAACGGCAATGCGGGTTTTCAGCGGATGCTGGAGAACCTGCTTGAGCCGGTGCGTGACTGTGCGGACCCCTTTGTGGACGACGTGATCATCGCGTCCGGGGACCCCAGTATGAGCTATGCGAAGCTCCTGGAGACACACGAGAGGGACTTCACCAGAGTGCTGGACCTTCTGGTTCGGCACAAACTCACGGGCAGCAGTGACAAGGCCACCATTGCGGTAAGCGAGGTGGTCTTTGCTGGCCACGTATTTGGGAACGGGCAGCGGAAGCCCATACCTGGCAAGGTGGCTGCGATCGAGCACTGGGAAAAGCCCAAAACGGCCCTGAGCTACAGGTGTAATTGGGGTTCTGCAACTACTACTCGGGGTATATCAAGATGTATGCCGAGTATGCAGCCCCCATGACAACCATGCTCAAGGGCAACCGAGAGGAGACCAAGAAGGGGTCCAAGAAGGCTCTGGTCTGGAATGAAGAGTCCGACCGTGCCTTTGAGGGGATGAAGCAGGCGCTGCTATCCGCAGTGGGTCTGCACCTCGTGGATCCTGACTGAGGGTTTGTCCTGCGCACCGACGCTTCCGACTACGCGGTTGGCGCTGTGTTGGAACAAGTGCTTGACGATGGGAGACGCGTGCCAGTGGCCTTCTGGAGCCGAGTCCTGGCGGAAGGCCAGAGACGGACGTGGACGCCCCGAGAAAAGGAGGCGTATGCCATCGTCATGGCTCTCAGGAGATGGGCTGGGTACATAGCCCTCCATCCCGTCACCGTCTGCACCGACCGTCAGAGTCTGCAGTCGTGGCACAAAGAGCACGTGGACACCCCCTCTGGTCCCGCCTCCCGACGGGCAAGATGGCATGAGACCTTGGCCAAGTTCGACCTCACGGTTGTGTATGTTCCTGGCAAGGACAACACCGTCGCGGACTGTCTCAGTAGGTGGGCCTACCCTGCCAGCAAGGGCATGACGGATGTCTCCGCCCATGGCGATGAGGCTGAGACCGCTGAGGCCAAGAGGATCATAGAATTGGAGCGCCTGATGGAGGAGGAGGGTGTTAAATGCTTCGCCGTCATGGCTGCGGATGCCCCCCTCGGAACGAGGATGGGCAGAGCGGTCAGAGTACTCGCCCCTGAGAGAGCTGAGTCCGACAAACACCTCTTTCCTGAATCTTGCCTCCAGGACGAGTGGACTGACGACTACGCCAAGTCTGAGGCCTTTGAGGCCGAATATAGGGCTGTGACCGACCCTGATGACGGGCAGAAGTGGCCAAAGGGGCTGACTGAGGAGGATGGCAAGCTCTACCGGAATGGTAAGCTGCTGGTCCCAGAGTCCCGAGTGCTCGAGCTGTGTGAGGCTTGGCACCACCACATGATGCACCCAGGGGTCAAAGAGCAAGCCCTGCACATGCAGCGCCGGTTGGAGATCGACCAGATCGGTCTCCACAACGCCATCAAGAAGGTCAGGAAGGGTTGCTCGGTCTGTCAGGCCTGCAATCCCGATAACCGGAACGTCAAGGGGGAAGCCCAATGGACTCCGGTACCTGACCAGCCCATGGAGAGCATGGCCATGCACGTCTTCTCCATGCCCGAAGTTCACATAGGCAAGGAGACCTTTGACTGTGTGGTCCTTTGTGTGGACCGCCACAGCGGCTACGTAGTAGCCGTTCCGGCACGCAAAAGGGGGTTGCTTGCCAAGGAAGTAGCAGTCATGATGATTCGTCACTGGCTGACCGTCTTTGACATCCCCCGCACCATTTGCAGTGACCGAGGGCCCCAGTTTACTGGTGGCTGGTTCAAGGCCATGTGTTCCCTCATGGGAATACGTCATGCCAGGAGCGTCGTCTATCTCAGCCGGTCCAATGGCCGGGCTGAAGTGGCTGGAAGGCAGCTGTTCGAGAAGCTACGCAAGATTCACATCACCAATCCACGTCGGATTTGGTTTGAGGAGATGTGGCCCGCTCTGAAGGCCCATCATGACACCCCCACTCCGGGTGGTTTGTCCCCTCACCAGATTCTGTTCGGCAGGGAATCCCTTGGTCGGGGACTTCCCTTGTCTGGTGATGGTATGGCCATGGATGCCAAGGAATTCTTCGCGCGGCAAGAGGCAACGGCGCAGGACATCCGTCACCAGCTCGAGAAGGAGCATGCTGAGCGTCAGAAGTCCGCCCCGAGCTCGACAGCGCAAAAGTTCAGGGTGGGAGACCCGGTGTGGGGGATCAGACCCCGCCCTATGGGCACCCACCGCACCAATACCTGGTTCACACCCGGAGAGGTGGTCCGCAGGATTGGTGAGGACACCTACCGCATCAAGGTGGGTCACGGACAGTTCCGGGAGCGCCACGAGAGTCAGCTCCGTGGGTGGGAACCCGACCTCCCAGGCCAACATGTGTCCCTGGACTATGCCGCACATGAGGATGATTCGGACGAGGACTATGCTGAGCAGGACGACTATACCGTCGAGAAGATCCTGGCCCAGCGTCCGAACGCCTCGGCACCCGGAGGCCTGAAGTTCAAAGTTCGTTGGCGAGGCTATGGGCCGTCCCACGACACCTGGGAACCCGTCTCTTCGTTTGTGCCGCGGATTAACACCCCCTTTATGGACTACATCCGCAAGCACAAGACCAAGATCCATGTCTCGGACTTGGCAGCACTCACCCGGGCGATTGCAGCCAGGGGCGCCTGATCACCGCCCTGAGCTCTCCCCTGATGCAGTTTGAGCACTTGTTTGGTCGACGGATGGTCCCTCACTTGCTTGCTCTCTTCCATCTTCCGGTGACATGCCATCTGAGTGGCCATATACCCCCCCCCCTGCTGAATCCAAGGGAGGATGGCCCGTCTCTTCCACTCCTACCTGTCACTCCCCGCCTGCTGAATCCTTGGGAAACCAGGCAGGGCGACTGACCTTGACATTTCCTCAGCTCTTAGGGTCTTGAAGCCTGTACGACGTTGCGAAACAGATGCCGCTGTCATCGGCATTGCGATTTTTGGGTGTGTGGTCTGGTCCCATGGCACTTGCGGGATCCAGACCAGTCTACGTGTGTCTGCAGACTATATATGGCCTGAACTCAGGTGTCTTTCTGTCCACCCTCCTGCATATTCCTTATCCTGACCGGGGCGTGGTTTGGCGCTCTATCCAGAGTGTGTTTACACGCCTATTTACCTGTTTATTGCTTATTTTTCTGTTACCCAGGATATGTGCATCTGTATGTTCAGTGTTGTCAGCTCATCACCGAGATACGGACTGTTTTTCCCCCCGAAGGGACACGAATCGGAATACGAAGGCGCCCTGAGTCGCCGTGTACATGCTCTTCCATAAGGTCCAGCCTGGACCAGTACCTAAGTACAGATTCTTCTGTTTGAGTGCCCATGATACCGTGTGCCCTAGTGGCTGTGATGTGCTGAGATCCTGATGGCGCCAGGCGGGAAGCCCAGTTGCCTGACTACACTCCCAGCGGTCCGCCACTGTCAGTCCCAGTGTGAGCCTACCGATTCGCAGACGCACTTGCAGTCGGGTGGCGACCTCCGGTGTCCTGACCTCGGTCAGTCTGCCTGGGAAACTGGTGGTTTGAGGAGTCGACGCCTCCGGCCAGACTGCATGAGGACTTCCTCATGCATGGCCTTTGTGGTAATGGGGCGAGGGAAAAGACGGCCTTGATGCCCGATCCCTTATGGAGGAGCTCATTCGGCTTCACCACTCTGGACTCGCGTCGTGGATATGGACATGGTGCGCCCAAGGAAGGACCCGTGGGGACTGTCCCCCAGACTGCGGCCTTGGGAAGCCTGGGGTAGCCTGATTGATCTTTGTGGTCGCTTTCGACCTGTGGGACCACCTCGGTTGTCGTGTGACGCCTATGTTGGCCGTGTATGCCACTGCCACTGTGGTAGTGACGGTCGCAGCCGGCACCCGGTGCGCCTGGTATGGGTTAACGGGTCCTTTGGATGCCGAACAATCGCCGCCAGGACCCGGGACTTGATACTTGATACTATACTTGCAGTTACTAACAACTACAGCATCGTACCTGTCCTCCTGTGGGAATGTAATGGGCAACCTAACCCGCAAATTGGCCTGCAGTGAGGACGTGACACCCCCTCTCCCTTCAGGCGATGGTCCTGGGTACCCGTTGCCATGCTTGGGTGTTATCGAGCCCCCCCCAGGGTTTGCTCTAAGGAGGGGGGTGAAGCGGTACCCAGAACCTGTGGCCCATGGCCCGGAGGCCTGTGAGCCGTCACACCTGTGCGGAAGTCATTGACACCAGCTGTCAGCGGGATATCCCTGTTCTCTGATCCGCGAAATCTGGAATCCGATTTCTAACCATTAAATCGATGTAGAATTACCATAATTTTATTGTCTTGGTCGATTTTCGGTCTGAAATTGGTGAAATACCCGATTTCTACCGCGATTTCGAATTGTTGTGAAATCGCCGCCTGTTGTCGCCAGTTCGCGCGCTTTTGTCACTTCTGGGTGGCGAGTTTTGTGAGGGATTTTTCTCGAGTACCTTTGAGGATCGAAGAGAACTTAAGGGCTGGATCTAGAGGATTTTTCTTGTACTTTCATCTGGTGTGTTCACCAGAATTTTTCGTCGTTGCGTCTGAGAGAAAATCAGCGCGCAAGCTTTTCCGTCAATCGCTCGAACTCATGGTTCTCAAGTACCATGAGTGTGGACAGAACCCTACATCCCCCCCCTATGCCTCTCATCCATGCCCCTTTCACATGGGCATATCACTTTGAATAGGGAAGAGGGCAATAGGGATGTTTTAGGCAGCCTATGGGTTTCGCAAACCCAAGTCGTTTGCGTGCGCAAACGCTAACTTTGTGACCTTGTGAGCGTGAACGCTAATAGCCGAACACAATGCTCACAAGACCAAAAGCCCTAGGCCATTTTCGTTTTTCGAGCCAACTCAACGATGGCTCCACGCAATTCAATGCGTACCAAAACTCGTTTTTTGAGAAAGGGCAAATTTTAGTCGAAAATTAGGCCAAAATGGCCAAACCCCGGAGGCTCGTACTCGAAGCCTATGGGGAGTTGAGCCTCGAACCAAGACAATATGTAAAGTAGAGACCAGGAAGGACATCGTGGATGGCTTGGTTGATTTTTACAACCTTGTGTTCCATTTTGTATAATGTCGCCTTGTGAGCACGCGTGCCATACTGCCTCTTTGCACAGGCGCTCATATGCAAGCCCTAACGACACGAGTGGGCGGAGACAATCTAACCATACTGGGCATATTTGAAGGCACCTACTATGGGCCTACTCCAAAAATGTTTACTCATATTTTTGCTCCTCAATGACCCAAAGATATGTACATACCAATATCGCCGATATATGCACTTTTTCCCATAAATAGTGTGCTTCAAGGATTGGGGTGTTAAAAATGCTTCCATTATGCTTTGAACCCCAACCCTTGTTGCAAAAGGGAAGCAAAGCTTCGGTTTGCATCCATGCAAAAGCCCGAGGATTCTTTCTCTTGTGATACGGAGATACGATTTTTCGAGTGACTACTTTTGGGTGAATTTTGGCCGTTTTGCCCAGAATGGCCACAAACCCCTTCTCCCCCTGATCACACCCCGAAGGTTGCGTGCGCCACTTGACCAAGGGTAAGGGCAATTCGGAGAGGGCACATAAACCCGCATCGAATGGGGTCTTTCCCCATGTGGCGTCTCCTCTTGAAGGGAGAGTTGTGAGTCACCAAATTTGGGGTATGTTGCCATTCTGCCCCATTTGTGTGTCACTTTTCCTCCAATGGGGAAAAAAGCTAGAGGCAACCATGAGGGTTGGCAAGTGGCATATATTGGGACCTAAGTCCCATGTGTCTATAGCACTTTTGGTTGGAAGGATCTTCGCCGTGGCCATGGAGATATGGAATCATGAGTGCGGGCCATTTTGGCCAAATTTCGCTGTTTTTGCCATTGTATGCCATATTGGAACTACCATATCTCCATGGGGCACGAGATCTGGCCAGGAAGAAATGGCGAATATTGTAGCATATGACCAAGGGTTGAACGCCATTGAGTTTCGTATTTGCTCCTCTGGCTCATCCGGAGTTATTCAACTTTTGGTGCGATCCATGATCCCCCCCTTTGCACCGCATGCTGCTTTCTGCCCCATCCGCGTGTTCATCCCCTTGATGAACAGCAAGCAGCCAGTGTGACAGCAAGCCAAATCCCAAGGCATGGGACCAAAGGGGATATCAAGGGTCGTGAGTCAAGATTTGGCGCGACGAGATCGCCAAGGTTTCCTACCCTGGACGGTCGCCCGAGACGGCCGATTTTGCCATTTTGGCAATTGTGGACTTAGTTTGGATTGTCACCACGCCGAGTGGCATTCAGATCCTTGAGAGGCAAAGGCATGGGAGTCTCCGTTGGACTCCAGGTGGATCGCGTGTGGAATGGCAGATCGGATCTCCAAGCCGGCGTGGAGATATACTATCGGGGACACCTTCGATTTTGGCTCATTTTGAGCAGCCAAAATGACCCCCTTTTGGGACCCCCAATTTCAGCCCCCCGTGTGGTCAATTGGCGGCCCCATATCTCTATGCCCATGATGAGTCCGGACCTATATCCAAGTCGTGCACCCAGATGGAGTTCCTGGGTTCTGCCCCGTATCCTGTGGGCCGTTGGCCTTGCCTTGGTCGGGCGAATCACCCGTGAGAACGAGGCGAATTTTGGTGATTTTGGCATCATGATCCCACTTGACGAACCCGTGGTGCCCTGATGCCGAAAGCTCAGAGGGAACCAGATTGGGTGAGGGCTCCAGGAAATTCGTACTCGAAGGGCATAGGGTCAGTTGCCTCGTCCCCACCTCTGGCGGGTCCGGACGAGGGGTCAATTTTGGAGTTTTTCGAGCTAACGTCAGTTTGGGCTGAAGCAGCCCATTTTCAGCTACCGACTCCTAGGGGATAATGGCAGGGCCTTATCTCTGGCTCAAAGAGGAGTTCAGACCTGCCGTTAAGGGAGCAGAGGGAGCCACTGTTGGTTAGCCTTGGAGCTCCTTGGTTCCGAGGAACTCGCCTGTGGCTGGGCCGGACACCCTCCCCTATTGGCAGGGTTTCAGGGTCCGGACTGAGCAGGGCATGGGTTGTGTTTGAGCCCCCGCCCCTGCCAGCCACTGAGAGGGTTGGACCTGGGATTGGGATACGAGTTGGGACTGGATGTCAATTGTCCTGTGATGCCCTTACCCCAGTCCAGTCTTAACCCCATGTTTACATATCCTGATGTGTTGCTGTACATACTTTTGTTCCCTTGTTTCAGAGTGGCAAGGATCCTGAAACGCTTTGTCACATGACACGAGCATGAGGATGCCCCTGTGAGCGCAGTGCTTTGCCTGCCTGCTTGCTTGCGCGTGTCCGCCGCAGCGTCCCGTGGCCAGGCCCCCCACGGGAACGCGTCAGGACCGTGAAGTAAGCAGCCATCGGATGCGGACTGCCAGGGTGAGCTGCTCCCCTGCGGTAAGCCTGGGGATCCATAGGCCCAGGTCTTGGGCCGCCGCCTGTTCCGCTTGGTCGCTGGGGCGGCTGGCGTCGCCCTCCAAGCGTGCGTAGTCCAGATGTCCCCATCCCCAGGGCGGGGCGGTCCGCGGCGGTGGGCCGGTAGGCTTGCTAGCGGTGTTAGTGCCCGCTTCCACGCGGGCCCCACTTCCTGGGGCACCGCATTTGTCCGTGGTCTGGTCTGCTGCTCCGCTCGCGGCCGCGTGCCCGTCACCCGCAGCGGTAGCATGCCCGGTGTGCCCCAGGGCGGTGTAATTGCGCTGGAGTTGTGCCTGGCGTGGCATCGTGAGGGGTATGTTCTCCGCATGGTCGCGTCGTTGCTCCGGGCGGACGCGTGGTGCCGCCGGCGTTGGGACCTTGTAGGGGTCACCCATGCAGGACTCCATGAAGGCATCGAAAGAGTCTTCGTCCAATTGTGTCCGCTGGGCGATGTTTCCCTGCCAGCCGCGTGCTGGGGCGTGTCGGGTGTGGTTTCCCGGGTCTCTGACTTCGCGCGGGTTTCCGGAGGGTCCCGTGGCGGCGCCTCCCCCGGCACGCTTGCGTCGGCGTGATGCGCTGGGTTCGCCCAGGGGGCAGCGCCCGCGCCACCTGCGGGTTGCGCTGCATGGGCTGATGGTGGGCGGAGGCCGTCCTCACACTCGACGTCCGGCATTGGTCCTTCAGGTTCCGTATCAGGTTGGCCAGCGGTCGATGCCTCGCCGCTTCCGTGTGCCGCCATGTTTGGTGGGTCGGCATGCTGCATTGCTGGCCGGTCCGCTCCCCCGCCAGGTTCCCCCACTGGTGTTGGTGTTGCTGTCCGTTGTGGGGGTCCCCGCATTTCCTCTGCGTCCACCGTGGGCTCCTCGTGTTGCGGTTGGGTTGGTGGTGCGGGCGGCGCGGCTGCATCGTCCGCCGGTTGCGCCGCCTCTCCGCCGTGGTATTCCGACACGGGCGGCGGCCCGGGTCGGCTTCCCGGGCCTGCGGACAGCGGGGCGTCAGCAGGGACGGTGGTGCTTGCCGGGTCTGGGCCGGGGTCCGGGCGGGGGGCCGGGCGACCGGGAGATGACGGTTCTGCGGGCCGTACCGTCGGCCCTGCTGGTGGGGCGTGGTGTCGCTGGGACGCCAGTTTGGCGTGTGTCGTGGCCGGCAGGTCCCCCGGGGCCGCCGTGCTGGACGTTGCCGGAGCCTGGGGGTTTGGGCCCTCGGTGGGGTCATGGACGTGGGGGCGCACGGTGTCGGAGGGCCGGGTGGTGGCGATGTCGGTCGGGGTAGCAGCATGTGCCTGCGTGGGGCGGTCTTCGGGCGGCGCGTATGCTGGGCCCGCTGTATGCCGGTCAGGTGCGCCATGGCGCGGGCGGGGCTCCCGGTGGGCCTGTGTTGCTGCTGCCTGGCTGGCTGCCGGCTGGTGACCGTGTGCGGACGCGCCGGGTGGTGTTTGGGGTTGCGGGCTTCCCGTGGGGCTCAGGGTTGGCTCCCTGTGCGGGTGTGCGGTGCGAGGAGGTTGTTCAGGTTGGGTGCCCACCGCCCCCGTATTCGTGGGGCTGGGCACGGCTCCGCTCCCGGCAGGTGGCGCCCGGTGTCCCTGGATCCCTGTGGCCGCGTGGTGTTGTGGTGGGTGTTGTTGTGCCGACCGTTTGGATGCAGGATCTTGTCGGGGGCTCTGTGGCGTGCCGGCCCTCGATGGTGCCGGAGCGTCCGTAGTCCGCGTTGCGTCGGCGGCGCGCTGTTGGCTTGGTGTGGCGACGGATGTTGGGGGCGGAGGTGGATGGGCCGGAGGACGTGGAGGCCGTTGCGGCCGACGGTGCCCGGGCGCGTACATTCGTGGCCCTAGTTGCTGTTGTGGCGCGGGATCGGGGCGGGGGGGTGGTGATGGTCGCGGTTCTCAGGGAGGAGGAGGAGGAGCTGTGGTTCTGGGCACCTCCGGCCATCATCCTGGCCACTGCCGCATTGCCGTACGTGCCCGGCTGCGGCGGCGGGACGTGCGGCTGTTGGGCACGCTGTGCCAGTGGTTGGAGGCTGCGTGGGAGGGGTATGCCCCTCCATGTGAGATAGGCCGCCATCAGCCTCTCGGTTGACCCCGCGTTCTTGGCCCCGCTGCGGTGGAAGAAATCCCCCCATTCGCCGCCATGGGCGCCGTGGACGATTCCCATCGCCCATTCCGCGTCCCCCACCAGCCAGCCGAAGGCGAACGAGAGGCGGGTGGTGAGGGTGACGACGGTGGTGCGGTAGTTATTGAAGTTTATGGGGGTGAAGTAGCCCCAACTGTCTGGCAGATTGCCAATGAGGGGTAGACTGCCCCGTGGCGCGTCGTCGTAACGTTCGTTGTCGGAGACCTAAGTCGTGGGGTCCGCCCCCTCGACCGGCAGCGCCCAGGTTGGTGCGCGCCAGGGGGGGTGGGGGGGTGGTGTCGTCGGGGCCTCGTCGGTGAGGACGTCCAACCACTCAACGTCGGGGGTGTCCCCCCCCGCGCCATTGTTCCGACGTTTTGCTGGATCAGGGTGCGCAGTGTGTGGAGCGTGAGTTTTTTGGCTTGCGTTTCGCGCGGCGGCGGAGCTGTGCAGAGTCAATGCGGTCGCCGGAAAAATTGGGCATGACCACAAGTTCGCGATGCACGGGCTGCAGAACCAGTGCAGCTGCTCGGTGCCAGCGCAGCCGAGGTCATGCCCACGGATCGGATTGCCGTTTTCGTCGTTCACCTCCCAGCAGACTCAACACGGGTTTCCCGGCCGCGGATGCGGAGCTTCACCTTCGGGCATCCTGAGGAGAGGTATTGTTTGCGGGACGATGGGGCCTCTATACGGGAGGGAGTGCGCGCGCTCCGGTGTAGTGCGGCGTGGTGGGTGGCGCGACGGCGGTTGCCGCATGCCCGTGTGTGTGGTTAGTCGCTGGGCTGTGCATGTTGGTAGTGGATTAGGAGGTTGTAATACATACGGCGGTCGTGGGTGGTTTGTTGTGCTTCTTGTGCGTACACCTGGACGCGGTGCTGTAACTGTTTGTCCGCTCTCTTGACGGCGGTGAGTTGCATGTGACGTATTGTGGTCCTAGTTTCTGGGGCGTGGTCGGTGATGACCCTGTAGAGTTGGAGTGGCACTGCTATGGGTGTGCTCCACATCGAACACAGGACCTTATGGTCCAACTCCAGAAATACTACCGACTAGGAGAATCGACTGGACCTTATGCGTACAACGCCGTCGCACCAGGTGCCCCCATCGACCTAGTCCTGCTGGCGACGATTTACCAAACTGGCCCTGGACAAATCAGGTACTACTACTTTGATAAGGAGATTCGACGAGTTGCCCGTCTTCACTCGACCAGTGTGGAGTACATCAACCTCTTTCCTTTCGAGGACGTGGCTGATTTGGGTCGACTTCTGGGTACTTCGAAATACCTCATGTCCACTTTCGAAAGCGGAAACGAAGATGGACGACATTGACGTTGAGCGGTCCCGTTCCAAAGGGATGTTTTCGTTGATGAACGGGAGGAGCTAGATTCCAGCAATTCGCCCGCGAGCGACCCATTCCACCCGGACCCTGTTGACCACTGGTTTTTGCCGGCGGATTCGAACGTCTATCGGCATGACTTCGACATCCCGTTCTTCAAGTACCTTACGCCGATCCATGACGACCTCAAAGCTGCCCATCGACGCAAGGTGAGCTGCCGCGACCAGGTCCTCGAGGCAGTCCTTGTCGAGAAGATTCGAGCCTTGTGACTGCAGAAGCGGTTCGATTCGCTCTGCAGAAAGCTCTCGCCAATGACTGAGGAGGATGGCAAGCTCTACCGGAATGGTAAGCTGCTGGTCCCAGAGTCCCGAGTGCTCGAGCTGTGTGAGGCTTGGCACCACCACATGATGCACCCAGGGGTCAAAGAGCAAGCCCTGCACATGCAGCGCCGGTTGGAGATCGACCAGATCGGTCTCCACAACGCCATCAAGAAGGTCAGGAAGGGTTGCTCGGTCTGTCAGGCCTGCAATCCCGATAACCGGAACGTCAAGGGGGAAGCCCAATGGACTCCGGTACCTGACCAGCCCATGGAGAGCATGGCCATGCACGTCTTCTCCATGCCCGAAGTTCACATAGGCAAGGAGACCTTTGACTGTGTGGTCCTTTGTGTGGACCGCCACAGCGGCTACGTAGTAGCCGTTCCGGCACGCAAAAGGGGGTTGCTTGCCAAGGAAGTAGCAGTCATGATGATTCGTCACTGGCTGACCGTCTTTGACATCCCCCGCACCATTTGCAGTGACCGAGGGCCCCAGTTTACTGGTGGCTGGTTCAAGGCCATGTGTTCCCTCATGGGAATACGTCATGCCAAGAGCGTCGTCTATCTCAGCCGGTCCAATTGCCGGGCTGAAGTGGCTGGAAGGCAGCTGTTCGAGAAGCTACGCAAGATTCACATCACCAATCCACGTCGGAATTGGTTTGAGGAGATGTGGCCCGCTCTGAAGGCCCATCATGACACCCCCACTCCGGGTGGTTTGTCCCCTCACCAGATTCTGTTCGGCAGGGAATCCCTTGGTCGGGGACTTCCCTTGTCTGGTGATGGTATGGCCATGGATGCCAAGGAATTCTTCGCGCGGCAAGAGGCAACGGCGCAGGACATCCGTCACCAGCTCGAGAAGGAGCATGCTGAGCGTCAGAAGTCCGCCCCGAGCTCGACAGCGCAAAAGTTCAGGGTGGGAGACCCGGTGTGGGGGATCAGACCCCGCCCTATGGGCACCCACCGCACCAATACCTGGTTCACACCCGGAGAGGTGGTCCGCAGGATTGGTGAGGACACCTACCGCATCAAGGTGGGTCACGGACAGTTCCGGGAGCGCCACGAGAGTCAGCTCCGTGGGTGGGAACCCGACCTCCCAGGCCAACATGTGTCCCTGGACTATGCCGCACATGAGGATGATTCGGACGAGGACTATGCTGAGCAGGACGACTATACCGTCGAGAAGATCCTGGCCCAGCGTCCGAACGCCTCGGCACCCGGAGGCCTGAAGTTCAAAGTTCGTTGGCGAGGCTATGGGCCGTCCCACGACACCTGGGAACCCGTCTCTTCGTTCGTGCCGCGGATTAACACCCCCTTTATGGACTACATCCGCAAGCACAAGACCAAGATCCATGTCTCGGACTTGGCAGCACTCACCCGGGCGATTGCAGCCAGGGGCGCCTGATCACCGCCCTGAGCTCTCCCCTGATGCAGTTTGAGCACTTGTTTGGTCGACGGATGGTCCCTCACTTGCTTGCTCTCTTCCATCTTCCGGTGACATGCCATCTGAGTGGCCATATACCCCCCCCCTGCTGAATCCAGGGGAGGATGGCCCCTCTCTTCCACTCCTACCTGTCACTCCCCGCCTGCTGAATCCTTGGGAAACCAGGCAGGGCGACTGACCTTGACATTTCCTCAGCTCTTAGGGTCTTGAAGCCTGTACGACGTTGCGCAACGGATGCCGCTGTCATCGGCATTGCGATTTTTGGGTGTGTGGTCTGGTCCCATGGCACTTGCGGGATCCAGACCAGTCTACGTGTGTCTGCAGACTATATATGGCCTGAACTCAGGCGTCTTTCTGTCCACCCTCCTGCATATTCCTTATCCTGACCGGGGCGTGGTTTGGCGCTCTATCCAGAGTGTGTTTACACGCCTATTTACCTGTTTATTGCTTTTTTTTCTGTTCCCCAGGATATGTGCATCTGTATGTTCAGTGTTGTCAGCTCATCACCGAGATATGGACTGTTTTTCCCCCCGAAGGGACACGAATCGGAATACGAAGGCGCCCTGAGTCGCCGTGTACATGCTCTTCCATAAGGTCCAGCCTGGACCAGTACCTAAGTACAGATTCTTCTGTTTGAGTGCCCATGATACCGTGTGCCCTAGTGGCTGTGATGTGCTGAGATCCTGATGGCGCCAGGCGGGAAGCCCAGTTGCCTGACTACACTCCCAGCGGTCCGCCACTGTCAGTCCCAGTGTGAGCCTACCAATTCGCAGACGCACTTGCAGTCGGGTGGCGACCTCCGGTGTCCTGACGTCGGTCAGTCTGCCTGGGAAACTGGTGGTTTGAGGAGTCGACGCCTCCGGCCAGACTGCATGAGGACTTCCTCATGCATGGCCTTTGTGGTAATGGGGCGAGGGAAAAGACGGCCTTGATGCCCGATCCCTTATGGAGGAGCTCATTCGGCTTCACCACTCTGGACTCGCGTCGTGGATATGGACATGGTGCGCCCAAGGAAGGACCCGTGGGGACTGTCCCCCAGACTGCGGCCTTGGGAAGCCTGGGGTAGCCTGATTGATCTTTGTGGTCGCTTTCGACCTGTGGGACCACCTCGGTTGTCGTGTGACGCCTATGTTGGCCGTGTATGCCACTGCCACTGTGGTAGTGACGGTCGCAGCCGGCACCCGGTGCGCCTGGTATGGGTTAACGGGTCCTTTGGATGCCGAACAATCGCCGCCAGGACCCGGGACTTGATACTTGATACTATACTTGCAGTTACTAACAACTACAGCATCGTACCTGTCCTCCTGTGGGAATGTAATGGGCAACCTAACCCGCAAATTGGCCTGCAGTGAGGACGTGACACCCCCTCTCCCTTCAGGCGATGGTCCTGGGTACCCGTTGCCATGCTTGGGTGTTATCGAGCCCCCCCCAGGGTTTGCTCTAAGGAGGGGGGTGAAGCGGTACCCAGAACCTGTGGCCCATGGCCCGGAGGCCTGTGAGCCGTCACACCTGTGCGGAAGTCATTGACACCAGCTGTCAGCGGGATATCCCTGTTCTCTGATCCGCGAAATCTGGAATCCGATTTCTAACCATTAAATCGATGTAGAATTACCATAATTTTATTGTCTTGGTCGATTTTCGGTCTGAAATTGGTGAAATACCCGATTTCTACCGCGATTTCGAATTGTTGTGAAATCGCCGCCTGTTGTCGCCAGTTCGCGCGCTTTTGTCACTTCTGGGTGGCGAGTTTTGTGAGGGATTTTTCTCGAGTACCTTTGAGGATCTAAGAGAACTTAAGGGCTGGATCTAGAGGATTTTTCTTGTACTTTCATCTGGTGTGTTCACCAGAATTTTTCGTCGTTGCGTCTGAGAGAAAATCAGCGCGCAAGCTTTTCCGTCAATCGCTCGAACTCATGGTTCTCAAGTACCATGAGTGTGGACAGAACCCTACATCCCCCCCCTATGCCTCTCATCCATGCCCCTTTCACATGGGCATATCACTTTGAATAGGGAAGAGGGCAATAGGGATGTTTTAGGCAGCCTATGGGTTTCGCAAACCCAAGTCGTTTGCGTGCGCAAACGCTAACTTTGTGACCTTGTGAGCGTGAACGCTAATAGCCGAACACAATGCTCACAAGACCAAAAGCCCTAGGCCATTTTCGTTTTTCGAGCCAACTCAACGATGGCTCCACGCAATTCAATGCGTACCAAAACTCGTTTTTTGAGAAAGGGCAAATTTTAGTCGAAAATTAGGCCAAAATGGCCAAACCCCGGAGGCTCGTACTCGAAGCCTATGGGGAGTTGAGCCTCGAACCAAGACAATATGCAAAGTAGAGACCAGGAAGGACATCGTGGATGGCTTGGTTGATTTTTACAACCTTGTGTTCTATTTTGTATAATGTCGCCTTGTGAGCACGCGTGCCATACTGCCTCTTTGCACAGGCGCTCATATGCAAGCCCTAACGACACGAGTGGGCGGAGACAATCTAACCATACTGGGCATATTTGAAGGCACCTACTATGGGCCTACTCCAAAAATGTTTACTCATATTTTTGCTCCTCAATGACCCAAAGATATGTACATACCAATATCGCCGATATATGCACTTTTTCCCATAAATAGTGTGCTTCAAGGATTGGGGTGTTAAAAATGCTTCCATTATGCTTTGAACCCCAACCCTTGTTGCAAAAGGGAAGCAAAGCTTCGGTTTGCATCCATGCAAAAGCCCGAGGATTCTTTCTCTTGTGATATCGAGATACGATTTTTCGAGTGACTACTTTTGGGTGAATTTTGGCCGTTTTGCCCAGAATGGCCACAAACCCCTTCTCCCCCTGATCACACCCCGAAGGTTGCGTGCGCCACTTGACCAAGGGTAAGGGCAATTCGGAGAGGGCACATAAACCCGCATCGAATGGGGTCTTTCCCCATGTGGCGTCTCCTCTTGAAGGGAGAGTTGTGAGTCACCAAATTTGGGGTATGTTGCCATTCTGCCCCATTTGTGTGTCACTTTTCCTCCAATGGGGAAAAAAGCTAGAGGCAACCATGAGGGTTGGCAAGTGGCATATATTGGGACCTAAGTCCCATGTGTCTATAGCACTTTTGGTTGGAAGGATCTTCGCCGTGGCCATGGAGATATGGAATCATGAGTGCGGGCCATTTTGGCCAAATTTCGCTGTTTTTGCCATTGTATGCCATATTGGAACTACCATATCTCCATGGGGCACGAGATCTGGCCAGGAAGAAATGGCGAATATTGTAGCATATGACCAAGGGTTGAACGCCATTGAGTTTCGTATTTGCTCCTCTGGCTCATCCGGAGTTATTCAACTTTTGGTGCGATCCATGATCCCCCCCTTTGCACCGCATGCTGCTTTCTGCCCCATCCGCGTGTTCATCCCCTTGATGAACAGCAAGCAGCCAGTGTGACAGCAAGCCAAATCCCAAGGCATGGGACCAAAGGGGATATCAAGGGTCGTGAGTCAAGATTTGGCGCGACGAGATCGCCAAGGTTTCCTACCCTGGACGGTCGCCCGAGACGGCCGATTTTGCCATTTTGGCAATTGTGGACTTAATTTGGATTGTCACCACGCCGAGTGGCATTCAGATCCTTGAGAGGCAAAGGCATGGGAGTCTCCGTTGGACTCCAGGTGGATCGCGTGTGGAATGGCAGATCGGATCTCCAAGCCGGCGTGGAGATATACTATCGGGGACACCTTCGATTTTGGCTCATTTTGAGCAGCCAAAATGACCCCCTTTTGGGACCCCCAATTTCAGCCCCCCGTGTGGTCAATTGGCGGCCCCATATCTCTATGCCCATGATGAGTCCGGACCTATATCCAAGTTGTGCACTCAGATGGAGTTCCTGGGTTCTGCCCCGTATCCTGTGGGCCGTTGGCCTTGCCTTGGTCGGGCGAATCACCCGTGAGAATGAGGCGAATTTTGGTGATTTTGGCATCATGATCCCACTTGACGAACCCGTGGTGCCCTGATGCCGAAAGCTCAGAGGGAACCAGATTGGGTGAGGGCTCCAGGAAATTCGTACTCGAAGGGCATAGGGTCAGTTGCCTCGTCCCCACCTCTGGCGGGTCCGGACGAGGGGTCAATTTTGGAGTTTTTCGAGCTAACGTCAGTTTGGGCTGAAGCAGCCCATTTTCAGCTACCGACTCCTAGGGGATAATGGCAGGGCCTTATCTCTGGCTCAAAGAGGAGTTCAGACCTGCCGTTAAGGGAGCAGAGGGAGCCACTGTTGGTTGGCCTTGGAGCTCCTTGGTTCCCAGGAACTCACCTGTGGCTGGGCCGGACACCCTCCCCTATTGGCAGGGTTTCAGGGTCCGGACTGAGCAGGGCATGGGTTGTGTTTGAGCCCCCGCCCCTGCCAGCCACTGAGAGGGTCGGACCTGGGATTGGGATACGAGTTGGGAGTGGATGTCAATTGTCCTGTGATGCCCTTACCCCAGTCCAGTCTTAACCCCATGTTTACATATCCTGATGTGTTGCTGTACATACTTTTGTTCCCTTGTTTCACAGTGGCAAGGATCCTGAAACGCTTTGTCACATGACACGAGCATGAGGATGCCCCTGTGAGCGCAGTGCTTTGCCTGCCTGCTTGCTTGCGCGTGTCCGCCGCAGCGTCCCGTGGCCAGGCCCCCCACGGGAACGCGTCAGGACCGTGAAGTAAGCAGCCATCGGATGCGGACTGCCAGGGTGAGCTGCTCCCCTGCGGTAAGCCTGGGGATCCATAGGCCCAGGTCTTGGGCCGCCGCCTGTTCCGCTTGGTCGCTGGGGCGGCTGGCGTCGCCCTCCAAGCGTGCGTAGTCCAGATGTCCCCATCCCCAGGGCGGGGCGGTCCGCGGCGGTGGGCCGGTAGGCTTGCTAGCGGTGTTAGTGCCCGCTTCCACGCGGGCCCCACTTCCTGGGGCACCGCATTTGTCCGTGGTCTGGTCTGCTGCTCCGCTCGCGGCCGCGTGCCCGTCACCCGCAGCGGTAGCATGCCCGGTGTGCCCCAGGGCGGTGTAATTGCGCTGGAGTTGTGCCTGGCGTGGCATCGTGAGGGGTATGTTCTCCGCATGGTCGCGTCGTTGCTCCGGGCGGACGCGTGGTGCCGCCGGCGTTGGGACCTTGTAGGGGTCACCCGTGCAGGACTCCATGAAGGCATCGAAAGAGTCTTCGTCCAATTGTGTCCGCTGGGCGATGTTTCCCTGCCAGCCGCGCGCTGGGGCGTGTCGGGTGTGGTTTCCCGGGTCTCTGACTTCGCGCGGGTTTCCGGAGGGTCCCGTGGCGGCGCCTCCCCCGGCACGCTTGCGTCGGCGTGATGCGCTGGGTTCGCCCAGGGGGCAGCGCCAGCGCCACCTGCGGGTTGCGCTGCATGGGCTGATGGTGGGCGGAGGCCGTCCTCACACTCGACGTCCGGCATTGGTCCTTCAGGTTCCGTATCAGGTTGGCCAGCGGTCGATGCCTCGCCGCTTCCGTGTGCCGCCATGTTTGGTGGGTCGGCATGCTGCATTGCTGGCCGGTCCGCTCCCCCGCCAGGTTCCCCCACTGGTGTTGGTGTTGCTGTCCGTTGTGGGGGTCCCCGCATTTTTTCTGCGTCCACCGTGGGCTCCTCGCGTTGCGGTTGGGTTGGTGGTGCGGGCGGCGCGGCTGCATCGTCCGCCGGTTGCGCCGCCTCTCCGCCGTGGTATTCCGACACGGGCGGCGGCCCGGGTCGGCTTCCCGGGCCTGCGGACAGCGGGGCGTCAGCCGGGACGGTGGTGCTTGCCGGGTCTGGGCCGGGGTCCGGGCGGGGGGCCGGGCGACCGGGAGATGACGGTTCTGCGGGCCGTACCGTCGGCCCTGCTGGTGGGGCGTGGTGTCGCTGGGACGCCAGTTTGGCGTGTGTCGTGGCCGGCAGGTCCCCCGGGGCCGCCGTGCTGGACGTTGCCGGAGCCTGGGGGTTTGGGCCCTCGGTGGGGTCATGGACGTGGGGGCGCACGGTGTCGGAGGGCCGGGTGGTGGCGATGTCGGTCGGGGTAGCAGCATGTGCCTGCGTGGGGCGGTCTTCGGGCGGCGCGTATGCTGGGCCCGCTGTATGCCGGTCAGGTGCGCCATGGCGCGGGCGGGGCTCCCGGTGGGCCTGTGTTGCTGCTGCCTGGCTGGCTGCCGGCTGGTGACCGTGTGCGGACGCGCCGGGTGGTGTTTGGGGTTGCGGGCTTCCCGTGGGGCTCAGGGTTGGCTCCCTGTGCGGGTGTGCGGTGCGAGGAGGTTGTTCAGGTTGGGTGCCCACCGCCCCCGTATTCGTGGGGCTGGGCATGGCTCCGCTCCCGGCAGGTGGCGCCCGGTGTCCCTGGATCCCTGTGGCCGCGTGGTGTTGTGGTGGGTGTTGTTGTGCCGACCGTTTGGATGCAGGATCTTGTCGGGGGCTCTGTGGCGTGCCGGCCCTCGATGGTGCCGGAGCGTCCGTAGTCCGCGTTGCGTCGGCGACGCGCTGTTGGCTTGGTGTGGCGACGGATGTTGGGGGCGGAGGTGGATGGGCCGGAGGACGTGGAGGCCGTTGCGGCCGACGGTGCCCGGGCGCGTACATTCGTGGCCCTAGTTGCTGTTGTGGCGCGGGATCGGGGCGGGGGGGTGGTGATGGTCGCGGTTCTCAGGGAGGAGGAGGAGGAGCTGTGGTTCTGGGCACCTCCGGCCATCATCCTGGCCACTGCCGCATTGCCGTACGTGCCCGGCTGCGGCGGCGGGACGTGCGGCTGTTGGGCACGCTGTGCCAGTGGTTGGAGGCTGCGTGGGAGGGGTATGCCCCTCCATGTGAGATAGGCCGCCATCAGCCTCTCGGTTGACCCCGCGTTCTTGGCCCCACTGCGGTGGAAGAAATCCCCCAATTCGCCGCCATGGGCGCCGCGGACGATTCCCATCGCCCATTCCGCGTCCCCCACCAGCCAGCCGAAGGCGAACGAGAGGCGGGTGGTGAGGGTGACGACGGTGGTGCGGTAGTTATTGAAGTTTATGGGGGTGAAGTAGCCCCAACTGTCTGGCAGATTGCCAATGAGGGGTAGACTGCCCCGTGGCGCGTCGTCGTAACGTTCGTTGTCGGAGACCTAAGTCGTGGGGTCCGCCCCCTCGACCGGCAGCGCCCAGGTTGGTGCGCGCCAGGGGGGGTGGGGGGGTGGTGTCGTCGGGGCCTCGTCGGTGAGGACGTCCAACCACTCAACGTCGGGGGTGTCCCCCCCCGCGCCATTGTTCCGACGTTTTGCTGGATCAGGGTGCGCAGTGTGTGGAGCGTGAGGTTTTTGGCTTGCGTTTCGCGCGGCGGCGGAGCTGTGCAGAGTCAATGCGGTCGCCGGAAAAATTGGGCATGACCACAAGTTCGCGATGCACGGGCTGCAGAACCAGTGCAGCTGCTCGGTGCCAGCGCAGCCGAGGTCATGCCCACGGATCGGATTGCCGTTTTCGTCGTTCACCTCCCAGCAGACTCAACACGGGTTTCCCGGCCGCGGATGCGGAGCTTCACCTTCGGGCATCCTGAGGAGAGGTATTGTTTGCGGGACGATGGGGCCTCTATACGGGAGGGAGTGTGCGCGCTCCGGTGTAGTGCGGCGTGGTGGGTGGCGCGACGGCAGTTGCCTGGGAGTTGCCGCATGCCCGTGTGTGTGGTTAGTCGCTGGGCTGTGCATGTTGGTAGTGGATTAGGAGGTTGTGGTACATACGGCGGTCGTGGGTGGTTTGTTGTGCTTCTTGTGCGTACACCTGGACGCGGTGCTGTAACTGTTCGTCCGCTCTCTTGACGGCGGTGAGTTGCATGTGACGTATTGTGGTCCTAGTTTCTGGGGCGTGGTCGGTGATGACCCTGTAGAGTTGGAGTGGCACTGCTATGGGTGTGCTCCACATCGAACACAGGACCTTATGGTCCAACTCCAGAAATACTACCGACTAGGAGAATCGACTGGACCTTATGCGTACAACGCCGTCGCACCAGGTGCCCCCATCGACCTAGTCCTGCTGGCGACGATTTACCAAACTGGCCCTGGACAAATCAGGTACTACTACTTTGATAAGGAGATTCGACGAGTTGCCCGTCTTCACTCGACCAGTGTGGAGTACATCAACCTCTTTCCTTTCGAGGACGTGGCTGATTTGGGTCGACGTCTGGGTACTTCGAAATACCTCATGTCCACTTTCGAAAGCGGAAACGAAGATGGACGACATTGACGTTGAGCGGTCCCGTTCCAAAGGGATGTTTTCGTTGATGAACGGGAGGAGCTAGATTCCAGCAATTCGCCCGCGAGCGACCCATTCCACCCGGACCCTGTTGACCACTGGTTTTTGCCGGCGGATTCGAACGTCTATCGGCATGACTTCGACATCCCGTTCTTCAAGTACCTTACGCCGATCCATGACGACCTCAAAGCTGCCCATCGACGCAAGGTGAGCTGCCGCGACCAGGTCCTCGAGGCAGTCCTTGTCGAGAAGATTCGAGCCTTGTGACTGCAGAAGCGGTTCGATTCGCTCTGCAGAAAGCTCTCGCCAATGGCCAGTATGTGCATCAACACCTCGGTTGACTCCAAGCAAACTTCCGAACCAGCAGCCTCGAGATCATTGACCGATATGCACTCGGCCCTGGAGTCGACGACGTCAGTGTCATCATCGTTGTTTGGAGAGTTTCGATTGCCAACACACCGTGGTGGCGAGTCGATACGCGAACTGGTCAGTTCTACCACAGCATGGCCGCTGGTACTGGGTGGAAGCAAACCTATCGATGGTCCACCGGTCGACATGACGCGTTCTCCTTCGAGACCACCAATCCAATGGATTTGTGCAACGACGACATTTGAACACCGTCGAATCTTTGGGATTTTTATTCGACCAAGGCACAACACAACGAACCGAAACCCAAACACGCCGGAACAGCACACCCCACCAAGGGGGGGGGCCACAAACAAACACGGCACGCCCCAACAGGGGGGGGGGGGGCAGGGCACGCACCAGCACAGCACTAACCCCGGCCAGGCAAACAGCACAGACAACCGACACCCGACAACGCCGGCCGTGCGGCGGCGGAGGCAACAGCGAACCAACAAAACAAGCCGAGCATCCAGCCGGCTACAACACCACGAACCAAAGCCCGAACACGCCCACACAGCATGCCCCTCCAAGGGGGGGGCCACGCACAAACACGGCACGCCCCAACAGGGGGGGGGGGCACGCACCAGCACAGCACCAACCCTGGCCAAGCCAACAACACAACCGCAACCAAAACCCACCGAACAGAAGACGACAACCCAAACCAAACACCACCACCGCGGGAGGCGGGCACCAACACAGCACGCCCCAGCAAGAGGGGGGCCACGCACCAACACAGCACGCCCCATCATGAGGGGGGCCACAAACCAACGCAGCACGCCCCACCAGAGGGGGGGGGGGCACGCACCAGCACAGCACCAACCCCGGCCCGGCAAACACCACAGACAACCAACAGCCGACAACGCCGGCCGTACGGCGGCGGAGACAACAGCGAACCAACAAAACAAGCCGAGCATCCAGCCGGCTACAACACCACGAACCAAAACCCAAACACGGCGACACAGCACGCCCCACCAAGGGGGGGGGCATGCACAAACAGGGCACGCCCCAACAGGGGAGGGGGCACGCACCAGCACAACACCAACCCCGGCCAAGCCAACAACACAACCGCAACCACAACCCACCCAACAGATGACGACAACCCAAGCCAAACACAGCACGCCCCACGGAGAGGGCGGCCACGCACCAACACAGCACGCCCCACCATGGGGAGGCCACAAACCAACGCAGCACGCCCCACCACGGGGGGGGGGCACACACCAGGACAGCACGCCCGACCGTGGGGGGGGGGACGCACAAGCACAGCACACCCCAACAAGGGGGGGAGACACGCACCAGCACGGCACCAACCCCGGCCAGGCAAACAACACAACCGCAAACGCAACCCAACAGACGACGACAACACCACCACACCACGCCCCTACCGCGGCCGACGGGCACGAACACAGCACGCCCCACCATGAGGGGGGCCACACACCTACACAGCACGCCCCACCAAGAGGGGGACCACAAACCAACGCAGCACGCCCCACCATGGGGGGGGCCACACACCAACACAGCACGCCCCACCGTGGGGGGGGGCACGCACCAACACAGCACGCCCCACCATGAGGGGGGCCGCGCAGCAGCACAGAACCTACCCCGGCCAGGCGATCAACACGACCACAACCGCAACCCAACCGCCAACCAAACCCACCCGAACACGCCAACCGTAAGGCGGCGAAGACAACACCGAACAAACAAAACAAGCCGCGCATGGCGCCGGCTAAAACACCACCACAAGCACCACCAACCCGAATCCAACGACGCCGGCCGCCGGGCGGCACACACGACGACAACCCAAGCCAAGGACCACCACACCACGCACAACCACCGCGGCGGACAAATACCAACACAGCACGCCCCACCATCAGGGGGGCCACGCACCGGCACAGCACGCCCCACCATGAGGGGGGCCACACAACAAAGCAGCACGGCCGACCATGCGGCGGGCCGCACGCCAGCACAGCACGCCTCACCTTGGGAGGGGCCACACACCGACACAGCACGCCCCACAGTGGGCGGGGGGCGCGCACCAACACAGCGCGCCCTACCATAGGGGGGCCCACGCACCAACGCAGCAAACCCCACCAAGAGGGGGGCCTGGGTAATACCTTGTTCCTGTTGTGTGATTGACTGTTTTGGTCGGTCGTTTACTTCTACCGCTTCCTGAGGCCAGTCCCCTGTCCTTGCCTGATTCTCGTCGGGGACCGTTAGTTGATTTTGCCAAACACGTCAAAGACCGGAACATGAGCCCAGCCCTGGCTTATGCTCAGGTAATGTGAGGTTGTCATAGATCACTGCTGCAGGGTTTCCGTGAACGGCCAAATTGTCCGCTGTTGGACTAGGGCCTCCAGCATGTACCTGCTCGGGGTAAGGCAACCCCTGGCAAGGGTTGAAGGGGTGACCACCCTTCCCCAGTTTGCATGTAACCCCAGTCCCTAATTGGCCTGGTGATTCGTCATCTAAGTTTACTTGTTCTGTTAATTACTCAAGAGGTCACCTTGAGTGTCTCTCGATGATTTTTCATTCTCAAGTTTTTTCAGTCCTGTACGCCCGTTGTTTCCTTATGTCTGCCATCCTACTTGAGCTGTCTTCCTGATTTATTCTTGTTGGTTCAAATGTTTCTTTGGCAGTGAATGGCAGTGAGCATGACTTTGGCTTTGCCCCCTTTCTTTAACATTACCAGGTAAACCCGGAAACCCGCAGTGGAGAAGGGACCTGTTTCGTCTGTTGGCCGACACTTTACAGGATGCGTTTCCAAGTTAAATGATACCTCTGCTAACCTTAGTCCTACAAGGGGTAATGACAACCATCAATAAATAAGATGGTTTTTGACACCCCCCTTTCTGACTCATTCGTGCATGACGATGTCATGAAAGCCATCAATGACTGAAATGGTGCGTGACGCGCTCTGCCAATGTTTGGGGTTCCATGTTACAGCCAAGGCGTGCACCACTGAGTCCCCCTACGTCAGAATGAACCGGACCTGCTGCCAGCTCTGAATTGATGAGCAGGATCCGTGTTGTTAAACCCAGGTGATGACCCCAGTCCTCTGGAGCAAGCACGACCCAAGTCCTCTCCCTGGTGCATCCCCTACACGCCGCCCAAGCTGCGTTGACCTCTGGGCGATGTTACCTGTTGCAATATGCAGGTATTACTTCTGCAGGCACAGAGAGAGCTAGCGGATTCTGGAGAGGAGAGTCGAGCTTGCCTGCCATGCATTGACGCAGCAATCCCCGGGAGGGGGAAAATGTCGTAGAAACCACCTTGGCGAGTATCCCCCGGATGTTGGGTAAGCGTTAGTAAACCCAACAGCAAGTTTGCCGCATGGAACCTCCCCCGTGAATTTGCCGTCAGTAAACCCTTTGTTATCTGGAGATGAGTTGTAGCGGTGTACAGCTTCAGGTGGATATTTCTTTGCTCATAGGCTGAGGTACTTACTTCACCAGAGCTGTGTTGTCCTGCTGGTTTACGTTGAGGCCCTCAGTGTGATCCGCCTGCTGTAGGGTGTATGGTAACTGACTTACCTCGGATAGTCCATTCGTCTTTGGGATTAACATGTATCGACTCTGTGCTGTGTGCCAGATGCCTACAGCAGGTTTACCCCCATGGGGCAGCCCGCTTACTCTTCTTCTTGAGGGTACTTGGAGCCCTGCTGCTCGTTGGTAGGCTCGTTTGTTTTTACTGGAGAGGGGATCAGGACGTCAGGGGTACAGTGAGTACGGATCCGACCGCGACGGGCGGGAGAAAATATTCCTTTACCCGCAATGTGAAGAGCTCCACAAGGGGGAATAAGCTAGTCTTGTATCCATAAGCTGGTTCTGTACGGTCGTGTAGTAATCCGCCCCTGTATACTGTCTTTGGTGCTGTCTTAGTTCTGATTTTCTGTGCTGACCTGAACAGCGAAGATTGAATTTACTCGGTGTTGAAGGTAGAGATGATGGAAGGAAGGATAAGCCAGGATTCAGGGCTGCGACTGAAGTTTCTTGAGTGATTTTGGATCGAACTGAATTTTTCTAGGGGTTAAGGTTATCTTTGGAGTTCCCCCTGCGGGGGGGTCTCCTACCTTGTCCTGAGCAGTCCCTGAATTCCATACTGTTACTATTTTTTTGATCCAGCCTTGAGGAAGTTGGCCCTCCGGAGGGAGTGGGATACCTCAGGCGACACCCCCGCGATTTGGGGTAGATAAATTCCTTTCTTGCTTCTGTTTGATTCTGTTTCTTGTGTTCTGCACTTACCCTGTGATGTACTCTGTGTAACCCTTTCTCCTGGACATCCAGGATAACTGTGAATTTCTTTGACAGTACCTAGATGGTCCTGAGATGGTGGATGTACACTACGTTCGCATTTGAGTGTAGCGAACAAAATTTTTGCAATTGGCTCGAATGTTAGGTGTCTGCGCCAATTCTTGGTGTTCGCCTCCTCCCGTTTCCCAGAGAGAAAGTCCTGAGCCCATATTTTTTTTTGCACTGTGCCTCCCAGCTATCCGGGTGGGGGCTCCCGTAAAGGTGATGAACTGTCTGACCATTAGGGTACAGCAGGTGTCTGAACCCACATTCTGTCTGAGTACCTCCTTGTAGAGTAAGAAAAAGTCACTGCCATGTCTTTCTTGGAGGGCTTGATCCAGGCCAAGCCCCCCTTAAAACCCTTTTGCTGATGCTAAGACAAACTTAAGTGTTTTTGTCTCTCTTTTGTTGCCTAAAGTACACTTTCTCAAAGTAACTAGGGTTGTGACCCTAGCCCCCCATGAAGTTCACCCCTACCACTCAACTGAGCGGAGGTACCTTCCTTCATGGAGGATATACCGAAATAAAACAGGCATTTCATGCTTTAGGCCTTGGAGGTTAAGCCTAGTGGTCTCTCACCCCAAGACCCCTATACTCAATTGTTTCTGCCACTTATTGTGGTCCTACTTTGTAACTGTTTCTGAATTCAGTTGCTTGGCCAAGTCACTTTCTGTGTGGTCCTGACATCTATGCCCCACATGCCTAACCAGCACCATTACACCCAAAAGAGTGCACATGAAGTGCCTAATGCAACCTCTGAGGCAAGAGTCAGACCAATTTTCATATAAAATCTTTTGTATTATCCATTTGTGATTGAATCTATGTGTATAAACCTGCTTTGTCTATCTGCAGCCCTTCTGTGTTACACTGGATTCCAAAACCAATCATTGATTCGATCCACATCCTGTCCTTGCTCTACTTGCTGCTTTGGTTGGGGTTTTCAACTACAAAACCCGCAGGAATACATCAAAATATCTAGGGCATAATTCAAGGACATCTTTCCGGTAGCAGAGGCAGTCCCTTGTGACCTTTTGAACCGACCCTGAGAAGAAGTGCAGCACAAAAGCTCAACAACAAGTTCATCATGTCCACGCCAAGCGTCAGGACCTGGCCCATCCGAACTGTCCAAGTGCAAATGGGCAGCATGGCCCACCCAATGGGTGAACCACCTTACCGAGCTCCACATCATCTCAGTGGCGCATCTGGGTCCCAAGGAGATCGAGAACGCAGAAGGGCAGAAGAGAATAAAGGCCTTACCACCGAGGCCTTAGCAGCACACGGTGGAGACAGCTACAGTCACCTCCACAGACGTGTAGCTGCCTCAATATCAAGATCCAATTGTCCAGCTTCATCCTCAACTGCCATTGAAGGACCTGAGGAGTATGAGGAGCTGAGGAAGAAAATGGATGAGTACATCCTACATGAGGAGTATTATAAATCCATTCGTGGGGAAGATGGAGAGGAGCCATTGGCTGTACATGGATCCAGACCACGTACAGACCTAGGGTCCTACGCATACTCTGGTCCTCCGTCCACTGCATCCCTGCCAAGACGACTAAGACCTGAGTATCCAAGACCATGTTGTCCAACCCCAAGGGCTCCCGAAGTGGGCCCAACACGAGTCGAAGAACAACATCATCCAAGGCCAACCTACGGTGCCCTGGATCACACGGCCGAGCTGTTGGCCAAACTCCTGTCTGGATCAGAAGATCCAGATGTGACGGCCCTATCGGAGGCCATTAAGGCTAAGCTGGGTATTGCAGAACCCTTACCCAAGCCAGAGTTGCCCTCTCTCTCTCCAGGACTGAGTACCCTGGCCGAAGATCTCAAGAGATCAAGGGTCTCAAGGCTGTTGCCTAAGGTCACCTGCCCCAGCCCCTTTCACCCCCGTGCCAGGACTGTGCCTATGGCTGATCTACAGGACGTGCCTGTCACAGAGAGTGAGAGAAGAGGGCTGTCAGCCCAGGCCCCTCTTGCCGGCGTGTCGCCTTCAGGCCTAACTCCGGGGGGTGGGAAGACGGGCAGACCAATTGCCCAGGCGAACATCCAGCTGGAACTGCCGGAGTTCGACCCCAAAAATCTGCCTGAATGGGCAGAAGAATTTGCTGAGTTTCTTTTGTTGACTGGCCAATCCCATGTGGATGTGGCCACCAAATGTTCACTGCTAATTCGCTCATGCAAAAAGAAATTTTTGCAAAAACAGGTCAAACAGATTGTGAAAACCTGTTCTACCTGGGCAGAAGTACTCCTGAGGTTAGAGAAAACATTCCCAGTCTATGAGACTGACCTCAGCGTACGCACACAGATCGAGGAGCTACCTATGCTCCCGGAGTTTCCAACCGCTGCGCGAATTTCTGAGTATGTGTGCGACTTGGAGTACTTATTTTCGAGGATGAACGTGGGCTCCTACGGAGCCACTGAGCCCCACCTGTGGCTCATGAGTAAGATCCCCCAGCGTACATGGGATGATTGCCGCTCCACCTCTGAGAGGAAGAGCAGGACCCACTCGTACGATGAACTGGTGGATCTCTTGATTGAGCTAGCTCTTGAGAGAGAGAATGACTCCCACATGGAGAAATTCCTCAAGAAGCATTTGGGACGAGGTGGTACCCCTACCCCCGAACGTGGCGAAGGGAAGGGGCATAGAAATCCCACTAACACCAACCAGGGAGGTGGTAAAGGGAGGGGCAACCTATGTGCCATGAACGAGGTTCAACCTGATGCAGGCACACCCCCCCTGTTCTACTGCCGACCTGTCAATGACAAGGGGGGACCTTGTCATGCCTCAGACTGCGATCTCCGCAGTGGCTGTATGCTGCAGATGAAACGTCAGCAGCACACCAAAGATGGGAAACAGGTGACCCATCAGGACCATTTCAGGTGTACCATCACCTGTGGTTACTGTGGCAAACGTCGTCACTACGAGGACGAATGCCACATCAAGAAACGCGAGAGTGACAAACTCAAGCGTCAGGAGGCGGAGCGCCAGAAGACCCAGACGCCCGCCAGAAATCCCCCGAACGGGGATAAAGATGGTAAAGGAGGTGGCAAAGGGGGAGGCAAAACGGGACCCCCTAACCCCCAGAGGCGCTCATCAGCGCCCGTTGCAACACCCACTCCTGCTGCTACACCCGCTCCCGCAGGTGAGCCCAAGAAACGCCCCCAAGGGGATAACGCTACCCCTGAGGGGAATAATTCCAAGAAGAGGCGCTTGGCCTGGATGGCCAAGTCCCTCATGGCTGCAGGGTTGGATGTGAAATTCCTGATGAGGAATGGGGGGGTGGCTCCGAAGAGGAGGACTTGGTTTTCTGGATCCTCGTGAAAATCGGGGATCACGTTTTTCGAGCGGTGCTTGATACCGGTGCAACACTTTCCATAGTGGCCCGGCGCCTGCTTAAAACTTTCAAGAAAACTAAGACCGTGGCCACAAGAGTAGGGGATGGGCGTACCATCCATTCCTTGGGGGGGGTCGATGTGACCATATGTCTGGGCGACGAAACCGTTACCCAACAATGCAGAGTGTTGGACAATGACGCCTTTGACATCGTCATTGGCACCGACTTTCTAAGAAGAAACCCCCAGGTAAAAATGCTGTCCCTACAGCGTCCTTACTCTTTGCACTGCGACTTTGGCAGTGGGCTATTCTCCGTTCCCTTGGAGCTGTCAGGACGAAAAGAGTCTGGGCTGCGCTACGCAGCCAAGACGAACTATCGTACTGAAAATTACCAACTGGCCCGTCACGTTCTTGAAAATGGACTGGCGGCCCTTCAGGTAAACCTGGATGAGATCCAGGTGGAATTGTTTGCGAGCCAACAACAGCACATCATGCAGTTGTACTGCTCGAAACAACTGAACAATGCTTTCCGTTTCTTCTGGAAAGCAATGGGCCTAGCGTATGCTAACCCTCCCTTCTCCCTGCTCGCGAAGGTTCTAACCAAAATCGCTTATGAGGGAGGAAGGGTTGTTATGTGCACCCCTGACTGGGGTTGCTCTGGTGAACAAGCTTACTGGCGCCGTATGCTAGATAGAATGACCGTGGGAAGAGTGCAACTCCCCGACGGCCCCATCTATGTGCCTGAGGACTCAGACACAGCTATGCAGGCCCCTGAGTGGGCCATTTTCCTGTCCATGGTCGATGGATCTCTCAATCCTGTACCCCTGTGTGACCTAGACCAGGTGCTACTAAAAGAGGTCATGGCCGAAAATCGTGGCCTGACCCTTTCTGATCTCAAAAATCGATCTCCTGAGCACCTATCTGCCACACTTACAGGGTGTGAGTGTTCTGATGACTATCTGGAACCTGCAGCTGTAAAAGAGGATGCTGACGACCAACTGTCTGAGATCGCCAGCACTATCCCCTCTGTTGATCCCAGCTGTGTTGACCTAAAACATAGTGCTTTCCTAGCCCAGCTGTTGCTAGAGGAGGTGGATCTAGAGTCAACCTCTGAACCCGCTTCCCCTGTTGGGAAGCCAGTGCTACACATGCAGCCTGTGCACATAGGTGAACCCGTGGCCCGGAGTACTGATGCTCTGGCGCGGCCTGCTGCTAATAACATGCCATTGTCTGAGCATGACACTCAAGAACTCCGGCGGCTGTTGTACCTGAAGGCCGAAGGTATTGAGCGCCAAGAGCGGCTGCAATACCTCAGACAGACCTGGAAATGCTCCATCTGGTCTGAGGAGGACGATGAGTCCTATACGCTGCCTGATCCTGAGATACCTCTAGTGTATTCTCTACACTATGGGGAGCAATGTCCCCCTGAGTGGGACGATGGTACTGTGCCTGCCGAAACTGCTGATCGGCAGAAAAAGAAGGAACATGGAAAAAGCAACCTCCATGCTGAGGAGGATTTCCTTGAGAAACTCGAGAGTCTTAACCTTGACCCCCGCCTGAAGAAACTGCTGATAACCTATGAGGAGGTGTTCGGCGCCTTGCCGCCTCCCCTTTCTTGTAAAAAACTGGTCCAGATGGACCTGAAATTGAAACCAGAATTTGAAAAGACGCGAGTGAGGCGTCGACCCTATCCCGCTCCACAGGAACAGGTTGAAGAAATCAAGCGCCAGATCCAAGAATGCATTGATGCTGGCCTCGTTGAAGAGTATAAACACGGGGACTATCCCCATCACTGCAGCCCCTGTTTCCTTGTTGCTAAACCAGGGTCGACTGCCCTACGTCTTGTTGTAGACTATGGTGAGGTCAACAAGAAAACCCAGAATCACTCAGGGAGTATTCCTAACATGGAAAACACCCTGGAGCGTATTGCCAAATGCAGGTATAAGACCAAAATGGACAAACGCTCTGGTTTCTGGCAGGTTGACCTAACCGCCGCAGCTCAGGAGCTGCTGGCCTTTATAACCCCTAAGGGTCGTGTCTTCAAGTGGAAGGTAATGCCTTTCGGGGTGGCTAATGCCCCAGCGCTCTTCCAGGAGCTTATGAACAAAATTTTGTACATACTGAGGCGCAGGCCTCTAGTACAAGAGTTGATTTCTCGGGGTGCAGAAATGGAGGCTCACATCGACGACGTGAGTTTGGGTACTAATACCAAAGAGGACCACGTCCTTCTCCTCCGTGTATTTTTCATTGTCTGTGAAGAAAACCATCTCCGAATCAAACTCGAAAAATGCGAGTTTAGGAAAGAGGAGATGGAGTATTTGTGTTTCGACGTGGGGTATGGCTGGTGGAAACCAGCCGCGTCTAAGATGCAGCCCCTACAGGACATGCAGATTCGCGATGACCCTAAGAAGGGTCTACACGATGTGAGGAGTTTTGTGGGCGCCTGTAGTTTCTATCGGCGTCACATCCACAATTTTACTTACTCCTCTGCACCCCTCACTGACCTGATCAAGAAAACTACTCCCTGGAGGTGGACCTCCAGAGAGGAAGAGTGTTTCCAGGAGTTGAAGAAGAAGATTGCCTCCTCCAACTGAATGGGAGTGCCCCGCCCTGAGGGCGAGATAGTCCTGATCACTGATGCCAGTGATGTAGGGGGAGGTGGTACGATCTACCAATGGCAGGAGCTTAACCCCGCTGAACTAACCCACTGCCATTATCGTACTACTGGACTGAACCGTGATGGTTCGTTGAAACATGACCATCCTACCAGTGAGTGGCGACTGGTGCCACTGGGACACTGGAATTGGAAATGGAACCAAGCGCGTTCCAACTACAGCACCTATGACCAGGAACTCCTGGCCGGTATGTTGGTGCTATCGTCACAATCCTGACTCCTGGGATCTAACCCTATTGTCTGGCTGTGTGACCAGGAGCCTGTGAAGTCTTTTCAGAAGGGCCCACCACCAGAAAAAGCAAAGCTAAAGCGGTGGTGGACTTACCTGAGCCAGTTCAGGCTGACAGTGCATCATATCCCCGGGATTAAGAATGAACTGTCTGACTATATATCGCGCAGCAACTCCGATGCGCTTATTGGTGAGAGCTCTGAGGCGCTCCCCAAGGAGGCTTTCCAGCGTATGGATGTCCAGCTTGACCTGTTCATGCGCACTGCTGGAATCCTGGAGGGTTGGAGTCTAACCGACTATCAGTCAGAGTATGAAGAAATTCTCTAAACCCTCAGCACTGGTCTCGAACCCCGTGTCATTGACGGGCACCAGTGGTATAAAAACAATCAGTACCTCTTCTACGAGGACCGAATTGTGGTGCCTGAGGCACGACTGGATGGGTGCCTACAGTGGTCCCATCTCAGTTCTGGTCACACTGGCGCTAATCGCTCAGTGGACTTCTTCCGTGAGTGTTTCTACTCTAGTCTAACCCTGACTGAACTGAGGTCGCGTATGCAGACCATTGTGGATGCTTGTGGCTGTCATGCCAGCAAGCAGAGCGACAGTAGGGATAGGGGCCTGATCTCCAGCTTACCCATACCCTATTGTGCTAACTCTCTACTCTACGTGGATTACACCCACGGCCTACCACGCTTTGGCGGCTATGATAGTTGCCTCGTGGTCACCTGTGGTCTATCTCGTTTCACCCGTGTGTTCCCTTGCAATAAGAAAATCACAGGTGAGCAGACTGTGAAAATGTTGGTCGAACAATGGTTCGAACCCTATGGAGCACCTAAGCAGGTGCACTCTGATGAGGATGTACGCATCCGCAGTGACACTGGGTGGTACAAACGAGTGCTAAATGCCCTCGACGTCGAGGTAACCACAGGTGTGCCCTATACCCACACGTCTAACCCTCTCTGTGAGACACAGAACCGTGTGGTGGAGCAAAACTTAACAATCCTGATGAAACAGGAGCGCACCAAGGACTGGGTACGCCTAGTGCCCTGGGCAGTGCTGTCCATGAACTCACAGCGGAGCTCTTCTACGGGTTTCACCCCCCACGAACTGTTCCATGGAGGACGACCTGCTTGGTTCTTCAAAACCCCCTTTCCTGAGGACTTCAAGAGCCCTGTGGGAGATTGGCTGGAACACAAGCAGTCTCTGGCTAACCAGGCTGGTACTAACCTGAGGCACATTCCTGACCGTGAACAGAGCCGACGGAACCGCCTACGGCGACCTGCCAGTTTCAAGGTTGGTGACCTTGTTTTGGTACACCATTCACGCCTACCCTCCTGGCCACGTAACTGCCTACAGGACCCTTACTTTGGACCCTATCGTATCATCAGGATAGATGGATCCAGGATCCATGTCAGGTGCAGTCCACGTCTAGGTGGTGAACTGCTGTGTGCACCTAAGCAGTTGAGGCACTATCACTCCCCTGACGACTTGTCTTGGGATGAGTGGCGCCTCAGCGACAGTGAGATTGAACGTATAGACCTAGAGAACGCTGCCAGTCCAGAGGAGGCAGACGAACTCGAAGAGATGACTGCCGATGAGATGGCAGTCGATGGCTACTACGTGGTTGCAGGTATTGCTCGCCACGAGTATAAACAGGGCTGGAAATTCCTTACCCTGTGGGATGGCTATGGGTTGTCTGAGGCGACCTGGGAACCTATGTCAGCCTTCATACAACCAGATGGGAGTATCAACCCCATCTTCCGCACTTACCTCGTTGAGAACGACGAGGGGCAGCTCCTAACCCGTACTGAGACTATGTCCCAGCGTAAGAAGGGAAACTAATCTCCCTGTGTCAGTCTGTGCCCTGCAGACCCATGCCTATGGTTTCCAGCGTGAGCCAGGTGGCCGCTTATCATGATTGCAGCCTCCCAGTGAGTGTGTGCCTTGTTGACCATGTGTTGCATGGGTACTGCCCTAATGTAATGACCTTGGTGAGCCAACGAAGAACGGTGGCTTACTACACCAGGGGGGAATGACAAGCAAGGTGTTATGAGGCAAGGTGTGTCTTCCCTCCTTGGGGACAAGCGATCCCACAGTTAGGACCCCTGACTGGTCCAGACCCATGGGGTTCTACCCTTCCTCACAGGGTTTACCATACCCCTAAGTGTGCTACGTATGTCTGTGTGTGTCTCACTTCTCTCCCCAGCGTGGCTCCCGGAGACCGGGCTTCGCTGACGTCGGACCGAAGGTCCTAATCAGGTACTATTACCACTCCTATGGCGCCCAATTTCTGTGCTGGCGCCTATCCTTGGGGTAAGACGGCAAAAGCCCTACCTACTAGAGGGAAGGGGTGGCCAAGTGTGCTAAGGGCATACAAAACGCCCATTTTTGCTACAGGCCAAAAGCTAACTCACTCCCCTCCCCACGAGGAAAAGCACGCGGGACAGGAGACACCACTACACTACACTCACTAACGCCAGCACCGGCCTTCGAAGGCAGGGTGAGCACTCATCACTTGCACTCAACTCCTGCCAGGCCTGCTGACCCTAACCCCTACACACGCTACTGGGTGCTGCTGTCGAAGGTCACTCAGGCCCTAGTGGCCCTCCTGTGAAAAGGACAAAAGAACACAGCGCTCCTAAGCAGCTGTGGCCTAACAGGGGACGCCACAACGCGTTTCCCCTGCTAGGGCTTGGAGGGAAGGGGTGCTCTCGTTGCGTGCACAGCGCAGATGTTGTTGAAGTCGAACTGTCCTCGCCAGTACTGGCTGAGGCACAGTGATTTGATTTGTGATCAGCGCCCCTGTTTTGCTGGGGCAGAAAAATGGATAGCCGCCGAAGGCAGCTGCTCCGTGCACCACTCACCCTTAACCTCTCCCACCTGTACAACAGAGGCAAATGAAGGGGTGTTTGCGACGGAGGAACCAAGCCACACTTCAGGTATTATACCCTTCTGAGTGTGACCTATAATACACTGTTCGCAAACACGCTGACGGATCAGCTCCCCTGTCAAGCAAGCAAGCTTTAAGAGACTCCTCAGGTTCTCTTAAAGAACGTACCGAGGAGCCTCTGGGTAACCTAACAAGGTTTACCGTGCGCAATTCGCGTGGCCTACCCTTTAATGCATCATGTGCACGCAGGGAAGGGAGGCTGAACCACTGACTCAACCAGGAGGTGAGCTCCTCCTGGGCTAACCTACCTTACTCACCATGCATCGTGTGAATGCCGAGTTCAAACGAACACAAAACGAGCCTAAGCGTTTTAAGCAACCCTACTTCAACGCCACCGCCACACACGAACAAACGCTTTCTTTACTTACCTGTGAAGAAGAAAACAAGGGTGAATTTGGGGTCAGGGAAAGCGTCACAGCGTGTGAATGCCTCGATTAGGCACATGCATAGCGAGCACAGCGCATATTCTAACCCTACGTGCGCGCTGCGCGCTCCATTCGCATCGCATACCTTTCATTCCTGTTTTTACCTGTGCAGAGGGCGAGAGAAGAACACCCGACCCCCCAAGGAGCACAGCGTTGACAACCCTAACGTTTCAACGAAACAACCAACACGAACGCAATGCGTGAGTGTGAGGTGACACTGACATACCTGAGAGATGGGTTGTTGACCTGCTCTGTGGTGTGGGCTGAATTTGAATACTTGACTCTGAAGTTTATAAAAATTTTGATGCAACTGTGCAAAAATTTCCTTTAAAACTTTAAAAACTACGGCTCATACCTTCTTTTCCAAAAGCCGTTTACGCTTGCGCAACCCTTTTCTTGGAGTCCGCTTCCTTTGCGCTTGTCTGCGACTTTGAGTTATGTGTAAAAATGACGATTTCCCGCGTGGTTTCGTCGATTTTTAACGATTTCACTTGCTAAATCGCAACCCCATCCGCTAAACCGCAGGAATCACTCCCTGCTGGTTACATTTTCTTTTTTTTTCAGCTCCTGGAGGTTTGTGTCCTCCATTGGGAGTATTGCTCCGCCCTGGCCCTTGGTCAGGACGTATACTAAAACGCTGTTTATACGGCGATAGCCGTCCGCATTAGAGCGTTCGACTGTACCCTAGTGGGCAAGCATGTGTGCTCTAGGGAGGGAGTCCTGGGTTCAATTCCCACTATCCCCAAACTTTTTCCAAAAGTTTTCGTCGCACGCTGGCGACTTTTGAGGAATGCCCCTTCGAAGGGACATCATTCACGGTACATTACACTGTTTTTCCAGGGTACCTACAGTGTGATAGGCTTCTATGAAGTGATGAGGATGTTTTTGGTAAGTTTAATGCATTTTCTGAGGTAATTTTGGGAATATTTGAGCCTTTTTCCTTGGTCCTACTAGCTTGATCAACTAGTACTCCAGGGGGGAGTAAGAAAACGTCACTGCCATGTCTTTCTTGGAGGGCTTGATCCAGGCCAAGCCCCCCTTAAAACCCTTTTGCTGATGCTAAGACAAACTTAAGTGTTTTTGTCTCTCTTTTGTTGCCTAAAGTACACTTTCTCAAAGTAACTAGGGTTGTGACCCTAGCCCCCCCATGAAGTTCACCCCTACCACTCAACTGAGCGGAGGTACCTTCCTTCATGGAGGATATACCGAAATAAAACAGGCATTTCATGCTTTAGGCCTTGCAGGTTAAGCCTAGTGGTCTCCCACCCCAAGACCCCTATACTCAATTGTTTCTACCACTTATTGTGGTCCTACTTTGTAACTGTTTCTGAATTCAGTTGCTTGGCCAAGTCATTTTCTGTGTGGTCCTGACATCTATGCCCCACATGCCTAACCAGCACCATTACACCCAAAAGAGTGCACATGAAGTGCCTAATGCAACCTCTGAGGCAAAAGTCAGACCAATTTTCATATAAAATCTTTTGTATTATCCATTTGTGATTGAATCTATGTGTATAAACCTGCTTTGTCTATCTGCAGCCCTTCTGTGTTACACTGGATTCCAAAACCAATCATTGATTCGATCCACATCCTGTCCTTGCTCTACTTGCTGCTTTGGTTGGGGTTTTCAACTACAAAACCTGCAGGAATACATCAAAATATCTAGGGCATAATTCAAGGACATCTTTCTTGTAGGTTTTTTACTCTGCCGATATAGTGAGTTGCATTGACTTTGCGTTTGCCAGATTTTCCTGCCTTTTCAGGTGTTTCAGTCCAGACACATATTTTCTGATTTTCCAGCTGACCTGATGAGTCTGGCTGGACCTCTGCCTACCCTATCTGTCGCCCTCTGGGGCAGACTCCAGTGGTGTTCCTCTTCTTTTTCAGTTTTGGACCTGCCAGCAATGTGTCTCTTCCTTGTACGTCCCGTATGCTGTGTACAGTACTGAGGGAAACCAGGGTGGGACTTGACTGCATTTACAGTTTCTGTGGACGTGAAGTCCCTGAGACGCCACCACCCACATGTGTTTGTGTGGTCAGTACTCCAGGTGAATTCAGATTCAGATGTAAAGCCCTGTCGGGTTGTTGTTTGGCTGTGACTGCAAGGTAACACCAGGTGGGACCAGGTGCAATTTCTGTGGTGATGTCTGGGCAGGTTGAATTTGCAGTCTGTAGGAAGTGGGGGGGGGGGTCATTCAACCCCCCAGGCAATTGATGCCTTGCTTGTTCCTTACTGCTACGTATAACCAGAGGGTGTTGTCACCAGGGACTTGTGCCAGACCTGGTGACCTGGTATGCCAGACCTGCCTGCCGTGTCTGCTGACCATGTGCTGTTTCCTCCTCAGCAAATTTTCCGTCTTGAACTGCTCTATGTCAATGGAGAGCTTGTGGGAAGGCGCCCCCTGAGAAACCCCACTTGTGGTGGTGGTCTGGGGGGGAATAAGAAGAAGTTATTTTTCCTATTGGGACGCCTTCTGAAACTATTCCTTCTTTAATTGTGTTTTGTTTTAGACCTGTTGCTGTCTTCGGATCGAGTAAGAAAAAGTGCTTTTCCAATGCTTTGAGGCATACTCTAGTTGTATTAGAGATGCACTGAGCATCCACGCATTTCTATCTTAGTATTGGTCCCACCAAAAGTGGTGATAACACATTTTGACCTATGGAACCAAACACCCAATCAGCATATGGAGTGGACCCCTTAATCCCCTATCAATGTGAGGCAAATCATCTTTTCCTGAGTTGACTGAGAACTGACATATCCAAGGCAGAGCCTATGAATTTATCTATGTTTTTCCATGAATTCTTAGCTGTCCTAGTGGTATGCACCCTAGGGGGCTGGGCACCTCTTTTTGAGAGGTCCTGGGTTCAATTCCCGGCCAGCCTAGCTAAGTAGGAAGATCCCATGTGACATGGCAGTGACCTCATCGCCACATGCCCTGCCACCTCAGCACATATGGGACCCAAAACAAAGAGTGCACATCTCCTGAGATGGCACTATGGAGATAGAGTGACCATGGGGCAGTTTTCCAACTCTTTTCCAAAACATTTCAGCTATCTTGTGAATATGCAATCCGATTTGACCTGAGTTGCAGTTACTGTGAATATCCTGCCACCTTTCACTGTTTACACTGCAGCCCTTCATGCTTTGATCCTGATTCTCTTCTACTGGCATATCTCTGGCTGGGGCTATCCTGGATTGATTGTATTTCAGCAAACAAAAGCTTTTCATCTTCAAAAACAAGCAGCAGGAAGCCCTACAACAGCAGCAAGCAGCAGGAGAGGCACAAACACAGTGTTGAAATCACTATAAACATTTCTGGTAGCAAGAGGCAGACTGTCTCTGCGTACCGGCAGCAACCCCGTGCCGTACAACCAGTGCGCCAATATCAGTCACATATGAGCAGAAGGGCGAACGAAGATGGACACAAAGAAGGAGGACACCGACGTGAAGTCAGCGCCTGAGGCACCAGCAAGGCAGCACCTGGTGAACCTGGACCTGGACCTAGCGCTGTACCTTCGGAGCCCTTACATGGGCCAGTGGACGTGGCTGAGGACTCGTTAGATGGACTCCAGTCGGCCTTCAGGGCCCTCTCAGTCGAGAAGGTGGTCACTCAGCCTGTGAAGAGGAAGAGAGAGAGCGAGAAGGATGCTGGAGACGAAGCAGACGAAGGGGAGGACCAAGGGCAAGACCTGACGAATGACCCTACCTTCAAAGGCGCACCAAGCGCTTCTGGCCTCCACGCATCACCCTCTCCTATAACCACCACACTCCCAATTCCAGACCCAGCCGCTGCAACATCCACTCCCATAACCAACCCACCTATGGTTGAGGGCACAGGCTTTACTGGCATGCCTCCCTACCCCGCTTATGGTATGGGCCCACCTACCACTGCGCTCCCTGAGGCAACTACTGCCAGTGAGCTGGTGGCCTTCAGTTCTGCGCCGCGATGGTATGCGGCTGACTATCACCATTCTCTACCCGCTACGGGACCCTATGTGGATGTTCCTGGGTATGCACCCCGGTATGCAACCTTGAGTGGGTTGAGGAGAGGACCTGAGTCTCTTGGAGGCAGGAGTAGAGGATCGGGGAGATCCTCCAACAGGTCCCTGACGCGGTCGGAGATCAACGATGTGCTCCGGAGAGCCACTTCTAAAATCGTGGGCGACCTCACTCAAGAGATCCGAGAGAAACTGGAGCCCCTGATGATACCGCCCCAAGCGTCACCTCCCACGGTGGGAGTGTCACCCCATCGAGTACAGGCCAACCACCTTGTGGCAGGGCTGACAAACACCCTGGGGGGCCTGAGGAGCCGACCGATGCCGACCCCTGCAGCGATAGATACCGAGAAGTCCTTTCGTACCGAGAACGGCCCAGCCGCCCTACAGCCACGTGACGAACCCTACGAGGGCCGAGCTGGACCGGCTGGGGCTGACAGCCTTGAGGGCAACGGTGGACGTGGAGCCTTATGGCTCTAGTGATCTAGGCGGAGACCCCTCCAATGATGAGCCGCCGTCTATGACTTCTGCTTCGCCCTCGGAGGACGATGACCCGGAGGACCCCGAGAACCCAAGGGGAAAGAAGAAGAAGAAGAAGAAGAAGACCCGACGCCCTGAGGGACGCAGGTCTCAGGAGGCGAAGGCTATTGCCACCTCCAAGATCGTTGTGAACCTGCCTGAGTTCACAGGTAAGGACCTCAGCGAGTTCGCTGAGAATTCTGGCCGGTTTCTCCGATTGACCGGCCGAACCCACGCTAGTGGACGAGTCAAGTGCGATCTGCTCCTGCAGTGCTGCAAGACCAAGTACCTGGAGAAGCAGGTCAGGCAGATCGTGACTAACTCCGCCACCTTTGCCGATGTGTTGGTTGCCTTGGAGAGGCGGTACCCGACCTACGAAACCGACCTCTCCATCAGGGCCGAGATCCAGAACCTGCCCGTGCTGCCCAACAACCCCAAACCTGGCAGGGTCTCTGAGCTGTTGGCTGACCTGGATCACTGGGCTGGACGATTGACACCCGGTTCCCACAGCAGCGACAACCTGCTGTTCTGGTTGGTGGCCAAGCTCCCTCGAGAGCTGTGGGACCAGTGCCGTTCGACGGCGGAGCGCAAGGCTAGATCCCTCCGCTACGAGGATCTATGCGTGCTACTCCTGGAGCTGGCGCTGGAGAAGGAGAGCGACCAGCACCTGAACAACTACCGTCCTGGAGGAGGAGGTTCTGGAGGTCATGGCAAAGGGTACCAGGGGTCCAGACCTGGGCAGGGGACTACCCCCAAACACGCCCACGCCCGTATCATGGAAAAAGTCAAGGAGCTCTTCTGGTGTGATGCCAGAGACGAGCAGGGCAACCTGCAGCATGCCCCTGACTGCGAGCAGCGAGACTGCTTCGTAGTCCAGGGGAAGCAGCAGGAGAAGAACACCGGCGCCAAAGCGAAGCTGCCGGATCATTACAGATGCACCATCACGTGTGCCTTCTGCGGGAAGCGGAAGCACTACGAGGATGAGTGCTACCATAAGCAACGCCTATCGGCGAAGCTTAAGGGTGAAGATCCTGGCAAAGGCTCAGGCAAAGGTGGAGGCAAAGGCAAAGGCAACGACTCCGGCAAGGGCAAGTCGAAAGGACGGGGACAAGGGCAAGACAATGTCAAGGTGGACGAGGAGGAGGCGCTAACTGCCAGCCAGACAAGGACAACAAGAACAAGGACAAGAACGGAGGCAACCCCAACCCTAATCCAGGGGGCAACTCCGAGCCCTCTGGAGGGCAGTCTGGTCCTACCACACGCTCACAAACGCAGGCCCAGCAAGAACAAGGAGCCAAGCGTGAGCATGAAGGTGTTGATGACGGCAACGCTAAGAAGAGGAGCCGTTTCATGAGGATGGCCCGCAAACTGCGGAACAAGCGGTTCGAGGTGACCTGTCCCGCGGAGTTCTGACGGGGACGCTCCGGTGGCACCCAAGACCTGGTGTTTTGGGTATGTATCCGACTAGGGAGACGCGAATACCTGGGGGTATTGGATACTGGCGCCACAATATCTATAGTGGCCAAGAAAATTTTACCTTGTCGGAGCCTGAAGAACACCATGACCACCGCGGCTATACGCATGGGGGATGGACATGTGGTGCACAGCTGCAGGGACTGTGAAGTGGAGGTACCTATGGGCTCCCGGACTATCGCCCATCGGTTCTATGTGATGGACACTGAGGCCTTCGACTTTGTACTGGGGACTGACTTCTTCATACAGCACTCCCAGATACAATCCCTGACGCTGCAAGCGCCCTACCTCCTCTACGTGGACCACGGCAGTGGCAGAGAGTCTGTGCCACTGGAGCAGTCGGAACATACCCCGAGTTACCTGAGGCTATCGAAGGAGGAGCCCTCGAACATGATGGCGGCCTCCAAAACTGAGGACTATCAACTATTGGGGGAAGTCCTAGACCAATGTCTGAAGGAGTTGGGTTACTCTAGAGAAGACCTGAGTGTGGAGTTGTTCGCCAGCGACAAGCAGCATGTACTGGACCTTTACTGCAGCAACGGGAAGAACTGCTGCTACAAATTTTACTGGCCCTCTTTCGGGATGGCCTACGGGAACCCCAGGTTCAGTGAACTGGGGAAGGTGCTTTCCAAGGTGGCCTTGGAACGTTCCCGTACTGTCCTGTGTTCCCCCGATTGGGGAGCCCATGGGGGCAACGAGTACTGGCGAAACCTCCTGGACAGGCTGACTATCAGCTCTGTTCGGTTACCTGATGAGGCCATCTACGTGCCTCTGGGGCGTAAGACGCCTATTGGGAAAACCCGGAAGGAGGAGTATGCTGAGCGTGGTGGACGGAGGTCTTACCTCCATCCCCTGGGAGGATCTGGACCCGACTCTGGTCCAGGCTATACAACGAGAAAGCGACGGACTCGCCTTGGGTGACTTGAAGGATCGCCTACGACCTCAAGATGCTGTTCAGACTACACCCGGAGGAGATGAGTACGTCTCGACTGACACCAACGCCCCCAGCTCTCCCTGCCATGTACCTGTTCCTGATGGAGTCTCTGAGTGTGGACTATCTGAGCTACCTAGCTCTATCCACTCAGATGACGAAACTGAGCACGACGCCTTCTTCGTGCAGACCTGTGTGGAGGAAGTGGAGAACGCCGAGTACGTCGCCCCACTGAAACCCCTACTCTCCATGAGGGTGGAAGACCCCGTGAACGAAGATCTGGACCCTCGTTCCAGGCTAAGGGAGTATGTGGATTCCAAGAGGAAGTTGGTGGCGAAAAAGCTATGCTACGCGAAGCCGGTTTGGACCTTAAAGTGAACAATTATTGCAAAAAATGCTACGCGAAGCCTACCCGCAGCTCATGGCCACTGAAGCAAGGACGTATGGGAGATCTATCCCAATTGAAGGAGGACCTCGAACGGAAGATCACCACCTGGCAAAGGGAGGTACATCTTAAGCTCATGAAGAGCGTGTGGGGCGCCCATGTGAATACCCCGGAGGAGGACGACCTCTCGGAGGAATGTGTATGTGAACCCCCTGGAGCGTGCCTATGCTGCCATCTTCCACCGGAGATGGTTGTACAAGACCTTCTGTATGCCTACCAAGGGTTGAAGGACACCACCAAGGGCGAGAAATTGGTGGAGGATCACCTCCCGACGTCTATTACGCAGGGGGCCAGCAACTTACACTCTGACGAGGACATGGAGGACAAGATCAAGCTATTCGACCCGCGGGTACAGAAGGTTATAAGGACGTATCTGGAGGTGTGCGGAGAACTACCCCCTCCAGCCTCATGCGACAAGCTGGTACAGATGGACCTCAAGCTGAAACCCGAGTTCGTGGGTCACAAGATCCGGAGGAGACCCTATCCAGCTCCTAAAGAGCAGGCCGACGAGATCGAGCGACAGATACAAGAATGTATCGACGCTGGCCTAGTCCTGAAGTACAAGGACGGGGACTACCCCCTCTACTGCAGCCCCTGTTTCCTGGTGGCTAAACCTGGGTCTACAGCCAAACGGCTCGTAGTGGACTACGGAGAGCTGAACAAGAAGACGTTGAGCCACTCAGGGTCCCTTCCCAGTATGGAGTCTACCCTGGAGAAGATAGCCTCCTGCCGCTACAAGACCAAGATCTTCAAGAGGAGCGGATTCTGGCAAGTGGACCTGACGCCCAACGCACAGGAACTACTGGCCTTCATCACCCCTCAGGGGAGGCTGTTCAAGTGGAAGGTCTTGCCGTTTGGTGTGGCCAACGCACCCGCTCTGTTCCAAGAGCTGATGAACAAGATCTTGTCCATCCTACGAAGGAGACCTAAGGTGCACGAGCTTATATCCCGTGGGGCCCAGATGGAGGCTCACATCGACGATGTATGCCTCGGGACCAATACCCAGGAGGATCACCTAATCCTCTTGGGTGAGTTCTTTGCGGTCTGCCAGGAGAACCACACACGACTCAAGCTGGAGAAGTGTGAGTTCATGCAGGAGACCATGCAGTACCTGGGGTTTGACGTTGGCTATGGGTGGTGGACCCCGGCGGCCTCTAAGGCTAAACCCCTGATGGACGCCAAGGTACGACACAAAGACCCCAAGAAAGGACTGCATGATGTACGCAGTTTCATTGGGGCGTGCAACTTCTATCGCCGCCACATCAAAAACTTCACCTACACCAGCGCCGTTCTGACGGACTTGATCAAGAAGAGTACTACTTGGCGCCGGGGCCCACAAGAGCAACAAGCGTTTGACGAGCTCAAAGACAAGGTGGCCAACGCTAAGTGCTTGGGCGTGCCTAGGGCACAAGGGGAGATTATCCTGGTGACCGACGCCAGCAATGTAGGCGGTGGTGCAACGTTGTTCCAATGGCAAGCACTAGAGAAGGAGGAGTTCGACTCGGCCATTTCCCAATGGGGGACGGAAGGTCTCAACCGAGATGGAACCCTCAAGCACAGCTACCCTGACGACAAGTGGGTCCTAGTACCTCTGGGCCACTGGAACTGGAAGTGGAACCAGGCCAGGGGGAACTACTCCACCTATGAGCAGGAATTGCTCGCGGGTATGCTGGTGCTATCCTCACAAGCACGACTGTTGGGGAGTAACCCTGTGGTCTGGCTGTGCGACCAAGAACCGGTCCGCAGTTTCCAGAAGGGCCCCCCACCTGAGAAGGCCAAGCTACGGCGCTGGTGGACCTACCTCAGTCAACTACGGCTGACGGTACACCATATCCAGGGAGTGAAGAACGAGTGTGCAGACTACATCAGCGGCAACAACTTCGACGCCCTGATTGGTGCCCGGTCTGAAGCGCTGGCTAAGGAGGTGTTCAGCTGTATGGACGTCCACTTGGACCTCAACATGACGATGATACGCCCCCTGGATGGACTCCAACAATCGGAGTACCTGAAGGAGTTTGGGGATATCTACAAGCGCCTGGAGAAACGCCTTGAACCCCTCCCGGTCAACCAAGATCAGTGGAAGAGGGACAAGAGCTACCTCTGGCACGAGGATCGCATCGTGGTGCCTAGTGACAGAGTCCCAGCGCTGCTGAAGTGGACCCATGAGTCCAGCGGTCATGTGGGTGCTGACCGTACGCTGAGGCTGTTCAAGCAGTGGTTCCACACTACGTGGACTGACGACCAACTGCGGAAAACCCTCCAGCCTATCGTGGACAAGTGCCCGTGCAGGTCCTGCAAACCAGGGGATATCAGGGACAGAGGTCTCAACTCGACCCTGCCCATCCCTCACTGTGCTAACAGTGTTCTATACGTGGACTACACGGAGATGCCGAAGTTCGGGGGCTATGATATCGCCCTCGTGGTAACCTGTGGGTTGACCAGGTTTACCAGGGTGTTCCCATGTACCAAGCACATTACCGGAGAGGAGACTATCAAGATACTCCTGGAGGAGTGGTTTTGGGTCTATGGGGCGCCCAAAGAGATCAACTCCGATGAGGACGTACGAGTACGCTCAGATACCGCCTGGTACAAGAGGGTCCTGAGATCCCTCAATGTCCAGGTGTCTACGGGGACTCACTACTCGCATACGAGCAACCCCCTATGTGAGCGACAGATCCGTGTCCTGAAGGAGAATGTACGGATATAATGCAAAACTGAACGCACCAGAGACTGGGTGAGACTACTCCCCGTCATATCCTTGATGATGAACTCCCAAGACAGTTCAGCTACTGGCTACTCGCCCCATGAGCTATTCCTAGGGCGCCCGGCATGGTTCCTACATGCCCCCTATCCAGAGGACACCCATTCTTCTGTGGGTGAATGGGTCCAAGAGCAACAAGCGAAGGTGGACAAGGCCAAGGCTATGCTCCAAAGAGTGAGGGAGCGTCAGTGAAACAAGAAGAACAAGCACCGAGTACCGGCCAGCTACCAAGAGGGGGACTGGGTGCTGGTGCACCACAGTCGATTACCCGCCTGGCCACGCTCTACCAGCGATGACCCATACTTCGGGCCGTACAAGATTCTATCAGTGGATGGACACCGTATCACCGTGCGGTGTTCTCCCCGTCTAGGGGGGACCCTGGTGTGAGCTGCTCAACACCTGAAGCGCTACTATGATCCTGAAGACCTCTTTGGGGGAGAGTGGGAGCTGAACGATGAGGAATTCGCCGCTCTGGACCTACAAGGGGCTGCCAGCCCTATGGAAGTTGAAGGTGAACTCCCCGACATGAACGCCGAGGAGATGGCTAAGGAGGGCTTCTACCTGGTGAAGTATGTCCTACGCCACCGCTATCGCCAGGGTTAGCGCTTCCTCACCCTCTGGGAAGGGTTTGGAGTCAAAGAGGCCACCTGGGAGCCCTTCTCTGCGTTTGTTCTACCTGAGGGACGCCTAAACTCAGTTCTGGTTGACTACTTGTCCCAGAACAACCTTGGTGAGTTGCTGAGGCTCGCTGAGACGCTTGCCTCCAAGACTAAAGCTAGGGACTGAACCTTACCTTACCCCTAAGTGTGCTACGTATGTCTGTGTGTGTCTCACTTCTCTCCCGGGCGTGGCTCCCGGAGACCGGGCTTCGCTGATGTCGGACCGAAGGTCCTAGTCAGGTACTGGTACCACTCCTATGGCGCCCAATTTCTGTGCTGGCGCCTATCCTTGGGGAAGACGGCAAAGGCCCTACCTACTACAGGGGAGGGGTGGCCAAGTGTGCTAAAAAGCATACAAAACGCCCATTTTTGCTAAAGGCCAAAAGCTAACGCACTACCCTGCCCACGAGGAAAAGCACGCGGGACAGGAGACACCACTACACTACACACCCTAGTTACAGTGGCACCATCCTGGTGGGCGAGCACTTCGGCAACTGGCTCAAGCCCCCACTCAGGACTACCACTCCTACACGCACACTCTACTGGGTGTGGTTGAAGAACACGTCGCGGGTCCTAATGACCCTCCTGTGAAGAAGACAAGAGAACATAGCGCTGCTAAGCAACTGTGGCCTAACAGGGGACGGCACAACGCGTTTCCCCTGCTAGGGCTTGGAGGAAAGAGGTGCTCTTTTTGCGTGCACTGCGTGGATGTCGATGGAGTCCAACTGCCCTCGCCACTGTTGGCGGAGGTGCAGTCAATTGTTTGTGTGATCTGCGCCCTTGTTTAGCAGGGCAAGAAAAAAATGGTATGCTGCTGCACCAATCACCCTACCTGCCCACCTGTAAAGCAAAGGCAAATGAAGGGGTGTTTGCGGCGGAGGAACCAAGCCACACTCCACGTATTATACGCTTCTCAGTGTGACCTATAATACACTGTCCGCAAACACGCCCTGTCAAGCAAGCAAGCGTTAAGAGACTCCTCAGGTTCTGTTAAAGAACGTACCGAGGAGCCCCTGGGTAACCTAAACAAGGTTTACCGTGCGCATTGCGCGTGGCCTACTCTTTAATGCGTGTGTGAATGCCCGAGCTTGCACGAGTGTACGAGAGTTCTTTCACAAACCTCTAATCTTACCCACAATCGCGGACTCCACCAGGGGGTGGCCCCTCCTGGGCTTACTCACCTTACCTACCGCTGGAGAGAGAGAGAGTAAGTGGGAACGTGAACGAGGCGCAAGCGAAAAACGTCGCTATGCACTTGTGTGTATGTCTAATCACCCTGATCTGACCTCTAATCATCTGCAATCTTTCTAATCAATCCCTCTATCGCGTTCTATCGTTGTTAGCGCTGCTACAAGACTCGTTCACGGAGACACGAGACGAGCAATGTGTATGCTGCATACGAGACGAGCACACCTGTGGTTTATACCTGATTCATTGAAGTCTTTTCGTTGATTTTTGACTTCTTGGATTTTTGATTCTTCTATTAGTGTGGGTGGAATCTGTATGTTTATTTATTAATGTGTGTCTCGTCATTTTCCGAGTTACGTGAGACATACGTTTATAATCTCATTATTTCTGCATTTTCCGGCGCTTCGCTAGGAGCCGCTCCTGCGCGCCGTCTTTTTGTGCGTAGGAATTTCTTGATTTAAAAAATCGAGAGATGACTATAATTTTTATAAAAATGTGCTTCTGATGCACAATTGGATTCTGCTCAGGTGTGTTGTCTTAGAAAATTCTAGGCCGTCATTTGACGGACTTAGGTGTTGTCGCTTCGCGTTTGCGTGGATTCGTCCATAATTCTCCCATTCCTGTCTCTGCAGATATCCTTGCGAGAGCGTCGCTGAGTAGGCCGTGTTCGGGCCGAAAAGAAGCCGCCAGGAGACTGAGCAGAACCCAAGACCCCACCAAGGGGCAATTTATTTTTTTTTAACAACTCCCTTCGCCCTAAGACAGGTCACAGGTCGCCAGCAGGTTTACGATAACCCATGCGAATGTGTATATTGTGTCTTGCGTTGGGTTTATGTCGCGCTGCGTCTTGGAGGGAGGGATGCACATACACATGTTTATGGCATGCACCCAAACTAACCCAGCCAAGCCACAGGAACCCCGGCAGCGCCATGAGCGCTGAGCTTCCTGTAGGAAATGTTACAAACAGAGCAGCAAAAGAGCGCCAGCCATGGTGAGCGCCCATTTTTCTGTGTGAGGGAAACTATAGGTATTTTCAAGTAGATGTGGAAACCAAGGAAAGGCCAAGAAAAAATCCCTTTTTCCTGAAAATGCGACAGTGGTGGCCACCACAGCACAAGGGGGGAGTAAGAAAAAGTGCTTTTCTAATGCTTTGAGGCATACTCTAGTTGTATTAGAGATGCACTGAGCATCCAGGCATTTCTATCTTAGTATTGGTCCCACCAAAAGTGGTGATAACACATTTTGACCTATGGAACCAAACACCCAATCAGGATATGGAGTGGACCCCTTAATCCCCTATCGATGTGAGGCAAATCATCTTTTCCTGAGTTGACTGAGAACTGACATATCCAGGGCAGAGCCTATGAATTCATCTATGTTTTCCCATGAACTCTTAGCTGTCCTAGTGGTATGCACCCTAGGGGGCTGGGCACCTCTTTTTGAGAGGTCCTGGGTTCAATTCCCGGCCAGCCTAGCCAAGTAGGAAGATCCCATGTGACATGGCAGTGACCTCATCGCCACATGCCCTGCCACCTCAGCACATATGGGACCCAAAACAAAGATTGCACATCTCCTGAGATGGCACTATGGAGATAGAGTGACCATGGGGCAGTTTTCCAACTCTTTTCCAAAACATTTCAGCTATCTTTGTGAATATGCAATCCGATTTGACCTGAGTTGCAGTTACTGTGAATATCCTGCCATCTTTCACTGTTTACACTGCAGCCCTTCATGCTTTGATCCTGATTCTCTTCTACTTGCATATCTCTGGCTGGGGCTATCCTGGATTGATTGTATTTCAGCAAACAAAAGCTTTTCATCTTCAAAAACAAGCAGCAGGAAGCCCTACAACAGCAGCAAGCAGCAGGAGAGGCACAAACACAGTGTTGAAATCGCTATAAACGTTTCTGATCGTGGGTCGAAGATCTGTAAATGGCGGCGCTCCGAAATGCTCCGGCGTCGCGATCTGCGATCTGCGACAGTGTTTACGTGGCCCAGAATGTCTCAAATTACAATTGATTTTACAATTTCTCATTCCGTGAATAATGTTCTTCAAGATCAACTCCGACTCGCATGATTAGGTTATGCTCGTGGTTCGTGTCGTCAGTTTGAGTAGAGGTTGTGTACGCAGTTTAGTTTAATTATTTGTTATCGATTGCATCTACATCCGCCGTGCATTAGTTGTAGATCGTCGGAGTGTGTTTGAGAATGGGCGAGTGGTTTAAGTATTGTGGTGCGCATGCATTCATTGCAATCATGCATGCATTCACATGTACCATGTGAGCAAGTAGCATAAAGGATATGGTGTGTGTATACTGGAAGCATAGCATTGATAGCCTCGTGATAAACACTCACGTGCATGCAATCATTGCATTCGTGCATGCATTCGTACATACCATATGCATTGCACCATGCCTCCTTGCATTCTTCTTTGTTGATACATCTTGCCATGCTTCTCAGTTTTGCATGGCAGGATGATCCGCCAAACTTGGTGACCCGGGACGAGGTTCAACCAGGTATGGCATGGAGAATAAAGATGCACTCATGCCATACTGTGGGGTGCATTACCTCATTTGCATTTTGCTTTGTGCTTTGCTTCACTCGTGTGTAGTGAAGCGGTACCCAGAACCCCATGGCTAGGTTAGGGCATACAACCGGTCTCTTGTCCACTAACCCCATGTACGGAAGGGAAGACCGGTCTCCGGTCCACTAACCCCATGTACGGAAGGCGCCCGCTGACGCCCGGTGCGAGCCCGGCGGGAGTGTGTTCCGTGCCGTAAAGCCCCGCATCGGCAACCGATGCACCGCCAGCGGAGATTTATATATCAGAATATCAGGAATCAACAGGGTTTTATTTTCATATTGTTTCCGTCAAGTTTACGCTTCCGCTCTGATATTCACTGTTTTGACTGCTGGCGGTTGGATCGCGACTTTACCGTAACCGCCAGTTTAACTGTTTATAATGGAAATTTTAACGCTATCCGTGACGAAGGCTCTAAAGTCTTCAGGAATTGCGTTGATGCATCCGCAATTTTCACATTCTACACTCGCAACCTTAATCCGAATTTTTCAGGATGTCGAAATCGGATTTTCGACTTCGACATCCCCGCACTTGATTTGACCTCTTTCGAGTGGACCTACGTGCTTCCCTATGCACGAATCAACTTTCCTTTTATCCTGCCCTCCATTTGTCTTAAAGATATGGGCAAAACAAAGTTGATTCGTGAGGCCACTTGTGAGGGTCATATCTCGTGCTGCTTGCGAGGAATGACAATAAGGAAACGTGGGATGTATTCACAATACTCCCGACGTAATTTAGGAAGCTTTATTTGCCTTGCGTCTCCACACGTGCGCGCTAGTGTAATGGATCCTGGTCAAGATGGTAGAGTTTGCGTTATAACTCTTTGGCCATGATATTGCGTGCGTTAAGATAACTTTGGAGTGTAGCGCGCAAGTGTTGGTGTTGCATAGGAACTCTCCTTGAGTTCCTATGAGCAATTGACACAAAGTTATGCCCTTGGAGGGGCATGACATATCGTGGGGGGAGCTACCTTTTTGGGCAATATGCAGTATGTGCCTTGTGTGGTGTTGCGTGCCCATTTGGCGGGTCCATCGCTCCGAGCCAAACCCGCCAATGGACCTCATATTGTGCAAGCCCCTTCTCCATACTCCCTACGATCAATTGCAAGCCTAACCTTCGTGAAGGGAAGCTTGTGTGGCGATCCCGAAGCGATACGTTGGGAGCAAGGTGTGTGTTTTGCAATTTTCCATATTTTCATGTGCCCACTTGGGAAGTAGCGCTCGTAACCTTTCAAGGCGCCCCAAGTGGAGCACATATGTGGAATCGAAGGTCATTGGTGTCAAATCATTGTTTTTAGAAGGATTAGTTAATTGCACGATCCAAGCCGAAGATATTATAATATAATTGTGCACCTTTCAAGGCACTTTTGTGTATCTTTGTGCCAATTTTACCGTTTTTGGCCCGTCATGATGTCAAGTGGCGACCTTGTATCTCAACGTTGCGCTCAATTGACATCATGACCCAAGTATGTTATGAGGGTACATACTTCGGTGCCCAACATATCTTGGACCCGGCGAATAACTCCTCTTGGGCTTGGCATACCGCGGCCGCCATGTTGGCGATTTGGGACTATCCCAAATCATGGGCTCACTTGGCGACCCTGCCATTCCCAAAAACAGAGGAGTTGGGCGACGCCCAAAGGATATGTTGGACACATATGACTTGATACCAATCCTATGGCACACTGCGGTCCAAGTCGGGCATGTGCCTCATTTGCCCCAACCATGAGTGTGCGCACTTTTGGCCATTTTGAGCAATTTTCCACTTTTGCTGCCCGCCGTGCACTATGTTCAGCCTACCCGTGCACGCCGAACGCATGGACCAATGGACCATATATGACATGGGTGTTATGCATATTGGTCCCCATGGTTCACACACCACGTGGGCGAAGCGGAGCAACCTTCGTTAAGGCGCTAGCCCAAAGTGAGTGTGGGCAATTTTGCCATTCTGGCATTTGTGGACCCAATTGGGATCAACACCACGCCGAGTGGCATGGAGATCTTCGAGAGCCAAGGTCATGGGAGTCTCCGTTGGACTCCCGGTGGATCGGGTATGGAATGGCGGATCCGATCTCCAAGCCGGCGTGGAGATATACTATTGAGAGCACCCCGAGTTTTGGCTCATTTCGAGCAGCCAAAATGACCCCATTTTGGGACCCCAATTTCCCCCTTCCGTGTGGTCAATTGGCGGCCCCATTTCTCTATGCCCACAGGGAGCCCGGACCTAATTCCAGATTGTGCACTCAGATATAAGTCCTAGCTCCTGCCTCCTAACCTGTGAGCCATTGGCCTTTCCCTGGCCAGGCGAGCCACCCGTGGGAATGACGCCAGTTTTGGTGATTTTGGCATCATGACCCTACTTGACGAACCCGTGGTGCCCTGATGCCGGAACCTCAGAGGGAACCAGGTTGGGTGAGGGCTCCAGGGAGTTCGTACTCGAAGGGCATAGGGTCAGTTGTATCGTCCCTACCTCTGGCGGGTCCGGACGAGGGGTCAATTTTGGGGATTTTTGAGTTAATATCAGTTTGGGCTGAAACAGCCCATTTTCAGCTACCAACTCCTGGGTGATAATGGCGGGGCCATATCTCTGGCTCAGAGAGGAGTTGGGACCTGCTGTTAAGGGAGCAGAGGGAGCCACTGTTGGTTGGCCTTGGAGCCCATTGGTTACGAGGAACTCGCCTGTGGCTGGGCGGGACACCTCCCCTATTGGCAGGGTTTCAGGGTCCGGACTGAGCAGGGCATGGGTTGTGTTTGAGCCCCCGCCCCCACCAGCCACTGAGAGGGTTGGACCTGGGATTGGGATATGAGTTGGGACTGAGTGTCTATTGTCCTGTAATGCCCTTACCCCAGTCCAGTCTTAACCCCATGTGTACATATCCTGATGTGTTGCTGTACATACTTTCGTTCCCTTGTTGCAGAGTGGCAAGGATCCTGAAACACTTTGTCACATGACATGAGCGCATTGATGCCCCTGTGAGCGTAGTGCTTTGCCTGCCTGCTCACTTGCGCGTGTCCACCGCAGCGTCCCGTGGCCAGGCCCCCCACGGGAACGCGTCAGTAGTTGTGTATGCTTTGTTTGGTTGTCTTGGGGAATATGACCCTAGGAATATTTTTGCATTGAAAATAACTAGGGACAACAATCACATGAGATGATTAGATAAATTTTTGCTCGTGTTCCACCCCTCTCAAAAATTGTGTGAGTTTTCTTTTGGGGTTTTCTAACCATAGGTAAATATGTTTGATTAGTTTAAAGGTCCTTTTTGCATGAAAGCTTTTGGAATCACAAAGGAGTTGAGCGCACGTTTTTATAACGTTTTCTCTTTGTGGTGGGGATCCCACTCCGCCCCCTGTGCCATCGGGAGCTCCTGGAGGGCGGCTGTGGCGTCCTTGGAGTATGTGATGGCCGGGTGGTTGAGGTCGAGGAGGTTGACAGTGGCCTCGGTGGGGGCGGGCTGGGGCTGTGGAGGCTTGTTCCCTCGGCCCTTGCCCCGTCAGGGAAGGGGATTGGAACCCGGGGACTTTTCGCCTGGTAGTGGGCGCTTGGGTAGGCACGGTGGGGAGAGGCCCTGGCTCCACTCAGGGGGGAGTTCCCCGGTGTATTTGGTGCTTCTGTGGGCCCTGTTCTCGGCGGTGAGGAGCCGGATGGGGTGGGCGCTGTTGAGCTTCAAGGTGTGGCCTTCTGGCTTGTCCAGGGCGCTGTTGCCTTGGTTTAGCTCCTTTTGGCGGTGGCAGATCACCCGGATTTGCACCCCATCGTTGGGGCCCAGGTCGCGGAGGCGGTACTGGATTGTGCCCTCACACCAGATCCAGTCACCCGTGTGGTCATTGCGGAAGGGCTGCTGGACCTTCGCGGCCTTTTTGAATTCTGGGTACGCTTCGGGTTGGGGCGGTGCTGGTGGCCGGAGGGAGGATGGTGAGGATGCTTGGTCCGGGTGGGGTGGTGGTAGTGGTGGGAGGGAGGATGATGAGGATGCTTGGTCCGGGTTTGCCGGGACGGTCCTGTGGGTTGCAGGGGGTTGGGAGGTTGTTGCCCTGCCGTATTTTCTGGCTTGGTTGGAGGCGGGTGTGCCCCTTTTCCGTCTCGCTCGCTTGGGTGGGATTGGAGGTGGTGGGGCTGGGGGGGCTGGGGTTGGAAGAAGGGGTGCGTAGCCTGCTGGCCCGGATCCCTTAGCGGGGGTTCTGCCGCCGTTTGCATGGTCGCTTTCGCGAGGCTGCGCGTGAGGTCGGCGAGCTTGCGTACGGTCTCCGGGGGGTCGGTTGGCCATGGCAGTGCGGCCGGGCTGTTGTCGAAAGGGTGGTGGAGGTGGTAGTTCCTTATGGCCTTGGCCTGCATGACCCAGGCCTCTGTGGGTTCCGGTGCGTCTGGGCCGCCAGGGGATCCTTGAGCCCAGTAGAGTGCTGTGTGGAGGGCTTCCCACGGGGCGCCTTCGCGGCCTGTGAGGGTGGTGGCCCGGAGGAGTCGCTGCCAGCCTCCTGGGGGGTCTTCCGGGTCTATTTCTGGGGTCCAGGCCTGGGCCGCCATGAGGACTCCGTGTGCCCAGTGGAGGACCCACCATTCGGCGTCCGCTTTGAGGATGTGGATAGCGGGTTGTTGGGGGGGCCTGTCGAGGGTGTCCCACGAAGCGATGGCTAGTTCTATCCTCCAGGGGTGGAGGTGTGGGGTGGCCCTGCGGCGTAGGAGTTGATCGATGTGGAAGGGGGTGACGGGATCTTTGGGGCCTCGCGGTGGTGGGGGCATCGCTGGGATGGCTGTGGGGTCCCAGTGGTGTTCGTGGGCGGCGAGGGTGTATAGGGCGGTGGTGATGATGTGGTTGGCTTGCCCCTCCAGGACGATGTGGCTCTCCGTGCCGAAGTGCTTTGGTAGGTGGGCTGTGGGGCGGACGGTGATGTGGGCCAGGGCGCGTTGGTGGGCCTTCTTTCCCCAGTCTGGCGCCTGCGTCCGTTTGTCCCACGGGATGTGCTGGTGTTGGTGTTTTGGTGGGTGCGGTCCAAGGGCAAGGGACTCTACTCTGTGCAGGGGGATGGCGTGTTCCCTGGACCTGTTGGGCAGGATGTATATGCCCGGGTCCCCTGGTGCGGTGCCCAGGTACATGTTGCCCGTAATGGTGGGGGTCAGGAGCGGTTGTCGCAGGGGCGAGGTGCATGGGCTGGAGCAGGGCGGGTCATGCTGCTCACACCGGGGGTGATTGATGCCGTACGGGGTGATGTGTACGGCGAAGGGTCCGACGGCGCGCTGGAGTTTTTGGGGTCGGATATTGTTGAGGCGCGCCACCGCCCGTGTGTGGGAGCGCCCTTCGCTGATCCGCACGGCGTCTGCCCTTGACGCCGCTGGGTTCAGGCAGTCCGTGATGATGCCTGTGATCGTGCGGTTGTAGGTGGCGTCGGACACTCTGGCAGGGGGGGCGCTGATGCGGGGGATGGTGTGGTCGTCGTGGAGGGTGCGGGCCTTGCGCCTTGCATCGTGTCGGTGCTGGGCCTCCTGGGCGGGGTGTGTACGCCTGTGTGTTTGGGCTTCTTGTTGGGGCGGTCTGCCGTGTGGAAGGGGGTGAGCCAGGAGGGGGCGTGATGGAGGGTGGGGTGTGGGAGGTCCCCCCGCGTTGTCCGCTGGTACAGGGTGGTCGCGGCGGTACCCTCCGCGTGTATGGTGTATCGCTCGTCGTGTCGGCGATGGGTGACGAGGACGTTGGGGGCCGTCAGCTCATACGCCTGTGTGGTGTCGGGGAGGTGGCGGGTGACGGTGATCTTGGCGGCGGCGTTCTTGCGGGTTCCGGTGTGGGGCATGATGTAGTGGGTTGCCCATTCGTTGTGGGGGGTGTGCTCCACCGTGTCCAGGTTGAGTGGGGGGTGGAGTGGCTTCGGCGATGGGGGCTTTTCTTGGGCTTTCGCGTGGTGCACCCCTTTGGTTTGGACCAGGTATTGCGGGCTCGAGGTTTCCGGGGCCCCTACCTGCGTGGCTGCCGATGCTGCGGCCTGGAAGAGGGCGGTGGTGTTGGTGTCTAGGGGGGGGGGGGGGCTGGTTGGGGGGTGAGGGTGTCGTGGTCTTAATATGCCCACCAAATGGTGTAGCCTCGTTGGGTTCTGCGGTGCAGGGTCTAGGTCTTGGCTTGCTGGATGGATAGTGTGGTCTTGACGTCCTCCGCTGCTTTTCGGTTTATGGGTGTCGCGTACACCCATAACCCCAGGGTTTGTATGCCCTGTGGTGCTTGGCCTACTCCTCGTACCGGGTGAAGGCTGTGGTGGGTGCGTGTGAGCCCTAGGTGTTCCTGGAGGAGGTCCCCATGGATGTCCTCCCACCGTTGCTGCCAGGCGTGTGCGTGGTCGTTGGAGGTGGGGTAGGTGATGACGATGGCCTGCCATAGGGTGGAGCCCGGATGTACCGTCATAGGTGCCGACGATGCTTGTGGGGATATGTGGACGGCGTGGGTGGGGGCTGCTGTTATGGGGTCTCCCTCCGTTGGTGTGATGGTGGCATCCCCTTGGACGGTGAGGAGGAGGGGGTGGCGGTCCGTCGGTAGTGTCCAGGTGGCGTTGGGTTCGGTGATTGAGTGGAGGCGGATGGCCTGGAGCCCCGGTGTGATTTCGTCCCACCGGAGCGTGCCGTTGTGGACCGCCCATTCTCGCCGTAGGCTCCGAAACCCGTTGCGGTCCGGGGTGGTGCGGTGTTGTGGAGGGAGCTCCATTGTGGTGATGGGGTGGGTGAGGGGCTCTTTGCGGGGGCTTTCCTGTGCGGTTGGTGGGGACGGTGCCTGGGGCATCTCGTCTTCCGGTTGTTGTGGGGCTTTCGGTTCTTGCAGTTCTGCGCTGATGGTGGCCAAGACGTCTGGGAGGGTGGGGGAGGCGGGGGGTTGGGGTGCCGGATCGTTCCAGGGGATGTGGTACCCCGCTGGGTTCCCGGGGTCTTGCTGTATGGTGATGGCGGCGGTGGCGTTGTCTTCAGGCGTCCATCGGTGCGGATTGTGGTCGAGGGGGTGGAGGATGATGTTGTGGCGGTGTTTCCAGCTGTGGAATGCTAGGAGGGCGTGGAGGCCGTGCCTGGTGTCCCCGGGCGGGCGGGGGTAGGTCTCGGCTGCCGCCTCCAGGAAGGTGTCCATGGTGCCTTTCCAGGTGTCTTCCCAGAGAAGGTCGTCCTCCGTGCCCCACTCGTTGTCGTTCCCTTTCTCCTGCTTCCACCCCTGCAGGGTCGCGTGGTCCGCTGGGAGGTCTCGTTGGAAGGATTGGTAGTACTGCTCAGCATCCATGGGTTGGGCCAGGGTGCCGGCTAGTGTGGCGTAGATGTCCTTTGGGGGGGGGGGGGGCGGCGTGGTTGGGTTCTTTTCGCTGGTGTTCCGCGTTGTGGTCCGCGCTGGCTGCGGGGGATATGGAGCGGGGTGGCATGGGGTGGTCGGGCTCCTGCGGTTCCGTGGCTTGCTGGTGGCCTTGTGGGCGTTGAATGGCCGGGAGGACGTCCTAGTCGTCGTCCCACGGGCAGTGGGCTGCAGCGCACGTCCTGTCGGGGGAAGCGGGGGGACGGTGTGGCTGCGGTGTTGCGGGGCGGTGTACGATAGGGTGGGCGACGCGTGCGGGTGGTGGCCTGCTCGCTCTGCTGTTCCGTTCCCCATGAGCCCTGACCCTTGGCCTGGTGTGGCGTTTTGCGCCTGTTGGCTCGTGTTCCGTGGGATGCGGGGTCATGGCCGCGGGGCAGTCCGGTGAGGTTTAGTGGGTGTTCGGGGGTTTCCTCTGTGTGGGCTGCTGGTAGGTGGCGTGGTTGGCGCAGGTGACGTGGTGGGGGGTGCTGGTGATTATGGTGGTGAGGGTGGTGTGGGTGTTGGAGTGGGTGATTGCGCCGCCTGCGGTGCCATTGGTGAGTGCGGTATAGGCGATAGTGTAGGTGAGGGTGGTGCAGGGATCGTGCTAGTTGATGGTGAGGTTGGTGGGTCAGCCGGTCACTGTTGTCCCTGTCGCTGTTGCCGGTGGTGTTGGTGCCTCTGGTGGTGTCGGTGATGCTGATGGTGGGGGTGGTGGTACGGTTGGTGATGGCGAGGGTGTTGTTGGTGACGTAACGGGCGGTGGTGTTGCCGGTGGCGTCGATGGTGAGGGTGCTGTCTCTGGCCGTTGGGGGCGTAACGTATCAGGGCCGGATGTGGCGGTGGTGGTGAGCGTGCTGTAGATGATACGTCGGGTGGTGGGGCCGATGTCGCCGGCGGTGGAGGTGCGTTAGGTGTTGTGGTGGTGACGCTGCCGTAGGGGACGCCCCGAGTGACGGTGAGGGTGGTGTCGGCGACGCTGGGGGTGTTGTGGGTGGTGTACTGGTTGATGATGGTGGAGCAAAGCTGTTCTTGGTCTGTGGGTAGACCCCGGTCGGGGATGGGGGTGCTGGTGGTGTGGACGTTGAGGCTGTTGGTGATGCCAGGCTCCTGGCGTTGCGTGGGGTGGTGGTGGTGCTGGCGAGGTCGCTGTTGAGCGCAGGTGGTGCCATGGGCGGCGGTGCCCGTGGGGGCGGCGGTGCTGCTGGTGATGCCGACAGCGTGGGTGCGGTGGTGGTAGTGATGTGGACGATAGTTCATCGAGGTTGGTGGCGGTAATGGCGAGGGCGCTGTTGGTGTCTTCCCGGGTGTCGGTGACACCGATGCTGGGTGCGGTGTGGGTGTCGCGCGTATCGGGGGTCGGCGTCATCGGCGATGTCGATGGTAGGTGCTGCTTCTGGGTGTGCGTTCGGGTGCGGGGGGTCTTTGGCCTGTTGTGGGCGCTATTGGCCGGCTTTCGTGCTGATCCTGGTGAGGATCATCGTCGTCTGGCCCTGTCGGTGTTGGCTGGCCGTTCCTGGCGGAGGGTGATATCGCTGGTGGGGTTACCGCGGGTGTTGCTGCAGGGTTTGGGTGTAGGTGTGGTTTAGCATGTGGTGTTGGCGTCGTTGGTGGCTGGCGCCGACGGTGGGTGGTGCGACTGATGGTGGTGGCGCTGGTGACAGTGGTAGTGGGGGTGTTGGTTGTTGGTGAGGTTGCCGTCGCTGGTGTTTGGGTTGGTGCTGGTGATGGTGCTGCTGGCTGTGTAGATGGCGGGGGGTGTAGGCAATGCCGCTGTGGTTCTTGGGAGGGGGGATGGGATGGGGGGGGTCCAATGCCTAGAGGAAATTGGTGCCTAAATCAACCCCCCCGCCGCCGTTGTCCACACTAGATTCTTCACAGGAAACCCCCCCCACCCATCCCCCCCCCACTATCGGGTGCTTTCCATCCCCTCTCCCCCCCCAAAGGAGAAAAGGCGCCATAGAAAACACAGACCCCCCTGTTTGGAAAACAATTGCACACCTGTTGTTGACAGCAGTGTATGTGACAACTTCAATTTGATTCTGATTTTGGTTGTTTGAGCCGACAATTTGTTTGTGTACTTTGGGAAAGGGGAAAGGGGAAAGGGGAAAGGGGAAAGGGGAAACGGGAAAGGGGAAAGGGGAAAATGTGGGAGCAGGAAAAGTGGGAAAATTGAACGACCACCTCACAAAACAGCCATATGTAGCACTGAAAACCAAATGGGAAACGTGGGGGAAATGTGCCAAACAGGGAAAACGGGAAACATCTCAAGGGATAGCATCATGACCATTGCGATCAGCAGCAGTTAAATTCAGATCCACAAATAAAATGGTCATGGTAACACCACAGAACATCAAATGTGCCAACAGGGAAAATGGGAAAAATCTTCGATGACAGCACACAACAACAAAAGGGCACATGCAAATACGTGTGCATCCTCTCATTCATCGATCTGTCCATCCATGTCATCCACTGGCAACGAGCAACTGCGCTGGGAGCTGCTTGGTGGTGCCGCAGAATGGGTGACACGGTCCGTGTCCAGCACAAAGGCATCCCATTCTGCCAATAATGGCAACGCTTGCTGCGTGACAAGGTCCCGCACTTCCCGCCGATTGCTGTTACCTGCCAGCTTCACACCAAGCACATCCAGACAATTCAACAACGCCCCCTTTGACCAATCACGCAGCCTCCCATTCTGCGCTGCAATCACCAATTTCGCCTGCATCCTGGCCACACCACGCTGCTTATTTGGCCTGCGTGGTGTGGCCAATTTGTCTGCACCATTGTTCTCCCCTCATCACAGACATCATCTACAACATTCACCACCACGTTCCCACAAGGACGCGGGCTTGCGCCAAAACATGCATGGCACACCAGACATGTATTGCACCAGATGCGAACCGTCTTCTTGCATGTGGCACACTCCATACCTCTGCGAAAAGTGATGAAGTCATGGTTGCCAGCATGTGAGTCAGGGGCCCCATCAGGTGCAGCAGTGCTGATCACATCTGCCTGGTGCCGTTCTGTACCCTTTCCTAAGGGTGCCGTTGAGCTCAGTGGGGTACCTGGCCCTCCAAAGAAGGGCAGGCTGTCACCATCATCAGCCACTGCTTCATTACCTTGCAGACATTGAAGCATTGCAGCCTCCACAGATTCTCTGTCCCCTACCTTCCTTGAAACCCTCTGTCTTGGGCGCTGATCGAAGCGTGCACGGGCAGCCAGGTGGCGTGCCACTGCAACGCCTTGTCCCTTTGCCCATTGCAGTAACGGGGGCAAGTTGGAATGCAATGCCATGCACATGCGAAGGACATGTGTCTCCACAGTGTCATGCATACTACTGCAGAACCTCCCACGCAAAGAGATGGCACGCTGTACTGCAGCTTCAGCGGGGCAATGTGTTCGCAATAATGCGAGAACGCGCCACACATTCACCCACTGTGCATGTGCCCTTTCAGGTGCCAATGCCTCCCACATCTTGGACATTTGCACAGTGGCAAAGTGCTGCACCGTGTGCTCCTTAAGGCCTTCCCACTCTACCAAGGCACGGTCACAGTTCACATGTGCTGCGCACAACTCTTCTTGGTGTGAAGCCATGAACTGACGCAACTGCTCCACCCATATGCAGCACGCTCATTAACCGGGAGGGCAACAAAACGGCCATGGTCCAACAATACTGCGCACTCCAACACCCCCCTGGGGTCAATGGTTGCCTGCCCCTCCTTGATGCCTGCAAGCAACACATCAGTCCCTGCACGCGCCTGAACGCCTGGAAAAGGAGGGGTTGTTGCACACTTCTACCAACCTGAATCAAACTGGACGAACTGCACACCACACCACGCACCGGTCACAGTCTGCTCCTTGAGTTGCAACCACCCTGGACCCTCCTCGGGAGCCACCCTCTGCAACCGGCCTTGTACCATGCCTGTTGCAGTGGCTACGTTTGCACCAGTGGGCGCTCGTAGTTGTGCCACACTGTTAAAACACCGCATGCCATGCAGGATGTCCCCATAAACCACCCCCCATGCAAGCAAACTGGCATCATGGCACTCCTCCCACACATCCTCCTCCTTGGTAGATTGCTGCACCTTGGAATCCTAGTGTCGTGCCACCCATGGGACATTGGGCAAAAAAGCAGTGTTGCGCCGTGCATGCGCCTGTGACCACCTTTTTTTGCACTGAACGGCGCCTTTTGTGGCTGGCCAGGCCGGGGGGAAAGGCTCTTGCGCGCCAAGCTTTTTCGGGGAGGGGTGGGAGCCCAAAACCAAGTTCAATCGCGGGCTGAGTACCGCTGCGCGTTGCTGTTCTGCTCTGCCCTATCTCAATGAGACTTGGCAGCCCCGTTATAGACAACCGCAGAGCTGGGGCTTCTGCCTGATTTCTGAAGGCGGTACGGTTGCGGCTTGGGGGTCAGAGCATGACGGCTTGAGCTCTACATCAGGTCGAAAAGTTGAGAAGAAAAGCTGAATAGTTGGAGTGTGAACCCGACCTGTACTCAGCAAAGGGCACTGAGCACGTAAGCTGGTTGCTGTGCATTGCTGCATAAGGGACAAAAGTTTCCAAAAGAAAACAATTGAAGGAAAAGCTGGGTAGATGAAAATAATAAGTGGTTGAACTCAGGTATTTAGGCCATAAGTAACTGGATGATTGGTGAAGAGAGACAGTGATCAGTGTGGTTGCAGGCTTAGGGGCGATGCTGTCAGTTTGCTGCCACAAAACTGAAGTGTCAGTACGAGTGACATAAAATTGAGTGTTCGAGTATTTGGTGTTTGTTGCCAGGACTGCGGCAATGGTGTGTGTGTGTGTGTGTGTGTGTGTGTGTGTGAGTATGTATGAGTATGTAGCGGTACGTCTGTAGTACGGTGCTGACAGGAGTGGTGCCTGTTGGACGGTGGCGTGGGCAGGTGAAAATATTTTTGTTCTTCGTGCCATCTTAACTGAACCAAAGTAGGCAGGCAGCAAAGACTGAACAGAACAAAAAGATGGTAATGCTTGTTGAAACAACGAGTCAGGAGACACGTGTTCTCTGAAAGCACGTTCACTGCAGAATGTAGTACGACAGTAGTTTACTTACTGTCACATCTCACTGCCAGACCAAGTCGTTGCAGCGAGAGTGGGCGCTCAAAGCAGGTGGCACCTGCGAACGCACAGCAACACACATGTTGAAAACACAGCGTATGGGCGTGGCCCTTAGACAGACACAGTCGCTGCCGCGTTGGGCTAAAGACAATAGTGTCCCGGAACACACGATGTTCCTCGCTGCTAAAGGAAGCGAATGTACTGTGGCGCCGCTCGACGGAGTAAAAGAAAAGAAGCTAAGATGCAAAAAAACAGAGCAAGGGCAGATATCAGTGAGTTGGCTGAAGCCCGAAGAGTAGTTCATATACCAGAGAAACCTCGCTAACGAACTCTTCAAAATTTAGATTCATCAGATTTAAGAGTCAAGATGAACTCATTGAAATCAAGTGCGCCTGCTGCTTGAACTACTCCTGCTGCTTGAACTACTGCACAAGACAATCAGATTTTCGGGGCTCGACATCTTCGTTCAGTGTCACTTGGCAGCGTAGTCGTGGTTGAGAGCAGGAGCGACACACATCTCTAGCTTGAAAGTTGCTGTAACCACAAGGACAGCGCCAGTCCTTGCGTCTTTGGCCCAATGTGTCGATGACGTGGCTTTTGACTACTCCCGGACTAAGGCCGTAGGTCAACGACAGCTCTGCAGTGAAGGAGGCGTTGATATTGGCAGATGAAACATAGCAAGACACAGAATGCAGTTGTGAAGTACTGCTTGCGTCTGGAATCTCTTGTGGGCTGACCGTGAAGAGTTCTCTGGCAGGAGTCTGCGCGCTGCGTGATCTGAGCCTTTTTTGTGAGGCGGGTGCTCTATGCTCGCCGTGGGAGTTTGTGGGCAGCGGAGGGAAGTGTTGTAGAACCGTGGTGTCGACACGATCACTGCTTGAGTAGTAATCACGTGGCGTCGTGCATTTAGGTCCAGTGGGACTCGCCCCGATCTTTCGGCCAAACTCAGCTAGTGGTACTCGTTTGATTTTGCGTCTTGGACAGTGGCGTTTGTGTTTGCACGGAGGCCTTGATCTTTGACCCGACGCCTTGGGGCGTGGAAGACGTAGCCGGCACAGAATTTGGCATATCAAAGTGCTGAAAAAAACGAGCATGTTGAGCAAAGTCACTGGGGAGGTCGGCAGAGTGATACGGCGCCGCTCGGGTTCTGTAACACGTGAGGCGCTACTCTCCAAAGGCACGCTACTGGCGATATTTTCGGCTTCGCTGAACGATTTGTCGTACTCGTACCCCAGGTTTGTAGGTTGCTGGTCATCAGGTTGAATAATTGAGTAGTGAGAGTTTGAGTTGCTCTTGACAGACTCTTTGAGAGTTTCTTGATCTCCGTGTGTTGTACATTCGAGACCAGGCTGACGAGCATCACGCGGCAGGCGAGGGAAAAGATGCAGTTGCTGAAGCAATATGTGGGTGGCGTGGTATTCTCGCAGTTGCTGTCTTAGAGTCGTAGCAAACTGGTTTATCGAAGCGTCGAGGTCATGAAATTCATCATCGTGAAGAGGAGACGTTCTTTTGTGGGCATACGGGACTGTAGGTTTGCCAAGTCCTGCAGCGAGATGGCATGGAGCCGCGCCTTTCAGCGGGCATGGATCTGCATCTGAGAAATCGGCTTCTGTTGATGTGTGCATTGATACCCGTGATTTTGTTTGAAATCATTCTGGCCTTCAATTTTCAGCTCTTGGCTATGCGCGCGTGCGGCCATTTTTTTTGCGCCTGTGATCACCTGATGCGATGACTTGTGGAGATGAGGTGCAAGCCACTATATTTATCCTGCACATGCTTTTGCACACATTTTTGCAACTCCTTCCACTGCCGTGCCCCATTGTACAAGCCTCTATGCCAATTGACGGCCGCCAAGTAATCAACATGGGTTGGGCCAGCAGCCGCCAATGCAAGACCCAACTTGCGCTGCAACACGTGGCACGGCTCACCGAATGGTGTCATCAACACTAACCAATTCCCAATCAAGGCAAACACATTGCTCTCAATGATAGAGACATCAACAACCTGCCGCGCACTGGCACCTCGCACACCAAGGTTAGAAGCCCCGTCCACTGCAAAGGTCACTACCCTCTTTGCCCACCAATCCCGGTCAGGAATCCAGGACAGCAGGACGCATTCCAGCTGCGTTGCAACCTCATGCGCATCACCACAGGCCACATCCACGACACCAAGAAACACCTCACACATGCCCCCAAGGCCAGTCCCCGGGAAAAAAAGCACAATGGCGTACTCATTGATGCGATGCCTCTGCCTATCCGGCCCGTCAAGCAACAGTGCAATGAACGGTGCCAAAAATAAGGTGTGCGTTACCTCAGCTTGCATGGCATCATGCATTGCTGCAAAAGGTTTGAGGTTTGAGGTTTGATTTTGCGGGTACTAGACGCCTTCCGGCCCCGGGGGGCCACCTGGTCGGGCCAGGTGATATCCTCCCCACCGGGTCCTAGTGGGGGGCCCTCCAAGACGCACCTCCTGCCTGGTGGCGGAGTCCCCCGGGTTCACAGAGCTCGGAGCCCCGTCCTTCCCCGGCTTCCCCGTTTTGCCACTCCCCGGTCAGTGCATCAATTCGCAGCCGTGGCTGCAAGCGCTTACCCACTGCGTCGCCCCCCTAATGCGTGGTCGCCCGGGGCGCCGGCGCCGCCGGGCCCGTGCTACTGGTTTGTCGCCAGTGGGACCCCCTTGGGCTGGCGCGGAGGCTGCCTAGCCTAGGGGTTGGGGCGTGGCGCTGTGCGCCACTACTGCCTTGGCGGGTGCAGTGCCCCGTCTGTGTGTGCGCGGCGCTCGCGGCCGGTTCGGGGGTTCGGGCCGGTACCGGGTGTTGTGTCTCTCTCTTTTCCCCCTCCCCGCCCCGCGTGTTCGGCGCTGCGTGTGGCGGGCCGTCCCGTCTGGGTGTCCCTTACCCTCGCTCGCTGGTACGCCATTCCACGTGGTCTGTGCGTTCCGCGCGCTCGGTCCGGTTGCCCGTCTGGTAGTCCCCGCGTGTCCCTTTCGTGTGTGTGCGCTCGCGCTCTCGCGGTGTCCGCTCCCCCCCCCCCTGGGTGGTGTGGCGTGCGCACCTCGCGTGGTCCCGGCACTGGGCGCTGGTAGGGCCGTTCGACGTGGTCCGTGCCCCTCCGCGTGTCCTGTTCCGGTCCCTTGCTCCGTCTGGCGTGTTTGGGGGGGGGCAGTCCGGTCCCGGTTCCCCCCTACTTGGCTTGGGGTTGTGCAGGTGGCGGCAGGGCGTCCCCCGGGGGGGGTGCCTTCTACCGTTGCGAGGGGCGTCTGGGGTCATGCGCTCCCCCTCCCCCGACTGCCCGCCCACTGGGTGGGCTGCCGGGTCCCGCGATCCACGTGTTGTGGGCGCGGGCATGCGGGTGTGGGGGCCCTGCTCTGTCCCCTCGGCCGGCACGCCCTGTGGGGGCTGCGCGCCGCGGGGCGGGTCCGTGGCGTTCATGTGCTGGGGGGCGGGCTAGGGGGGGGGGGGGCGTGCGCCGTACCCCCCGTTTGTGCGGCCGGGGGGGGGCCTGTGGGGCGGGGGGTCGCTCTGCCTCATTCCGTCCCTCTGCCTTCCCTGGGCAGGCAACAAAGCGGGTGTCACTGGCGTTGTGCTGTCCATGGGGGGCGTGGCCCCCCATACCACTCCGGTTCGTGCTCACCAGGCTTCTCTGGGTACGATCTGTGCGGCGTCCTGGCGCGTAGGCGCGGGCTCGCTTGTTCTTCGCGGCCCCCATGGGGGCCGGCGGCTGGGGCGGGGGGGCGGGTCGCGCTCCGGCTCCTCTCTCGGGCGGGGGGGGACCATCCCCCCTGCCTCGGGGGGTGGGGGCTGGGGCCCCAGCGGCCCGCGGGCCGGTGGGGGGGCGGGGGGGGGGGGGGTGTCGCGCCGCGGCCTCCCTGCTCCCCTTTTGGGCGGCGGCCTGCGGTACTCAATCCTGGCCCCCTTCGTGTCGCCGGCGCGCTCCCTTCCGGCGTGTGCATGCGGTCGGGGCCGAAGTGCCGCCCCGGGGTGGGGGGGGGTGAAGGGCGGTCCGCGGACCGCTCCCCCGGGGGCCCTTGCAGATCTGAACCCCCCCTCTGCCCTCCCTGAGTGGGCTGTGGTCACGGGAGGGTCATGTGGGGCGCGGCCTCCATACTGTTCCGTTGTGTGCGTTGCCCCGGCACGCCAGTGTGGGCTCGCGGGAGCAGGTCCAGCCGCCGCTCCCCCCACCGCGTCGCCCCCCCGGCTCCGGGGGGCCGGAGGGCCGCGCCCGTGGCTCCCCAGCTGGGGGGGGTGCGGGGGGGGGGGGGGAGTGTGGGGGGCCCTCTGGTCCCCTGGCGATGCCTCCTGACGGCCGGGGGGGGGGGGCGGCATGGCAGTCCTGGCCCCGGGGGCCAGCCATCGGCTGGGGGGTCGCGCCCTTCCCCCGCCCCCCTCTACCTAGAGCCGGATCCTCGTGCAGGCCCTCGCTGGGGCCCCTCATCCCCCCGGCCGTTGTCGCGCGGCGCTGGCAGGCCGGGGGCGGCCGTGAGGGTTAGCGGTCAGTGGTTAGCGAGCTGCGGGGCAGCAGGTTTCCCCCCGCGCTCGCTGTCTCCGTACTCCCTCCCGCGGGAGGTGGCACGCTCTCATGCGTCGCGCCGTACCATGGGGGGGGCGTGGGTCGGGGGGCAGACTCCGATGGGTCCCTCCAGCGGGACGACCGCCACCACCGCCGGTCCCGCTCCCGCTCCCCCCTCTCCTCCCCGGAGTGGACGGGGGAGACCCTCGCGGAGCGCGAGGAGCGGAGGCTGGCGGAGGCGGCGGTGCTGGTCGGGCCGCCACCGCCGGCCCGGGAGCCTGGGCCAGCCGGGACGGCCGCCCCCGCCGCCCAAGCAGCCAGCCCCGCCGCCCCGCCCCGCCCTGACGCGCAGGAAGCAGAGACCGCGGCGAGCCACGCCGCGGCCCCGACCGCGGCCCCCGGCACGCCGCCGACACGGGGGGCGGCCCCGGCGCAGGAACCGGGCGCATCGCCGAGGGCCGCCGCAGCCGCAGAGGAGAGCAAGCAGGGCGCGCGAGGGGTTGCAACCGCACGGGCCACGGGCGCCTCGTCGGCGGCCGCCGCGGCAGCGAAGGAGAGCGGGGAGCGCGCGCGGGAGGCTGCGGCCGCGACCTCCAGCGCGCCGCGAACGCGGGGGACGGACCCCGCACGGGCCGCGGGCGCCCCGCCGGCGGCCGCCGCGGCAGCAGAGGAGAACGAGGAGGGCGTGCGAGGGGTTGCGACCGCGGCCACGGGCGCCTTGTCGGCGGCCGCCACGGCAGCGAAGGAGAGCGAGGAGGGCGCGCGAGGGGCTGCGGCCGCGACCCCGGCGGGCCGCGGCACCGCCTCGGCCGGCCACGCCGCGGCCCCCAGCACGCCGCGCAAGCGGGGGAAGAACCCCGCACGGGCCGCGGACGCCTCGCCGGCGCCCGCCGCAGCAGCAGCACTGGGCAGGGAGAGCGCGAAGTACCGCGCCCACGCCAACCCCACCCACACCCGCACCAGCCCCCCCAAGCCGTTCCCCCCCAGGCCCTTCCCCCCGGGGCGGGAGCGGCACCTCCGCCCCCCGACGCGCGAGCGCTCGCCGCAGGGCGTCACGCTGCCGCAGCTGCAAAGGCAGCGGGACGCCCGGCGCAGCTGCAAAGGCAGCGGACGCCCGGCGAGTGGTCAGGAAGGGCGCAGCAGCGGGGGAGCAGGGGGCCGGGAAGGGGCCAGGGCACGGGAAGGCGGCGCAGGGGGCCGGGCAGGGAGCTCAGGTGCAGGGGCAGGGCGAGGGGAGGTGGGAGAGCGAGCTGGCCAGGCGTGGGGGACGGGAGGCGGGACCCGCGCCACGGGCAGGGGGCTGGAAAGGGGCCCAAGGGCAAGGGCAAGGGCGCCGCGGGCCCCAACTGACAGGCGGGACGGGGCATGGGAGCCCAGGCGGAGGACGGGGTGAAGGGAGGGGGGCAGAGGGCGGGGCGCCCCCGCAGCCGGACGTGCAGCCGTTGAGGTGCATCCCCCCCCGGCATCCAACAGATGCCGGCACACACACCACCCACCACCACCACCACCACCACCACCTCTACAACATGGACCCTGACGCCAGGGAGCTCGTCCCCCCCAACCCCCGCGACACCAGCACCATCACGCCCCCCCGCGCCGAGAGCGGAGCCGGCGCGGATGGTCTCGGCGGAGGGGGGACGGGGCGCGGCATCGGCGCCGCAGGCGCAGAGGCAGCGAGGGGGGCCGGCACGGGGGGCGGAGGAGGCCGGCCATGGGACCGGGACTGGGGCGCGGTCCTGGACCCTCTGGGGAGGAGACCCTCCCCCTGGTGGGGGAGGTGTACGGGTGGTTGTGCTGGGCCAACCAGGGGACCTCCAGGAGGTCGAGGAACCGGCCCTTTGATGCCGTGCTCCTCCGGAGGGACGGAGGAAACCGAGAGGTACCCCCGGGGGGTGGGCAGCCCCAGAGGACCATGAGAGGGTCCTCAGGTCAGTGATCCGGGCGGCGTGTCCCGACAGGGAGCCGACGTGGCCGGCCTTCCTGGAAGGGGGAGCGGTGCTCCGCATCACGGATGCGGACGCCAACAATTGGCTCCCCCGGGCTTTGCGCAGCGCCCTCGCCCACTGGCGCTACCGCCGGCACAACCCGCCGCCGCCGCAGCCCCAGCCGCCACACAAGCGGCGGCGAGGTGAAGGCCCAAACGGCGGGTACGGGAGAGCTGGGGGGGGGGGCTGGGCCCCCCGGCCCACGCCCCCCCCACGGTACGGCACGACGCAAGAGGGCGCGCCACCTCCCACGGGAGGGAGTGCGGAGACAACGAGCGCGGGGGGGAACCTGCTGCCCCGCAGCCGCTAACCACTGACCGCTAACCCTCACGGCCACCCCCGGCCGGCCGGCGCCGCGCGACAACGGCCGGGGGATGAGGGGCCCCAGCGAGGGCCTGCGCGAGAATCCGGCTCTCGGTAGAGGGGGGCGGGGGAAGGGCGCGACCCCCCGGCTGATGGCTGGCCCCCGGGGCCAGGACTGCCATGCCCCCCCCCCCCCCCCCCCCGGCCGACAGGAGGCATCGCCAGGGGACCAAAGGGCCCCCCCACTCCCCCCCCCCCCCCCCCTTGGTGCGTTGGCACAACCGGCCAAGGGACAGGGAAGGGAAGGAGTGTGGTGAGGCCGGATGGGCACGGTGGCCTACAGAGGGAAAGGCCAAGGGAGGGGAAAGGGGAGCGGAGAGGGAAGGTTAGGGCAAGGAGGAAGAGGAAGGTCAAAGGGTGGTGAGAAGCTGATGGGCACCACCGCCTATGGAGGGGAAGGGTCCAAGGGAAGGGCGGCGAACGGCGATCGGCCAGTAGGCGCCGCCAGCTGCAGACGAGATCATCACACCATGGCGTCAAGCCAAAACCCCCCCCTCCCCAGCCCCCTCACTCAGCTTTTATGGCAAACACTCCCAAACCACCCACCCTGGATAAGACAGGAGACTCTGGATTGCCACTCTGGCCCCCCTGACCCATGCTAGCCCTGTGAGATACCCGAGCTTCTTCCTTACACTTAATTGACCCTGAGGAACACACTCACTGGCCCCCACCCTGGCTTTTTTTTGATCGCTGCCATAATCCCCTGGACCACCAACCCATACCCAGTGGCAGCCCGTGCACCCAGAGTTTTGCAAAGCCTTTGGGTTTCAGCCACGCAACCCCAGCACACATCCATCTGCGCCCCTCCTCCCCCCCCCCCTCCCACACAGGCCCGAGAGCGGGCGGGGGGCGGCCCCCCCCACCCCCCCCCCCCCCCCCCGCCACCACCTCAGCTGGGGAGCCACGGGCGTGGCCCTCCGCCCCCAGGGCCGGGGGGGCACCCCCCCTCAGGAGGAACGGCGACGCAGTAAGGGCAACGGCGGCTGGGCCTGCTCCCGCGAACCAACAATGGCGTGCAGGAGCAACGCGCACAACGGAACGGGACGGAGGCCGCGCCCCACATGACCCTCCCGTAACCACAGCCCACTCCGAGGTGACAGAGGGGGCCCCCGGGGGGCGGTCCACGGGCCGCCCCTCACCCCCCCCCACCCCGGGGCGGCACTTCAGCCCCGACCGCACGCGCGCGCCGGAAGGGAGCGCGCCGGCGACACGGAGAGGGCCAGAAAGAAGTACCGCAGGCCGCCGCCCGGAGCGAGAGCAGGGAGGCCGCGGCGCGACACCCCCCCCCCCCGCCCCCCCACCAGCCCGCCAGCCGCGGGGGCCCCGGCCCCCACCCCACGAGGCAGGGGGGATGGGCCCCCCCCGCCCGAGAGGGGAGCCGGAGTGTGACCCGCCCCCCCGCCCCTGCCGCCGGCTCACATGGGGGCCGCGAAGAACAAGCGGGCCCACGCCTGCGCACCGGGACGCCGCACAGATCGTACCCAGAGAAGCCGGGTGAGCACGAACCGGAGTGGTATGGGGGGCCACGCCCCCCATGGACAGCACAACACCAGTGACGCCCGCTTTGTTGCCTGCCCAGGGAAGGCAGAGGGACGGAATGAGGCAGAGCGACCCCCCGCCCTACGGGCCCCGCCCCGGCCGCACAGCCGGAGGAAACGGCGCACGCCCCCCCCCCCCCCCCCCCCCCCAGCCCGCCCCCCAGCATAAGAACGCCATGGACCCGCCCCGCGGCGCGCAGCCCCCACAGGGACAGAGCAGGGCCCCCACACCCGCACGCGCGCGCCCACAAAGCGGACCCCGACAGCCCACCCAGTGGACGGGCAGTCGGGGGAGGAGCAGCGCAAGACCCCAGACGCCCCACGCAACGGTCGAAGGCACCCCCCCGGGGACGCCCTACGGCCGCCCCCACAACCCCAAGCCAAGTAGGGGGGAACCGGGACCGGACCGCCCCCCCCCCAAGCACACCAGACGGAGCAAGGGACCGGGGCAGGACACGCGGAGGGGCAGGGACCACGTGGAACGGCCCTACCAGCGCCCAGTGCCGGGACCACGCGAGATGCGCGCGCCACACCACCCAGCGGGGGGGGGAGCGGACACCGCGAGAGCGCGAGCGCACACACACGAAAGGGACACGCGGGGACTACCGGAAGGGCAACCGGACCGAGCGCGCGGAACGCACAGACCGCATGGAATGGCGTACCAGCGAGCGAGGGTAAGGGACACCCGGACGGGACGGCCCGCCACACGCAGCGCGGAACACGCGGGGCGGGGAGGGGGAAACGAAAGAGACACGACGCCAGGTGCCGGCCCGAACCCCCCCGAACCGGCCGCGAGCGCCGCGCACACACAGACGGGGCACTGCACCCGCCAAGGCAGTAGTGGCGCACAGCGCCACGCCCCAACCCCTAGGCTAGGCAGCCTCCGCGCCAGCCCAAGGGGGTCCCACTGGTGACAAGCCAGTAGCACGGGCCCGGCGGCGCCGGCGCCCCGGGCGACCACGCATTAGGGGGGCGACGCAGTGGGTAAGCGCCCGCAGCCACGGCTGCAAATTGATGCACTGACCGGGGAGTGGCGAAACGGGGACGCCGGGGAAGTACGGGGCTCCGAGCTCTGTGAACCCGGGGGACTCCGCCACCAGGCAGGAGGTGCGTCTTGGAGGGCCCCCCACTAGTGCCCGGTGGGGAGGATATCACCTGGCCCGACCAGGTGGCCCCCCGGGGCCGAAAGGCGTCTAGTACCCGCAAAATCAAACCTCAAACCCCATCCCCCCGGCCGTTGTACCGCGGCGCTGGCAGGCCGGGGGCGGCCGTGAGGGTTAGCGGTCAGTGGTTAGCGGGCTGCGGGCCAGCAGGTTCCTTCCCGCGCTCGTTGTCTCCGTACTCCCTCCCGCGGGAGGTGGCACGCTCTCATGCGTCGCGCCGTACCATGGGGGGGGCGTGGGTCGGGGGGCCCGGCTCCTCGCCCCACTCTCGCGCATCCGCCGTCCGGGCCATCACCTGCGCCGCCGCTTGTGTGCTGTCCATGGGGGGCGTGGCCCCCCATACCACTCCGGTTCGTGCTCACCCGGCTTCTCTGGGTACGATCTGTGCGGCGTCCCGGTGCGCAGGCGTGGGCCCGCTTGTTCTTCGCGGCCCCCATGTGAGCCGGCGGCTGGGGCGGGGGGGCGGGTCACACTCCGGCTCCCCTTCTCGGGCGGGGGGGGGCCATTCCCCCTGCCTCAGGGGCCGGGGGCCGGGGCCCCCGCGGCTGGCGGGCTGGTGGGGGGGCGGGAGGGGGGGGGGTGTCGCGCCGCGGCCTCCCTGCTCTCGCTCCGGGCGGCGGCCTGCGGTACTTCTTTCTGGCCCTCTCCGTGTCGCCGGCGCGCTCCCTTCCGGCGCGCGCGTGCGGTCGGGGCTGAAGTGCCGCCCCGGGGTGGGGGGGTTGAGGGGCGGCCCGTGGACCGCCCCCCCGGGGGCCCCAGCTGACCTGAACCCCCCCTCCGTCACCTCGGAGTGGGCAGTGGTTACGGGATGGTCATGTGGGGCGCGGCCTCCTTCCTGTTCCGTTGTGCGCGTTGCTCCTGCACGCCAGTGTGGGTTCGCGGGAGCAGGTCCAGCCGCCGTTGCCCTTACCGCATCGCCGTTCCTCCTGAGGGGGGGGGCGCCCCCCCGGCCCTGGGGGGGCGGAGGGCCGCGCCTGTGGCTCCCCAGCTGAGGTGGGTGCGGGGGGGGGGGGGTGGGGGGGCCGCCCCCCCGCCCGCTCTCGGGCCTGTGTGGGAGAGCGGGGGGGGGAGTGGGGGGGGCCCTTTGGTCCCCTGGCGATGCCTCCTGTCGGCCGGGGGGGGGGCGGCATGGCAGTCCTGGCCCCGGGGGCCAGCCATCGGCCGGGGGGTCGCGCCCTTCCCCCGCCCCCCTCTACCTAGAGCCGGATCCTCGTGCAGGCCCTCGCTGGGGCCCCTCATCCCCCGGCCCATGTCGCGCGGCGCCGGCCGGCCGGGGGTGGCCGTGAGGGTTAGCGGTCAGTGGTTAGCGCGCTGCAGGGCAGCAGGTTCCCCCCCGCGCTCGTTGTCTCCGCACTCCCTCCCGCGGGAGGTGGCGCGCCCTCTTGCGTCGTGCCGCACCGTGGGGGGGGCGTGGGCCGGGGGGCCCCGCCCCCCCCCCCAACTCTCCCGTACCCGCCGTCTGGGCCTTCACCTGCGCCGCCGCTTGTGTGTGGGCTGGGGCTGCGGCGGCGGCGGGTTGTGCCGGCGGTAGCGCCAGTGGGCGAGGGCGCTGCGCAAAGCCCGGGGGAGCCAGTTGTTGGCGTCCGCATCCGTGATGCGGAGCACCGCTCCCCCTTCCAGGAAGGCCGGCCACGTCGGCTCCCTGTCGGGACACGCCGCCCGGATCACTGACCTGAGGACCCTCTCATGGTCCTCTGGGGCTGCCCACCCCCCCGGGGGTACCTCTCGGTTTCCTCCGTCCCTCCGGAGGAACACGGCATCGAAGGGCCGGTTCCTCGACCTCCTGGAGGTCCCCTGGTTGGCCCAGCACAACCACCCGTACACCTCCCCCACCAGGGGGAGGGTCTCCTCCCCCAGAGGGTCCGGGACCGCGCCCCAGTCACGGTCCCATGGCCGGCCCTCCTTCGCCCCCCGTGCCGGCCCCCCTCGCTGCCCCTGCGCCTGCGGCGCCGATGCCGCGCCCCGTCCCCCCTCCGCCGAGGCCATCCGCGCCGGCTGCGCCCTCGGCGCGGGGGGGGCTTGATGGTGCTGGTGTCGTGGGGGTTGGGGGGGGACGAGCTCCCCGGCGTCAGGGTCGATGTTGTAGAGGTGGTGGTGGTGGTGGTGGTGGTGGTGGTGGGTGTGGTGTGCCGGCATCTGTTGGATGCCGGGGGGGATGCACCTCACCGGCTGCACGTCCGGCTGCGGGGGCGCCCCGCCCTCTGCCCCCCTCCCTTCGCCCCGTCCTCCCCCCTGGGCTCCCATGCCCCGTCCCGCCTGTCCCTTGGGGCCCGCGGCGCCCTTGCCCTTGCCCTTGGGCCCCTTTCCAGCCCCCTGCCTGTGTCGCGGGTCCCGCCTCCCGTCCCCCACGCCCTGGCCCGCTCGCTCTCCCACCTCCCCTCGCCCTGCCCCCTGCACCTGGCCTCCCTGCCCGCGCCCCTGCGCGCCCTTCCTGTGCCCTGGCCCCTTCCCGGCCCCCTGCCCCGAGTCGCGCCGTCCGCTCTGCTCCCCCCGCTGCTGCGCCCTTCCTGGACCACTCGCCGGGCGTCCCGCTGCCTTTGCAGCTGCGGCAGCGTGACGCCAGGCGGCGAGCGCTCGCGCGTCGGGGGGCGGAGGTGCCGCTCCCGCCCCGGGGGGAAGGGCTTGGGGGGGAACGGCTTGGGGGGGCTGGTGTGGGTGTGGATGGGGTTGGCGTGGGCGCGGTACTTCGCACTCTCCCTGCCCACTGCTGCTGCTGCGGCGGCCGCCGGCGAGGCGTCCGCGGCCCGTGCGGGGTTCTTCCCCCGCTGGCGCGGCGTGCTGGGGGCCGCGGCGTGGCCGGCCGAGGCTTTGTCGCGGCCCGCCGGGGTCGCGGCCGCAGCCCCTCGCGCGCCCTCCTCGCTCTCCTTCGCCGCCGCGGCGGCCGCCGACGAGGCGCCCGTGGCCGCGGTCGCAACCCCTCGCACGCCCTCCTCGTTCTCCTCTGCTGCCGCGGCGGCCGCCGGCAAGGCGCCCGCGGCCCGTGCGGGGTCCGTCCCCCGCGTTCGCGGCGCGCTTGAGGTCGCGGCGCGGCCGGCCGAGGTGGTGTCGCGGCCCGCCGGGGTCGCGGCCGTAGCCCCTCGCGCGCCCTCCCCGCTCTCCTTCGCTGCCGTGGCGGCCGCCGACGAGGCGCCCGTGGCCCGTGCGGTCGCAACCCCTCGCGCGCCCTTCTTGCTCTCCTCTGCGGCTGCGGCAGCCCTCGGCGATGCGCCCAGTTCCTGCGCCGGGGCTGCCCCCCGTGTCGGCGGCGTGCCAGGGGCCGCGGTCGGGGCCGCGGCGTGGCTCGCTGCGGTCTCCGCCTCCTGCGTGTCTGGGCGGGGCGGGGCGGCGGGACTGGCTGCTTGGGCGGCGGGGGCGGTCGCCTCGGCTGGCCCAGGCTCCCGGGCCGGCGGCGGCGGCCCGACCAGCACCGCCGCCTCCGCCAGCCTCCGCTCCTCGCGCTCCGCGAGGGTCTCCCCCGTCCACTCCGGGGAGGAGACGGGGGAGCGGGAGCGGGACCGGCGGTGGTGGCGGTCGTCCCGCTGGGGGGACCCATCGGAGTCTGCCATCACTGTTACCCTGGTAGGCATGCGTGGTGGCAGGCGCGCCCTTCCCACTACCTCCTGGTGCATCAGTGCCGTGCCGTGGGCAGTGCCGTGTGGTGCTCTGCGGGGGGGAGGGGGGGAGGGGGTGAGGGGCCGGCTGTGGCGTCAGCCCCGCACGGCCGGGGGCCTGCGGCCATCCACCGGCATTGGGAGGGGAGGCGGGGGAGCCACGCGGCCCACGCGTCGCGCCACAGCTCCCAGTCTGGGGCGGGGCCCAGGGCCCTGGGCCCCCGGGGGTCGTCGAGCGGTGTCGGGGGCAGACGCACCAGGTGGACCCCCGTAACGGCGGTGACCTCCTGTGTTCGCAGGAAGCTGTGTACTCCGTCCCGCGCCGCGGGCGCCGGGAGGGGGGGGCGGGGTACGGGTGTTGCCCCATAGAGGTGGCTGGGGGTGATCCCCAGGATCCGCCCCGGGTCCCCGCGGGTCGCGACGACGAGGAGGAGGAGGGGGGTGCCAGGGCACTCCTGCCAGAGGACCTGCCCCCTGTGGTGGGCACCCCTGGTCCTGGAGAGGGGGGGGGACAGGTCTGGGTTAGCCCAGCCGCGGGGCGCGTGCGTCGCCGGCGGGAGGGCGGGGCACCAAGTGGGCTCCCTGGGGAACGCCTCGTAGACGACGGCGTACGGGGGGGTAGGCCCGGTGCCGTCGGACACAGGGTTGGTCGGCCGGGGGCGGGCGGACGCCTCGTCCGCGCCTTCCGGGAACACCGTGACCTCGCCCATTTCCAGGTCCTCCTCCGGCGGGTGTAGAAGGTGGAGCGCCGCATCCAGCTCGGACACTCCTCCCGGGTACGTGGCCCGCGCCTGGTTCAGGTACGGGGCCGCGTCCCCGGGGTAGCGCGTCCTGAGGGCGTGCAGCAGGGCTGGGGCGCTACTGCGGAGGGACATGGCAGACCCCGCTCCCGTCAGCCGCAGGGTGTCCCCGATGGACAGGGGCCGGCCCGACCGATTGGACTCGCGCCACCCCATCCAGTGCCCGTAGAGGGCCGCCTCCAGGCTGATGAGCCCCGGCCGGACGGCGTTCACGATCCGGTGCATTGCCAGGAGCAGCGTAGGGGCCCCCGCCCCGTTCAGGGCGCGGACGGCCGGGAGGGCGGTCTCGTTGAGGAAAGCCCTCGCACTGCCCTCCAGGTCACACCGTGCGGCAGCGTGCGCTTCGTGTGCCTCCGCCACCGCGTCCGCCACCAGGCCCCGGACGGCCGCCTCCTGCGCTCTGCGGCGGGCCCTGGTGTGCCCCGGCCCATCCCCCCGTCGGCGTGGCATGGTGCTGCGGGCTCTGCAAAGGGCGGCGGCGGGTGGGGGTTAGGGGGCGAACACGTGCGACAGGTGCGCAACGGATGTGGGGTCCCGCAGGTGCACGTGAATCCACAGAAGGGCAGCGCCCGCGGGGCCCGCTTGTTCGTGCGAGGGGGTGTGTGCCCCCTCCATGCGCCGGCGCAAGGCCTCCTCCTCTGTGCGCCTGCGCGGGCCTGCGGGAGGTTCGGGCCAGGGGCACGCGGCTACCTGGGTGCAGCGCGCGCACCTGTTGGCGCCTGTCGACGCTGCGGAGGACACCGTGTCACATTCTCCGCAGAGTCGGCAGGTTTGTGGGAGGTGGGAGGGCGGCGACCAAGGGTCGAGTTGGCGGAGCCAGAGGTCGTCCCACCTCTGTCGGAGGGGGTCCCGGATCTCCAGCAGGCGGGCGCGGACGCGGCGCCGGTAGTCCTTGCCAGGCGTCTTCCGCTGGACCTCCTGCCACGTGTCGTCGGGGAGGATCCCGTGGTCGTGGAAGGCGGCGATGAGGTCGTCCCACGCCGGGCGGGGGTGCCCCTGGGGGGGGCTCGCCATGTACACGTGGCGCCCGGTGAGGTGGGGCGTCAGCGCATCCCATTGGCACCCGTTCGCGGTGTCTCTGTGGAGGAGGGCCAGCAGGGTGCCGTCCGCGACTGCCTCCCATCCCACTCGCAGCCCTTCGCAGCCGTCTAGCTCCTGGCGCAGCGCGGCTGCAATGCCGGTGGGGAGCATGAGGAGCAAGGGCCCCTGGGTGTCGCCCAGCCGGGACAGGGCGTCATCGTATACCGGCCCCCCAGCTTTGAAGTGCGCCACGGTGAGTTGGGTGGCCCTGTCCTCTGGGGGGTGCCACCGGACGGTGGCCGCAGAATGTCCCCACGTGCGTATCTCTGTAGCCCGGAGCACGTTGGCGGCGTGAAGAACGATGCGGGGCGGGACGGGTGTCCTGACGAGTGAGGCCACGTCCCCAGTCCATCCCGTTTGCGGCCCCGGGGCCGCCTGCAGCCATTCCCCCGTCGCCGCGTCCCACGGGTGGTCAGGCCCCGCCCCGCGGATCATGGTGGGTCTCGGCCGGGTGTCCGGCCCCCACCACCGGAGCGGGATGGCGGCGTATCGTTGCGCAGGGGTCTCCGGGGCGCGCGTGGCGGCGCACCACCGGCTCCACTCCCGCGCCCACTCCTCCCCCACGATGCGCGCCTCCCATGCGGTCATGGAGCCGCGCCCGATGATCCACGGTGGGAAGAGGGCGTCTTGTAGGTACCTCGAGAACCCCCCCGGCAGGTCCTGGTACGGGTGGGGGCTCTCTTGGGGCGGGCAATCCAGAGTGCCATTCACAACACGGAGGGAGGCTACGAAGTCCTTGTCAGGGCGCGGGGGAGGGGGAGGGTGGTCGCCCTCCACCGCAGTGAGTCACCGGTGCGCCCGGGCCGCCAAGCTCTGGGGCTCGCGGAGGAGTTGCTCCAGCCGGTGGTTGCGAAGCTCCCACGCGAAGTCCCCCAGCCGGAGCATGTGGTGGAGGAAATCGTCCACTGAGGTCCCTCCCGGCGGGTCGTATCGGGTTATGGCGCGGAGCTGCGCCTCCGCGTCCTCGGGCACCAGTCCGGAGCAGAACACCTCCGTCCACGTGGCGCCTGCGGAGCGCCACGAGGCCACCCACAGGGCCGTGTCCCCAGGTGGGAGGTGGCGGGCCGCCTCGTGTACCGCCTGGCGGTAGTGGGGCCAGAGGAGCCCTGAGTGGGTGCATCCCACGTGCATGTGCACCGGGGTCTCCTCCGGGCCGCCGCAGAAAAGGCACGGTTGTGAGACGATGGCGACGCCGGAGAGCCGCTCCTTCCGGACGCGGAGCCTGCGCTGCACCGGCGTGTGGCCGTCTCGGGCCCGCAGCGCCCGGCGGTTGGTGGCCGCCGCGGTGAGGTCCCGGGCGTGGATGTAGGCCGTGGCGTGGGCCGCGCCCAAAGGTGTGTGTCCCCGGTGCGTCAGCGCATGGTCCGTCTGCGCCCGTTGCGCGACCTCGCCGAGCACCCGCATCGTGGGGGACCGTAGATCGAGATTGCCGTCACGGCCGGCGACAATGAGTTCGGCGTGGCCAGGGTCCGGGGGCGTGTTCTGCAGGACGGTGTCCTGGGACGCCGCCCAGTCCGCCTTGTGCAGTAGGGCGTCACTGTGGTGCGAGGTGGCTCGGACGTACCAGAACGGGTGCCCGGCGTGTTGCCCCCGCGCGCACAGGCCGTCCCGGAGCCACCTCAGGGGCATCTGGTTGACCACCTTCGCTGCGTCCGCGGGGACCCCCGTGGTTCGTTCGCGATCTGCGTGCCGCAGGAGGTGGAGGATGACTTCGGCGTCCACCGTGTGGACCCATGGTCTGTGGGCACCGTATTGTAGGGGGAGGGAGGCGGCCACCCCCTCCCCGTCGGGCACCGTGCCCGAGATGGCCACCGCCCACGTGCGGGTGAGGTCGGCGGCGAGAGCGACGCTGGTGGCGTGTTTGCAGGGTCCGCCCCCGGACGCGTCAGAGGAGGTGTGTCCCCAGGCCTCCGGGATCCAGTAGTATCCGGTGGGGCTGAGCCACCCCGCGTTGAGGTCGGCGGAGTGCCACCGGACGTCGGGGTGGCTGGGGGTCAGTTGGTCCACGCTCAGCGCCCTGGTCTCGCCTGGGCTGATCGCCGGGTGGTCATGCAGCCGGATCTCCGCTCCGGCGACCGTGCTTGCCCAGGACCGTAGCGCCGTCACATGTTCCTTGAGCCACGCCGGGCCCCCGCGCTGGTGCACCACCAGGTGTCCCGTGTCCTCCGGCTGGTCGTCCAGCGCGTGTACCGCCATGTGTGGGTCGTGCGGCACCCCCGTAGCCACCAGTAAAGCGGTGCCACGGGGGAGCCCACGGGGTTCGGGCTGGCCTGCCCCCACTTGCACTATTACCCACTCGGCCCGCAGCTGCGCTTGTCCCGTCGCTTGGGTGCATTGGTCGTCCGTGGTCACCAACCACAACGGCGTCGGCGCGTGGGGCCGGGGGCGCAAGGGCTCTGGCCACGCCACGTCCGCGTTAGGCTCTTGGTGCTCGCTTTCCGCGAGTACGTCGCGGAGGATGTACATGAGGGCTGCTGGCGGGTGGTACGCCGCCCCCCGCGTGGGGGGGGATAGGCCGTCCCGGCGGCGGTAGCCCCCGACGTGGAGGTGCGGGCCGTCCGGGGTCACCCGTGGGCCGGTGTGGGCGTCCTGCTTAGCCCTCGTGGGGTGGACGAGTCTCAGGCGGGGGTCCCCTGTGCCGGTGGTGTGGAAGAGGTGGGCCAGGGCGTCGCGCCACCCGGGGTGGTTGGTGGGCCCCTGCTCACGGCGGCAATAGTGGAGGTGTTCATCGGCGCATTGGTTGAGGCACTCCCGCACCGCCGTCGGCCACGGATCGTCGTTGTCGGGGAAGGGGTGGCGTGGTCCGTGGTGCCCATGCCACGGCGTTGTGTGTGGCACCGTCAGGCGGCACGTGTCGCGGTGTCGCAGCTTAGCGGTGCGCAGCGTCACGATTTTGCCCGGCGGGGACTGTAGTTGGACATGGGCCGCCCTGGGGCACGCGATGGGGTTGTACATCCCCACTCCCAGGGCGGCCAGGGCCCGGGGTATGCGTTGGACCCAGTCGCCTCCCGCCAGAGTTGCGAACTCCGGGACGGGGTAGTGCACCTCGAAATATTTCCTGCGCGCCGGCTATCTCCCAGAACATCTTGGTGACCTCGGCGCGCGCGGAGGTTGCGCGGTGGTGGACGAGTGTACCCACGAGGGCCACCGCTGCCTGCTGGCACCGCGTGGGCACCCGTGTGAGCCCCAGGGTCCGGTCATCCTGCAGGCTGTCCTGCGAGGCGTCGAACGCATACCGCGCCCTGTCCTTCGCGACCTGGACCGTGATGTGGTCCAGGTGGCGTGCAGTGTCGGAGTCGTCGGCGATGAAAGGGGCGACGTACTGCGTCACCCCCCCGAGGATCGCCAGGATGACGTCCTGCACCACTTTCGGTGGCGCGAGGGTGTTAAGGCACCAGTGGTGCACCGCCGCCAGGCGTAGCCGGTGCTTGCGCTGCAGGGAAAACTCCCCTTCCGGCTGCAGCTGGAGTCCCAGGTAGGGGACGGAGTCCGCCGCTGGTACCCAGTACCACAGGTTTTCCAGGTGGGGGCAGAGGCGCAGCTGCAGGCCCGGGACTCCCTCCGTGGTGGCCATGGCGCACTTGCGGGGGTTGAGCTCCATGCCCATCATCCCCAGGTACGCGGCCACCGCCTCCACGCCCTCGACGAAGTGCTGCAGCGTGTGGGCCACCACCAGCAGGTCGTCGATATAGGCTTGGATGAGGCCGTGCTCGGCCCCTCCCGGCGGGCGCGGGCGGTGCCCCTGTGCCCTGAGCAGGGGCTCCAGGAGGAGCGCGTACAGCAGGGGGCTCTCGGGGTTGCCCTGCCGGACGCCGCGTAGCATGTAGACGGGCTGCGTTAGCCCGTGTGCTGTGACGATGCGCAGCCTGGCGCACGAGTGGAGGAAGAGCAGGAGGTCGATGATGTCCGGCGGCACGGAGAGGTGGCGCAGGATGAGGTGGAGGGCGCCGTGTGGGGCGGTGTCGAAGGCCTTGCGGGCGTCAAAGGAGAAGACGTAGTTGGGCCTTCCCCGCTGGAGCTGCCGCTGCGCCATGAACAGCGGGGGGCCTGTGTTGGAACCAGGGAGGGCCCCCTGCTGCCAGTCGCTGACCACTCCGTGCCGTGTGAGCACTTCCGTGATGCGCTGGGTGAGGGGGCCCGTGAGCAGCTTCATGTCCAGCTGGCCCAGGGCTATGGGCCTGTAGTCGTCCAGTCTGGCAGAGCCCGGTACCTTGGGGCTGAGCCAGATGTGCGCGTCCCTCCAGTGCATCGGCAGCGGGGCGCCGCGGAGGATGGCCCGGTAGGAATGGACCAGGAGCCACTGGACGGGTGCCGGGAGGGCCTTGATGAAACGGGCCTCCACGTGGTTAGGACCTGGGGCCTTGCCATCGGCCTTGTCCAGGGCGGACTTCAGGTCCTGCATGGAGTACTGCTGGACCTGTGTCCAGGCCCCCTCAGGGACCCGGGGGACGTGGCGTCCGAGGACCGCCTGGAAACCCGGGAGGTCCACCGGGCGTTTGTCATACAGTTCTCGCCAGAAGGCGCGAACTGCGAACATCACGTCGTGGGCCTCCGTGAGGAGCGTTTGGGTGTTGGGAACCCGCACGTTCCAGAGGCCTGACGGGCCTGGGGCCTCTACCTCTATGGCTCCCGCACGGCTTTCCATCGCTGGGCCATGTCGGGGGCGTGGCGGCGCCAGAAGTCCTTGATGGCGCGCTTGCGGTCTGCCGCCAGGAGGGCGCGGAGCTGGCGAATGTCCTCCTCGAGGGCGGCTGCTTGCCTCTCCAGCTCCTCCTGTAGCTGGCCCTGCGTGGTCCGGCGGAACCCGGGCGACACACCCTGCAGCTCCTCCGTGAGCCGGAGCGCCGCCTCGGACCGGATGCCATGCCTGGCCGCGTCCGCCTGGTACGCTGCCGGCGCGCGCGCTGCCAGGGTGTCATAGCGGAGGACCGCTGCCTGGAGCTGCTTTCCGCTCTCCGGGAGGTCCCCCTCAGCCGGGTCCGTTCCCGCCGGAGACGGCTGCCGGCGTCCCACCACGCGCGCCAGGGCGTCATGCGTCGCGTGGAGGTGTTCGAACACCTTGTCCACCGCGGCCGCGGGCATGGACCCGTAGTCGTGCTGCTCTGCGGGACCCAGCCAGGGCGCCAGGGAGGGTTCATCCTGCGCGGCGGTGACCGCCGCCCACAGGCAGTGTTGAACGGGCGCGGCCTCGGCATCGTACGGGAGGAGGCGGCCCTCCGTGTGGCTGTAGGGGGTGGGCATCGCCGCGCGCCCTGCTGCGCTGAGGAGACCCGGCAGGGCCAGGCGGACCGGGAGGTGGTCCGAGCCGACCACCTGGGGGTGTGCCATGCCGCGAGCCCAGACGCTTTTTCCCGCAGGGACCACGGCAGGAGGGGCTCGTTGACCAGGAAGGTGTCCACCCTGTGCTGGGACGGGTGGAGCGTAGGGGTCATGTCCTCCTCGCCGCCTGCCGCGGCCCTTCGGAAGCCGCAGGCCTCCCAGCCCGCTCGGAAATGCTCCGTGGCCGGGTTGGCGGGGATATCCATGTAGATGTTGGTGTCGCCGGCGATGACCACCGGGTGCCTCCCGCCGAGGCTGCGTGCCGTGGCATACATTTGTATGTCGGCCCAGAACGCCGCCCGTCCCGCCCACGGGGAGCAGCCTGCTTGCGGCCCGTGGACGTTGATGAGGGTGAGGCCTCCCCCGTCCGTGCGGATCTCCAGGGCCGCGGCCTTCCCGGGGACAATTCCCGTGAAGCTGAGCACCTCGTGCTCCGCCACGTACTTGCTGCTGACCGCGGTGAGGAGGCCCCCCCCTCTCGAGGTGGAGGTGGCTCCCGTCTCCGCCAGCCGGCTGCTGAAGAAGGCAGTGTACCCCTTGTCCCGGAGCGCCGCGGCCACGTGCATCTCCTGCGCCCTGGTGGCGATCCCCGTTTCCTGGAGCATGATGGCAAAGCCCCCCTCCTGGGGCAGCATGCCGGTGATGAGGTGCTCCTTGTCGGTGCAGGCCGCCGGCCCCCGGCGCCGCCGGAGTGTGTCCCGGAGGGACCGGTCTGGCGGCACGAGGCCGTTGCGCAGGTTCCACGAGAGGAGCCACAGGGTGTCGCCCGTCATGTCCTCCTGGAGTCAGCTATCCCGCATCGGCATCGCCGCCGGGTTCGCCGGCGCAGCCAGAGCATCTGGGTGCGCCGCATCCGCTGAGCCCGTTCCCAGCGGGGCCCACAGGGGGGCCCGGGGGACCGGGGGAGCCGGGGGGGCCAGGGGGGCCAGCCCCGCGGGGATGGACATGGACCCTGGTGGGGCCGCACCGCCGGCCCCCGGGGCCGCTCCGGGTGCCTCCTCATCTCCATCTGCGTGGTCGGCTGCCTGGGGCGGGGGGCGCCGGGTGTACGGGGCGTGCCATGGGGACCTCCGTGCTCTCCCCTGCAGGATGTTGGTGGCCGCCTCCTTGTCGTCCGTCGGGGCCGCAGCGTGCACCGCGTGCCACGCCAGGTGTTCCAGCATTGCCCCGCTGGTGTAGTACTTGTCCGCACACAGGGGGCATTTCGTCGGCTCCGTGGCCCCTTGCGCGGGGGGGAGCGGCACGGACTTCCAAATGGCGCCCTCCGCCGCTGGTTCGAAGGGCAGGTTGGCCAGCGGCACCGTGTGTGGTGCCAGCGTGCGGCCCGGGGCCGCCGCATCGAGGGCTCGCGTCGCGGGCGCGGGCCCGAGACCTCGGATGGCATCGCGCTGCGCGTCTGCTTGCAGCCACGTTTGCCAGTGCGTGGAGCCGATTTGGCGGTCGGGCTTGCCCCTGCATCGCAGGTCGTGGAAGGCCTGTAGCCAGTGGTACACCGCGGTCGGGACCGCCAGCTGGAGCTCCAGGTCGGCGGGGTGCGCCGCTGCCGGCCACACTCCCGGCCTCGCCGCCCGGGCGTTGTCCTTCAGCCTGACCTGGAGCAGGAGGGCGTGGTGTTCGCCCTCCCGCAGCGCCTTGATGATCATGCGGGTGCAGTCTGCCACGCGGATCACGGCTTCGGGCCCCGGCAGGCGTTCGGGGTCGCAGACGACGATGTGCGCGTCCGCCGGGCTGAGGTAGGTAGGTAGGTATCTTCGGGAGCTCGGGATGCCTCCTTTGACATTGCAGGAAGAAGGTCTTACCAAGGGGACGTCCTGTCCCTCCCACTGCCCTATGTCAGGTGCCTCTTGAGCCGCTCCCGCATGTGCTTGGGAAGGCATTGTCGCGGCCACCCGGTCCATGTGTCCCAGGTGGGAGGGTGTCCCCACATGTGTCCATGGGTAGGGCCACATGCCCCCTCCTTTGGGCGGCAGCTCTGAGGGGCTGCCCAGCCGTGTGGGGTATCTCTCACCACAAGGGGTATTGCTCCCGCTTGTCTACGGTACGACCGCCTCACCATTGTGGCTTGAGTTGCGGGGCCACTCTGCTTGGCAGGTGACCCCCTCCTGGACTGTGTACCGGCTCGCCTGTCACCGGTTGCTTCCATGGCTCCGGGTGACGTTTGCCATGGTCTCCGGTGCAGCCTGGCCGGGCTCGGACCAGTGGCCCTGGAGTACCGCTCCTGCCACTGGCCCGGTGGGTCGGCTGGGTCGCCCCAGTGCGTCCGACCCATGGGGTATTGGTTCTTTCCTGTCCCTGGGCCGCCCTACGTGTGTGCAGTGTCCTGGGCCGCTGGGCTCCTGTTCACCGGTGTGCCCGCGCGGTTTGCTGTGGTGCATCTGCGGTGTCCTGGGCCAGCCGGCTCCTGTTCACCGGTGTGCTCGCTCGGTGTGTTGTGTTGCATGTGCGGTCCCCTGGGCCACTGGGCTCCTGTTCACCGGTGTGTGTGCTCTGTGCGGTGCGCGTGTGCCTTGGGTGGTTGTGTCCCTCTTCCTCCCCCCCCAATTTTCGTTTTTTTTTTGTTTTTTTTTTTTTGTGTTTTTTTTTTTTTTTTTTGAAAAAAAAAAAGAAAAACAAAAAAGAGAAAAACAGGGGCGCGCGTACACTGCAGGCACAGGCACGGGCAGCTGGTGCGGCGGTGCAATAGCGTTGTGTCCTCTGGCGTGTGTCGTCGGTGCTGTGGCGGCGGTCGCGCCCCAGGGGTGCGGCTCGTGCGTCCTGATGTACACGGGCTTGGGTCAGGGTGGGTTTGGTGAGGTGTGTCTTTGCTTCTGGAGCTGGCTGGTTAGGCGGCTGTGCGGGCTGTGGGTGTGGGCTGTGGTTACGGTGTTCCCTCGGCGGGTTTGGTTAGGAGTCAAGGGTTAGCGGTTTCGGGGTGTGGCTCGGGTTTGATTTGTGCTTGAGTTCTGGCTCGGTTAGGCGGTTGCGCGGGGTTGGGCGTGTGGGTAGCGGCGTTCACGGGGTCGTGCGCCCGAGGCGAGTGCGGGGTGGTGCGTGCGGGCCGGCCGTTGGCCGGTGGCCTCACTGGGAGTCCCACACGGAGGGGTCGACGGGCGTGCCGGGGGCGTACGCAGCGTGCAGGTTGGGCAGCAGCGGGCGCATGTGCAGGGCGTCGGCGTGCCCGATGGGGACCTCACTGAGGACCGAGGGGTTGGCGGCAAGCAGTATGCCATGCCCGGGAGGGGTGGCGGCGAGGAGCGGGAGGATGTCCGCGGCCCGCGACGTGGGGGCGAACACGACGTGGGCCGGGTGCGGCCCCGGGAGCGGTGCCGGGGGGAGCGGGACCACAGGACGGCGGTCTACTGTGAGGTGCCAAGTGGCGCGATGGTGGAGGAGCCGGACTAGGGCGATGCTGTGGCGCAGTGTGTGGGGCTGGGTGCTGGGCGGCGTGGGGACGTGCGGCGGGAGGGGGGGGGGGCGGGGCGGTGGCGTGGGAGGGGGCACGGCGGAGGAGTGACGTCAGTGACGTGTGTGTCGTGCTGAGGGTGGAGAGGAGCCCACGGTATCGGGCCTGGGTTCGGCGCCTTTGGGCGTAGTGGTGCTCGTTGTCGTGTGTGTTGGCTTCCTTCGGCGTCCGGTTCGTTTGGTGACTTTTGGGCGGGGCCTGGCGTGGCGCCCCGTGGTGGTGGTGTGCTGGGTAACGGGGTTAGATGGCGGCGCCGCTGGCCGGGGTGTCAGGCGCGTCGTGTTGTGTGGCGCGCAGGGCTCCTGGGGTGCTGTGGGTGTCGCCGGTGTCGGTGCGCCGACGCTTGTGGGGTGGTGAGGGGGTGTGTGCGTGCGGGGCTGGGCTTTGGGTGATGTCCCACAGGCGGATGCCGTCTCGCCGCGTTTCCTGGAGGGTCTCCCGCAGGCGCCTGAGGACATACGGGTGGTCCTGGGGCGCGGGGGGGTTGCGGGGGTGGACTCCCAGGGGGTGGAGCGCATCGGCCAGCATGGCTTCCCATGCGGCCTGCGGCATCCACCCCCCCGCCGGCCGGAGGCGGCAGTTCTCTACCGACCCCTTGCGGGGCCGATGGACCAGGCCCTCGAGGGAGGGCTCTCCCCGGGCCCATTTCCGCAGCTCCCAGAGCTGCGTGTGGGTCCAGCGCTGCCACCACTGTTCCTGGGCGGGCCTGCGGTCTTGGGCGGAGGAGTGGGCGTGGGTGGGTGTGATGGGGTCGTGGGGACCGGCGGCGGTGGCGGGCCTGGGGGATTCTTCGTAGTCCTGTTCCGCCGGGGTGCGTGGGGAGTGGGGGTGCACGCGGATGTGGACCCGCGGGTGTGCGCGTACGGTCTCCGCCTCGGGGTTGGGCGGGGATTCGCGGCGGCGGCGGTAGTGGGGCATGCGTTGCATGTGGGCTGTCATCGGGGGCCGGTAGGGGGGCAGGGACGCTGCTGGTGGACCCTGGCGTTGTTCTGGCTTGGTCGGGAGCGGTCCGTGGGCCTCGGGTGCGGGCTTCGGGAGCTGGCGGGACGAGGCGCGTCGCGCTTCGGCCGCGGCGCGCTCCGCCATGAAGGTGGTGGCGGTGGCGTCGGTGACGGTGGGGGGGCGCCGCGCTGGGCGCTGCTGCCTTCGGGCCTGGGACGGCTGGGGCCGGATGTCGTAGAGGACATCCTCGGGGGGCCGGGCTCGCGCTGCCGTCGTGGCGCCGGGTTTGGGCTTGGGTTTGGGCTTGGCTGCGGGTTGCCGTTTGGCGGCGGTCTTGGGCTTCGGCTGGGTCGCGGGCGTGGGCTTCGTCGGGGCGTGGGCCTTGGCGGCGGCGGGGCTGCTCGCGGTGGGGGCGGGTTTGGAGGCCCGTTTGGGAGGTGTCCCCCGCGGCCTAGGGGGTGGAGTGCTGGATGAGGACGTGGTGGTGGTGGTGGATGAGGTGGTCGTGGTGGTGGAGGTTGTGGAGTCGGAGGCGGAGGAGAGGGCTGCGGGAGACGGCGGAGGCTCCCGGGCGTCGGGGGCGGGCGTATGATGCTGGGTCCTGTAAGTAGCGAGAACGAGGGTGCAGGTTCGGGCATCGGGCGTGTGCGCGCGTTTTCCCTGGTGATCCGTGCGTGCTGGTGTTGGCGTGGCGGCGTTGTCTCGGCTGCGCGGGCACGTGGGTTACCCGGGGGGTGGCCATATCTGCTCCAGGACGTGGGGGTGTGTTTGCTGGAGGTAGTCGAGGGTCCGGAAGAAGCATCGCTGGATGCCGGGCATGTCCTCCTCTGTGAGGTGGGGGTAGTTTTGGGTGGGGGTGTGGGGGCCCGGCCATAGCAGCGTCATGAGGCGGGCTGCCACCATGTACGGGCATAGTTGTAGGGTGGTGGGGCGTGGGGGGGTGGGTCCCCTGCGGTTTGGGGGGCGTGTTCTGCAGGACGGTGTCCTGGGACGCCGCCCAGTCCCCCTTGTGCAGTAGGGCGTCACTGTGGTGCGAGGTGGCTCGGACGTACCAGAACGGGTGCCCGGCGTGTTGCCCCCGCGCGCACAGGCCGTCCCGGAGCCACCTCAGGGGCATCTGGTTGACCACCTTCGCTGCGCCCGCGGGGACCCCCGTGGTTCGTTCGCGATCTGCGTGCCGCAGGAGGTGGAGGATGACTTCGGCGTCCACCGTGTGGACCCATGGTCTGTGGGCACCGTATTGTAGGGGAAGGGAGGCGGCCACCCCCTCCCCGTCGGGCACCGTGCCCGAGATGGCCACCGCCCACGTGCGGGTGAGGTCGGCGGCGAGAGCAACGCTGGTGGCGTGTTTGCAGGGTCCGCCCCCGGACGCGTCAGAGGAGGTGTGTCCCCAGGCCTCCGGGATCCAGTAGTATCCGGTGGGGCTGAGCCACCCCGCGTTGAGGTCGGCGGAGTGCCACCGGACGTCGGGGTGGCTGGGGGTCAGTTGGTCCACGCTCAGCGCCCTGGTCTCGCCTGGGCTGATCGCCGGGTGGTCATGCAGCCGGATCTCCGCTCCGGCGACCGTGCTTGCCCAGCACCGTAGCGCCGTCACATGTTCCTTGAGCCACGCCGGGCCCCCGCGCTGGTGCACCACCAGGTGTCCCGTGTCCTCCGGCTGGTCCTCCAGCGCGTGTACCGCCATGTGTGGGTCGTGCGGCACCCCCGTAGCCACCAGTAAAGCGGTGCCACGGGGGAGCCCACGGGGTTCGGGCTGGCCTGCCCCCACTTGCACTATTACCCACTCGGCCCGGAGCTGCGCTTGTCCCGTCGCTTGGGTGCATTGGTCGTCCGTGGTCACCAACCACAACGGCGTCGGCGCGTGGGGCCGGGGGCGCAAGGGCTCTGGCCACGCCACGTCCGCGTTAGGCTCTTGGTGCTCGCTTTCCGCGAGTACGTCGCGGAGGATGTACATGAGGGCTGCTGGCGGGTGGTACGCCGCCCCCCGCGTGGGGGGGGATAGGCCGTCCCGGCGGCGGTAGCCCCCGACGTGGAGGTGCGGGCCGTCCGGGGTCAGCCGTGGGCCGGTGTGGGCGTCCTGCTTAGCCCTCGTGGGGTGGACGAGTCTCAGGCGGGGGTCCCGTGTGCCGGTGGTGTGGAAGAGGTGGGCCAGGGCGTCGCGCCACCCGGGGTGGTTGGTGGGCCCCTGCTCACGGCGGCAATAGTGGAGGTGTTCATCGGCGCATTGGTTGAGGCACTCCCGCACCGCCGTCGGCCACGGATCGTCGTTGTCGGGGAAGGGGTGGCGTGGTCCGTGGTGCCCATGCCACGGCGTTGTGTGTGGCACCGTCAGGCGGCACGTGTCGCGGTGTCGCAGCTTGGCGGTGCGCAGCGTGACGATTTTGCCCGGCGGGGACTGTAGTTGGACATGGGCCGCCCTGGGGCACGTGATGGGGTTGTACATCCCCACTCCCAGGGCGGCCAGGGCCCGGGGTATGCGGTGGACCCAGTCGCCTCCCGCCAGAGTTGCGAACTCCGGGACGGGGTAGTGCACCTCGGGACATATTCCGTGCGCGCCGGCTATCTCCCAGAACATCTTGGTGACCTCGGCGCGCGCGGAGGTTGCGCGGTGGTGGACGAGTGTACCCACGAGGGCCACCGCTGCCTGCTGGCACCGCGTGGGCACCCGTGTGAGCCCCAGGGTCCGGTCATCCTGCAGGCTGTCCCGCGAGGCGTCGAAGGCATACCGCGCCCTGTCCTTCGCGACCTGGACCGTGATGTGGTCCAGGTGGCGTGCAGTGTCGGAGTCGTCGGCGATGAAAGGGGCGACGTACTGCGTCACCCCTCCGAGGATCGCCAGGATGACGTCCTGCACCACTTTCGGTGGCGCGAGGGTGTTGAGGCACCAGTGGTGCACCGCCGCCAGGCGTAGCCGGTGCTTGCGCTGCAGGGAAAACTGCCCGTCCGGCTGCAGCTGGAGTCCCAGGTAGGGGACGGAGTCCGCCGCTGGTACCCAGTACCACGGGTTTTCCAGGTGGGGGCAGAGGCGCAGCTGCAGGCCCGGGACTCCCTCCGTGGTGGCCATGGCGCACTTGCGGGGGTTGAGCTCCATGCCCATCATCCCCAGGTACGCGGCCACCGCCTCCACGCCCTCGACGAAGTGCTGCAGCGTGTGGGCCACCACCAGCAGGTCGTCGATATAGGCTTGGATGAGGCCGTGCTCGGCCCCTCCCGGCGGGCGCGGGCGGTGCCCCTGTGCCCTGAGCAGGGGCTCCAGGAGGAGCGCGTACAGCAGGGGGCTCTCGGGGTTGCCCTGCCGGACGCCGCGTAGCATGTAGACGGGCTGCGTTAGCCCGTGTGCTGTGACGATGCGCAGCCTGGCGCACGTGTGGAGGAAGAGCAGGAGGTCGATGACGTCCGGCGGCACGGAGAGGTGGCGCAGGATGAGGTGGAGGGCGCCGTGTGGGGCGGTGTCGAAGGCCTTGCGGGCGTCAAAGGAGAAGACGTAGTTGGGCCTTCCCCGCTGGAGCTGCCGCTGCGCCATGAACAGCAGGGGGCCTGTGTTGGAGCCAGGGAGGGCCCCCTGCTGCCAGTCGCTGACCACTCCGTGCCGTGTGAGCACTTCCGTGATGCGCTGGGTGAGGGGGCCCGTGAGCAGCTTCATGTCCAGCTGGCCCAGGGCTATGGGCCTGTAGTCGTCCAGTCTGGCAGAGCCCGGTACCTTGGGGCTGAGCCAGATGTGCGCGTCTCTCCAGTGCATCGGCAGCGGGGCGCCGCGGAGGATGGCCCGGTAGGAATGGACCAGGAGCCACTGGACGGGTGCCGGGAGGGCCTTGATGAAACGGGCCTCCACGTGGTTAGGACCTGGGGCCTTGCCATCGGCCTTGTCCAGGGCGGACTTCAGGTCCTGCATGGAGTACTGCTGGACCTGTGTCCAGGCCCCCTCAGGGACCCGGGGGACGTGGCGGCCGAGGACCGCCTGGAAACCCGGGAGGTCCACCGGGCGTTTGTCATACAGTTCTCGCCAGAAGGCGCGAACTGCGAACATCACGTCGTGGGCCTCCGTGAGGAGCGTTTGGGTGTTGGGAACCCGCACGTTCCAGAGGCCTGACGGGCCTGGGGCCTCTACCTCTATGGCTCCCCGCACGGCTTTCCATCGCTGGGCGATGTCGGGGGCGTGGCGGCGCCAGAAGTCCTTGATGGCGCGCTTGCGGTCTGTCGCCAGGAGGGCGCGGAGCTGGCGAATGTCCTCCTCGAGGGCGGCTGCTTGCCTCTCCAGCTCCTCCTGTAGCTGGCCCTGCGTGGTCGGGCAGAACCAGGGCGACACACCCTGCAGCTCCTCCGTGAGCCGGAGCGCCGCCTCGGACCGGATGCCATGCCTGGCCGCGTCCGCCTGGTACGCTGCCGGCGCGCGCGCTGCCAGGGTGTCATAGCGGAGGACCGCTGCCTGGAGCTGCTTTCCGCTCTCCGGGAGGTCCCCCTCAGCCGGGTCCGTTCCCGCCGGAGACGGCTGCCGGCGTCCCACCACGCGCGCCAGGGCGTCATGCGTCGCGTGGAGGTGTTCGAACACCTTGTCCACCGCGGCCGCGGGCATGGACCCGTAGTCGTGCTGCTCTGCGGGACCCAGCCAGGGCGCCAGGGAGGGTTCATCCTGCGCGGCGGTGACCGCCGCCCACAGGCAGTGTTGGACGGGCGCGGCCTCGGCATCGTACGGGAGGAGGCGGCCCTCCGTGTGGCTGTAGGGGGTGGGCATCGCCGCGCGCCCCGCTGCGCTGAGGAGACCCGGCAGGGCCAGGCGGACCGGGAGATGGTCCGAGCCGACCACCTGGGGGTGTGCCATGCCGCGAGCCCAGACGCTTTCCCGCAGGGACCACGGCAGGAGGGGCTCGTTGACCAGGAAGGTGTCCACCCTGTGCTGGGACGGGTGGAGCGTGGGGGTCATGTCCTCCTCGCCGCCTGCCGCGGCCCTTCGGAAGCCGCAGGCCTCCCAGCCCGCTCGGAAATGCTCCGTGGCCGGGTTGGCGGGGATATCCATGTAGATGTTGGTGTCGCCGGCGATGACCACCGGGTGCCTCCCGCCGAGGCTGCGTGCCGTGGCATACATTTGTATGTCGGCCCAGAACGCCGCCCGTCCCGCCCACGGGGAGCAGCCTGCTTGCGGCCCGTGGACGTTGATGAGGGTGAGGCCTCCCCCGTCCGTGCGGATCTCTAGGGCCGCGGCCTTCCCGGGGACAATTTCCGTGAAGCTGAGCACCTCGTGCTCCGCCACGTACTTGCTGCTGACCGCGGTGAGGAGGCCCCCCCCTCTCGAGGTGGAGGTGGCTCCCGTCTCCGCCAGCCGGCTGCTGAAGAAGGCGGTGTACCCCTTGTCCCGGAGCGCTGCGGCCACGTGCATCTCCTGCGCCCTGGTGGCGATCCCCGTTTCCTGGAGCATGATGGCAAAGCCCCCCTTCTGGGGCAGCATGCCGGTGATGAGGTGCTCCTTGTCGGTGCAGGCCGCCGGCCCCCGGCGCCGCCGGAGTGTGTCCCGGAGGGACCGGTCTGGCGACACGAGGCCGTTGCGCAGGTTCCACGAGAGGAGCCACAGGGCGTCGCCCGTCATGTCCTCCTGGAGTCAGCCATCCCGCATCGGCATCGCCGCCGGGTTCGCTGGCGCAGCCAGGGCATCTGGGTGCGCCGTATCCGCTGAGCCCGTTCCCAGCGGGGCCCACAGGGGGGCCCGGGGGACCGGGGGAGCCGGGGGGGCCAGGGGGGCCAGCCCCGCGGGGATGGACATGGACCCTGGTGGGGCCGCACCGCCGGCCCCCGGGGCCGCTCCGGGTGCCTCCTCATCTCCATCTGCGTGGTCGGCTGCCTGGGGCGGGGGGCGCCGGGTGTACGGGGCGTGCCATGGGAACCTCCGTGCTCTCCCCTGCAGGATGTTGGTGGCCGCCTCCTTGTCGTCCGTCGGGGCCGCGGCGTACACCGCGTGCCACGCCAGGTGTTCCAGCATTGCCCCGCTGGTGTAGTACTTGTCCGCACACAGGGGGCATTTCGTCGGCTCCGTGGCCCCTCGCGCCGGGGGGAGCGGCGCCGACTTCCAAATGGCGCCCTCCGCCGCTGGTTCGAAGGGCAGGTTGGCCAGCGGCCCCGTGTGTGGTGCCAGCGTGCGGCCCGGGGCCGCCGCATTGAGGGCTCGCGTCGCGGGCGCGGGCCCGAGACGTCGGATGGCATCGCGCTGCGCGTCTGCTTGCAGCCACGTTTGCCAGTGCGTGGAGCCGATTTGGCGGTCGGGCTTGCCCCTGCATCACAGGTCGTTGAAGGCCTGTAGCCAGTGGTACACCGCGGTCGGGACCGCCAGCTGGAGCTCCAGGTCGGCGGGGTGCGCCGCTGCCGGCCACACTCCCGGCCTCGCCGCCCGGGCGTTGTCCTTCAGCCTGACCTGGAGCAGGAGGGCGTGGTGTTCGCCCTCCCGCAGCGCCTTGATGATCATGCGGGTGCAGTCTGCCACGCGGATCACGGCTTCGGGCCCCGGCAGGCGTTCGGGGTCGCAGGCGACGATGTGCGCGTCCGCCGGGCTGAACATGCAGACCACCTACTATGCGCGCGTGCGGCCATTTTTTTTGCGCCTGTGACCACCTGATGCGATGACTTGTGCGGATGAGCTGCAAGCCACTATATTTATCCTGCACATGCTTTTGCATACACTTTTGCAACTCCTTCCACTGCCGTGCCCCATTGTACAAGCCTCTATGCCAATTGACGGCCGCCAAGTAATCAACATGGGTTGGGCCAGCAGCCGCCAATGCAAGACCCAACTTGCGCTGCAACACGTGGCACGGCTCACCGAATGGTGTCATCAACACTAACCAATTCCCAATCAAGGCAAACACATTGCTCTCAATGATAGAGACATCAACAACCTGCCGCGCGCTGGCACCTCGCACACCAAGGTTAGAAGCCCCGTCCACTGCAAAGGTCACTACCCTCCTTGCCCACCAATCCCGGTCAGGAATCCAGGACAGCAGGACGCATTCCAGCTGCGTTGCAACCTCATGCGCATCACCACAGGCCACATCCACGACACCAAGGAACACCTCACACATGCCCCCAAGGCCAGTCCCCGGGAAAAAAAGCACAATGGCGTACTCATTGATGCGATGCCTCTGCCTATCCGGGCCGTCAAGCAACAGTGCAATGAACGGTGCCAAAAATAAGGTGTGCGTTACCTCAGCTTGCATGGCATCATGCATTGCTGCAATAGCCTTCTCAACTATCCACCGCCGTGATGCATGGTGCCCAGGGGCAGATGTCAGAGAGCAGTGCAGAAGGATGCGCTCACTTATAGCACGGATGGAAGTGCACTTGCTTAACCCAATATACACCTCAACCAACCGTGACAGAATGGCTGCCTCAGCATCCGACACTGCCACACCAATGTCCATGGCTTCCCCCGTGAGGAAATCAACGTTCCCTCTCACCACGTCAGCTGTGGCACCAGCAGTGGGCACAATGCGCGATATCGCTCTGCACAATGCAGCTTGACACTGTCCTCGGCTAGTCGGTGGTGGTGCCCTGGCCTACGCAGATTCTTTCGCGTTGATGTTGTGTCACGTGATAACCCCAAGTGGCTTTCCAACACCTCCTTCAGCCACGTTTTTGGGCCAGAGGTCTTCATGCGCATCCCTACAGCATATGTTTCCAGTACCAAGGCTTCACTGTTCTTAGGGGGATGCGCCACCCCAGGAATGCCACACACATTAGCGCACGCAAAACATACACACTCAACACCCCCACTTGTCGTGAACTAATACTGCCAATGAGCGGCTACAAACATTTGTAGTGTCTTCGGACCACTGTCAAGTTGCATGGGAGTGGCTCGCATCAACACGCACAATGCATCCTTCCCTGATGCGGCCAATGCAACAGACCTCAACCTGTCCTGCTCCACCGACTGTGCCACTGACGATTGTGACATGCCATGCTCTGCATGGGGCGCATCCCACTCTTTTGCATGCCGTGCCCTAAGCTGCATCTGGTGTGCTTCAACACGCACTCTCAGATGCCTTGCCACTCACACCTTGCGCTTCTGCAGCAACTGTGCCACTGCCTGAACAAATTTTGAGGACGTTTGTAGCGTCGCCGAGGCGGCCACACACAGCTCATCAGGCATGCTCTTGGCATGCATACTCATGTTCCGGTCCCCTACCCTTGATGCACTCTGTGTTGCAGTTGGGGAAGGGGGGGGTGCGCCTCGTGCCAGCGCTGTGGCTGGCACAGAGGCGTCCATAGGCACGCTCTGGGCATGCATAGGCCTGTTCTTCCTGTACCCAACCCTTGATGCACCCTGTGTTGAAGGAGGGGGGGGGGGGCGCACCTGGTGCCAGCGCCATGGCTGGCACCGAGGGGTCAAAGTAAGAAAAAGTGCTTTTCCAATGCTTTGAGGCATACGCTAGTTGTATTAGAGATGCACTGAGCACACAGGCATTTGTATCTTAGTATTGGCCCAACCAAAAGTGGTGATAACACATTTTGACCTATGGAACCAAACACTAAATCAGGTTATGGAGTGGACCCCTTAATCCCCTATCAATGTGAGGCAATGCATCTTTTCCTGAGTTGACTGAGAACTGACATATCCAGGGCAGAGCCTATGAATTTATCTATGTTTTCTCATGAACTCTTAGCTGTCCTAGTGGTATGCACCCTAGGGGGCTGGGCACCTCTTTTTGAGAGGTCCTGGGTTCAATTCCCGGTCAGCCTAGCTAGGTAGGAAGATCCCATGTGACATGGCAGTGACCTCATCGCCACATGCCCTGCCACCTCAGCACATATGGGACCTGAAACAAAGAGTGCACATCTCCTGAGATTGCACTATGGAGATAGAGTGACCATTGGGCAGTTTTCGAACTCTTTTTCCAAAACATTTCAGCTATCTTTTTGAATATGCAATCAGATGTGCCTTGAGTTGCAGTTTCTGTGAATATCCTTTCATCGTTCACTGTTTACACTGCAGCCCTTCATGCTTTGATCCTGATTCTCTTCTACTTGCTTACCTCTGGCTTGGGCCATCCTGGATTGATTGTATTTCAGCAACCAAAACATTTTCATCTTCAAAAACAAGCAGCAGGAAACCCTACACCAGCAGCAAGCAACAGGAGAGGCACAAACACAGTGTTGAAAGCACTAGAAAACCTTCTGGTAGCAGAGGCGGACTGTCTCTGCGTACCGGCAGCAACCCCGTGCCGTACAACCAGTGCACCGAGAGCAGTCACATATAAGCAGAAGGGCGAACGAAGATGGACACAAGGAAAGAGGACGCCGACGTGAAGACAGCGCCTGAGGCACCAGCAAGGCCAGCACCTGGTGAACCTGGACCTGGACCTAGCGCTGTACCTTCGGAGCCCTTACATGGGCCAGTGGACGTGGCGGAGGACTCGTTGGAGGGACTGCAGTCGGCCTTCCGGGCCCTCTCAGTCGAGGAGGTGGTCACTCATCCTGTGAAGAGGAAGAGAGAGAGCGAGGAGGATGCTGGAGAAGGCATAGCAGACGAAGGAGAAGACCAAGGGCAAGACCTGACGAATGAGCCTACCTTCGAAGGCGCACCAAGCGCTTCTGGCCTCCACGCATCACACTCTCCTATGACCACCACACTCCCAATTCCAGACCCAGCCGCTGCAACATCCACACCCATGACCAAACCCACGCTAGTGGACGGGTCAAGTGCGATCTGCTCCTGCAGTGCTGCAAGACCAAGTACCTGGAGAAGCAGGTCGGGCAGATCGTGACTAACTCCGCCACCTTTGCCGATGTGTTGGTTGCCTTGGAGAGGCAGTACCCGACCTACGAAACCGACCTCTCCATCAGGGCCGAGATCCAGAGCCTGCCCGTGCTGCCCAACAATCCCAAACCTGGCAGGGTCTCTGAGTCGTTGGCTGACCTGGATCACTGGGCTAGGCGATTGACGCCCGGTTCCTACAGCAGCGACAACCTGCTCTTCTGGTTGGTGGCTAAGCTCCCTCGAGAGCTGTGGGACGAGTGCCGTTCAACGGCAGAGCGCAAGGCTAGATCCCTCCGCTACAAGGATCTGTGCGTGCTACTCCTGGAGCTGGCGCTGGGGAAAGAAAGCGACCAGCACTTGAACAACTACCGTCCTGGAGGAGGAGGCTCTGGAGGTCATGGCAAAGGGTACCAAGTGGCCAGACCTGGGCAGGGGACTACCCCCAAACACGCTCACGCCCGTATCATGGAGAACGTCAAGGAGCTCTTCTGGTGTGATGCCAGAGACGAGCAGGGCCACCTGCAGCATGCCCCTGACTGCGAGCAGCGAGACTGCTTCGTAGTCCAGGGGAAGCAGCAGGAGAAGAACACCGGCGCCAAAGCAAAGCTGCCGGATCATTACAGATGCACCATCACGTGTGCCTTCTGTGGGAAGAGGAAGCACTACGAGGATGAGTGCTACCATAAGCAACGCCTATCGGCGAAGCTTAAGGGTGAAGATCCTGGCAAAGGCTCAGGCAAAGGTGGAGGCAAAGGCAAAGGCAACGACTCCGGCAAGGGCAAGTCGAAAGGACGTGGACAAGGGCAAGACAAGAGTCAAGGTGGACGAGGAGGAGGCGCTAACCGCCAGCCAGACAAGGACAACAAGAACCAGGACAAGAACGGAGGCAACCCCAACCCTAATCCAGGGGGGAACTCCGAGCCCTCTGGAGGGCAGTCTGGTCTGACCACACGCTCACAAATGCAGTCCCAGAAAGAACAAGGAGCCAAGCGGGAGCACGAAGGTGGTGATGACGGCAACGCTAAGAAGAGAAGCCGTTTCATGCGGATGGCCCGCAAATTGCGGAACAAGGGGTTCGAGGTGACCTGTCCCGCGAGGTTCTGACAGGGACTCTCCGGTGGCACCCAAGACCTGGTGTTTTGGGTACGTATCCGACTAGGGGGACGCAAATACCTGGGGGTATTGGATACTGGCGCCACCATATCTATAGTGGCCAAGAAAATTTTACCTTGTGGGAGCCTGAAGAACACCATGACCACCGCGGCTATACGCATGGGGGATGGACATGTGGTGCACAGCTGCGGGGACTGTGAAGTGGAGGTACCTATGGGCTCCCGGACTATCGCCCATCGGTTCTATGTGATGGACACTGAGGCCTTCGACTGTGTATTGGGGACTGACTTCTTCGTGCAGCACTCCCAGATACAATCCCTGACGCTGCAAGCGCCCTACCTCCTCTACGTGGACCACGGCAGTGGCAAAGAGTCTGTGCCACTGGAGCAGTCGGAACATACCTCGAGTTACCTGAGGCTATCGAAGGAGGAGCCCTCGAACATGATGGCGGCCTCCAAAACTGAGGACTATCAACTATTGGGGGAAGTCCTAGACCAAGGTCTGAAGGAGTTGGGTTACTCTAGAGAAGACCTGAGTGTGGAGTTGTTCGCCAGCGACAAGCAGCATGTACTGGACCTTTACTGCAGCAAGGGGAAGAACTGCAGCTACAAATTTTACTGGCCCTCTTTCGGTAGGGCCTACGGGAACCCCAGGTTCCGTGAACTGGGGAAGGTCCTGACCAAGGTGGCCTTGGAACGTTCCCGTATGGTCCTGTGTTCCCCCGATTGGGGAGCCCATGGGGGCAACGAGTACTGGCAAAACCTCTTGGACAGGCTGACTATCAGCTCTGTTCGGCTACCTGATGAGGCCATCTACGTGCCTCTGTGACGTAAGACGCCTATTGGGAAACCCGGATGGGGGAGTATGCTCAGCGTGGTGGACGGAGGTCTTACCTCCATCCCCTGGGAGGATCTGGACCCGACTCTGGTCCAGGCTATACAACGAGAAAGCGATGGACTCGCCTTGGGTGACTTGAAGGATCGACTAGGACCTCAAGATGCTATTGAGACTATACCCGGAGCAGATGAGTAAGTCGTGACTGACACCAACGCCCCCAACTCTCCCTGCCATGTACCTGTTCCTGATGGAGTCTCTGAGTGTGGACTATCTGAGCTACCTAGCTCTATCCACTCAGATGACGAAACTGAGCACGACGCCTTCTTCGTGCAGACCTGTGTGGAGGAAGTGGAGAACGCCGAGTACGTCGCCCCACTGAAACCCCTACTCTCCATGAGGGTGGAAGACCCCGTGCACGAAGAGCTGGACCCTCGATCCAGGCTAAGGGAGCATGTGGACTCCAAGAGGAAGTTGGTGGCGAAAAAGCTATGCTACGCTAAGCCTACCCGCAGCTCATGGCCACTGAAGCAAGGACGTATGGGAGATCTATCCCAATTGAAGGAGGACCTCGAACAGAAGATCACCACCTGGCAAAGGGAGGTACATCTTAAGCTCATGAAGAGCGTGTGGGGCGCCCATGTGAATACCCCGGAGGAGGACGACCTCTCGGAGGAATGTGTATGTGAACCCCCTCGAGCGTGCCTATGTTGCCATCGTCCACCGGAGATGGTTGAACAAGACCTTCTATATGCCTACCAAGGGCTGAAGGACACTACCGCAGGCGAAGAGTCGGTGGAGGATCACCTCCCGACGTCTATTACTCAGGGGGCAAGCAACTTACACTCTGACAAGGACATGGAGGACAAGATCAAGGTATTGGACCCGTGGGTACAGAAGCTTATAAGGACCTATCTGGAGGTGTTCGGAGAACTACCCCCTCCAGCCTCATGTGACAAGCTGGTACAGATGGACCTCAAGCTGAAACCCGAGTCCGTGGGTCACAGGATCCGGAGGAGACCCTATCCAGCTCCTAAAGAGCAGGCTGACGAGATCGAGCGACAGATACAAGAATGTATCGACGCTGGCCTAGTCCTGGAGTACAAGGACGGGGACTACCCCCTACACTGCAGCCCCTGTTTCCTGGTGGCTAAACCTTGGTCTACAGCCAAACGGCTGGTAGTGGACTACGGAGAGCTGAACAAGAAAACGTTGAACCACTCAGGGTCCATTCCCAATATGGAGTCTACCCTTGAGAAGATAGCCTCCTGTCGCTACAAGACCAAGATGCACAAGAGGAGCGGATTCTGGCAAGTGGACCTGACGCCCAACGCTCAGGAGCTACTGGCCTGCATCACCCCTCAGGGGAGGGTGTTCAAGTGGAAGGTCATGCCGTTCGGCGTGGCCAACGCACCCGCTCTATTCGAAGAGCTGATGAACAAGATCTTGTCCATCCTACGAAGGAGACCTAAGGTGCAGGAGCTTATATCCCGTGCGGCCCAGATGGAGGCTCACATCGACGATGTATGCCTCGGGACCAATACCCAGGAGGATCACCTAATCCTCTTAGGTGAGTTCTTTGCGGTCTGCCAGGAGAACCACACACGACTCAAGCTGCAGAAGTGTGAGTTCATGCAGGAGACCATGCAGTACCTGGGGTTTGACGTTGGCCATGGGTGGTGGACCCCAGCGGCCTCTAAGGCCAAACCCCTGATGGATGCTAAGGTACGACACGAAGACCCCAAGAAAGGACTTCATGATGTACGCAGTTTCATTGGGGCGTGCAACTTCTATCGCCGCCATATCAAAAACTTCACCTACACCGGCGCCATTCTGACGGACTTGATCAAGAAGAGTACTACTTGGCGCTGTGGCCCACAAGAGCAACAAGCGTTTGACGAGCTCAAAGACAAATTCGCCAACGCTAAGTGCTTGGGCGTGCCTAGAGCACAAGGGGAGATTATCCTGGTGACCGATGCCAGCAATGTGAGCGGTGGTGGAACGTTGTTCCAATGGCAAGCACTAGAGAAGGAGGAGTTCGACTCGGCCATTTCCCAATGGGGGACGGAAGGTCTCAACCAAGATGGAACCCTCAAGCACAGCTACCCTGACGACAAGTGGGTCCTAGTACCTCTGGGCCACTGGAACTGGAAGTGGAACCAGGCCAGGGGGAACTACTCTACCTATGACCAGGAACTGCTCGCGGGTAGGCTGGTGCTATCCTCAGAAGCACGACTGTTGGGGAGTAACCCTGTGGTCTGGCTGTGCGACGAAGAACCGGTCCGCAGTTTCCAGAAGGGCCCCCCACCTGAGAAGGCCAAGCTACGGCGCTGGTGGACCTACCTCAGTCAACTACGGCTGACGGTACACCATATCCAGGGAGTGAAGAACGAGTGTGCAGACTACATCAGCCGCAACAACTTCGACGCCCTGATTGGTGCCCAGTCTGAAGCGCTGGCTAAGGAGGCGTTCAGCCGTATGGACGTCCACTTGGACCTCAACATGACGATGATACGCCCCCTGGATGGACTCCAACAGTCTGAGTACCTGAAGGAGTTTGGGGGTATCTACAAGCGCCTGGAGAAACGCCTTGAACCCCTCCTGGTCAACCAAGATCAGTGGAAGAGGGACAAGAGCTACCTCTGGCACGAGGATCGCATCGTGGTGCCTAGTGACAGAGTCCCAGCGCTGCTGAAGTGGACCCATGAGTCCAGCGGTCATGTGGGTGCTGACCGTACCCTGAGGCTGTTCAAGCAGTGGTTCACACTACGTGGACTGACGACCAACTGCGGAAAACCCTCCAGCCTATCGTGGACAAGTGCCCGTGCAGGTCCTGCAAACCAGGGGATATCAGGGACAGAGGTCTCTACTCGACCCTGCCCATCCCTCACTGTGCTAACGGTGTTCTATACCTGGGGTACAGGGAGATGCCGAAGTTCAGGGGCTATGACTTCGCCCTTGTGGTGACCTGTGGGTTGACCAGGTTTACCAGGGTGTTCCCATGTACCAAGCACATTACCGGGGAGGAGACTATCAAGATACTCCTGGAGGAGTGGTTTCGTGTCTATGGGGCGCCCAAGGATATCAACTCCGATGAGGACGTACGAGTACGCTCGGATACCGCCTGGTACAAGAGGGTCCTGAGACTCCTCAATGTCCAGGTGTCTACGGGGATTCCTTACTCGCACGCGAGCAACCCCGTATGTGAGCGACAGATCCGTGTCCTGAAGGAGAATGTACGGATATAATGCAAAACTGAACGCGCCAGAGACTGGGTGAGACTACTCCCCGTCATATCCTTGATGATGAACTCCAAAGAGAGTTCAGCTACTGGCTACTCGCCCCATGAGGTATTTCTAGGGCGCCCGGCATGGTTCCTACATGCCCCCTATCCAGAGGACACCCATTCTTCTGTGGGTGAATGGGTCCGAGAGCAACAAGCGAAGGTGGACAAGGCCAAGGCTATGCTCCAGAGAGTGAGGGAGCGTCAGTGGAACGAGAAGAACAAGCACCGAGTACCGGCCACCTACCAAGAGGGGGACTGGGTGCTGGTGCACCACAGTCCACTACCCGCCTGGCCACGCTCTACCAGCGATGACCCATACTTCGGGCCGTACAAGATTCTATCAGTGGATGGACACCGTATCACCGTGCGGTGTTCTCCCCGGCTAGGGGGGACCCTGGTGTGCGCTGCTCAACACCTGAAGCGCTACTATGATCCTGAAGACCTCTGTGGGGAGGAGTGGGAGCTGAACGACGAGGAAATCGCCGCACTAGACCTGCAAGGGGCTGCCAGCCCTATGGAAGTTGAAGGGGAACTCCCCGACATGAACGCCGAGGAGATGGTGAAGCGGTACCCAGAACCCCATGGCTAGGTTACGGCATACAACCGGTCTCCGGTCCACTAACCCTATGTACGGAAGGGAAGACGCCCATTGACGCTCCGTTCCGTGCCGTAGAGCCCCGCATCGGCAACCGATGCACCGCCAGCGGAGATTTGTATATCAGAATATCAGGAATCAACAGGGTTTTATTTTCATATTGTTTCCGTCAATTCTTACGCTTCCGTTCTCATGTTCACTGTTTTGACTGCTGGCGGTTGGATCGCGACTTTACCGTAACCGCCAGTTTAACTGTTTATAATGGAAATTTTAACGCAATCCGTCACGCAGGCTCCAAAGCCTTCAGGAACTGCATGGACGCTTCCGCAATTTTCACATCTTACACTCGCAACCTTAATCCGAATTTTTCAGGATGTCGAAATCGGATTTTCGACTTCGACATCCCCGCATATGATTTGACCTCTTTCGAGTGGACCTACGTGCTTCCCTATGCACGAATCAACTTTCCTTTTATCCTGCCCTCCATTTGTCTCAAAGATATGGGCAAAACAAAGTTGATTCGTGAGGCCACTTGTAAGGGTCATATCTCGTGCCGCTTGCGAGGAATGACAATAAGGAAACGTGGGATGTATTCACAATACTCCCGACGTAATTTAGGAAGCTTTATATGCCTTGCGTTTCCACACGTGCGCGCTAGTGTAATGGATCATGGTCAAGAGGGTAGAGTTTGCGTTATAACTCTTTGGCCATGACATTGCGTGCGTTAGGATAACTTTCGAGTGTAGCGCGCAAGTGTTGGTGTTGCATAGGAACTCTCCTTGAGTTCCTATGAGCGATTGACACAAAGTTATGCCCTTGGAGGGGCATGACATATCGTGGGGGGAGCTACCTTTTTGGGCAATATGGAGTATGTGCCCTGTGTTGTGTTGCGTGCCCATTTGGCGGGTCCATCGCTCCAAGCCAAGCCCGCCAATGGACTTCATATTGTGCAAGCCCCTTCTCCATACTCCCTACGATCAATTGCAAGCCTAACCTTCGTGAAGGGAAGCTTGTGTGGCGATCCCGAAGCGATGCGTTGGGAGTAAGGTGTGTGTTTTGCAATTTTCCATATTTTTATGTGCCCACTTGGGAAGTAGCGCTCGTAACCTTTCAAGGCGCCCCAAGAGGAGCACATATGTGGGATCGAAGGTCATTGGTGTCAAGTCATTGTGTTTAGAAGGATTAGTTAATTGCACGATCCGAGCCGAAGATATTATAATATAATTGTGCACCTTTCAAGGCACTTTTGTGTGTCTTTGTGCCAATTTTGCCGTTTTTGGCTCGTCATGATGTCAAGTGGCGACCGTATATCTCAACGTTGCGCTCAATTGACATCATGACCCAAGTATGTTATGAGGGTACATACTTCGATCCCCAACATATCTTGGACCCGGCGAATAACTCCTCTTGAGCTTGGCATACCGTGGCCGCCATGTTGGCGATTTGGGACTATCCCAAATCATGGGCTCACTTGGCGACCCTGCCATTCCCAAAACCGGAGGAGTTGGGCGACGCCCAAAAGATATGTTGGACACATAGGACTTGATAACAATCCTATGGCACACTCCGGTCCAAGTCGGGCATGTGCCTCATTTGCCCCAACCATGAGTGTGCGCATTTTTGGCCATTTTGAGCAATTTTCCACTTTTGCTGCCCGCCGTGCCCCATGTTCTAACCCTCGTGCACGCCGGACGCATGGACCAATGCACCATATATGGCATGGGTGTTATGGGTAATGGTCCCCATGGTCCACACACCACGTGGGCGAAGCGGAGCCACCTTCGTTAAGGCGCTAGCCCAAAGTGAGTGTGGGCAATTTTGCCATTTTGGCATTTGTGGACCCAATTGTGATCGTCACCACGCCAAGTGACATGGAGATCTTTGAGAGCCAAGGGCATGGGAGTCTCCGTTGGACTCCCGGTGGATTGCGTGTGGAATGGCAGATCCGATCTCCAAGCCGGCGTGGAGATATACTATTGGGAGCACCCCGAATTTTGGCTCATTTCAGGCAGCCAAAATGACCCCATTTTGGGACCCCAATTTCCCCCTTCCGTGTGGTCAATTGGCGGCCCCATTTCTCTAAGCCCATAGGGAGCCCGGACCTAATTCCAAGTTGTACACTCAGATATAAGTCCTAGGTCCTGCCTCCTACCCTGTGAGCAATTGGCCTTACCTTGGCCGAGCGAGCCGCGCGTGGGAATGACGCCAATTTTGGTGATTTTGGCATCATGACCCCACTTGACTCATTCGTGTTGCCCTGATGCCGGGACCTCAAAGGGAACCAGGTTGGGTGAGGGCTCCAGGGAGTTTGTACTCGAAGGGCATAGGGTCAGTTGCCTCGTCCTTACCTCTGGCGGGTCCGGACGAGGGGTCAATTTTGGAGATTTTGAAGCTAATATCAGTTTGGGCTGAAACAGCCCATCTTCAGCTACCAACTCCTGAGGGATAATGGCGGGGCCATATCTCTGGCTCAGAGTGGAGTTGGGACCTGCCGTTAAGGGAGCATAGGGAGCCACTGTCGGTTGGTCTTGGAGCCCATTGGTTCCGAGGAACTCGCCTGTGGCTGTGCGGGACACCTCTCCCATTGGCAGGGTTTCAGGGTCCGGACTGAGCAGGGCATGGGTTGTGTTTGAGCCCCCGCCCCCACCAGCCACTGAGAGGGTCGGACCTGGGATTGGGATACGAGTTAGGATAGAGTGTCTATTGTCCTGTGATGCCCTTACCCCAGTCCAGTCTTAACCCCATGTGAACATATCCTGATGTGTTGCTGTACATACTTTCGTTCCCTTGTTGCAGAGTGGCAAGGATCCTGAAACGCTTTGTCACATGACATGAGCGCATTGATGCCCCTGTGAGCGTAGTGCCTTGCCTGCCTGCTCACTTGTGCGTGTCCCGCAGCGTCCCGTGGCCGGCCCCCCACGGGAACGCGTCAAAAGCGTTTCACCGCCGCGGGGTTACCCAGCCCCCGCGTGCCACTCCGGGCCACCAACCCCGAGCAGCGCGGCGCAGCTCGCGGCTCGCAGCGCAGCGCAGCGTCTCGCAGCGCAGCGCAGCGGCTCGCAGCGCCACTCAGCGACAGCGCCGAGTTCGTCACGGAGCCCGCAGCGCCGTCCAGAGCATCGCCCTGACCGCGCAGCAACCGTGAAAGAGGTGCACAGACCAGGACTCCTGCATCAGCCCCATCGGCCGACCTGGAGTCCCATCGGCCGACCAGCAAGGCCGCGTCAACCACCTCCACAACCACCGGCTGACCAGCACCAGCCGCACTTCCAATCCAGTGCTGCAGCACCCGCCTCAACAACCACCACCAGTTCGTTGAGTAGAACGAGTGCACACCAAGGACCTCAAGACCAAGTACGCCCCCCGCTGCCATGGTAAACTGGCAGGAAGCGGGCAGGACGTGGCCGCGGCCCCACCCCCATGCGGCACGCCTGCTGCGTGGGTTGGTCTGGGACCAGCACTACCGCCACAGCCACCCCCAGTGTGAGGGCGGCATGCCCAGGAGCTTCGAGCTCCGCACGGACATCGCCCCCGACCGCCTGCAGGCCGTGGAGGACTGGCTGCGGGCGGAAGGGTACGAGTACCGCCACCAGCAGAGGCGCTGGAGGACGTGGACCCGGCCGGACAGGCCCGGCGAAGGCCTGCGCCCCGACGGGATTGAGGAGGACGAGGACCCCAACGCCTACCCGTCGGGCGCCTGGATCAATGTCTCCCTGTGGGACATGATCGAGAAGACCTTCCCGGAACCGGGGAGCGAGCGCAGGCTGCAGGGCAGCAGCAGCGCGTCTCCGGGGAAGGAGAAGCGGTCCGCCGGGGACAAGAAGCGGGACCGGAAGTGGCGGGAGTACCAGGAGTCCCTGGCCGCCGAAGCCGCCCAAGGCGCCAAAGGCGGAACCCCAGCCCCCAGTCCCCAACGGGCCAATGGTGGTCACCACCCCTGCTCCACCACCCTTGGCGACTACATCCGAGTCGCCAGGCAGACCAAGGCCAAGCCCCGTCAGCTGCTCCTGAAGCCCCAGCAGGCCTCAGCAGGCCCCAGCAGCGACGTGGAGTCGGCCCACCGCGGGAGGATGCCGGCCGACCAGGCCAGCTCCAGCAGCAGCGTCGCTCACGACAGGGACGTGGCGCGCGCCTGTGAGCGCGTCTGTGGGGTGCCCTGCAACCTTCGGGTTGTCCGGCAACGGGCCAGGCAGCACGACGCTGCCGTGGAGGGCGCCGTCGGCATCGCCCAGGAGGAGGCTGCGGAGTGGGCGCATGGCATGGCCATCCACGCCCGGAGCGTGGCAGCCATTGCGGCCGGACTCACGGCCGTGGCCGCCCATGGGGCAGCGACTGCCCAGGTCAACGGTGAGTTGGCGGCAGCCGACGAGGAAGCCCGCCTGACGCAGGAGGCCATTGCCTGCAAGGAGGCCGAGGTGAGGGCGCTGGAAGAGGCGCTTGCCCAAGAGAGGGCAAAGAAGGAGGCGGAGGAAAGGGCCCACGCCGAAGCGACAGCCAAGGCCCAGGCGGACGCCGCCAAGAAGGAAGCCATCGAGGCCGCGCGACGGAAGGTCGCTGAGGAGAAGGCCAAGACGGAGGCGGAGCTGGCGGCGTTGGAGGCGCAGAAGGCGCGGCTGCAGCAGGCCCGGGAAGCCGAGGCGGCTCGTGCTCGGGAAGAAGCCGAAGTGCGGGCTGCCGCAACCACCGCCGCCGCAATGGAGGAGGCAGAGGCCAAACTCCGCCGCGAGACTCCCCCGGGAGGATCACGAGTGGAGACCCTTCGAAAGCTTTTCGAAGGGGACGCCTCCTCCAGGATGACGCTGGATGAGGCGGACACGGGCAGCAGTGGGAGCAGTGGCCCCACCGCCCGTAGACGGAGGAAGGGTAAGGGGAAGACCCCCGAGAGGCCGCGGAGGCCAGCGGGTGGACACCCCCAAGACAGTGACCCCTTCTTCACCGCCAGTGACGGGGATGAACGAGGCCGCCGACATCGCCAAGGGGTGGCTTGGACGGGCGAAGGCGGCGGAGACGTCCCCATGGAACCGGAAGGTGAGGATGAGGATCTCCCTCCTCCCTACCGGAGCTCGGAGTCTTCCGTGACCGAGACGCCCAGGTGGGGCGACATGGACGAGGATGACGACATGGACTTCGGCATCACGAGGAAGCGCCCATCCTCGGACCCACCGAGGCGACCCGGCGGAGACCCACCGGGACCCCCTGGCGGAGGACCATCAGGACCCCCTGGAGGACGCCCACCAAGTGGACCCCCTGGAGGCGGACCACCGGGCGGGGGAGGACCCCCTGGACCGGGCGGACCCGGCGGAGGCCCTCCTGGAGGACCCCCTGGGGACCCCGACGACCCACCAGGGGACGGCGACCCGGATACCACCTGGCGGTGGATTGTCTACCTCCGCAGGAGAGTCCAGTTGCTCGAGCTGGAGGTAGACACGGGCAAGGGCGAGATGGCTCGCATCTCCAGGGTCGCCGCGCGCGCGCAGAAGGAGCTGGACATCGCCAGGGCCGAGACCAAGTCGCTGACCAACGTCGTCAGCGGCCTGCAGGAGAGGCTGGACGCGCTGGAAGCCCGTGGGAGCGTCGGCAGCGACCACCCACCCCTGGAGTCTGGCTCGTCCGACGACGGCTGGGGACCCGGACCAGGTCCAGGCAGACCCCACGCCCCCGGCGGAGCCCCCAGGAGTCGCCCCAGCGCCAGTGCCCCCTCTCTCACCGCCCCCTCTCACCACAGCGCGGGCCGCCGCAACGAGCGCGTACCGCCCGGCAGTGGCAGTGAGGAATGGCGTGATGAGTGGCTCAGCGCGGAGTACCGCAACCGCCGTGCTCCACCGCGGACGCCTGTACGCCCCCGACGCCCCGCACCAGCCCCGGAGCCAATCCCCATCGCTGGTGGACGTTATGGTGGACTCAGGGATGAGGTCCCCAGAGGAGACGTGGAATGGGATGTCGGTGAAGGTGAGGACCTGGATCTGGACCTGGAGGAGTTCGACATCAGCCCGCCGCGTGGTGTACGATGGGAGGCCGCTGAACTCAGCCGCCGGCGCCGTGATGAGGATGCGTACATGGAAAGAGTACGGCGTGAACATTTTGGTTCAGCGTACGTGGAGGAACCACGGCGTAGCCACAGGGATTCCATGGAGGAGATGGACGTGGCGGCCGTGGGAGTCCGTGGGCGAGGCCGATGGAAACCTCGGTCGACCTCGCGGCCGGCATTCATGGTCTCTAAGGCCGCGGATGCCGCGGTGTTGGAAGACTTGAAGGACATCAAGCCCCCCATGTACGATGGCAACCCCCTCAACCTCGACCGCTTCTTGGAGAAGCTGGACGATTGGGGGCTGACCGTCACTGAAGACCTGCCTCCCGCTGATGCGGAGAAGTATGTCTTCAAACGGTTCAGGTACCGCCTGCCGGAAGTGCTCGGAGAGCTATACTTCATGGCGACCAAGGAGGGGAAAATCAAGACCCTCAAGGAAGCCAAGAAGTGGCTCAACGAGCAGGAGCGGGTAGACGCTCCGCAGGTGGCGGCCAAGCGCTGGAAGTCCATCAAGCTTGAGCATGATGGACGGGAGATCCGCCTACGAGAGTGGCGAGACTTCCGAGGGAAATACACCCTCTTCCGCCGCAACGTGGAGGATTGGAACGAGGGTGACGAGCAGGCTCGCCTGCTCTCCATGCTGCCGGAAGCATGGATCAAGAGGGTCACCAAGGAGGAATCCAAGCGGGCCAAGTCCAACCACACGGTCAAGATGATGCTCCCCAAAGAGTATCATACGAACGTGGTAACTTGGGCGAAGAAGAACGTGGCCCGGGATGTCAAACGGCACTCCCTGCGGAACGCTCTTCTCATCACCGTCTCGGGCGATCGCGAGAAGACCGCGATGTGGCGCCTTGACGATTGTGAGTTGAGCGGCCAGACCATCCGTCTGCAGCCCATCCCGGCGCGGATGAGCTGCGACGAGATCCTGGAGTGGGTTGGCGAGGAAGTACTCAGGGAGTACCGAAACCTCCACCACACCCGCGGGTTGAGGCCCGGCGACCGCGACGTCAACTACGTTGGCGAGGGACCTGGCGGGTAAGATGCCATGGACCCAGCGGGAGCCGGCGGCGATGAGACTCTCGTCGACGATGACGACGACGATGAGCCCGCCGAAGTGGCCGTTTGTGCCTTCGTGGCCAGGAACCTGAGCGCGGGGAGCAAACCGGGAAACTGGAAGCCCCTGCAGCAGGGTTGGAGGAAGCAGGAGAAGAGGGACCCTCGCCGCATTGGCGACCCTCCGCTGTCCTTTGGGGAGTTCATACGAGCTCACCCTCAGGGCTGTTTCGTGTGTTATGGGAGGAAGCGAGGCTTCAACCATGACCACCGAACATGCCCCGTCCACAAGGCCGACACGGAGGCTTACAAGAAGGCGCACGGGTCGAAGAAGCGTGCGCCCGCGGGTATCCGGGAAGCCAAAATGGAGGTCGACAAGGACGAGCTGGCCAAGCTGATGTCGTCGGTGGGGACCGAGTTGGCCAAGGAGATCCAGGAGATCAAGCGGAACTGGGTCCCCAGGTCGGACAACAAGAACAAGGAGAACAACCAGATCAACCAGAACAAGGACAAGGACAAGAAGCCTACTCGTAGTGAGAGGAGGAAGAAGGGCGTCAACGACGTTGAGGCCGAGGAGAACACCCCCTCTTCCACAACCGACGCCCCCTAGCGGAGCCCCTGCAGCCAAGGGCCCCAGCTAGGGCGATCGCAGGATGGTGACGTGGGAAGCGCCGAACCATCCCAGTCGGGAGTCGATAAGCACAAGGGGACTGCCGCGGGCGGAAGGCCCGGTCCGGCGCCCAGTCGCGGAGGCGGGGTGAGGGCAAGTGGGGGCACGAACCCTTGCACCCGTCCGTCCTTCGCGACCAAGAATGTGTTTGATGTACTACAGGATCTATCCGAGAGTATCGGAGGATCACCCGGACCGCAGCTGGATGCTGCAGATGGGCAGCCTGAGCCCATTGTCCACGCCCTGCACCAGTCGCTTGTGGAGCTTCTGGAACGGCCGGAGATCCTGAGTTTGCACGCCGTGCGCCGTGTCGGTCGCGAGCGGCAGTTGCATCTTAAGGTCCGTGCCCTATGCGGGGAAGTGGAAAAGGTTTTCGACGTGTTGGTCGACACGGGAGCTCAAGTCAGCTTGGTCAAGGCTGGCCTACTTCCACCAGAGTGTCTGACCGACAGTCGGAAGCCTGTCAGGCTGAAGGTGGCGAACGGCCAGTACATGGTGGGAGGCACGAAGGAAGCGGCCATCGGGCTGCAGTTCATGAACCATCGTGAGCTGAGCCGCCCAGACCTCGGCAAGGAAATCCTCCTGCACGGTCGCTTCTACGAGGCCGAGATGGACTGGGACATGATCGTCGGGTACGACTTCATGATGGAGACGGACTCCGGCGTCCTCCCGGCCCAGGCCTCCATGACCCTGTACCAGGACGACCAACTCTCGTGGCTTTCGTCACCTGAGCACCATGTGGAATGCCAATGGATCCACCCCGAACGCAATCAGCTCGAAGTGGCCGCGCTGGACACTGAGCCAACTGGTCCCGCAAACCAGGAGTACGGCGTAAGGCCGGAAGTGGCGAGCCGAGTTGTCGTGGACTTGGGAGCTTCGGATCTGGCCCTGGATGCGTTCTCTTCAGGAACCTCCGCCCATCTGCGGGTGTGTGAGAAGTACTTGAGCGCACAGGACTCCGCGTGGAAGAAGCACTGGGGTCCGCATCAGGGATTGATGTGGATCCATTGCCCCCGTTGGGACATTCCAAGAGCGATAGCGAAGATTCGCAAAGACCGCTCCAAGGCAGTGCTGGTTGTTCCTATGGGATGCACCGAGGAGGAAAGTACCCGACATTGGGTAGCCTCATTGACCAACATGACCTTAAACAAGGTCGTCCTACCGTCTGGAGAGAGTGTCTATCAGGACGCTAAGGGACAGCCCATGCCACCCCAGAGATGGCCAACGGAATTCCACTATGTGGATGGGGGCCTTGATCAGGCCGACACCACGGACTTCGTGTGTGTCAACCGCATCATAGCGGAGCCTTGGAGGCAATGCTTTGCGGTTCCACCTGTTGACATCGAAGAATCGGAATCGGAAGAGCCCCTCACTGAAGAGGAGTGGGATCTGGTTCAGGGGTATATGGATCAGCCCTTTCACGACTGGGGAAACCAGCGTGAGGGCAAAGGCCAGGACAAAGCCTGGTGGGAAGTGGACTCGATCGTCTCTGGTTCCTATGATGGAGATACCTTCGTAAGGAGGGTACTGGACCACATGTCCAGCCAGGACGAGCCAATCGGGGGTAACCCACCCACCTACGGCGATCTATTCCGAGGCAAGACCAGAGATGGCCCTTTGGGCCACCTGGGAAGACCGCCTGAGCCGAAAGCGAGCGGGGTCGCTACCCCTCAAGTAAGCTCCGTGGTTCAAGTGCCCGGAAAAGCCAAGGCGGAGTCCGATGACTGCCCCAAGATCCAGGCATTGAGGACCAGGCTGAAGCAGAAGTATGGTGATACCTTCTTCAGCGGAAAGCCTGTGTTTCCGCCACCGGTGCGTGGACCGTATGGCGAGGCCAAGATACGACTGAAGCAGGACCCCCGTGTGTATCGGCACCGGGAGTTTGCCCTGAGGGGCGAGAGGAAAGAGGCCATGGAGAAGATCCTCCGTGACTTCATCCAGAGAGGCTGGCTTGAGCCGTGCCACTCCGAGTGGGCCTCTCCCTGCTTCGTCGTCCCCAAGAAGGTTGCCGGTGAGTGGCGGCTCGTGGTCGACTACCGCGGCCTGAACGCCCAAACGCAGCACGACAGCTATACGCTGCCCCTCATTGAGGACATGCTGCAAAAGCAACACCGGCGGAGAATCTTCACGGTGATTGACCTGAAACATGGTTATCATCAGATGCCTCTCGCCGAGGAGTCCCGTGCCTGCATAGCCATGAGCACCCCACTTGGACCTCTCCAGTGGAAGGTGATGCCCATGGGCGTTACCAACGGCAATGCGGCTTTTCAGCGGATGCTGGAGAACCTGCTTGAGCCGGTGCGTGACTGTGCGGACCCCTTCGTGGACGACGTGATCATCGCGTCCGGGAACCCCAGCATGAGCTACGATGAGCTCCTGGAGGCACACGAGAGGGACGTCACTCGAGTGCTGGACCTTCTGGTTCGGCACAAACTCACGGGCAGCAGTGACAAGGCCACCATTGCGGTAAGCGAGGTGGTCTTCGCTGGCCACGTAGTCGGGAACGGGCAGCGAAAGCCCATACCTGGCAAGGTGGCTGCGATTGAGCACTGGGAAAAGCCCAAGACGGTCTCTGAGCTACGGGCGTATCTGGGGTTCTGCAACTACTACTCGGGGTATATCAAGATGTATGCCGAGTATGCAGCCCCCATGACGACCATGCTCAAGGGCAACCGAGAGGAGACCAAGAAGGGGTCCAAGAAGGCTCTGGTCTGGACAGCTGAGTCCGACCGTGCCTTTGAGGGGATGAAGCAGGCGCTGCTATCCGCAGTGGGTCTGCACCTCGTGGATCCCGACCGAGGGTTCGTCCTGCCCACCGACGCTTCCGACTACGCCATTGGCGCTGTGTTGGAGCAAGTGCTTGACGATGGGAGGCATGTGCCCGTGGCCTTCTCGAGCCGAGTCCTGGCGGAAGGCCAGAGACGGACGTGGACGCCCCGAGAAAAGGAGGCGTATGCCATCGTCATGGCTCTCAGGAAATGGGCTGGGTACATAGCCCTCCATCCCGTCACCGTCTGCACCGACCATCAGAGTCTGCAGTCGTGGCACAAGGAGCACGTGGACACCCCCTCAGGTCCCGCCTCCCGACGGGCAAGATGGCATGAGACCTTGGCCAAGTTCGACCTCACGGTTGTGTATATTCCTGGAAAGGATAACACCGTGGCGGACTGTCTCAGTAGGTGGGCCTATCCCGCCAGCAAGGGCATGCAGGATATCTCTGCCCATGGCGATGAGGCTGAGACCGCTGAAGCCAAGAGGATCATCGAAATGGAGCGCCTGATGGAGGAGGAGGGTGCAAAATGCTTCGTCGTCATGGCCGCGGATACCCCCCTCGCAACGAGGGTGAGCAGAGCGGTCAGAGTACTCGCCCCTGGGGGAGCTGAGTCCGACAAGCACCTCTTCCCGGAGTCTTGCCTCCAGGACGACTGGACCGACGATTACGCCAAGTCTGAGGCCTTTGCGGCCGAGTATAGGGCTGTGACCGACCCTGATGACGGGCAGAAGTTGCCAAAGGGGCTGACTGAGGAAGATGGCAAGCTCTACCGGAATGGTAAGCTGCTAGTACCAGAGTCCCGGGTGCTCGAGCTGTGTGAAGCTTGGCACCACCACATGCTGCACCCAGGGGTCAAGAAGCAAGCTCTTGACATGCAGCGTCGGTTCGAGATCGACCATATCGTTCTCTACACCGCCATCAAGAAGGTCAGGAAGGGTTGCTCGGTCTGCCAGGCCTGCAATCCCGACAACCGGAACGTCAAAGGGGAAGCCCAATGGACCCCGGTTCCTGACCAGCCCATGGAGAGCGTGGCCATGGACGTCTTCTCCATGCCCGAAGTGCACATTGGCAAGGAGACCTTTGACTGTGTGGTTCTCTGTGTGGACCGCCACAGCGGCTATGTTGTAGCCGTTCCGGCACGCAAAAAGGGGTTGCTTGCCAAGGAAGTGGCAGTCATGATGATTCGTCATTGGCTGACCGTCTTTGACATCCCCCGCACCATTTGCAGTGACCGAGGGCCCCAGTTTACTGGTGGCTGGTTCAAGGCTATGTGTTCCCTCATGGGGATACGTCATGCCAAGAGCGTCGCCTATCTCAGCCGGTTAAACGGCCGTGCTGAAGTGGCTGGACGGCAGCTGTTCGAGAAGCTGCGCAAGATCCACATCACCAATCCACGTCGGAACTGGTTTGAGGAGATGTGGCCTGCTCTGAAGGCCCATCATGACACCCCCACTCCGGGCGGTTTGTCCCCTCACCAGATTCTGTTCGGCAGGGACCCCCTGGGTAGGGGACTTCCCTTGTCTGGTGATGGCATGGCCATGGATGCCAAGGAGTTCTTCGCGCGGCAAGAGCAAACGGCGCGGGACATCCGCCAGCAGCTCGAGAAGGAGCATGCTGAGCGTCAGAAGTCCGCCCCAAGCTCGACAGCGCAGAAGTTCAGGGTGGGAGACCCGGTGTGGGTGATCAGACCCCGCCCTATGGGCACCCACCGCACCAAGACCTGGTTCACACCCGGCGAGGTGGTGCGCAGGATTGGTGAGGACACCTACCGCATCAAGGTGGGTCACGGACAGTTCCGGGAGCGCCACGAGAGTCAACTCCGTGTGCGGGAACCCGACCTCCGTGGCCAACATGTGTCCCTGAGCTACGCCGCACATGAGGCTGATTCGGACGATGACTATGCTGAGCAGGACGACTATACCGTCGAGAAGATCCTGGCTCAGCGTCCGAAAGCCTCGGCACCCGGAGGTCTGGAGTTCAAGGTTCGTTGGCGAGGTTATGGGCCGTCCCAGGACACCTGGGGACCCGTCTCCTCGTTCGTGCCGCGGGTCAATACTCCCTTCATGGAGTACATCCGCAAGCACAAGACCAAGATCCACGTTTCGGACTTGGCAGCACTCAGCCGGGCGATTGCAGCCAGGGGTGCCTGATCAGCGCCCTGAGCTCTCCCCTGATGCGTCTTGAGCGCTTGTGAGGCCGACGAATCGTCCCTTACTTGCTTGCTCTCTTCCATCTTTCGGTGACAGAGTGGCCATGTGCCCCCCCCTGCTGAATCCAGAGGAGGATGGCCCCTCTCTTTCAATTCCATTCGTCACTCACCCCCCTGCTGAATCCTTGGGAAACCAGGTAGGGCGACTGACCTTCATATTTCTGAGCTCTTGGGGCCTTGAAGCCCATACGACGTTGCGCAACGGATGCCGCTGTCATCGGCATTGCGATTTTTGGTGTGTGGTCTGGTCCCATGGCATTTGCGGGATCCAGACCAGTCGACGTGTGTCTCGAGACTATATATGGCCTGAACTCAGGCGTTCTCCTGTCCACCCTCCTGCATATGCCTTATCCTAACCAGGGCGTGGTTTGGCACTCTGTCCAGAGTATGTTTACACGCCTGTTTACCCGATTATTGTTTACTTTTTCTGCCCTCCAGGATATGTGCATCTGTATGTTGCTGTCTTCAGCCCATCACCGGAGTGTGGACTGTTTTTCCCCTCCGAAGGGATGCGAATCGTATACAAAGGCGCCTTGAGTCGCCGTGTACATGTTCATACAGCCTGGTCCAGCCTGGACCAGTACTTGATTGCAGATTCTACTGTTTGGGTGCTCTAATACCGTGTTGCCCTATTCGCTGTGATGTGTGGAGATCCTGATGGCGCCAGGCGGGAAGCCCAGTTGCCTGACTACACTCCCAGCGGTCCGCCACTGTCAGTCCCAGTGTGAGCCTACCGATTCGCAGACGCACTTGCATTCGGATGGCGGCCTCCGGTGCTCCTGACCTCGGTCAGTCTGCCTGGGAAACTGGTGGTTTGAGGAGTCGACGCCTCCGCCCACACTGCATGAGGACTCCCTCATGTATGGCCTTCGTGGCAGTAGGGCGAGGGAAAAGACGGCCTTGATGCCCGATCCCTTAAGGAGGAGCTCCCTTAAGATCTGGGGTTCTTAAGGAGTTCGACTATGGCACTCTGGACTCGCGTCGTATGGATATGGACATGGTGCGCCCGAGGAAGGACCCGTGGGGACTCTCCCCAGTCGGCGGGCCTTGGGAAGCTTGGGGTAGCCTGATGGATTTTTGTGGTCGTCCTCGACCTGTGGGACCACCTCGGTCGTCGTGTGTCGCCTATGTTGGCCGTGTATGCCACTGGCACTGTGGTGGTGACCGTAGCAGCCGGCACCCGGTGCGCCTGGTATGGGTTAACGGGTCCTTTGGATGCCGAACAATCGCCGCCAGGACCCGGGACTTGATACTTGATACTTAATACTATACATGTGCTACGAGCTTATACAACATCATACCTATCTTACTGTGACTTACTGAAGTGAGGATGTGACACCCCCCCCCCTTTCAGGAAGTGGTCCTGGGTACCCGCTGCCATGCGTGGGTGTTATCGAGCCCCCCCCAGGGTTTCCTCTAAGGAGGGGGGTGAAGCGGTACCCAGAACCCCATGGCTAGGTTACGGCATACAACCGGTCTCCGGTCCACTAACCCCATGTACGGAAGGGAAGACGCCCATTGACGCTCCGTTCCGTGCCGTAGAGCCCCGCATCGGCAACCGATGCACCGCCAGCGGAGATTTGTATATCAGAATATCAGGAATCAACAGGGTTTTATTTTCATATTGTTTCCGTCAATTCTTACGCTTCCGTTCTGATGTTCACTGTTTTGACTGCTGGCGGTTGGATCGCGACTGTACCGTAACCGCCAGTTTAGCTGTTTATAATGGAAATTTTAACGCAATCCGTCACGCAGGCTCCAAAGCCTTCAGGAACTGCATGGACGCTTCCGCAATTTTCACATCTTACACTCGCAACCTTAATCCGAATTTTTCAGGATGTCGAAATCGGATTTTCGACTTCGACATCCCCGCACTTGATTTGACCTCTTTCGAGTGGACCTACGTGCTTCCCTATGCACGAATCAACTTTCCTTTTATCCTGCCCTCCATTTGTCTCAAAGATATGGGCAAAACAAAGTTGATTCGTGAGGCCACTTGTAAGGGTCATATCTCGTGCCGCTTGCGAGGAATGACAATAAGGAAACGTGGGATGTATTCACAATACTCCCGACGTAATTTAGGAAGCTTTATATGCCTTGCGTTTCCACACGTGCGCGCTAGTGTAATGGATCATGGTCAAGAGGGTAGAGTTTGCGTTATAACTCTTTGGCCATGACATTGCGTGCGTTAAGATAACTTTCGAGTGTAGCGCGCAAGTGTTGGTGTTGCATAGGAACTCTCCTTGAGTTCCTATGAGCGATTGACACAAAGTTATGCCCTTGGAGGGGCATGACATATCGTGGGGGGAGCTACCTTTTTGGGCAATATGGAGTATGTGCCCCGTGTTGTGTTGCGTGCCCATTTGGCGGGTCCATCGCTCCAAGCCAAGCCCGCCAATGGACCTCATATTGTGCAAGCCCCTTCTCCATACTCCCTACGATCAATTGCAAGCCTAACCTTCGTGAAGGTAAGCTTGTGTGGCGATCCCGAAGCGATGCGTTGGGAGTAAGGTGTGTGTTTTGCAATTTTCCATATTTTTATGTGCCCACTTGGGAAGTAGCGCTCGTAACCTTTCAAGGCGCCCCAAGTGGAGCACATATGTGGGATCGAAGGTCATTGGTGTCAAGTCATTGTGTTTAGAAGGATTAGTTAATTGCACGATCCGAGCCGAAGATATTATAATATAATTGTGCACCTTTCAATGCACTTTTGTGTGTCTTTGTGCCAATTTTGCCGTTTTTGGCTCGTCATGATGTCAAGTGGCGACCGTATATCTCAACGTTGCGCTCAATTGACATCATGACCCAAGTATGTTATGGGGGTACATACTTCGATCCCCAACATATCTTGGACCCGGCGAATAACTCCTCTTGAGCTTGGCATACCGTGGCCGCCATGTTGGCGATTTGGGACTATCCCAAATCATGGGCTCACTTGGCGACCCTGCCATTCCCAAAACCGGAGGAGTTGGGCGACGCCCAAAAGATATGTTGGACACATAGGACTTGATACCAATCCTATGGCACACTCCGGTCCAAGTCGGGCATGTGCCTCATTTGCCCCAACCATGAGTGTGCGCATTTTTGGCCATTTTGAGCAATTTTCCACTTTTGCTGCCCGCCGTGCCCCATGTTCTAACCCTCGTGCACGCCGGACGCATGGACCAATGGACCATATATGGCATGGGTGTTATGGGTAATGGTCCCCATGGTCCACACACCACGTGGGCGAAGCGGAGCCACCTTCGTTAAGGCGCTAGCCCAAAGTGAGTGTGGGCAATTTTGCCATTTTGGCATTTGTGGACCCAATTGTGATCGTCACCACGCCAAGTGACATGGAGATCTTTGAGAGCCAAGTGCATGGGAGTCTTCGTTGGACTCCCGGTGGATCGCGTGTGGAATGGCAGATCCGATCTCCAAGCCGGCGTGGAGATATACTATTGGGAGCACCCCGAATTTTGGCTCATTTCAGGCAGCCAAAATGACCCCATTTTGGGACCCCAATTTCCCCCTTCCGTGTGGTCAATTGGCGGCCGCATTTCTCTAAGCCCATAGGGAGCCCGGACCTAATTCCAAGTTGTACACTCAGATATAAGTCCTAGGTCCTGCCTCCTACCCTGTGAGCCATTGGCCTTACCTTGGCCGAGCGAGCCGCGCGTGGGAATGACGCCAATTTTGGTGATTTTGGCATCATGACCCCACTTGACTCATTCGTGTTGCCCTGATGCCGGGACCTCAAAGGCAACCAGGTTGGGTGAGGGCTCCAGGGAGTTTGTACTCGAAGGGCATAGGGTCAGTTGCCTCGTCCCTACCTCTGGCGGGTCCGGACGAGGGGTCAATTTTGGAGATTTTGAAGCTAATATCAGTTTGGGCTGAAACAGCCCATCTTCAGCTACCAACTCCTGAGGGATAATGGCGGGGCCATATCTCTGGCTCAGAGTGGAGTTGGGACCCGCCGTTAAGGGAGTATAGGGAGCCACTGTCGGTTGGTCTTGGAGCCCATTGGTTCCCAGGAACTCGCCTGTGGCTGTGCGGGACACCTCTCCCATTGGCAGGGTTTCAGGGTCCGGACTGAGCAGGGCATGGGTTGTGTTTGAGCCCCCGCCCCCACCAGCCACTGAGAGGGTCGGACCTGGGATTGGGATACGAGTTAGGATAGAGTGTCTATTGTCCTGTAATGCCCTTACCCCAGTCCAGTCTTAACCCCATGTGTACATATCCTGATGTGTTGCTGTACATACTTTCGTTCCCTTGTTGCAGAGTGGCAAGGATCCTGAAACGCTTTGTCACATGACATGAGCGCATTGATGCCCCTGTGAGCGTAGTGCCTTGCCTGCCTGCTCACTTGTGCGTGTCCCGCAGCGTCCCGTGGCCGGCCCCCCACGGGAACGCGTCAATGCCTCAAGATGCTTCTACCTGGTGAAGTCTGTCCTGCGCCACCGCTATCGCCAGGGTTGGCGCTTCCTCACCCTCTGGGAAGGGTTTGGAGTCAAAGAGGCCACCTGGGAGCCCTTCTCTGCGTTTGTTCTACCTGAGGGACGCCTAAACTCAGTTCTGGTTGACTACTTGTCCCAGAACAACCTTGGTGAGTTGCTGAGGCTCGCTGAGACGCTTGCCTCCAAGACTAAAGCTAGGGACTGAACCTTACCTTACCCCTAAGTGTGCTACGTATGTCTGTGTGTGTCTCACTTCTCTCCCGGGCGTGGCTCCCGGAGACCGGGCTCCGCTGATGTCGGACCGAAGGTCCTAGTCAGGTACTGGTACCACTCCTATGGCGCAAAATTTCTGTGCTAGCGCCTATCCTTTGGGGAAGACGGCAAAAGCCCTACCTACTAAAGGGGAGGGGTGGCCAAGTGTGCTAAGGGCATAAAAAACGCCCATTTTTGCTACAGGCCAAAAGCTAACAAACTCCCCTGCCCACGAGGAAAAGCACGCGGGACAGGAGACACCACTACACTACACACCCTACCTACAGTGGCACCATCCTGGTGGGCGAGCACTTCTGCAACTGGCTCAAGCCCCCACTCAGGACTACCACTCCTACACGCACACTCTACTGGGTGTGGTTGAAGACCATGTCGTGGGCCCTAATGACCCTCCTGTGAAGAAGACAAGAGAACACAGCGCTGCTAAGCAACTGTGGCCTAACAGGGGACGCCACAACGCGTTTCCCCTGCTAGGGCTTGGAGGGAAGAGGTGCTCATGATGCGTGCACAGCGTGAATGTCGATGGAGTCGAACTGCCCTCGCCACTCCTGGCGGAGGTGCAGTCAATTGTTTGTGTGATCTGCGCCCTTGTTTAGCAGGGCTGGAAAAAAAAATGGTATGCTGCTGCACCAATCACCCTACCTGCCCACCTGTAAAGCAAAGGCAAATGAAGGGGTGTTTGCGGCAGAGGAACCAAGCCACACTCCACGTATTATACGCTTCTCAGTGTGACCTATAATACACTGTCCGCAAACACGCCCTGTCAAGCAAGCAAGCGTTAAGAGACTCCTCAGGTTCTCTTAAAGAACGTACCCAGGAGCCCCTGGGTAACCTAAACAAGGTTTACCGTGCGCATTTCGCGTGGCCTACCCTTTAATGCGTGTGTGAATGCACGAGCATGCACGAGTGGACGAGGTGTGTTTGGCACACCTACCAATCTGACCCACAATCACGAACTCTACCAGGGGGTGGCCCCACCTGGGCTTACCTACCTTACCTACCGCTGGAGAGAGAGAGCAAGTGGGCACGTGAAACGAGGCGCAAGCGAAAAACGTCGCTATGCACTTGTGTGTATGTCTAATCACCCTGATCTGACCTGTAATCATCTGCAATCTTTCTAATCTAGCCCTCTATCGTTTGTTAGCGCAGCTACAAGACTCGTTCACGGAGACACGAGACGAGCAATGTGCATGCTGCATACGAGACGAGCACACCTGTAGTTTATACCTGATTCATTGAAGTCTTTTCGTTGATTTTCGGATTCTTGGATTTTTTGATTCTTCTATCAGTGTGGCCGGAATCTGTATGTTTATTTATTAATGTGTGTCTCGTCATTTTCTAGTCTACGTGAGACATACGTTTATAATCTCATTATTTCTGCATTTTCCGGCGCTTCGCTAGGAGCCGCTCTTGCGCGCCGCCTTTTTGTGCGTAGGAATTTCTTGATTTAAAAAAACGAGAGATGACTATAATTTTTATAAAAATGTGCTTCTGATGCACAATTGGATTCTGCTGAGGTGTGTTGTCTTAGAAAAATTCTAGGCCGTCATTTGGCGGATTTAGGTGTTGTCGCTTCGCGTTTGCGTGGATTCGTCCATAATTCTCCCATTCCTGCCTCTGCAGATATCCTCGCGAAAGCGTCGCTGAGTAGGCCGTGTTCGGGCCGAAAAGCAGCAGCCAGGAGACTGAGCAGAACCCAAGACCCCAGCAAGGGGCAGTTTAACTTTTTTTAACGACTCCCTTCGCCCTAAGACAGGGCACAGGTCGGCAGCAAGTTTACGATAACCCATGCAAGTGTGTATATTGTGTCTTGCGTTGGGTTCATGTCGCGCTGCGTCTTGGAGGGAGGGATGCACATGCACATGTTTTGGCATGCTCCCAAACTAACCCAACCAAGCCACAGGAACCCCGGCAGCGCCATGAGCGCTGAGCTTTCTCTAGGAAATGTCATGAACAAAGCAGCAAAAAGGCGCCAGCAATGGTGAGCGCCCATTTTTCTGTGTGAGGGAAACTATAGGTATTTTAAAGTAGATGTGGAAACCAAGGAAAGGCCAAGAAAAAATCCCTTTTTCCTGAAAATGCGACAGTGGTGGCCACCACAGCACAAGGGGGGAGTAAGAAAAAGTGCTTTTCCAATGCTTTGAGGCATACTCTAGTTGTATTAGAGATGCACTGAGCACACAGGCATTTCTACCTTAGTATTGGCCCAACCAAAAATGGTGATAACACATTTTGACCTATGGAACCAAACACCCAATCAGGTTATGGAGTGGACCCCTTAATCCCCTATCAATGTGAGGCAATGCATCTTTTCCTCAGTTGACTGAGAACTGGCATATCCAGGGCAGAGCCTATGAATTTATCTATGTTTTCTCATGAACTCTTAGCTGTCCTAGTGGTATGCACCCTAGTGGGCTGGGCACCTCTTTTTGAGAGGTCCTGGGTTCAATTCCCCGTCAGCCTAGCTAGGTAGGAAGATCCCATGTGACATGGCAGTGACCTCATCGCCACATGCCCTGCCACCTCAGCACATATGGGACCCAAAACAAAGAGTGCACATCTCTTGAGATGGCACTATGGAGATTGAGTGACCATTGGGCAGTTTTCGAACTCTTTTTCCAAAACATTTCAGCTATCTTTGTGAATATGCAATCAGATGTGCCTTGAGTTGCAGTTTCTGTGAATATCCTTTCATCTTTCACTCTTTACACTACAGCCCTTCATGCTTTGATCCTGATTCTCTTCTACTTGCTTACCTCTGGCTTGGGCCATCCTGGATTGATTGTATTTCAGCAACCAAAACATTTTCATCTTCAAAAACAAGCAGCAGGAAACCCTACACCAGCAGCAAGCAGCAGGAGAGGCACAAACACAGTGTTGAAAGCACTATAAAACTTTCTGTCAATAGGTATGCTGTGGGCATCCCCTGTCTGACCAAGGGCTGGAGGTCCTGTCCGTTGGGAGGCAGACTGCAACATGTCTGATACAACCAAATCTGTTTGTTTGCACTTGTATAGCAGAAACGTTGCTTTTCGCGGGTCTGGAAGGTGGTCATGACCTTCACCGTGGTGTCATTACAGAGCCACCACCTGTCCTTGAAGAGGACATACACCACAAAGTGACCCTCCTCCCTCGTCGATCCAATGTGCAACACCATGGCATGCAAGGACCATTGCCATCCCAAGCAATCGAGAAACCTATGGTCCACAACCAACTTGTAATCCTGTTGGTTGTGCACATGTAACCCCACGACTCCCTTAGGTCACTCCCGGACGGACAAGGGGGGGGTTTATCACGTAACCCAACCGGTCGCCCCTTCATTCCCTCCTTCACGCGCTGTCGCACACTCTGCCCCTGATTCGTCACATGCAATACCTGCGCTGGCATGCCTTTCTCCCTCCCCTCCCGCAAAACCTTCGCCCCACACACACCACAATATTGCCAGAACTGCTCGTAAGACAAACAACATGACAAAGCAACCACCCCAGCGGCCGTGAGCTTGGGCACCATGTACTTACAACATTCGGCCATCTCTGCCTGCCGCATCCATTGGAATTTCGGTGCAGGGGCTTTGCACTTGCATCGCCCGCTGCATCGGCACACCGTCTCACACATGGCATCCTCCATGGCCAGCCTCTCAGCAATGTCCTGTGGATTGTATGCACCACCTCCTCCATGTGCCACAACACCCTGCCACAATGGTCCCCAGACACCCTCCTCGTCAAGGCATCCTGCATGCTGTCCTCCATGTCCACCCGACGCCACCAACGGGCCTTGCAGCGTGGTACGCAACCGGCACCAGTTGTATCCATATGGATTCTCCATTCCCCATGGTCGCCGCGTTGCTCCACCAAGTGGCCCACTATGCACGTGCATTTAAGCGGAATGCGGTCTCATTGACGAATGCACGGTCCCACGGCGGGACTGTCCGCCAGTCACCACGGGAGTACAACACCACCAACCTCCTCTCTCCGTGACACCCTTGCCATCCTTGTACACGGGGTGCAAAGGGTGTGCCAAATTCTTAGACACGGCGAGGAGATATTCCAAAATCTCATCCTCTGTTTTTTTGTTCTCCCTCGCAACCTCTTCCGCTGTGTACTCTCTTTCCGTGGAAGGTTCAACAGGGTTGGGCTAGGGCTTGGGTTTGCCTTTCGCGGACTTAGATTTGCGTTGAGGTTTGGGTTGGGGTTTGGGTTCAGGTTTCGGTTGAGGTTGGGGCCCAAAAGAGGGGGGAAATGCTATGTCACTCCTGCATTCTCGGGGGTCCCCAACAAAAGAGACAAAATTGAAAGTCAAAACCTACGCTACGGGTCACCATGATGCTCCTAGTATCTCAAAGTGTGGGTCTCTAGTACATCCAGGCGCCCAAAAAGCTGCACTGTGCTAAGTGCGCCCCCTTAGCACACCCCCTAAAAGGCCACTAGAGGGGCACGGGTCCAAAAAGATGCCCGGCGCGCGCCCGGCGCGCTAACGTTCCCCCAAAACACCACAGATTCACTGCTGCAGCCCAAACAGACAAGTTGCACAGCAAAACACAGCACTCAGTAATTGCTGGCGACATACTCTAGTGTCTAAAATAGAAGACCAGTAGCTAATAAGCGACCAGGGTTGCCTGGCGGAATTTGATGTCGAACCTGGGGGGGTGATGATCCCCTATTCTAAAGGGAAAAAGTGCTCCAATCAACTTCAGTTTTCAATCCCGGGCCTTTCCGAACCAGCGGCAGCCCTGTTGCGACCATAGCGTCCGGGAAATTAGTGACCACGGCCGGCGCGAAACCCCTAAAATAAATAAGCGACCAGGGACATCTATTTTGGACACTAGAGTAACTCCTTCACCCGAACTTCAGTTCGGTGGCACTATGACGCGTACCAAACCTACCGTTGGTTGTGGTGTGGGGCTCGTCTTGGACTGCCCACCTACACGCCATCTAAGATCGAGCAGGACCAGAGAGTGGTCCGATATAGGCATATGGATGATGCCATAGTAATTCCATAGAACTTTGGGTATTCGTTGTCGGATTAGAATAGCATCTAGTTGGTGTGGCTTGCCATGGCGAAGGATGCAGGTGTAATATTGTGCCACGTCATATTTAAATTCTTCCATAAGATGTTGTAGAGTGTCATGGAGTGAATGAATTGGTCCACCTCCGCCTTGTCGCGTGGGGTGAACTTTGAGTAGACACACACTACGGTGTGTCTAGGTCTGTGTGGGACCTGCAGGCATAGGGCCGTTGCGAGTCCCCGCGGGGTGTACACAATAGAGGCCTCAAAATCAAGAATCCATCGGGGGATGGTTTTGTTGGGGAAAATAATGATTTTACAAGGGGTTGGACACCCAATGTCACGCCTTGGGGTATGCTACGCGAATGACCCCCAAAAAGGGGGGGCTGTATGGCGTCCGCGCCTGCGCTTGATGAAACAACCTCTCTTCGAGGTGATTGATGTCTCTTCGATTCAAGAAAAGTGGCAATTCGCAATGCCCAACAGCCTTGTTATGCTTCTCTTCAGAGAAGCAGGGGGGTTGTGCTAACTTTTTTGGTGAATGCCCCAACACAAGGGTGTTGTGCTATGTGTGGTGCACAAATGCTGAAATACAAGCTGTGTGCATTGATCAACGCTTAGGATAGGTTGCGTACAAAAATGGTCCATGTACAGAACGACATCTGGCACAAAAATTGGCTTGCTGGGGTTTAGTCATTGATTATTGGCAGGGTGTGGCGTGGCATGAAAAAAGGCCGTTGCCTGGCGGATGAATTGGCAACACCGCGAGTCCTGCAGCTCAAATGCCGTCGCCCACTATCGCCTGAAGGTCGCGTTCACAAGTGGCATCCCCCCCCCCCCCCCCGATCCCCACCGCCGTCCAACTTACCGGGTCTCCGGATGGGGGGATGGCGACCACCCTTTCGTCCAACTCACTGGAACTCCAATTAGGGAAATCCGCCTTTGAGTTCCCTGTTCCAGAACTCTAGCGGACCTCACCTTTGCATCGCCACTGCCCAACGTCAAATGACTCGTTTTATCCCCCAGCGCAGCATCATCTCCACCAGGCAGCGCTTTACCCGACTCAAAACCGTCCACAGCTACCCCAGATTTGGGTTTCTGCGATAGAGTCGACACTTGGGCCGCTGGTTGAGGGGTCCTCGTGCTCTGCACCTTTTCCAAAAATACACTCGTATACTGTTGAAGCTGCAACACCCAACCAGTCTCAATCACACTGTTGGGGCCATACTTTATGAATTTTATGTCAAAACCTCGCATGATATGGCCAGACCACAGTTCATAAGCCGTCAGGAGGTTCCATAATTTTTGTTGTTCACCCTCATGGGCAGGAAACACACTTGCCAGAGCTTTAGACACTGAGCCAGCACCACCATCCATCGAGTTCAAGTGTCTCTAGGTGACATCTGCCGCGTCTCCTAGATACTCTGCCCACATGTCGAATACGTTGCTTGCAAACTTGAGCAAGACTTGGGCCTCTAGAGCATCTGACCCATCCACCACGACAGCAACTCAAATTACAGACTGGCAATAAAAACACAGCACGCACATTGCATGCCAACCAAACCTGCCTTGACAGTTGACACCCCTGTCTGTGTGGACATTCCGACGGCAGTTCAAAACCTTTGTTTTTATGCTAAAATCATCACTTTTGAACTGGCCCAAGTTCAAGCCTGTTTGAAGATTTTTTTTTTGGCGCATCCGCCAGTCCTCTGTACGGCCCCAGCTAGGGAGCAGAATCATGGCAACGCCACGGTCCACAATGGTTGTACATGCTCGTCTGTCTGGGGCATTTTACAAAACATTCCCTCCAATTCCTAGTAGTGGTACGTGTAACCATCAGGGTATGCCCTACCGGCCACACATCTCAATGAGACGCTAGGACTTCTTAGTCATGGGAGTCATCTCACCTAGAATCGTCCCTCTCAAGTACTGCTCTTTCACTCCCTGGCTGAAGTAGCGCTCTCCTTCTCTCCAGACCCACGCAACATCCTTGGCATCCCCTGTCCCACTTCCCTCTTCTCTTGCCCTCTCGTCCTGTTAGCATCACCCAAACCATTCCCAGAAACGTTCTTGTGCTTGGTGTGGCTGCTCCGGTTGTTGTGTCGGTGGCGTGGCAGGTCTTCTGGAAACGACCGTGTCCCTCCGGGTCCTCCTCAAATTATAAAACAGGCACGCCGGGTCGGTACGCCGGGTCAAGCCTGTTTGAAGTTTTTTGGGGGGGCGGGGGGCAAAGTGGGGCAACATGGGCTCAAACCAGGTTCAAAATACTCGTTTGACCTTTTTTTACCTACAGGTGACCCCACTGACCCTTACCCTCGCAGGTGCACAATGGTCCGCTCCTGTGCACAATGTTCCGCTCCTGGGTGCCAAGCAACACTACTGCAACACAATGGGACATTTCCTCCGTTGATTCTTTTTTTGCTCAGACTCACGTGTGCCTCGCAAGCGCTCAGTCAAACGGACCGGATCATGCTGACAGTCTAAGTACAACAGATGTGTCCCGTGCAAAGAAATTCACATGCCGCTTGCTGCAGTGGGACGCATATTTGGACTCTGGATTCCTGTCACCTGAGTATGTAGCTGCACGTTAGCGTGTCGAAAATTCCAACAACCATCAGCCTGTAGTGTCCTGGCTGTCCTGGTCTGTGGCTATGATGTGGGTTCTCTGGTGGGTATCTTCATGGGGATCCTGTCTCTCGCGGGACGTTTCCTCTTCGATTCTCTTTTTGTCTAAGCCCAGGTGAGCTCGTTGAGCCCTCTCACCAGGTACTACTCAAGCAAAGTCTTGGAAACAAGATGAGGTGACCCATCCCTTGATTCACAATGTCTTGCTAATCAATACTATTGCCAAGAAAGATTGACCTACAACAACCTGTTGAACGCACAAATGGACACTTCCCCAAGGTAAGGGTAATGATAGGAAAGGAAATCCTTTTCACAGATTTTCACAAATTCACAAGGGTAATGACACACTGCATTTACCTGTGAAGGTAATCTTCACTGTTGAATCTTGTAAGTGTTGGGTTACTGCAAATAGTCTCGTGTCTGCACAGCGCCTACTATGTCCCCTCAACATCGGAAATAGCTCATACGGTCGCAGCATGGACAAGAGCGACCGGCGTCAAATGAAAAATTTAGGGTGTATACTTGTGTTGTTCTGCTAGGGAAAGGAGAAACAAAGAGTTGTGATGCCACCGAAACATCTTCAGCAAGAGGGACAAACTCCCACAAGGAAAGTGGACCGGGGAAACACCCAGCCCATACCAGTGACCTAGGCCAGAAAAGATTCACTTGTCTGAAATCTTAAGATGCACCTGAAGGTAATGTGTAATGTCAAAAGACGGGGGCATCATCAACGACTGGATTCATGCTGCTCCAATCCGCGACACACAATGACATGGTACAGATTGGTAAACTCCACTGGCTCTGCTCTGTATCCCCACAGACGCATGGTGACGATTCTCCAGGGTTGATTCCAGGTGACCAGGTGACAGAAGGACCAGCGTCGCCGAAGTGGGGTCCCATGACTGGCACCGCTGCAGGGGTGGCGGAGGTGCAGTTCAGGACCCGTTGAAGGCCTCGGACTTGACACTGCTGCAGCCCAGCCTGCCATAAGGCTAGCACAGTATCTAATTGTTAGTGTATGTGCCATCCACCACATTGATTTCCGGATACCTCCGCAGTGGTTGACTTGTGCTGTTTGTTTGTGGGTGCAATGTCATCAAAACAGGTGTTGACTCATGAGCAAAGCAGTGCTGCAATTTGTGGTTTTGGTGTGCATGCAGGCCCTGAAATTCCTTTGAAGACCCGACCAAGATCTGCGCCTCAAGCTAATACACCAAGCTCTGCTGATTCAAACATTCCAGTTCAGTCTTCTGATGCTTTGGACTTGTGCTTGGCCTATATACCCCCCCCCCCCTTGTATAAGCTACGCCAATGTACGGAATTATTACAGTCCCTACGCCTACTGTAGCTTGGACACGGGCGTAGCTTATACAAGGGGGGGGGTGTGAAGCAACGGATACTCAGCTACCATATGACCCCCGTGACACAGGTCATAGGTCATCGCCAACAACATTGTTCTACTGCACTGCAGCACTGTTTGTTCACAGACATAGCATTGTTCGCAGGTCACCTCACTCTGCCCTCCCCATGGCCCCGATTAGCTGTACCGACACCTCTTGGGCCAGTTCTCTGAGTTGTCCTCATTTAATTCCTCTGAAATGTGGGACCCCCCCGAGCAGTTTGAATCCGTGTCATACGAGTCAGGCATTTCCTGCAGTCCCAACTCCCCCCAGATATCCTGCACTGATTTTTGGTTCATGACACATTCATATGCCTTTCTCGCTCCCTTGGACGCCTTGGCGTCTGCATGCTCATTTCCCGTGACCCCCACATGTGACGGCACCCATAGCACATCGACATTGTCCCCTAGTAGCTGCCACTGCCCCCACAAATCCTCCCACAGATCAACATGCGCCAGCGGTCCCCTGGAGCCCGCCCATTTGTGCCTGGACCACTTGTTGCATTTTCCTGTTAACCCTTTATACACCAGTTCCGAGTCTGTCACCACCAGGAGAGGCCGTCCGGGGCATTTATGATATACAGCCCGAAGGGCTGCTCTCAGCTCTGCCCGAGTTATAGATTGCCGCTCTGTGTTCAATAGCGGCAGCTCCTCATTGCGAGCGTCATTGTCCCCAAACCACACACCATAGCCTGCATGATGCACACCACCTGTCTCCTGCTTGGACCCATCTACAAAAGCCACATCCCATCCTTGCTGTGCTTTAGCGTCAATTCTCTGCAGCAGGCCCGGCAAAACCGATGCCCATTTTGCCTTTTTTGGCACTTGTACCCCCCGTCCTCTGACAATTGCCCCCTGTGGCTGCATGGAGGGAAATGGCTGATCTCCATCCAAGAATTTCCTTAGACAGTTGCACAGATGCTTGGCCTCTTGCCTCACAAATGATGACTGTGGTGCTGACGCCCACACCTCTACAAGTGTCATCCAGGCTACTACAAAGTCAGGCATTGCCACCGACAGCGATCTAAATTTTGCATCACATCGCAGGACCCAGGACGCTCTCGCCGCCGCCCATAGCGCCAGTCCTTGCGTGGTGCTCAGCGATAACAGTGGCTGAGCCACAAGCAACGTATCCATGGGGCACATGGCCCCGTCTCGGCCCCATACCGGGCCAAAGGCTTTACGCACAATATCCACGGCCACTGGCCAGAATTTGCACGCTGCAAGCACATGTTTGATAGTTTCGGGTACAGAGCATAAAATGCAGTTGGGCTGATGATATGCGTGCTGCGTGCGCGCCCCCACTGCTAGCTTTTTCCACAGCGCCCTTGGCATGAAATCTCGTTGCGCCCCCGGTAGCTTGAGTTGCGCTAACTGTTCCCACACCTCTGGCTCCTGCCGTTTTTGTGGCGGCTCCAGCGGGCAAAGCAGTGCTAGCATTTTCTGATTCGGTTGCGTCCACACTTTAGGCAAATCCTGCACCGGTAAAGCAAGCACTTGTGGTATTTTCGTCCGATACACCGGCGTCCATGTCGGAGGTAGTTTCACCGCCGCCTGCAACTCTCCTCCCTCCACAATTTGTGCCAAAGTGCTAATCCCCTTGCGCACGAGACTCGGAGAATAATAGGTATGCCCCAATTTGTTTCTGAAGAGCACGTTGTGCCACAGCGGCATGTTGCTGGGTATTCCCACCAAGGGCGGAGCTGCCGCCCGCTGGCGCAACCGCGAAAACATGAGCACTGATGCTTGCAGCCACGTTCGCGCGCTCATTTTTACCACAGCTAGCTGCAGATATGGCAAGAAAGATGGCCTCAGGGACAGCCCAATTGACTCCGCCCACTGTTCGAAATTCGCTACCCATTGGCCTGAGAAGCACACTTTATCCTTTAGAACAGTTTGGAACAAGCGCCCATACTGAAATCGCACCCAGACAGCCAGTGGGTACGTCCACACTCCACCCTGGTTGTACGGCAGCGCCAACATCGCTGGGCTGAGGTCCCACGTGGAGATCCCCAAGGCAATTTTGAATATAACATTGAGAGTCGTCAACACCTTCTGTGATGGTTCATACACTTGTGCTGTTAACTGCACCACAGGCTGCACCCACACCTTGTAGATTTCAGCACGTTCCCACAGATCCAATGGTAATGTTTTCAGAAAAGTCGCCCTGGACTTCATTTTAGCCATTGGACCAGCATAAGCCTGCTCCGCATTCACCTGTCCAATTAAAACACCCAGGTACTTGACTCTTTCCCGCACTTCCAACCCAACATAGCGCTCTGGCAACGGACCGCACACCCGTTTGAGTACCGCAAAAGACTTGGACGGATTGACATGTAGTCCCGAGAACTTCCCGAACTCATTGAGCAGACTCATAGCTCGTTCTGCCTGTTTCAGAGCTTCCTCATCCCCCCCAGGTATCCATATTAATAAGTCATCTGCATACAGCATTAGCTGCGCTTCCGGACACCGTTTCCGGAACTGGAACACCAGGTAGACTGTTAGTAACGCAAAGATTGGCGGAGATAGTGGGTCGCCTTGGCGAATCCCAGACTCCGGCTGCATGGAAATGCCAGGAACCACACCATTGTCCACACAGAACTGCACCTGTCCTGACAGTGAATGCACTAGAAGCTCTGTGATCTCAGTCGGCATTCCCAAGAACTGCATGCCTGCTGCAAAGAAGCTGTGTGATACTGAATCATAAGCTTTGGCGAAGTCCACTGACAGAAATGTGCCCTCTGTCTCCGAGTGCCACAGGCCCTTGGCGTTTATTATGTGCTGGAGCATTTGTCTATTTTTTAAAAACCCCTTTTGGGCTGGTGGCACTGCTACCTGCAACGCGTCCTCTATGAGGACTAGGATGGTTGTAGCCATCCATTTCCAAATCACCGTCTGTAATGCAATAGGTCGCATCTCGCCAACTGTGTCCGCTGCCCGACCCTTTGGTATATTTTGCTGCAAGCTCACCAGCCATTGTGCTGGCACCTGACGCTGTTGAAGACAACTTTTGATCGCCATAGTCATAGGAGGGATGAACACCTCTGCCATTGCTGAGTAGACCTCAACCGGGATCCCGTCTAATCCCGGCGACGATCCCTTCTTCATGCGCTCGAGCGCAGCCTGCACCGTGTCCTCGGACACTTCCTTTGTCAGCTTGGGCAATGCCTGTCGCACCCTGCGCGGTATCCCCAGACCTTCCATCCACTCTCTGCACTGTTCTACCGACTGGTCTGGTTTTTTCATGACTTGCTCCCAGAATTCCTTAAATGCGGTCGCGATGTCTTGCGGTCGTGTGCAGTACACCCCCTGTTTGTTCTTGATACCATACGGCTGCCTCTTGGCTTGCAACTCCCTCAATTGCACATGTACCTTCCTCCGGCGTTCAGCCTGTGCAGCAGCCTCTTGCCGCTTGCTGAGAAGCTCCTCCTTGAGCATATGACACAGTGATTGCCTTTGAGAGTCTTTGGCCTCCCGGTCAGCATATACCACCAGCAACTGGTACGCCTGAGCTGATGTTTCAGGGCAGACCCCTTTGTCTGCCAAATATTCCCACCCAGCCGGGACCACCCTTCCGGGGGATGACAATCGCAGAATGCCCTGTATCGGCAAGTGATCTTCTCGTGGATTCATTCGTCGCCACTGGACCCCTTGCTCTTGAATGATTGCCTCAGCTTCTTTTTTTTTTTTTTTTTTTGACTGAATGACTGCCTCGGCTTCATTCCACCACTGGAACACATTTTGCGAGTCTGGCGCCTGCAATCCCTGCAACAGACCTCGTAGGTTGTCCACTGCTGACTGATCACTTAACATTTCTGTTGGGAACCGCAGACGCGGTTGCACCCTGCGCATCGGCGGTTGCTCAAATTGCACCACCACTGCCTTGTGGTCGGAAGCCACTGCTGTTGTGGTGTACACTCCTTGGACATATTCCCGTAGGGAGTCTGCCACATGCACCCTGTCTAGTCGTCTGGGCTTCCATCTCACCTCAGGCTTCTGCACCCACCCGTACGTGAACCCATTCGGGCGGTCATCACACTCGCCATACAGGACATCCCACGCATCATGCAACTTACACTTTTCCAGTACCTGGACCTCCTGCTGCCTAGCCTTGTCATTGAGCTGTGTTTTTAATTTACTTTCCTTCATTCCTTCACTGTCCACTCCCGGAATTATATGGGAGTTGTGATCGCACAGCGCGATCAGTGGGGCCCCTGCTGGGCTCAATCGCCTTCCAAGTTGCTCCCATTGTTTTTGTCGCTGAGGCGCATCGTGATGTAAATGCCCCGCGAGCACTTGTATGGAGTCCCCCGACACATGCTTGAGCACAGCTACAATAAGTCGATGTCCAATGTACTCCGCCGACTGCAATTCCCACACTGGGGTCCTCCACATTAATAACACCCCACCACGCATGTTAGTTGGGGTCGGCACTGCCGCCAACCCATACCCTCGCTTCTCCGCCCACAGCTTTTGCGAATCGAGCACCGGTTGTGTGGTGATATGGTGCTCCTGCACTGCCGCTATGTCCACATGATGCTGTCTCAGCATACGGATCAACACAACTTTACGCATTTCCGCCTTATCCGGTGGCTTCCTATGCCACCCATTGACGTTGGTGGTTACCGCCGCCCAACGTCGGCTCATTAAGGAAAGAGAGATCATCGCTTTCGCTTGTTGAACTTCAGATCCACATCACACTCCATGGCAGCCGACGACGCCACTGACGTGGAGGCACCAGACGATGCCACTGAACTGTAGCTACGCGACGAGGACACGAACGCACTACTGGAGCCTGCTCCCCCTTTGCCTCTTCCTTTGCCTCCACCTTTAGGATTGCCTCGCTCCCTACGCATGGCATACTCAGGTTGAGAAATGACCTGCATCAGGAAGTCTCCTTCGGATCCTCGAAACACAGATCCCAGAATTTTGGGCGTTTCTGCCTGCGGCACACACACTTTCCACGTGAGGGTGCGTATCTCACCCACCAACCATCTCATGCGTCGCACAATAAGTTTCTCAACTTCAGAGGTTTGCATGATTGCCACGATCGCCTTTTCCCCCCACCACGGCGGCACATTGATCAGGAACAAGTTATCTGCCGGTCCCCACTCAGCTGGCGGCTGTATGTACGTGTCACCCTGGCCAACAAACTCTCCTGAACCCTCATCTTTGAATTTAAGGCCATACTGCGAGGAGCACTTGTCCAACTGTTCCACCAGCACGTTGTGCGCAGCGTCAGACAGTCCCAGTCGAACTTTATTGTACCCGACCACTTGAATAGCCACACCCGATTGTGCTGCCAAGAGCCCATTGGGCCGGAGCTCCCAAAACAGCGACAGCAGACAGGCAAACATAAACGGTGCGTGTTTCTCACGTACCTCCGCACCGACGTAAACTTCAAACCTTCTTGGAAGATCGTCCACCGCGTCCCCCTGATACCATTTCAGCGGCATGATGCCAAACCGGGCTCTATTGCCATACAGTCGCACAAGCTCGTGCGCATGGTCTAAAGACAATTGGCAAAATAGGTATTTGGACTGTCCCGGATCTGCCCCAGGAACCAGCACCGCCTCCGTTTTCTGAATAGACAGACTGTCAAAAAGTTCCTGCTCCCACTGTACATGGTACTGAAGTACCATCATCTTCTCTTCCTCCTTTGGCACCTTGAAGACTATAACATTGGGCTCATCCCCCGGGGCAAACATGCGAATTTGCCGGAATTTAGGCTGGGCACGCGTCAGCCTGCTCGCAGTTGTGGTATGAATTACCCATACTGAATACTGCTGTTTCTTGGTAATCAGAGGCCTGTCTGCCAGCTGTAGCATCGCTGGATTGACTGTCACGCTCTCCTTGACAGTCAGAGCTCTGTTCAAGAACACATCTGGATTGTCACAGACCCCTTCAAGCAGCACCAATGAGATTTTCCCCACCGCTCGCAGATTCTCCGTAAGCATAGCAACAGCCCTGTTGATATTCGCAATTTCAGACATATGAGCACATAGAACAATGTAGGGCTCCTGGCCCCGGAAAGCTTTTTGTACCGTGGCGGAGTCAGACTTTAGCAGAGATGCCAGCTTGTAGGACGGGACAGTGTCCGCAATGGAAGTACCAGCCCTCAGAAAAAACTCTTCTTGAATGAAATAGTCAGCATCATCAATCCCAGTGAAAGTAGCAAGCTGCTTGCTATCCGTCTCCACGAGAACATCTTCTCCCTGAGTGCGATCCATCACTCGGGTGTCGGCACTGGCGCGGCCTGTGGACCCGGGCGCTTTCGCTACGGTTGTACGTTTCATTCACCCCACACGGGGTTGCACATGGCAGAAAAAATACAACCGAAAAAAAATGGACACTCAGAAAGTGTTTATACAAGGGGGGGGGGGGGGTACACACCTCAATGCCTTGTTGATATTCATCGGTCAGTGGACAGCCAACATGTGAGCGATGGCAAGCCAATACCTCAAGACCCGGCGGGGATCCATGTCACCAGGCAGCCAGGGAGGATTGTGCACCTCCCAGTGTGCCCGAATTCCTCGATAACTAATCCACCTTGCCCTAACGCCACTTTGTTTGGTACCCGGTGTAGCCACAGCACCGGACCCCCCTCCGCACAACGCTGGACCCCCTCCGCACAGCGCCGGACCCCCTCCGCACAGCACCGGAGTGCTCTTTTTTTTTGGAGGGCAAGGGGGGGTCAAGCCATGATGAGCTGCCGGAGCTTGCTCACCAGAAGGCACTCAAGCAATCTCTCGGAATCAGGGATCAGAGCTGTCCAGTGCTACGATTGTCCCACAAGTCGTGGTAGCGGACATCACACGTAGTAAGGATAAGCTGTATCTGATTCCAGGAAATGCAATGGGCACTGCCACGCCCGAAGGCATCCCAGTGTGCTACCGGAGCCCAAGACAAACTGGAACGCTGAGTGAATAACAGCGGTGGGCTACGCACAGAAAAGGCAGTCTCGAAGAAAGAGGTTCAGGCTGAGATGGAGGGTTGTCTGCCAACGTTGCCCTGAAGTGCCTCACTCTGGCGGTTTTTTTTTTGGGGGGGGGGCATGGGAACTCCTTTTGGTTTGGAGTTCGCGGAGTTGCAGGGTTGTGAACGCTTTTTGAAGTGAAGTACTGTGGCTTTCTGGAAAAGATCTCAGGGCAAGGGTGCTCTCGCAAACATAAAAGACTTGGCAATGTACATCAGAGTCGAGCAGCACAGCCGCACCGGCAGGCTGCATCTGAATGGGCCGCACAAATGCTGCACATCACTTTGTGGGCAACATATCTAAATCCTTATGTTGTGAAACCGCTGGATCCCGCACTATTCCACACCCCAAACACCACTCCGTCCGTCCCACAGGCTCCTCCGGCTGATGTGAGGTGCACTCTGTGCCAAGGCAAAAGCTGTGGCTGCAGGCCAATCCTGAGTGCCTAAGTTGCGAGGCAGGAGATCACAGAGTGCCCCTCTTTATGCAGCCACGCTCTGATATTTGAACAGACAACACCCGAAAAAGAGGGAATCCTTTGAAACCAGCAGCAGACCCCGTGTGTCAGTATATGGGGGCTGAAGGACGCAGCACCTCTGAGATGCTGATGGACGTCATAAAGGCACCCGGAAGAGGCCTGGGGGCCTGCAAGGACGACACAGGGATGCCAAATGGGCCGGACTCTTGTCCTTGGACCTGAAACCTCCACTGCAGTATTTGATCGGGCCCATGGTTCCAGGAGACATGCCAATGTGTCTGGCAGGTGAACTGTGTCCCAGTTCACAACTCATTGGGGTCGAGCCTTGTCCTGGACCTGAAACCTCCACTGCAGAATTTGTTTTGCATGTGTCTCTCCGTTCCCCCCCCTGGGTGTCCTGTGGCAGGCCACGACATATACCTCAGCCCTGGCACCCCCAATGTCCCGAACACAAAGCTAACATCAGCTCACACACAATATGGGGAGATTTTTTTTTGTTCGGCTCTAGAAGAGCATGATGGAGCCAGAAGATGGCTCAGCGCCTGGGCAAGCAGTGCCCATTTTGTTGGCGCGAAATAGTGGTGTACGGGCGGGCAATTTATAGCTGACTGGCAGCTCACCTCAAAACATCAATTGTGGACAGAAGTCACCATGCGGCGTGGCCTGATCACTCGAGCATAAGCGGGTCACCCCGGACTGGGGCAGGGGCAGGATGGTCATATCTCCGGTCTGTGCCGGCAGACATTGCCCAGTGGATTGGGCACACAGTGGGGGAGATAAGGCCAATCTTTGCACATAGGCGGACTCCACTGACAAGTCCACGCAGGGTAGCGGACTTCTTCCCTTGTGCAGCCATGAGTTGAAGGTGCTGAGCAAGGGTTTGGGATATGTTGAGCTCAGGGTATTTGGTGGCGGTAACGGACAAACCCCGTAAGAGGCATGCCCATGTATCTACTGTACCGGGAGCGCATGTGCCAATGGCCAGGGCTTGATCGGAAATGACCAGATCTTCTGCTCTGGCATCAAGCAGTCGGGAGCTGAGAAACCGGAGGTCATTAGCCGAGCTGCCGCCATCGACCGCCCCCACGGCAGCATATGAAACAGCGGGGGCGGGGCCGGTTGGGCTACCCATGAGGCCCCAGCACACCATTGTTGGCCGGGGAAGGGGACTAGGAGCCTGACGGCCCACGGACAGAAGCTGAAGGCGCAGGGCACCCCTACCAAGACCAGTGCATCAGGCCACATTTACTACATGGATAAGGGGGAGGACCAGAAGCGTCATAGGTCCTGCCTGTCGAGAACGCAGTATACAAAGTCCGGGCACCAACCAAGCCGCCTTTCCTCCCGGGGGCCGGTACGTTGACTGGCACGTGTTGCGAAAGTTGCGTAGGGCCCTGCGACGGCTAAGATGACGAAGCTGCTTGCTACGGCGGAGCTGGGGACGGTTGAGGCCCGAACGCCGGCGCACCGCGGTCGCAATCACGCGCCCAATGGCCATAAAGGCCACATCGAAAGCATGCTCCAGGCGGGCCACCACTAGGTCGAAGAGGCGCCTTAGGGGGAACCTTTGCACTGCGCGCACATTGCGCGCTACTTTTAGACTATGTTCCCCCCGAAGAGCCCGCAAGCACACCCCTTAGAAACGCCCTTAGAATTAGGTGACCCAAACTGCCCCAGCTCAAGAAAGTTGCAAACTACCTTCCCTTCCCACTACACACATCATGCACCATTTTTAGCGATGGAGGTTGGGTTGGGGCAAACTTGCATGTAACATGATCCATGAATGCCCTTTCCCTTACGTACATGGTACTCACACTCACACTCATACTTAATCGCGTCCTTGTATCGGATAATCGGACTTGCTTCAATACTTCCACTTCCCTATGGAATCTTTGGCCGTCCAATGCGTGCTTGTCCCCCTGAGTGGAAATGGCTCTTCGCCACTCTGCAGAGATATAATGTAAAGCATAAACACAATCAAGGCAAGAGAGTCGCAAACGGCATTGTAGTAAAGAGGGCGGAAATGCTACGTCACCCCTGCATTCTCGGGGGTCCCCAAACAACGGGGGACAAAATCAGAAGTCAAAACGTACGCTAGGGGTCACCATGATGCCCCTAGGGGCCCCTAGTATCTCAAGGTATGGGTCTCTAGTACGGCCAGACGCCCAAATAGTTGCACTGCGCGCGCACTGCACGCGCACTGCGCTTGAGGCGCCCCCTTAGTCGGCGCCGGCACTTGCTGCCGGCCGGAAGCCGCAAGAGCCGGAGAGTCACATGATCGATACAACAGCCTCCAAACATCTTCAACCAACGTCCATCCAGCTCACGCAACCTTGCTGGTATCCGTTTTGACAAAGCGCTGGAGTGAGTGGACAGCGTCTCGCTCAGTTGTCCTCCTGCCAAACGGGTCATTGCTTCATGCGAGAAGGCCGGAACACGCGGGCCGCAGAGCTCCTGCAAGCGGCGTTCACATTCGTCGATTTGGCTTTGAAGATCACCTTCTCCAACAAGCTGGGCATCATCATGGGCATCATCAGATGAGGCACTGGCAAACGCATGAGTGCCCTGTCGGATCCACTCCCCACAAGTCACATCAAGGACAAGACCGGACACACGCTCAAACATTGCCAACAGCAACAGCACTTCATGGGTCTCCATGTCAGGGCCTGCCCATCTGGTCAGAAGATCAACACCCTGTAAGTCGCCTTCAAGAAGGAGACGGGCATGATGTGCCGCCGCCATCGCCCCACCATCTTCGAGCGAAAGAAACACAACAGCAGACGAAGAAAGCCCACCCCTCCAATTTTTCCACTGGAGATACGGGGCAGTGTCAGCAGAAGGCATCTCAGCATTGGCTGAAAACACGACCCGTCGTCGTTTAGCCTCTTGCATGATAAAATTTGTAGCTGACTGGCAGCTCACCTCAAAACATCAACTGTGGACAGAAGTTGCCATGCGGCGTGGCCTGATCAGTCGATGGTGTCCCGTCCCCCCTCCCTGACCCTGGTGAATGCTGTACTGTTGCTGTGACTGCTGTGGCAAAACTAAAGTTATTTGCTTAACTTTAGTTCGGGCCCATGGTTCCAGGAGACATGCCAATGTGTCTGGCAGGTGAACTGTGTCCCAGTTCACAACTCATTAGGGTCGAGCCCCATCTGATCATGTCCGTATGGCGGACGCCAAGTGCGCCGATCTGCAATGCATGCCACTGCAGATCAACACTACAGCAACGGCAATGGAAACTGGAAGCAGTCACAGAACAGATCAGAAGGGGGTAGTTCCTGCATGGGAGGCGTGGACAGAGTCTGCAATACCGCGATCAGCATCCACTAGCAACGCAGTAAGAGCCCTTGCTCATTCCATGAACACCAGCAGCTGAATTGTCTCAACCACTCGGGTTGCGTCAGGGCAACAAGGCCCGATTACAGCCATGCATCTGGCCCACGCAGGAGTGTGCAATGCAAGAGCAACCGTAGTACAAAGAGGGGGTGGGGTGATCCTTTTGTTCTTGTTCTGACACCAGAATAGTGCGTGCCGTCAAGGCGGTGGGTGTTCATGGGCATCCTGGCCCAGGTACTATGTACAGCGGCCAAAACGGCAAACGAAATGGCACAAGTGTGTGGGGAGGGCCTGAAGGGCTGTCCTTAACAGAAAGAGGTTTTAGGCTTCTTAAGGACACCCCTGGCCTTGGTCCAGAGCCCCGGGCATGGAACACCGTTCAGCGTGACGGCCCTTGGCCCATGTGGGGAGGTGAAGGAGGGACAATCGCGGGTGCATGGGCACAGAAGATTCCGGTGCCGCTCTTCTCTTTTGCTTTGGGGTTCAATGGTCCACGTGGGGCTCACATAGGGCACACCCACCGCACTGCTCCCACTCTCTTCCCTCAGCAGACCTGAGGGGCCTTGGCAATGCCGCTGGGGGGGCACCCTCAAAGAGGGGCCCGGCAGCGGTTGCACATCAGAGAGGACGCATAGAGCGAAGCAAAAAACCACCAAAATGAACATCACCGCTGGAGCACTGCACTGACCGAGGGGGCGACAACGTGACATGCAACGCTGGCACTCAAGACAGCGATTGCAATACAGTGGGTTGAAGCCCATGTAAGGCAAGCGTGATGGAGGACTACAAATACAAACCACGGGACCCGCTCATCGGGGCAGTGGCAAAAGCAGGGGTCAGAGGTAAGAGGCGAAGAAGCGAAGAAGACCCAGCGGCAGAGCTTGAAGCAAGGAGGCCTGAACAAGGCAGGTGCGTGACGGTGCAGAGACAAAGAGAGGGGGAGGGGGCGAGAGGGGAAGCAGAAAGGCGGGAAGAAGAAAGCACAAAAAGGGAAGAGGGGCGTTCTGTTTGAAGGGGGAAAGCCAGATAGAGGACTTCCAACCGTTCCCTCCCAAGCAGAGGGCCGGAGAGGGGCACAACGGCTGGTCTTTGCCTTCACACTGCCATGTGGCCACCCGGCGTTGTGTGTGTACCTCCGCGTGCGTTGCGTATCTGCGCAAGGTCCTACGCGTGCATGCGTGCGTGAAGCGCCGTCACTGCAGGCGACCCAACATAACATGGTCTCCATGGGGGATGGGCAGCACAAGAAGCATGCCTCCTCTGACATGTGCCCTTCTGTGTGTAGGACGACAAAAGGGGGACTGCCACCGTCCTGAGCAAACAACAGCACCACAATGGCCTTTTGGCCTTTCTAATCTGAAACGAGTCTGTGGGCATACCATTCAGCCCGTCTCAAGGGGGGCATGCGGGTGACAATGAAAGGAGTTGGCGCGGATGCATTCCTGCCCTCGGCATAGATTCACTTGCTGACAAGACGCTGTGCGCGTGGGATCAAGCCAGGCTGTCCTTCGTGTAGTGTGAAACCAATGAAACCTGGGGTTCTGTTCTGTGACTGAAGTGGCATGCAGCGAAGTTGGTCGCAACGGCAAAGGGCTTGAGGAATGGTCAGGGCAGCAGCGGCAAAGGTGAAGCGGGTGAGATCTCAGAATCGTTCAAAGCAGTGGTGTTTCATTCGGATAAGCTCGTAGGTTTTCTTATTGATCCAAGCAAAGCAGTGCCTTCAGCTGCATGCACGTATAGCCACACGCAGTGGGCGGTTTTTATAGATGCACCGCACTTCGACTTGATCAGTAGAGTAGATGGTCCACCAACAAACTTCATGGAGGTCTGAAGCACCAGTCCACCAGATTGCAGCAGGGACTAGGCAATGACCAATACGCCAGCTTCAACACCATACACAGCTGCTGGAAGCACTTTGTATTTGAAAGTGTGAAATGAGAAAGTCTGTGTGCGCTGCTGCGTTAGCCTTCTGAGCCTCAGGTTGGGGATGGGGAGGAAGAAGAGGCTTACTACCAGAGGCACCCCCAGAGCCCTCGTCAGCATGAGGTGTCCACAATAGATGAAGAACCACGGAATTGTAATGCTCTTGGGAGTTATGTTGCATGTGCTACAGTTTTGCTGTATTCCCCTTCGTCAACAGGACGGTTGAAGTGGTGCAGGACTAGTGCTTCAGATCAATGGGGTCATGGTTGGGTTACAGCATCGCCTGAATCCAACCCCAAAAAAGATACGCCCCAAAAACAAAACCCCAGACCCACAAGCACTGCGCCACGGTGGCGGTAAAACAAACTTACACACATGTGCAGGGTGCCTTTTGGGTTCCTCTTTCAGCAAGGTGCATGGGAAGCCGAACTGATGAGGGGCCTCTGCCAAGGAGGTCAGGTACGTAGGTATTAAGTGTGTAACCTCTCGGGTTGCAGGCAACAAAAGAATTGTGCGACCAGCCACCAAACGAAAAGACACTCAGAAACGCACACACACGCACACGATTGCAAGACAAACGGGCACAACTCAGGTTCCGAGTGTCAGAATCCTCGTCAGTTGGATCGTCAAACAAAACAGAGCATGTCCGATGCCAAGAGGCGCCTTTCTGCAGCACAGGTAATGGGCAGAGGTGGGTACGCATTGTGGGGGATGCAGACACACACAGAAACACACACACACACACACACACAGCTGCCAATGCTGCTCCGAACAGCTCTCGACCAATAAAACCTGCGAGGCCAGAGTGCAACCCACACACCCACCCACGCTTTGATCACAAGGATACTGGTTGCCTGTACAAGCCACAGAACCAACACGCTAGCGTGCCATGGCCCTCTGGCAATGCATGGCAATGCAGTGCCGCTGCATGTCTGCCTGCTTTTTAGACCGCTGACTCAAGGGCAGGGGGACGCAGCCCCTCTAGGGCCGCGGTCAGGTCCGGGTTGTCATGCTTATGCACCCACTCTTCCAGGCACTCCTCACAGACCACCGGGTAATAGTCGGTGTCCCGCATCAACGCAGGCCATTCCGTGAGGATCCACATGTAGAACTCCTCCGGCTCCATCCAGTCGCCCCCATTGCAGAAGGACCACCCACAAAAGGGGCAGCGGTGCAGCACCGACGCCACATCGCCCGCCATAAAGCTGACGGGCACTTGGTGTGGGCTCTCTGCCACCGTCACGTTGGTGAACAGCAGCGAGTTCCCAAAGCGGTACACAAAGCTGATCATTTCCCGGCGGTTGTCCGGGTCGTCGCAATACCACTGGAACTGGGTGTGGCACAGGTCGCCATCCCAGACCAACGAGCACAGGGTGTGGTAGAATCCTGCGAGTCGGTGCTCCATGAACATGGTCAGGGGCTGACCCTGCACGGCGGAGGGGGTCGGGACCGGGGGATCGAGGGGAAGGTCGGCAAAGCGGATCCACTCCTCCGGGGTCATGACCTCCTGAATGATGCAGGCACGGTCCACACTGTAGACAATGACGCGGTGCAGGTCCGGGTTGTACTCGTACAGCTTGTGCTTGCAACGAGTGCATGCAAACGGGTGGTTCTTGATGACCTCTACGTTCTTCGTGTGGATGCCAGCCTTGACGGTGACGGTAGTCTGCACACCGGCACCCACGCACAGCTCTGAGCCGGCCAGCTGCAGGTCATTGAACGTGCAGGAGGCCTGCATGGCCTGCACTAACGCCTCCGTCCCCTGCGGTGTGACCGCACTGTACTCCAGGTCAAGACTCTGGAATGCACGTGCAAACCGGATCCCATGTGCCAGCGCCTGTGCGCCCTCCTCCCCAACGTGATTCTGCCGCAGGTTCAGCCTCTCAAGCTGGCGCGCCTGCGCCAGCGCGTGTGCCAAGGCCGTGACACCCTCGGCGCCGATGCCGCAGCCCTGCAGATCGAACTGCCGCAGGGATTGGGAGCGGGCGAGTCCGGAGGCCAGTGTCTTGGCCCCTTCATCGGAGATGGGCACATGAGTGAGTGTCAGGCTTTGGAGCGAGGCCGACTCGGCCAGGGCCTGTCCAAGCGCCTCAATGCCCTCTGGCTCTGCCTCGCAGCATCCCACGTTGAGGCTCAAGAGCTGCGTGGCCAAGCGGGCAACTGCGGCCATGGCCTGGGGCTCCAAATGGCAGGACTCGAAGTTGAGGTGTTTCACCGTCTTGCACTTCCGGAAGGCCTCGGCGAGCACGCGGGCGGTGCCGAGCTGCAGGACGTTGTGCGACAGGTCAACGCTCTCCAGCGACGGCGCTACTTCGACCGCGCGGGCGAGTGCCTCTCCCCCTTCTGCGTCCACGCCGACTCCAGAGAGCCCGAGGACCCGCAACTTTTTCGCGCGCGCCACGCCCTCGGCGAGGGCCTTCGTGCCGGGCGCGGCGAGCGTGTTGGTGTTCAGCAGCAGCTCCTGCAGCCGCGAGGCGCCGGGGAGGGCCTCGCCCAGGGCCATGGCGCCGAAGTGCGTGATCTGGTTGTCGGAGAGGTTGAGGCGCTCCACGGAGGACCCGGGCAACGCCTCCGCGAGGCACTCCGCGCCCCCGTCCCCCAGGGAGTTGCCCTTGAGACTCAATCCGGACAACGCTGGGGAGGCGGTGATGCCGCGCTTCAGCAGCGGCAGTCGCATGCCGATGTTGGTGAAGTCCAGGTTCACGTACTTCAGCGTCGAGGAGCCCTCGAGGCACTCGCTCAGGCCCTCCAGCGCGGCGTCGGACAGCGGCGTGAAGGCCATGTTGAGGCTCTGCAGCGTCGGGGCGTTGGACAGACCCTTCGTGATGTGGTCCGTCTCGGCGGGGCTCAGCGTGCACGCCCTGAAGGCCAAGGCCCGTAGGCTCGTGGAGTGCCCCAGCGCCCGCGTGAACTCCTCCATCCCCTGATCACCGAAGGTGCAGTTCTCGAACTCGACGGACTTGATGCGTTTGGAGTGCGTCACGAGGTCCCCGAGGGCCACGAGGCCCTCGTCGCCGATGGCGAGGCCGCCGAAGCTCCAGGTCTCGATCGAGTCCTGCGCCATCGCCGCGAACGCCAGCTCGACGATGTCGGCGGCGTCAGTGCCCGTGTGATGAAGCGACACCGACCGGAGTGACTTGCTGGTGGAGATCCGGTCGCCCACGCGGGAGGCGTCGAGGCCCCAGTCCACAACATTGAGGCTTCTGCAGTGGGCGTTGGCCAGCAGGTGATAGAGGCGATGCTCCTGCTTTGAGTTCAGCGCCTTGGCGACGGCGATGTGGATGGGGACGCACCGGGCAAACTTCTTGTTCACCAGCCGCCACTTGCGCTTTGCGTTCTCAAACAGGAAAACCTCCGACAGGATGTCATCCGGGAGGAGGCCGATGCTACAGCGCGTGTGCTGAACCAGGTACTGCTGCCGCAGCTCCTGGGGGACGTAGGGCTGCGACAGGCTGAGGCCCCTCGGCGCCTCCGGTGTGGCGGCCGTGGGACTCGGTGCGCCATCCTCTCCGCCTGCATCGGCCTCGGCCTCGCTCCCCCGCGACGCGTGACGGGCGGCACTGCGCGCCAGCCCCTGCGCCGCCTCTTTGGCCGGGCCGGACCACGACGCAGGGGGCGTGCTCTCCGCGACGGCCTTTGCGGCAGAAGGAGGCAGATCCAGCGGCCGGTGGTTGATGTTCGTGACGTTGGGCACACCGCCCCATTGCAGCTGCTGTGGAACGCTCTTCCGGAACCACATGAATGCCACGTCCTCAGAAGGCGCCTCGAGCAGGCATCCGACCGCGCTGTCTGCCACCTCCTCCGCCTTTGGGTACACCTGCGCCAGGGAAGTCACCGCCAGCCGGCCGCAGCAGCGGTTGATGGCGTACTCCACCAGCTCCCGGATCTGGTCTTCTTTTGGGGTGCAGCCCCTTGCGACCACTTGGCCATTGTACACCGCGGCTGCCCCATCGCAGTCCATCAACGACTGCAGGCCGCTGTCCCCTGCCGCGAAGGCCTGGACGGGATCGTTGGACTCCCGCAGGCGCTGCAGAATGGCCGCGCGGACGGACCGGGTGCGCTCGCGCTCACGGGCCTCGTCGTTGATCTGCAGCTGCTTCACCTGCTGCGCAAGGACCTCAGTGGCCATCTGACACGCCACACGGCGCTCAAAGGGCACATAGAGGGGGCTCAAGTGATGACAGTATAGCAGACCCCAGAGCTTCGCGTCCACGATGATGGCGTGGCACATGGAGCTCTGGACCCCCTGATTGGTCAGATGCGTGAGGTGGCAAGGTGCCACGGCCCGGATGCCCACCATAGACATATCGGGCCGCCGGCCTGTGTCCACGTCATTCTCAGGGATCAGCGGGACCTCACCAGCCCTGACATCAGGGAAATGGGTGAAGAGGTTCCGGAGAAACAGCTCCCGGGTGTACTTGGGGGTGACCTGTGCTGGCCACTGCTTTCTGTAATACACCTCCACGCCCTTGCCCTCGTTGATCTTCTCTGCAACGACTTCGCAGTGCTCGGCCTCATGGAACTTCAGGACCATCACCCGATCATATCCCGTGTCCCTCTGGATGGCCTCCACCGCCAACTGACAGGCATGATCACTGGTGGTGGTCCCTGGCAGCTGCTTGCTGACGTTGTGCACCAAAGCGCCCATCTTCAACTTCGACACGGCCTCACATGGTTCCAACTCTAAAAATGACACGTTGTCGCGAGTATGGAAGACTCCAGTGAAGGCACTTCTGCAGTCGCCTTTGCCCATTTCAATGGGGATGCCCGACATGGCCTTGTATGACGCGTGGCTCAGTTCAGTCTCCAAAATGGTGTTGTAAGCAGCCTCCCCAATGATGGTCTTGAGTTTCTGCAGCAGGACCTCTTCGACTGTGAACCCCAGGTCTGTGATATTGGCGCTCACTTGGTTGATGATGAAAGTCTTGCTGCACATGATCAGCAAGTATCCGTGCGGCTGCACGGCACTGTGCAGCCCATCGCGAGAGCGCGTGTTCCATCCTGCTTTATGGTTCTTGCTGTCTTTCCGGGACTGCGGCAAATGAGGAGGCGCCCACGGCTGTATTGCATCCAGATTGCGGGAGCTCATAATGGATGGCACAAAAAGTAGATCTCGGAAAAGAATAGACACTCAGAAGGTGGTGTGGCAATGTTCTTTTGCGTTGGCTCCTGTGGGGAAGGGGAAGGCTCCCATGGGTACTTGGTTGACAATTCTATGTCCAAAGCCTCAGCACTCCTTTCAAGCAAAACCTTTTTTGTGGGCAACACACCAAGGGCTGGGTGGAACTCTAACTCACCCTAATCAAGACTGAATATTGGGACCGAGCTGGTGGGGGGGGGGGGGATAATAGCGACAGGCGGGAATAAGGATGCATGTTGAGGGACACAAAGAACGATTCCCACCCTTCAAAACCTTCCTCACTCGCTTCGCTCACTAGAGAGACATGCCCCCTAGCACTCTTCTCGCACCCCTCCCCCCGCATTCCCCCCTGGATCCCCTTGTGCTGCACTGGTCCAAAATTGCCCATTTCAAGGCTCATTGGACCAATTGAGGTGCTCAAACAAGCGAGTTTAGGCTATTTTGAGCCATATTTGACCCATAGTAGCCAAATGCAACTCCCCCAAACCCTTGAAATGCGCAATTTTACGACCAACGAATGGTCCGGGGGTCCAGGGGGGATATGCTGCGTTTGAATACCATGGATTGGGTTGGGCACCCTTGTGGTGATACATATGATGAAGGGGATGAGCTGCAAGCTATCTCCACGCAGTCAACACCTTTCATGGCCCTATTGGAGTGGTGTAGCGTGCACAGTGCATGTGCTAGGGTAGGGTTAAGGGGTCACCGGTGGATGCAAAAGCAGTCAACAATGATTTTTCCACAGTGGATCCTAGACCACTTGGGGAGCTCAAACAAGTGGTTTAAGGCTATTTGGAGCCACCAGGGGGCATGCCTCTTCAGCGAGCGGAGACATTTTGCAAGCCATATGAGCGCATATAAGCTCACAAAACATCCTTGAAATGTGCAATCTTGGGACTGACAGTGCTGCAAACGGGGGTTCCATGGGGAATGCGGGGGGAGGGGTGATAGGGCAGGGGTGCGAGAAGAGTGCTAGGGGGCATGTCTCTCGAGTGAGCGAAGCAAGCGACGAAGGGTTTCGAGACCGGTATAAGGGGGGAAAGTGGCGGGAATCGTACTTTGTGTCCCTCAACATGCATTCTTACTTGGCCTTGTCGCTGAGAGAGAGAGAGAGAGAGAGAGACAGAGAGAGAGAACTGGCGATGGCCGCCACCCAGAACAACTACGAAAGTTCCATCTTTAGTCCTTCTGGCATATGAACAATCAAAAGCTTATGTACATTGATGACAAACCTATTCAGGATTTTCCACTGACAGCTGAACACGTCACCCTCGAAAATAAAACCTCCCTCTTGAGCAGCACCCTGGATTTCCGAGGGCCAAACTCCTCACCTACCTTGGTCAAATACCACCGACTTTCACCTCCACCAGAAGCAGGGCTGTCAAAACATGCACCACAGGCCACCGGGACAAGAACATTCAGTCAAATGGGACTGAAGAAAGGAACCAATGTCTCGTCAGAACTCAATGCTAGAAGGACAAGAGCTGTAGGGAGCCAGAGAACGCTGAAAATCACCAAACTCAGCTTGAGTTCCAAATACAGAGAGAGTATTCACGACTCTGTGAAGAGGTGGCTACGCACCATAGTTGTCCTGTGACTCGCATGAAGTAAATGCTGAGACAGAAGATGATAGTTTGCCAAGGAGGGAGGAGACACACTGCACCAAATCAGGACAAATCATGTCACTCAAACGGACAGAAAACCGCCTGAAAGTGAAAAGGCAAACAATTGTTTGAGCACAAACAAGGGATTCCATTAGGAGCTGAAATACTTGAGAGGCAATGCAGAGACCAGGTACCACCAGCCTTTGGCCTGGCAGAAGCATTATTGTCAAACAGCTGGAGAGAGTGGCGATTGCGCACCACACTGATCCCGTGACTTGCACGAGGCAAGCGGAAGAAGTTGTCTCCGGACACTGCATAATCAATTAGCGGAACCCCGCACTTCGGGGGTAGCTCCTACAGGGGAACCCAGCCAAACTCACACTCCGGATACTGACTCATCAACAGGTCTTTTTCCGCAATGGCACCGAACAGCAAACCATACGCGTACTCTTTAGGTGAGCTCCTAGCGGCCGTGGACGCATCTCGCTCCCTAATACATTGTGACAAGCTGCTACTCGTCATTGATTCTAGGTATGCGAAGGATGGTTTCTCTTCAGTCTCCAAATGGAGAGCTAACGGGTGGCGCCTTGCTTCAGGGGCTCCATACAAGGAACTCTGGGAGGAAGTACTCTTCATCTTGGATAAATTTGGGGATCGTCTGACTGCATAGCCCGCGGTGGCCCAAAAGCCACGTTCTCCTTTCTCTGCTTCAAGCGCTCTCGTATTCTGGACGGCCACAGCTGCTCAAGTCATAGGGATGCTGTGCGCCTGCGCCATCGTCCTCCTGGCCCTTATCTAGGAGGCCGCAGCCAGAAGCCTTTGGCTTGTATGGGATGTGTCTCTGTCGGATGCGCATACCACCGCGCGGTGGAATCTCGTGCGCAGCAACCCCATATTGTGACAAGCCGAATTGCGGCCCCAGCTGTCCACATGGCTCGGGCTCTAGCTCTCCTCCACGCATGCCGGCGTGCTCCTTCAAAGGGAGATCCGTTAAGTAGCCTCTGCATGCCCTTCTCGAGCTGTTGCTTTGTCCACGGTCACTCTCCTTCCGCCACAAGCTCAAGGAAGTACCACACCACAGGGGGGATGTCTCCTCGCTTTTGTACGTGACCCCCCCCCCAAAAATTAGAAATGGGCCGAATGCCCCCGAGGGGGGGGGGCATGAGCAACGGATATAGGACTCGCATACACCCCCGTGACACAAGCATATGGTCATCGTCACCACTCTCAGTTCATTGTTTGACCTGTTGCTCTGGGCCATGAGGCAACGGAAACTGGGCTCGCATACGCCCCCGTGTCACAGGCGTATGGTCATAACCACATTGTTCAGTGTTTTCCTTGCTGCACTGCAGCGCAGACCAGTTCTGTACCACACCAGGTGGTTGCTGACTGTGCTTTGGCTTCGGTCCTCTGGACTCTGAGGTCAGCTCGCACCCACCACCCTCCCACAGTGCCGGTTAGTCTCTAACCCTTGCCCTGCAGGTCGTGCCCCTGTCATGCACTTGCTCTCTGGCACGTGAGGACGTGTCGTACCCGATCCTCGGGGGCGCAAAGGCGCCTTTGGCGGCGCAAAGGCGTCTCAACATTTCAACACAAGTTCCGGCTGCCGGTCTCCTCAACAGATCATTGCTGTACTGTGTGTGGCGCATACCTTTTCAGTACCACACCATGCGTGCACATTCATGCGCATGCTGTTTGCTTTTTCTTGCCCGCTAACTTCCAGCTGTCTTACGTGGACCGCACTCTCGCAGCCCCTAGTCATGCTTTGGCTGTTCAACACGTGACGATGTGTCGAGCCTGTGGCTCAGGGGCGCTACGGCGCCCTGCTTTTTCATTTCTTGACTGTTCCGTGCTGCCGTGGCGTCCCATTTACCCTGGTCAGCTCGAACCCACCCTGGTCAGCCCGAACCCACCACCCTCCCTTTGCGCCGGTTAGCCCCGGTCTCTTGTTGCTCTTGGGGGGGGGGGGGGTCTTGAGGGGGTGGGTTCCGGGAGGGGCAATGGGCCATGAGGCAACGGATACTGGGCTCGCATACGCCCCCGTGTCACAGGCGCATGGTCATCACCACATAGTTCAGTGTTTTTTCCTTGCTGCACTGCAGCGCAGACCAGTTCTAAACCACTCCAGGTGGCTGCTGACTGTGCTTTGGCCTGGGCAATGGGGCAATGGGGGGGGGGGGGGGGGTTCGGGAGGGTCGGTTGGGGGGGGGGGTCCAGGTGGGGCAATTTGGGGTGGTGGGGGGAATGAAGCAACGGATACTCAGCTACCATATGACCCCCGTGACACAAGCCATAGGTCACAGCTCGAACCAGTGCTGAATGCTGCCTTGAGTTCGCCACGCTGGGCTATCGAATGTTTCATAGGCCGGTTCTTACCACAATCGAGGTTGTTTGGGCCAGACATCAGGATAGTCTTCATCCGAGTCGCTCGTGACACACGATCCTCCCGACCAGTCCCGACCAGAGTCTGTATCCCACGTGTGTGGCATTTCAACGAGTCCCAGGTTTGGGGTGGTGGGGGGGGGGGGCACAGGCTCCCCTCACCTCCCCTTGCCCTCCCTCTAAGCATACTAATACCATTAACCTAACCCTAACCTTTGTGGCCAGCTGGTTTGGCCATGCCACCCTTGTTGATTGGGGTGAAGAAGATCCCCCAAATTTCGTTCATGGCTGCTAGTGCCACATCATTGCTCTCCATTTTGAAGCCCAACAGTCCCTCTAACTCGAGCCTAGGGTGAGAGTTAGGGCTAGGGTCACCGAGCTGGTGGAACCAATCTTGGTTTTATAACCCTCTTTAGTGTCTAGGGTGGACCTAACAGGTTTGGCAAGCAAGCAGCAAGCGGCAAGCACGCGGGAAATGGAAAAAAATCACAGCTCCGTCGTGGTGCTTCAGATTCGGCCAAAATTTTGGTGGATGCTACCTATGGGTGTGAGGGACAACCACACAAAGTATGAGCAAGAAACTCAACGGTGGCGGCCGGGAACGGGCGTCGCAAGTGCCCGACCTCAAATTCAAAATCTGCAGGTTGGGGCCAAAATCAACCTTTTTTTGCCCAAAACCGCCCTAGAACATGCTGAAAACGGCCAAATGAAGGGAAATAGACTTCCCTGTGCCTTTAGGGCCCCCCAACTCCACAATATGTCCGCGAACCGCCCCCAAAAGGCCCCCAAAAGCCCCAAAATTTGTGCACATTGGCCGCCGACAGCCCAAAACCAAAGACAGACCACATCTTGGGCTACGTGGCTCAAAACGCGATTTCGAGCGCACCTAATCTACCCGCAACCACCCACTTTGGGTGGTTTCCACCCCTCAAAATTGCCCTAACCGACGCCTAGACCCCCGTACTTAGGCCTAGTGGGCTGCGGCAAGCTGTAGGAGGTAGCCCAAAGAGGTGGATGCCAAAATGGGCCAACAAGGCCCACCGTGTGCAAAAAAATGACTCCTTTCAAAAATGATCCTAGACCACATGGAATGCCAAAACAAGTGTTTTTGGCGCGTTTTGAGCTCGTGGTGGCCCGTTTTGGCCCTCCTAAAATCCCAAAATGCCTTGAAAATGGGCTGTTTCGGGACGAAAAATGGGTCAAAAATGGGTCCAAAATGCATTTTTCCAAATATGATCCAAGACCATTTGGGGTGCCTGAACAAGTGAAATGAGCCCATTTTGGGCCCATTGCAAGCCATTTCAGCGCCTCCAAGGTCACAAAATGCTTTGAAAATGGGTTGTTTTGGGACAAAAAATGGGTCAAAAATGGGTCAAAAATGTGTTTTTCCAAAAATGATTCTAAGACCATTTGGGGTGCACAAACAATTGAAATGAGCCCTTTTTGAGCCCATTGTAAGCCATTTTGGCCACTCCCGAGTCACAGAATGCCTTGAAAATGGGCTGTTTTGGGACCAAAAGTCAGTCAAAAATGGATCAAAAGTGTGTTTTTACAAAGATACTTTTGGACTATTTGGGGTGCACAAACAAGTGGAATGAGCCCATTTTGACCCCATGTTGAGCAATTTTGGCCCCTCTCAAGGCCGAAAGGGCCTTGAAAATGGGCCTATTTGGGACCACGAATGGCTCAGCAACGGGTCAAACCCATGGTTTTCCAAAAATGATCCTAGTCCAGTTGTGGTGCCCAAACGGATGAATCTACTTTCGAGTCGTACCTCATTTGTCGTTGAAGTCTCCTAGACAATGTTCCTTCCCCCACCAGCTCGGTCCCAATATTGAGTCTTGATTGGGGTTAGGGTCAAGGGTAAGGTTTGGGGGTGGGGTTAGGAGTATGCTGAGGGTTGGGGTGGGCGTTAGAGTCAAGGTTGGGTTCCAGGATAGTGTTGGGGTGCAAAGTGGACAAAATGGGCAAGGGGAATGAAAGGAATTTTTCGGGCACCTTCGGCGCCACCACATGTATGGCTAGTAGCTTTTGACCCTTGGCAACTAAGTGGGCCCGAAGGGCAGGGAGGGGGGGGGGGTTGCGTACTAGAACCGAGGAGATCCGCCCCCCCCCCCCCCCCGTGTACCGCGCAAGCCACTGGAACCACTCTCATGTGAGCGCCGTAGGGATCTTTGCTGGCACGCCTACCTCGTCTTGGAGTCGAAAAACCGTACCGCATTATCCGCAACTGCCCGGGGCTGGAGGCTTGTCGCTTCCCCGACCCGCAAGAAGAGCTAGAACGAGACGATGGCCAGTCCAACAGCCGCCTAGTCGCCCAAGCTGCTAGCCTTCGCCACCATGTATAGCAGCATGACAGGGGATTCCCAGATGCGCTCCTTTGCTGCCACTCTCGTCTTTTTGGCTGCCTTAACCGATCTCCGGATGGTGGCCGGGACGTTAACGTCGGCCAGTCGTACCTCCACCGCCATAGTGGCCGCGCTGATGATCCCTTGGTGGTGCTCTCTAACTTAACCAATTTGGCAAACTCCAGCACCGTCTGCTCGAGGACTCGCTCCGCCGTATCTCATGGGAATCTCCGCTCAAACGCCACCATGTTGTGCAAGTGGCACTGGTACGTTCCCACTCACCAGCTGTGCAAAGCATCTTGCGCCCGCAATCGCAAATGGCCGAAATCTGGGCTAGATGGCTGCATACCCCCTCTCAACATATGCAAGAAATTAGAAATGGCTACCTCAACCCTAAACCTTAAACCCGGGGCGGATATGTGGGCATGGTGGCTACATTACCCTTGCCATCTCGGGGACCCCTAAAAACGGGGGGTTGGAAACGGAACTGAGGGTTTGTTTTATCTTTTTTGGGTACCCTCGTGCTAACATTAAAACAAAAAGTAGATGTTGCGCTGACACTCGGAAAAAAAAGTAGTGTATGTTTTGTTGAGTCTCCAGTGAGTGGTTTGCGTGACACTCAAAAAAACATGAAAAATAAAATATATTTCTACATATTCTTTTACCCTTGCATGGCACTTCACTCACCACATTGCGTTATTCTGCCGCGTTGTGCACGCCACCCTGCCAGACTGTCAATCGGTGCAGACACCTGTGCTCGTACACAGGCCTTCATCGCCTTTACACAGGCCTTCACTGCCTGGTAACTTCTGGTCATGCAAGGGTCCCCCCCAGTATGAACTTTCTGTGGGCACAAGGGGGATGCATGTTGGTGCTTGGGAAGTGGGCAGCCTGCCACATCTGTGAGAGTGCTTTATGGCGCCTTGGACACATTTGGACCATTCAACTGGGCACAGGTGCTTGCCCTGCACCGCATGTTGCCCTTCTGCTGCTGTGGCATGCAATGTAGTGTGATCCATGCTTCCGGGCTGCATGACCATGGTCGTCACTTTGGAGGAAACCGCCCAAGTGCAACACGCACACACTTCATTGCGCTTGCTGCAACTGCACCACCTCAGCAGCTGACTCCTGCTGCCTCTGTCATGCGATGGGATTCCCCTTGTCTCCGACATTATACCAATGCAGCTGCCCTTAGGGCACCACCAACAGCACTTGGACTGGACATCACCTAATTTTGTATCATTTGCCCCCAAGGGCTGAGCCTTGAAGGCATGTCAAGGGGAGGGGAACGGGGTGCAAGCAAACGACACGCAGCTTCAGAACACAGACCCCATCTTCCATCAAAGATATGTACAACCCCCACTGCACTGTACAGGGACACGCAATACACCACAGCACGAAGCTGCACATCCACAGGTCTGGGCACGACCCTCTCCCAGCCGAGCTGTGGGGCCATGTGCAGCAAACAGTGGTCAGTGCGACGCACATCACGCAGACACACATCAAGAGCATGGCGCTGAAAAGCACAAACATGCCCATCAATGGTGTGCCCCTCCGCCAGTCCGCCAGACCCGCGCGCTTTTGTTGCGAGGGCCCTGGCATCCCCCCGCCACCCCCCCACCCCCCCCACACACACATCCTCGGGAGAAAGCACATGAAAGTAATGAAAAGGGGCCCAAAGTGGGAGGCCCATTGGAGGTCCACAAAGCGTTGCCTGGGCCTCTGCCCCCCCCGCCCTCGCCCCCCCTGGGGGTGGGGGTGGGGGTGGGGGGGTTGCCACTGGGCCATGGCCTGCTCTGGGGCTATGAGACCCTGGACGCAGGGCAGGCCCCCCCAGCAGCCAGGGTGGCTAACCCCCCCCCTTGTGCAGCCATATGGAGCGGGACATGGAAGGCCAGGGGGGCACTGCCACACCTGCAGCTCCCGGAAATTAATGTGCGCAAACGATGCCCTTTCCATTGAGTGATCCGTCGGCTGGCCCAGATCCGAGCCCTTGGACAGCCGGGGGTTGTGTAACTTTGGTGCTTGTGCCACTGGCGGGGGGGGGGGGGGGAGACACAATTAGATTGACTGAGATTGATTGAAAAACAGACAGACAGTGCTGCAAGAAATGCAAACTTGCAGCAATGAACATGTTTGTCTGAATTGGACTGCTCTCATCCCATTTGGCGGCGGGGGGGGAGGCACACGCACACAGCGATAGCCAGGGCTTTGCATTTTTTTTGGGTGGGGGGGTCAGGCCACGGCAAGCTGGCGATGCCCGCTCACCAGAAGGCACTCGAAAAATCTCTCGGAATCACGGATCAGAGCTGTCCGATGCTACGATTGTCCCACAGAACGATGAGGGAGCGGACATGAGGTGTAGTGAGGATGAACTGAATCTGATACCAGGAAATGCAGTGGGAACTGCCACGCCCGAAGGCATCCCTGTGTGCTACCGGCGCACAAGAAGGACCGAAGGCTGAGTGAAGTCCTCCCGGTGGCCCCGACACCCCCGCACAAATGAAGTCCTCACGGACCACAAACGGACGCCCCAGAGGCTCACAACAGCCCCCGATGGGGGGGGCACGGCTCGCACGCCCGACAAACCCGCACAAAGTGGGGCCCACGCTCTGACCGCGACACCCCTCGAAAAAATTGCTGGCGGGACAAGGGCATGGGCTGAAGAGGGAGGGCGGGGGGGCCTCCCAGGCACCAGGGCACAGGGCCCGGCATCGTGCACCGCACATATTGTGCGGTGCACCACCACTGAACTGGGGGCCGGCGGAGGGCCCCAGGTCCACGCCAACCCCCCCCCCCCCGGCCACGCCCCACAGACATGCGGGAGGTCCGCCAGCAGGTGGCACCGCATGGGATTGCAGCTACACCTACGCTTTGCCACCCACGTTGACTCTTCCTGCAGCGTGCGCAAGGCTACAAACCACATGCTCTATTGCATTGAAACCGCAAAACGATGGATGTGTATGCCACAGCCACTACCTACGCCCATACCACCACCAGCACGTTTTCAAGTCCGGCTGGCAGACTAGAAGTGTGCAGGGAAAGGGGGGGGGGGAGATAAGCGTTGTGAACATATTTATTCCTGTTTCTGGAACTTCTGATGGACATCTTCTTGAATAGAAATGCCGAGAGCGCCGGGACCCCCTAAAACCTGCCAGTGGTCAACGTCATCACCAAAATGCACAGGCTTTCTCTGGTGCAGTTCTTGCGAATTCGACCCCTCCTCCACCTGCGCATGGCTGCTTGTCTGATGGTCAGCAGTCCCCCCCCCCAGTCCTAACGCGCACTTGTCCAAACATAGTGACCCCATGTTTCCGCACTTCAGGGTCTTTTTCGGAGAAGGCACATGAGCCCTCTGTGAGTGCACCACCAGGAAACCGAGTGTAAGTGCAACAATCATGGGCCATAATGATCGACATGCTGGTCTAGAAAAGGCAACCTATGATGTACCCCCCCCCCCCCCCCCTCCCCCGTGTACAAGGACGCTGAAAGTCAGGGAAAAAACGGTCAGACGGGTGCCTGTACTCAGACAAAGCAGTGCCCACAAGAGGAAACCTAAAGGAGCGGTCGGGAAAATGACGGTCAGATGGGTCCCCGTGCTTAGACAAGGCAGTGCTTGCGCAAAGGGCGGGGGGGGGGGGGGGTTGATTCCCAAGCGGGGTCATATCGACCGTCGGTGGTGTAGTATATGTATGCAGCTGCAACGGTGTGGAGGGGTGCTCGGAGTTAGAGTATGAAGTGATGGTACACAGTGACGGAAAAGAGGTCTGCCCATCGGGGGCATTGCGGCCGCCCGGCGCATTGTTCGGTGACACATCGCACAGCGGGTTTCCCTTGGAAAGGGGCAATGCGGGAGAATGCCACCGCAATGCGCCTGCCACCAGGACCGGTCGCCACGAAGATCGTCAGTCTCGGGCCCAGTCTGTCCCCAGGGGGGCCAAGTTGTTAAAAAAAGCCCCCCCGGAGGGGGGGGGGGTCCAACCGCCTCTGGGGCCTCCGAGGTCCCTTCCCTTCTAATGCAGCATGCATGGGGGGGGGGGGTCAAAACAAAAACACCGCAGCTCTGGTCGGGACAGTGGCACAGCCCACTGACAATGAAAGGCCCGCGGCATACGGATATGCAGCGTAGCCATCCCCTGAAACGCCCCCCCCCCCCCCCCCCCCGCCTGTCCCACTGCTCTGTGCCCCCGGCCCCCGGAACGCCCACACCTCAAACAGTGCACCGCCCGACCTGCGACCACTGTCGGCTGCCGGCCCGTCGCTGTCGGTTACCTGCCAACCGGCGTCTTGAAATGGACATGGCTCAGCATCTGCAAACTGCCGCCGGTTACACCCGCCGGTAACCGCCCGACGCCATCAACCGCTGTCGGTTGGCCACGGTGGACCCTCCAAAAGGAGGGTTCATCGCCCGCCATGTGGGCCACCGCCCTCAGCCTCTCTCCAACGGAGGAAGCCACTTATACCTGCGCCTTGGTCCATTGAAACCAACCCCAAACCGAACACCAAAAAAAGACCAAGAAATGGCCAGCAACCCCCCCCCCCCCCCAACAGGGATGCATTAGAAGGGAAGGGGCCTCAGAGGCGGTCCCAGAAGCGGTTAGACAGGCGGTTGGAGGAGGTTGCCAAAGCGGTCGGGGGCGGTTACTGTCGGGTTACCCCCGCTTCCTTCCAATGCATCCCTGCCCCCGCCCCGCAAACCAAACAAACAAATCGGAGGCAGTGTCGCCCCGACGTGCAGTGGGGTGGGGGGCACGTGGCTAGGGGGGGGGGATCAGGCCCGTGTGTGATGCACGCACAAAGGCCCCAGGCCATCGGAGCAGCAAGGGGCCCCTTCGGCAGCCCCAGCCCCAGGCGTGTGCTGGAGAGGCCCAGAGCAGACCCCTGTCGTGCCGCACCGGGTGTCGGTCAACCACAACCGCCACCAACCGTTGATCGACCGCACTCAGGCGGGTGGCTCTCCGCCCTCACTGCCGGAGGGCGGTACCGTTCCACGTGGCGACCGCGTAAACGAGGCGTCCACCAGGTGTCCACTGTTGCCCACCACCAAGAGGCCTGTCAGGACCCGCCAGGCCGTGGGTGGAACAGGCCTTGGGGGGCCATTCCTATCGAGTACACACTGGTCGATGACCGCCGGTTCCTTCAGGGGTCCTGAGGACTGCCAGGCCATTGTGTCCCACGGAAGCAGCATCCATGGCCAGCACGCACGCTCCCGCAGTCTCCCGGCGTCGGGCGGACGCCAGGCAGAACAGCTGCAGGTGCATGAAACTCATCCGCAGAAGCCGGCGGCGGTGCCAATGGCGCGCCAGCTGCATCCGCTGTGCTGTGCGAGCGACCGCCACGCGCCACTGCCTCAACCGCCGCCCCAGCGTGCTCACCATCCAGTGCGCCTGAGCCATGGCCTGCCGCAGTCCCCCCAGCGCCTGCGCCTCCTCTCTCCACTGGCAGAACACCATTCGCTGCAGCCGCTGCCACCGGTCCGACTGCACGTGCCGGCACAGTCCCGCCAGGTGCCGCTCGCGGTGGGCGACCTGGAGCCGGTCCCACGCGCGCACCAGCAGGTCGCGGTCGCGCGCCGCACTCCACTGCTCCAACAGCTGCGCGTGGGCACGGGCCTGCGCGCGCGCCGCTGCACGCCACGCGCGGAAACGCTTCGCACGGGCCCGGCGCTGCCAGTCCGCCAACAGCGCCCGCAGGCGGGCCCCGTCGTGTCGGTTGCGCCACCGCCGGAATGCTCCGCGCAGCCTCCGGCGCTCGCGAGTAGCGGCCAAGTGAGAGCTGAGGAGGGCCTCCAGGGCCATGCGCGACTGCTGGAGCGTGGCCATCCGCAGGCGGTGGAACGCCCTCCGCACCACGGCCTGGTCCCCGCGCCGAGCAGCCCAGCGCTCGCGTGCGCACGACAACCACATCTCCCACCATCGCAAGAAGGTCTTCATCTGCAGCGTGCTCTGATGGATTCGGACCGCCTGCCAGTGTTGCTGCTGCCGTGCATGCGTCAGCTGCAGCTCCCGTCTCCAGCCTCTGAAGTACTCCAGTACCAGTGCCTTCTGTCCGCGAATGTGCAGACGAGACACGAGTGCGCGCTCACGTGCCTTCCGGTGCGCGTACGACCTCCAACACCACCACAATCGCCGCAGACTCCCCCGCAGCACCTGCTGGCGCGCGCTCTGGCCGACCGCGAGGTCGCGCCACCACACAAACGCCGTCCGTTGCGCGCCGCGCCTCCAGTGCACCACCGCCTGGGACTGCAAGGCGTCCCCCCTCACCCAGAGCCGCCAGGCACCAAAGCACCGCCGCAGCCGCTGTTGGCGGGCGGGCGCGAGGGCACAGCGCACCGCGGCTGCGGCCCACCGCCACGCCCGAAACGCGGCGCCCTGGGCCCGGCGCGCGCGCGCCGCGGCGACGGACGCCTCTGCCGTGCGGCGCCGGGACACGCGGTGGGCGGTGTACTGGCGCCAGGCCCGCAGCGCGCCCTGTGCCACACGGCCCCAGTGTCGGTGAGCCAACAGGCAGCCCATGGACTGGAGGTGGGCCCGGTAGCGGGCTTGCAGGGCCTCGAACACAAAGCATCGCCAGCGCACCCAGGCACGGGCCACCCGGGCCCCGTCCCCGCGCACCGTGCCGCGGAATTCGATGGACCGCTCATCGCGGTCCCCCTCGAAGCCCGACGACGACGCTACGGAGCGCGGCGGGCTCGGGGGGCGGGGCGCTGGGGCGGCAGAGGTGGCCGCCGCGGGTCTCCAGAGTGACAGCGCTCGCGGGTCGCGACACCACTGCGCGGGGCCCTGGGACACTGCCTCGTGCTCCGCCACTGCCTCATCGAAGCAGGCCAGGGCCCCCGTGAGGGAGGCCTGCGTGGAGTGGTCCGCCGTTGTGTCCGTGATCTCGGACAACGCAATGGACGACGGGGAAAAGGACCGGGTCCGGCCCAGCTGCTCCACGCCGGTCTCCACGCCCCCGGTGGGTGCAGCTGCCCCGGCCCCGGCGGCGTGGGGCCCGGGGTCAATGTCCCCCTCCGCAGAGGCTTCCAGGGTCAGGCCCACCGGGCGGGATTTGTGCGTGGCATCCCCCCCCTCCCCCGCCGTGGCGGAGGTGGAGGAGGCGGAGGGGGTGATGGCGAAGGCTATGGCGGACGCAGAGGTGGGGGCGCCGTGCAGCATCTCGGGGGCAGTTCCGGAATCGGAAGAATGGACCGCTGTAGTCCGTTGCAGAGGCAGCGGCGGGGCCCAGGGCTCGGGCTGGGGCTTCCGGTGAAGCTGCGGGTGCCTGGCATCACCGGGGGCTGTCTGTGGTGTGGAAGAGGGCTCTGGGGAAGGAGCAGAGCACTGGGGAATGTCCTCAAGCGGCGCCATAGGCACTGCACAACCGGAGTGCCCCACCCTCGAGGGGCTCAGGCCATCGGGAATCAGCCGGCTCAGTGGGCTTTCCCAATCCGTGCTTGGCTGACTGGCTTCGACTGCCGGCTGCAGGTGCGAACTGGGAGGGCAAAGGCCACGTAGGCGGGTGCCCTGGGACTCGGGCTCGGCCTTTCCGCAGCCATTCGAGGCCAAATTGGGCGATTGCGTCGGGCACACCACCGCCCGAGGCGACGCCCTTCGCGTCGGGAGCTGCACAGAGGGCGGCTTGAGAGCGGCCGACATGGGGGCGGGAAGGATGCGCTCCTCCACACGTGCGGTGGTCCTGTCACGGGCCGACTTCACTTTTTCAGTCGGACGGCCGGCGTGGCGCTCGTGCTCGGAGTGGTCGCGAGACGGTGGGTCTTCGGTGGTGTGGCCGGATTTCGGGAAGGGTTTGTCGTGGCTGCGTTGCAGAAGCGGCGTGATGAGGTCCGCACGAGGACCGCAACACGGGTCTGCTCCGTCATGCCCGACTTTCCGTGGCGATATGTGCGTACAAGTCACATGCTCCGATTGCAGTTGGTCAAAGCGGAGTGCTGGCTGCATACCTTGCTCTTCTTCCAGGTGGCACTGCAAGTGTTGTCGTTGTAAGTGTTGTTGCGATTGGAACATCAACGGCGTATCCAGCAACAGTGAGGGCTTTGGGGTTGTCAAGTGTCTCGTCTTGTGGCATGGTGGCTCCGAACTTGCTTCAAACGCTGCATCGGCTTGCCGAGTAGCGGGAGGGTGTGCCACTTTGAGGTCTTGGAAAAGGGGCGATGAGTCAGCCTTGTGTTGCGGAGTGGAAGCACACCAAGCAGGAAGATTCGAGTTGCAACATGGTATTGAAGCGTTTCCCCCGTCAAAATAGGTTTCGCGTATCTCATGCTTTTGCACCACACGCTGCACGTTGTGAGTTGCGGACACGTTTGGAGAGTTTGGAAACGTGCAACGCGGTTGTGGGGCACATAGCTTTGAAATGGCAACCGACTTAGTGGAACTTGGTGTCTGTGTTTCGGGCGAGCTGATGGTCATTTCCAAGCTTTTCATTTGCTTTGTCGTGCACGTGATGTTGTTCCGCCACACACGCCACGCCTTGCGCATGCATCTGTGAAAATCCCAACGCACCGCACGCGAATATGTTTGGATGCTGGTGAAATGCTCCGACAGTGCATGCTCCCAAGCCTCCCGAGAGGAGAGAGCATCTTGAATTAGTTGCCCGGCGTCCTCATGCAAGTTGAGTGAGGCAAGGTGTAGTAAGAGAGCAATGAGATTGCTCTTGTTGTTGCAGCCCACGAGCAATGAAGAGTCTGAGGTCGAGGAACTTTCCGGCAGAAGTGAAAAGACGATGCCATGCAAGCATGAAAGAACGGGGTATAGTGCGTCGGGTTGTGAGATGTTGCGAATGGAGTGCACAACGAACGCAGTGCCACCCTCAATTGTGGGTTGCTCCGTTGCCAACTTACCGAGCGCAACCAACTGTCTCACTTGTTCGGTGTGAATTTGAGACAAAATATCCGTGAAGGCCTCTCCTTGTTGGGCAACCGACAGTGGGCCACCAGAGCTCTGGTTCGGCAAGGTTGAAGCGCCGGAGTTGCCACCAACAGTTTGACGGGTCCAACAAAATGGCCCCCCGGCGGCCGGGCTAGGTTCCGCACATGATGCAACGGCAGCGGCTTTGGTCGGCATGCTTCATGTTTGGTACGAATGCATCGAGAGCGGTCCCGTTCACGTGGCATTTCGTCGCATGTTGAAGGAGCGGACGCTTTCACAACATGCTAACGCCATCAACTGTGACTGCAGAAAGTTCTACGGCAAGGGGCGTGTCACCAAGTGAAATCCCGTTCGCCATTCACCGTGCGTCACGATTACCCGTACAGTGCCGAATCACGAAGCAAGATGATGTGCCCATTCCTACGCCATTTGATGCCAATCAAGAAGTTCGTGTTCTTCGTGATGGAAAAATTTTGAAGTCCCGACCAAATTCAACCACCTCAAAGGAATAGAGTGAATCAATGGTCGATTGCGTATTAGACTGTGATTCCGTGGCTGAGCTGTGTGGTTGATCCGGTTTCCTAATGCTCCGCATCAAGTTCTGAGATTGGATTATACGGGTTTCAACAAAAGAAATGGGGTTGCGTCAAAAGACATACATTGTTGTTCCCACATTGCGTACATTCCACAGGCTTGCTTTCTGCCGTGCGCCCGCGCACCCACTGCACGGGAACTGCAGTCTAACATAAAATGGTTTGTCGCTTTTGTCAAAAATTTCCTCGTTCCCCCAGATTTTAGATTGGGACGAAACCTCTTTCATTCTGAACTACTTTCTGTTCCAACTTTTCTGCCAGGGCGGAGAATACGAAAAGAGACCTCTTCCTGAAAATGTATGTCATAATTCTACCCGTTTCATTGCAATTTGCCCCATGCGTTTGACCGGTTTCAATTTTGCCACAATCGCATGTCAATGTGACTCTCGTATTCCGCAGTTGAAGGAGCTGCACGAGAGGCAGCAGGAGAAGCTCGCGATGGACAAGACCAACTACAAGCCAAAGAGTTACAAACAACAACGCATCACAACTCAAGAGAGGTTGAACCGGCGTAAGCAGATCAAGAAGTCCGTGGCCAAGAAGCTGCAAAGGCTGAACGAAGATTAGGCACTCCATACATTTCGCTGTTGTTCCCCTCGTCGCCTTGTGACACAGCCTTTCCGTGTTTGCTTGCCATGCATTGTGCATTTTCTGTTGAGTTTCAGCTCCTCTTTGTTGCCGAAGAAATCAAGTATTGGGAAGTGTTCTCTGTTGGGCTCGTCACATAATCGAGAAGCAAACGCAGCATGGACGCTGCAAGTGTGGTAAAAAGCAGCCCAATGCACCGGCGCAAATCCTTAAGCAGAGTATGCCGAAATCCCCTTCGGGACGCACCCGAATTAAATGTCTCGGAACTATGTGGGAAGTTGCACAGTTGATTTTTTACGTGTATATCTAAACTCTCTCTCTGCTCTAAGGCAAATTGTAGCGTTTGGATTGTTTTTTGGTTGGGTGGGGCATTTTTGACTTTTCGCCAATTTGTTGCCAAATATTTGTCCAGCTACCAGTAATTGTAGTGCGCCAGGAGTCTCAGGGGAGCCCATACACCGTGTGTGCCATGATACAGTTTGCAGAATATCTCCTGTGAACTTCTGAGTAAGCAATTGAAGAGATGGAACTTACAGCATCAGTCGCATGTGTCAGGGCGTGCACTGAAATTCAAGTTACTCGGGATAAGCTGAGCCGCAGTGGTGTGATGTTTTCAATTTCAGGCATTTTTCGGTGATTTTTCGAATTTAGTGTATTGGCAGGATGCGCCGCTTTTTGGTATGCAAAGGTCGCACTTTTTGTGCCTCCATGCATCTTACAAATCGCGGCTTTGTTTTGTTGGGAGCGCAAGGATTGCTGGGGCACACACACACACACACCATTAAAAAACGGGGCATCAATTAATGCATTGCCATGAAAACTCTCCCGTTTCCTTTGTGGCACAAATCTTGGCGCCGGTACAAACTCCAGGTTAGACATTATTTGGCACTAGCTTGTAGCAAAATTGGAAAATTCATTGATGTGGTCATACTCTTGATTTACTATTTTCTACGCCCATGGCTTTATAAGAAGGCAGGGGGTCACCATGTGCCAAAATTTGCACATTGTCATTGTGTTTCTGAATGAAAAATGGTAAGAGTTGCAGAAGGTTGTTGAACTATTGAATGAAAAATCACATTCTGGGACAAAATTTTCGATGTTCTAGTGCGCCGACTTTCGCTACACCACTGCACGTGCATGTGATTGGGGTCAAATCACCAAGGGTTGCGTGAATGCATGGGGCAAATCATTCCGATTTCAACTGGAATGTAAAGTTTACCATCTGTACACACAAAAAATTGAAGCTTACAGTGTGGCTGCGTTAAAAAGAATATGGATTTTAGAATACGTAAGCTACCACCTCGGCATGTAGAAAAATATTCTGCCATGAGCCTGCATACTTCAATTGAGTGCAATGGGGCCCCACTAGCAATTAAAAAATGACTTCTTTTATGGATCACATTGTCATAACTAACGTGCACCTGGTCTTCAAAACATTGTAAGACTAGATGTGCTAGTTCTAAAAATATAAGAAGTCAACAATCATACAAGATACCCTACCTGGATTACATCTCTTTCTCCGTTTGCTGTTTCATTCTTTGTTACCGGCATGTCCACATATTTCGCTGATGGAAAATGTTAGATTAAAGCCAGACATTGTGAATTTAGTGCAGAGCATGTGAGGCATTTTGTGAATAGAAACTGACATGACTGTACAAATTTGTAGTGTCTACAAGTTTTACAGTGATTCGAGAGTTGTGCATACTTTTTGGCATGCTTAGGAGCCATTTTGCTTTTGTCCGTGCTTTGTGCAAGCAGATTGTTTGGTTCGCATGGGTACTCAAAATGATCACCTTTGCAATAATTCCATTCCATATTGATTGCCATTGTCCATGATGCGCATTGACGAGGTAATTGCAGCTAGCCTATAACAACAAACGAAGAGAACAAACAAAGAGACAATTATAATAATTTTGTTGCCCAGAAAAAGAACTAGCAAAGACTTGATGAGGCGGCAGACTTTGGTATATTGTAAAGAGCCCAAGGGTATGCCGCGTAACGATTTTTGTTAGCGATGAAGTACGTAGTTCTTTGCGCATTAGGTAATTGAGGATGCTGTATTGCGCCAATGGCCATTGGAGCTCTGTGTTTGTGTGCCCTGTCTACGCTTTGCCAACAACCAATGCGGACCGGAGCCGGCTCAAATTGACGACCATACGTGGAGCTTCGGAGAACATTATCGTGCGATTGCGTGTTGTTCAAGGGCACAAGAGGTGTGCGCATAGCCACTCATTGCTATGGGAACCCTCTTCGTTATCAAAACTTAAATTAGTGGCCGTACGAGGGCCACGATGTTTTGAATGTCCAAAATTGGAACTCCTTCGTGTACTCAACAAAACATGACGTGCCTAGGCTCTGGAAGTTTTGAGGAGTAGAGATGGAGCGTTTAGACATTGTGTAGTGAGAAAAATTCCCATTCACTGCCCATGAAGGGTGCAATGAGCCGCCAAGTGTCAAAAATTGTGTAGTAGTGCATTGCGCTTGTATGCCGCAGTTATTGTTTGTTTTGAGGTGGTCATTGCTAAAGCCTCGAAGCTAATCGCATTAATGACCCTGTAGCTTTCTGCGATTGTCCGAAGTTAAACGAACGACAATTTGTTCAACAAGTAGGCAGAGTTTGCCTATGTATTGGGAAACAGTGTGCACATGGCTTTGGTGGCTGACAAATTTGAAGAATTTGGTGAATGGGTCGACTTTTGGAGAGCACCTCAATGATGAAAAAAGAATTTCCGAGGTCGCACTTGCGGTCATAGTATGAAGAAAGTGGATGTGACCACGGCTGCAGCTAATTACCACTTAAGGTGCCGAGGCCTGTGGGAAGCTTTTTTAATGATCATTTCGGTTTTAGGTGCTTTTTGGATAGCTTTTGGTTTGTTGGACATTTGTGGTATGTGATGGGTATAGTGAAAAGTACGCGATACGAATAAAATTTGAAAAATGTCTTGGGTAACGAAAGTCAGAAAAGATGAAAAAAAACGGGTGAAAAAAAGATTGTGCCTTGCGGCGTATGAAACTAAAGGTTTGCGTTTGTCTGACACCCCTTTCCGAGTCATTTACTGTCCGTTTTTCCTTTTCAAACTCGCTGAATAGGGTTTGGGTTGAAAAAGGTTGCAAAGTAAAACCTAGGGATGGAGATGGTTTGAGTGGACACCAATCTACCCCTTGTGTACCCCCAATGTAGTGTAGCACCTCCTTTGGGAGGTGCCACAACCAAAAATCTTGTTTTTTAGCATGTGTTTAGCCCCTCGGGCATTGTTTATACACTCTTTGCCTGCTTAGTTTTTTGGTTGCACGAAAGAATGTAGTCGGGGGTATGGCAAGCTATGAATTCATTGATGGCTTCATGGCAAACCATGAATGATGAAATGCTCAATTGCATACGGCACCACTCCATGTGTCCATGCGGAGTGGTCAACAAAATTTGTCACCTCCATATTCTCCCCCCATTGGTAGGGTTCGGAACCGGTTTTATTGTTTAATCGGAAAAACTGGTTATCGGCAATAATCTGAGATTGTTTCCAAAACAACCGACACAAGGGGTATTCTGAAACCTAATTTAAACCAATTAATCGGAATGGTTGCAAATTTTTGGATTTCTTCAATACAACATGGTCAATGGTGAAATACAACTTCCAATGTAGCTTTGACCATTGCTCTCCGACTTGCATGGGCTCTCTTTTGAGGGATGGCAAAAATTAGGTTGGAGAAAAGCATTTAGTTGGAAAAACTAGTTATTTTGAAAACTATTAATCGGCAAAACTGGTTGTTTTCGTAACAATAATCGTTAAAAACCGGTTATTTTCAAAACTACCAGGTTCCAAACCTTACCCCTTGGGGATCTGCCAATGGTAATATACATAACTATCAATTATCAAATTGCATAGATTCTTAAAAAATGTACCTTCAACCATTGAAAATCAATACGGAGGGTTTGTGTGCTAACAACTACCTTTTCTCTCGCTTTAATGCAATGGTACAACAATTGGTCCCTTTACCTAACCAATTTGCAATACTCAGCATATAAAACCATTCATTCCTCCATCAACCCACACGGTCAGAAGCTCATCATCAGGTCAAACACGTCCAGACAACTAACACAAACTAAAAAAACATATGGTTGTTTGTGAATTGAGTGAGTCTATTTGTATATAGCATGGAGCCATCAAGTGGGGTGGTACCCAAACCCAGTCTTAGACTCAATGGGTTACAAATGTTGTTGTTGTTGACCAATTTGGTTGCTATTGTTTAACAAAATGGGTAGGGTAATTTGAAATTACCCAGAATACCCCTCCACTGCCGCCCAACTGGGTGCAGTCCACGCAGAAAAACACAGGGAAAACCCATAACCCAGTGCATGACAGTGCCATGCCGCCTTTCACACTGGAGAGATATCGGGTCTAGACACCCTCCGTAGTCTACGGGCAGGGGCACAGGGCAAACCCCTGGTTGGACACCCCCGTGGGAGGGACAGAGGGTCCAAAACAACCATGGCACAGCAGTCCATGGCTGTACAGGGATCCAGCCCAGCGTGGCTACACCCCCACCCTCCTCGGGCCTCGAGTGGACACAGTCCACAGTGCAGGGTGCAGCCATCGGTAATGGTAAATCGGATGGGCGTCATAGGTCAGCAGTCCTCATCGTCAGGGTTGCCCCGGAATGGTTGACAAAGTCCATTGTGGCACTCCCTAGGGCAGCCTAGACGTCTTTTGGGCCATTGTTTGGCAGCCAGAATTTTTGTTTTGGCAAAACTAGCAGCGAAACGGGCAGGGCCCCATGCTAGGCTCGCTGGTGGCACCCCTGTTTCACCCCTGAGCTCCCCTGTAAGGTGCCCGGGTGTGCCACAATCCGCTAGCATCCCTTGGGGCCGGTGCACGGCTTGCTCCCTCACTACCAGCCCCCTGGCAACCTCGGATGCAGAAAAGAATCCAAAAAATCATTCTCCTTTACTGTTTACCCCACTACCTTGAGAACTTTGCTTCACACTATGACTTGTCAACTTCTGGAAAAATGCATTGTACATGAACAACCTGTAGGATCATGTCACAACGCGTGTGAGGCCAAGAGAGATGAATTGCCCTGGCTTGCATCCCTCAGCCGACCATGGGTTTGTCAACGACAAATTGCAAAGCAGCACAGCAGTGTGATCCCACACAGAATTATGGATTGTTCACGGCAATGTTCATTGTCCCGGCAATGCAATTCGCCAGTCAAACTTGCATTCAAATACACAAAGGCGGTCCTTTTTTTTTTGTTGAAGCAAACGAAGTGTCTTGGTGAGCTCTTGACAACTGTTGATCCAGAACCCAGTGTTGACAGAGGTAATGGCAACACCCACAGAAGGAGTGTGCCCTGGCTGAACAAAACAGCTCAAGCTGCTTGCCTGCACATGTCCTCAATGTGCATCAAAATACATTTTCAAAAATCTGCAGCAAACGCGATGTACATCAGACTGACCGAACTTGCTTGTTGCCTGACATAAAATGACCCCTCCACTTAAAGTGGCAAACGATCCTGCCATTTGAAAGGCGACCGACCCTGGAATGCTCCAGCGGGACGGCGGTGCCACCAGAGGGCGCCAACGCCGACTTGGCCTCACTTGGCAGGTCTAACAGAAATCCACCAGTATGATACCAAATGCCAAGCATTGCACCACAAGCCTAAAAGGGGCCTTAATTCAACCTAAATTGCAAACAAATCCAGACCTCTGCATCCACAGTCCATGCAGCACTCGTGTCAACTCAGGGAAATGAACGGAGTTGGTCTCTGACCCTCACACACGCAGATACCTGAATGCCTGGATCATCAACACAGGCCTCTGGAAACCGGCGACGATGACCAAGCTACCATTCCAGACGTCATCCCTGACGCCACCAGCCACCATTCTGGATTGATTTGCAACTTGCACATCACTCTAGATTGGCACTGGCCTGCCAATGAGTGGTGGCCTTGTAAGACATTCAAAGAAAACTGGGCAACAAGGAACAAAAAACTCATGGTGAGCAGAATGATGTACACACAAAACACAGAAGAGAGGGAGCGAAATGGGAGTGGAAAAAACCTGTGGAACTGGAATCTGAAAGTAGTGCTGTTATTGCATGTAGCGCCACAGGCGGCAGAGATGCATTTGAAAAGGTGCCCCAAAAATATGCAGCACGTGCTTTGCTGCATAGCAGTTTCATGGGATTGGGACAGCAGTGGTGCAGATGGTTGAAGCACTCTTGGAGGATCTTGGCATTGGGCCTGTGTTGTGGAGGATCACTGTTTTCAGTGCCATTGATTGCTGTATAGGCTCAGTGAGAAGCGTAGCTTCCTGATTGGCATACCCCAGGAAACCTGCTACCTGGTGCCTTGCTGGCCTGTGTCCAGGGAACAGCACACGATAAAACAAAAAGACAGAGCCATTGCCTGGTGCCGCTTGGACAAGACCGGTGCTCATGTGTTGCTTGCAGACATGGAATCTTAACTGTGGCCCATGTAAAGGGCCACCAGGGCCATCCATTTGATCTTCAACGACTGGATGCACCAAGGCTCGTATGGCCTGCAATCCTGCCACAACAGCAAATCCTGCCACCGCGCGCGAGGGTGCTGCATGGCGCCCACCAGCACCCCGGCAGTTTTACACAAAACAGTGCGGACTCTGCACCTGACGCTTGATGGCGGCGGCGGGCATTGCAAATCAAAGACACCATCATACAAAACGGACCCACGCTCCGTGGGATTGCACTGCTGCTTGTCGACTGGTCCCTGGGTTTCCCGAACAAAAAACATGGAAAGTCTTGTCCGCGCAGCGCCAACATGCTGCCTCTCCCCGTAGCAGGGCCTTGTGCAGCAGCCGTGGCGCGACCACCGCGACGGGTGGTGTCACCTTTCCCAATCCAGGGCCTTGGCACACCCACGAGGCACGTTGCTACCGTGTCTACTACACGAGAGAAGTGCTGAGAGAAGGGCATTCGATCTGCTGATGTGTTGCCCCGGTGCCCATCGATCTGCTGAGAGCTAAGGTCGGGTGCCCCAACCCACCGCCTGCATTCCAGAATGCAGAGGGCGGCCGAGGGTCCACAACAAAAAAGCAAAAGCCCCACCTTAGGGCAGAGGGCACGGGGGCGTATGGGTCAGGGAACTGCCGCCTGAACTCGACAGGAGGGTGTCAGTACAGGGTGGGGGGTCCAATGGTTGCGGATTTTATGCCTGTGACGGACGCCGCCCCGCCCAGACCTTGAAGAGGAACGAGGTATTCCTGAACTCCTCAAGAGCATCGTGGGCGGGTCCGGGCCGTGCTCAAGCCGGCGTGTTGGGCGGCCTGGGGGGTCTACCGCTGCCTGTCATGCCCGCGGCCGGGGTGCGGGGGTGCACCATGATGGTACCCATATGGATAACACAGCTGAACCTCAGCTCAACCACCACACATGACAAAGTGTGCAGGTGGTTGACAGGGGACGTGCCCCCTGCGCGGAACGTGCTGTGCCACCGGCCCACCACAGGGCGCATGCCAGCATCTGCACGGGCATGCGCGCACGGGCCGCGGACGGCAGCAGGAGGGAGTTGGGGGCCTGCCGACGGATGCAACGCAGGAAATTTTGCAGGAAACTGTGCAGGAAATTGTGCAGCACAAGCCACACCCAAACGGTCCACCGTGGGGGTGCACGGCAGCGCAGAAGGCCAGACAGGCCTCCACAATCCACACATCACGACCTTAGCCAAGCGTGAACACCCTGAAAGTGGTGCCGGAACACCCACATAATGCCAAGGCAAGGGTCAAATTGCCACAAAATGTATGGACTGGTCCCCAGTTTCAGAAACTTCAGACTGTTCCAGATGGGGGGCCGGTACCGCTTATGGCCTTCGGTAGCGAAGTGACATGCGTTTCAGGAATTCCTCGTTGGGTTGCATTGCATTCGCGGCAGTGCGATGCAGTGCAGTGCAGTGAGGTGTAGTGTGCTATGTTGTGCTATGTTGTGGTGTGGTGTGGTGTGGGGTGGGGTGGTGCGGTGTGGTGTGGGGTGGTGGGGTGTGGGGTGGTGACGTGGTGTGACGTGACGTGACGTGACGTGCGTGGTATGTGCAGAATAAGACATTGATGGTTCAATTCGCAGGACTTCGGTATGTGTGGGAGCTGTGCATAAAGCATTGAGGGGGACTGTGCCAAAGCACCTCCTTTTTTAATCAGCTGTGCGTCTGGTCAATTGGTGTGTGTGTGTGTGTGTGTGTGTGTGTGATCTGTACTTTTAGAGGTGGATCCTTGTGCAGCGTTGGGCTGGACGCCTCATTTGGCTCAGGTCTGCTGAGGCCTCTTTGTGACGTTGTTTCCCTCCCTTCTGCGGAATCAGAACCTCTGTATTTTGCTGGCTAGGTATCCAGAGTGTTTGCTCTCCCGTGCCTCGGCACGAAAAGCGGGCGGACGACATCCTCGGCCACGGTCTCCTCCAGCCCCCGTGGAACTGGGGCTGGTGGGGACGGAGGGGGGGGCGTTTTCGGCCTCCTGCGTTTGGGGGCTGGAGGGGTGGGGGGTTGGTGTGGGGACCTCAGCAGACCCGTAGAGATACGTGCAGGCCCTTGCAGGCGTGGTCGTTTGTGGGGCAGTTGTGCATGTGCAGCAAGTGGGCGCTTCCGGCGCGCAGGCACTGGGGTGCACACTTTATGGTGTCCCCGCTGTGTGTGTGTGTGTGTGTCTGCGTGCGCATGTGTGTGTGGTACTCAGACTTGCATGTGTGTCTACATATATGTACCTGCACGTATGCAGAGCATATGTGCAGAGATGCGTACACATGGGAGTGCATGGGTTGAAATAGGGGTTGGAGAGGGGAGAGGGTGAGAGAAAGAGGAGCCGGGGGAGTGGGGGCAGACAGGCTGGAAAGCATAGGAGGAGAGAGGATACAGAACAATGATGCATGGATGGAGGTATGTATGGAGTGATGGATCAGCCACTTGTCATGTGCACCACCAAGGGCCCCGATTCCTGATTCTGAAGCGACCTGATGGGGATGTCGACTGGTTGGTGCGTTCTTCGGTTCTGTTGGATCTCATTCTGCAATCTCCCGCTGCATTGTTGGTGCATGCGAATTGCCGGACCGTCCACTCTCCTTTCGTGCAACGCCCGCTCAGATCACTTCCATATATAGCGTGTACCCCGATATTGCATTCTGTGAAACCCCTGTGCAATCGGCTGCCCTCAGCAATCCAAGCATTGGTGGCGGGACATGGACTTTCGAGGAGCATGCGCACTCCCACACGGCTGCCTGAGCGGGTGTGTGTTCTAAGTGTGCATCCGGGGCTTAGCAAAGAGGTCTGCAATGAAGATTCTGGGGGCGAGGGGGAGGGTGAGCGGCAAGGGATTAGGGTCAGGGGCTCTGCTGTCAAGGTAAAGGTGTTGAGGACCACTTAAGCAGTAATCTAAGTGGAGGGGGGGGGGGAATCCCATGCGCTGGATTCCTTCAACATTGCAAGCAATGTTCGGAATGCAGTGACCAGGCCCTCTGCTTTCAGACGCAAGTAAACAAAACCTAACTGCAAAGCGGAGGAGGGGGGGGGGGGGCTTCTGGACGGAAATGCTTTTTTTTCTTTTTTAAGTATTTTTTGACATGCCATGAGCTGTGGCACAACCACCCGTTCATCCCCAAACTGCCCCATTTGCATTGGAGACTGCTCGTGAATTGCCCTGTGGTATGGAGGGAAGGGACGCCCGATGACCTGTTCAATCCTGCAGCAGCCCTCCCCCACGGCCCTGCACAGTGCACAGATGGCGCCGGCGGGACCATGTTGGTGAAGACGCAGGGACGCAGCACCCCAAGTGAGCTCTCTCGTGAGGATGCCGGCGGATACGCGCAGCCATCCCCGCCGACTGGTGGTGCAGGTCACCAGAACAGGGCACAGAACATGGCTTGCGGGACGGCACCATCAACACCGGATGCCGATGGAACAACACCCACGGTGTGCTCAACCCCGAAACACACCACAAGCAGAACAACAACAACAACAACAACAACAACAACAACAACAACAACAACAACAACAACAACAACAACAACAACAACAATAATGACAACAACATTTTTTTTAACCCGAATGAAATGTTCCACCAAGTGTCTGCTGTGCGTGCACAGAGCAGTCCAAGCGTTTGCCGACAGGCCGGGTGAAGGGTCAATCCCTAGGTAGGTTGTGGTGCCTCCTCTCCGGGTTGGCTGACTGGTGGTCGGACCGAGTCCTACACCTTATCCTGCCCCTGTCGTACCCAAGTCATGGGTGTCTGGTTTGCTGCAGGTCCTCAGGTGGTCATATCCCCGTCAAAACAATGGCGTCTCCCCAGTCTTCCAGGGGCACTTCCATTGACCGCATTTCATCATCCGGGACGGCACCATCAACACTGGATGCCGATGGAACAACACCCACGGTGTGCTCAACCCCGAAACACACCACAAGCAGAACAACAACAACAACAACAACAGCAACAGCAACAACAACAACAACAACAACAACAACAACAACAACAACAACAACAACAACAACAACAACAACAACACAACAACAACAACAACACAAAAACAACAACAACAACAACAACAACAGCAGCAGCAGCAGCAGCAGCAGCAGCAATGAGACGTTGCGCGGGAGGTTTCGTTCCCCGAGGCAAGAGCTGTTCACCACAGACGAACCGCGCCGACTCCTACTAAAATACAAATATACGAACAGTCTGGATGGCAATGCCTGTGCCTCAAGCACATGCCCCTGCGGGCACGTAGGATGCGAACAAGAAGCAAGCCTAAGTCCAGGAGACGTCGCCCTCAGGGCAGATTCGGGCGAATGGAACAAGGTGGCGAAGCTCAAGAGGTTTCTCTGAGGTTGGGTATCTTTTTTTTTTGGCCTTTTCTTTCGAGGCAATGGCTACCGCCGCGTACCGCCCGCGCACGACTGCGCGCCGGACGTACCACAAGGGGCCGCGCTGCACCAGGCGTTCACACCGCTGATCAGTGTTCACAGGCGCTGGGGAATGAGCAGCGGCGGACGGCGATGGAAGGGACTGTGGCAAAAAGTTGGAGGAGACGGAGAGCGAGGCGGCGATGGAGTGGCAGCGTCACCCGAGTCAAGCGACCCGGGCAAACACGGAGCCTCGGGGAGCCCGGGCGAGTGCGGCTTCAAGACCACGCCCCTGTGCAGAGGCTTGAAGCGGCAGTCCACCCCCCGATCAACATTCCGGGGGGGCCCTGGGGGCCCCGCACCGGCAGCGGGACAGGCGGAGGGACCCCGCCGGAGGGCGGGCAGCGGGAGGGCGGGGCGCCCCCCGCGCTGCGGCGGAGATGCAGACGGGGCGGCGTCCCGCCGGGGGTCCCGCGGCGCAGTCCCTCTGCCGGTCCGCCGGGGGGTCCACGGGCTCGGGCACCCGCGCAATGTTGACCTGTAGCACTGGGGAGGCTCCCCCCGAGGGCAGCCGTGCACGAGGGCACAGACCCCCCCCCCCCGGATGACCATCAAGGCACCAGTTGGAGGTGCCCCATCGGGGGGGGGGGGGGGGGCGATGCCCCGAGTGGGCGGGGCCGTGGGGGCCACGGCGGAAGGGGGGCCCCTCTGCGGAGTTGCAGTGGAGCGGGTCCGAGACGGTGCCTCAGAAGAAGGGGCGGCGGCGGCCGGTCGCCCGCGGGGGCACCCCCACGACGAGCGGCCGGGGGACGCCCCCAGGGCACGGGCAGAGCAGCGGAGGGGCCCGCGGATGAGAGGCCCGCCCCCGTGACCCGGGCGGCGGCGGCCGCGGAGGGGGAGCCCCGCGCGGCCCCGGCGCGGCCGCTTTGCGCTGCGCAGCGGCCGCAGCGGCGCCGGGGCCGCGCGCGGGGCGGGCACGTCCGCGCGCGCGCCGACGGGGGGCCCGCCGTCCGTTCGGCGAAGAGCCCGACCGGCCGGGGCGCGGCGGGCCGGACGGCGGCAGGAGGCCCCTCCCACCCGCGCCCCGCGCCCATCCGGCGCATGAGACGGGGAGGGGGGGCCCCGAACACCGACGGGCCCGTGGCGGTCGCATCAGCCGGTGCTGCAACGCGACGCGGGGCCGCGCGGAGGGCGCGGCCCGGGGGCCATCGGCGGACGGAAGGCCCGGGCCCCGCGGCCGCGGGGGCCTAGAAGACCATGGCGCGGGGCCCGAGGTCGTCGTGGTCGAACCCCTCCACCTCCTCGTCCGGGTCGAAGTCCGCCCACCGCTGCCCGCTGCAGCGGTCCACGCGCTGGTGCGGGGAGCGCGGGGCGGCCGGGCCCACCTCGACCACCTCCACCACCTCGACCACCTCCAGCTCCACCCCCTCGGCGTCCATCGAGTCCCCCGAGGGGTCGTGGTCCTCCTCCTCCGCCTCTTCGTCGTCGTCGTCGTCGTCGTCGTCGTCGTCGTCGCTGTCGTCGTCGTCCGCCGCCTCGGGCCCCGCGGCGCCGCCGACCGCGGCCTCCGGGCGCTCCGCGGCGGGGCCCCAGTCCATGTCCGCCGGGGCTGCCCGCAGCTCCATCCAGTCGCCCGGGGCCGCCGGCTGCTCCATCGGGTCGCAGGTGGACATCAGCTCCTCGAAGGAGAGCGGGAGGGCCGGCTCCACGAGGATGTGGTCCTTCTTCCGGCTGAAGAGCAGGGACCCGTCCGACTGCGTGGTCCAGCCCCAGTCGTGGGGCATGACCTGCATGAGCCGCATCATCTCCAGCACGCACCAGTCGCTGTAGAACATGATGTGGGTGCGGCCCAGCAGCCGAGAGCCGGCCTTGGTCTTGCGGAACTGGGTCGGCTTGACCTCCTTCACATGGGGGGCCAAGACGGCGGGCACCACCCGCTTCTTGACGTCCACCTCGGACCAGTCGTCGGGGATGGAATGCACGTACACCTTCAGTGCCACATCGTCCGCCTGCGATGGCGGGGGTCAGGCAAAGGGACGTATTGGAAGAGAGGGCCATGAGCAACGGATACTGAGCTCGCACACACCCCCGTGGCACAGGCATACGGTCATAGCCACCACTTTCAGTTCATTGTTTTTGCCGTGCTGCACTGCAGCACAAACCAGACCAGTCCCGAATGTTGCCTTGAGGTCACCGCGCAAGGCGGCTATCGAATGTTTCGTGGGCCGCCCGGGTCAGCTCTACCCCCTCCCACAGGTGCTGGTTAGCCTTAACCTCGCATCTGGGTGCCAGTTAGCATAAACCTTGCATCTGGGAGAGATATTGTAAGAGAGAGGGGGAGGGGGTTGGCTGGACCCCTGCTCCTCCTATGGTCCCCCCTACCCTGGCGCCAAAGGCCAAAGGCTGGAAAAGATTTTGAAGCTTCAATCCCCTCCAGGGCGCCCAGCCTACGCCCAGCCGCTGTCTCCCCGACTGCGAGTGCCAGGCTCAATGGCATTCGTAACCGACAGTAACCGCCCCCAACCGCTTCAGCAACCTCCCCCAACCGCCTGTCTCACCGCCTCTGGGGCCGCCTCGGAGGCGCCTTGCCTTCTGATGCATCCCGGTGGGTGAGGGAGGGGGGCTCCTTGGGTTGGCTGAGCCCTGGATGGTACGAAGGATCGTACTGCCAATCATTCGCACCACATCTCTGCCCGGAGGCATTGCCGCACGCCATGCCTGTGGTACATGGCAGGCCATGCATGACACACCGCCAGGTCCCCTTCACTCCAGGTCCTCGGCGCCTGACCAAAACGCGGGCGCCCTGGCCCCATCTTCAAATTGGCGATGCCATTCCGCAATCGGGGCGCCTCCCCCAGAGGGACCCGCAACTCGTGCGCCACTGAAACCTTTTGACGCGGGACGTCCGAGTGACCAGAAGCTGATGCAACTATCCCTGACTTTTGCCCTGTGTCCTCCAGTTCGCAAGCCCTGCGCCATCCCTCACAGTCGTGACCCTGGGATACCCTGACGGATGAGACGCACACGATGGGCTATGAATCGCAGTCGCATCGGGGCGCCGGACTGCCGGCCGGGCTTTCGGCCGATGGTCGAAAGCCCGGAGGGACACTGGAGGAGACCCGCCATCCGCCGGCACAGACCCTGTCGCCCGGCCCTTGCCGCACACCTCCTCCACTTTGATGCCGTTGTGTTTGTTGATGTAAGTCTGCCCCTCCTTCTTCACGCACCAATCCCAGTCGTCCGGGTTGGAGTGCAGGCGCAGGATCATCTGCGCCACGTCATGCGTGTTCTTAAACACCACCACCGTCTTGCCCACGCGGCCGCCCTTCTCCTCCGCCCACTCAATCTCCGACAGCTTGTCCACAACGTGCGTCACTTGGCGCGGGATAACCATCTTCTTGAGTTCCTTGGCGGACATCCCCTCCGGGATGCAGGACAGGATCACCGTTAACGCCGGGTCAACCAATCGCTTCTCTTTGGGGAGCGCCATGTAGAGCGTTTCCCGTGCTTGGCACATGATCGGATGGTCGTAAGGGACATCCTGGCAGGACAGAGGAGGGTGGGGGGAAGGAAGGGCCGGGGCGGGGGAGGGGGAGGGGGAGGGCCATGACGTCAGGTTTTGAAATAACCGGCATAGTCCTGACCCCATGCCAGCCTCCATCAGTTCAATCTGTCACTCCGTTATGCACCACACACTTGAACCAGTTCTGCACCAAATGTTGCCTCGAGGTCACCGTGATCCCCCGGTCATCGAATGTTTCCTGGGCAGACTGGGTTGGAACTTCGCTCACCCTCAACCCCGTCCCTGCTCAAGGATGGGGCAAGAATGCACCCCGAACCCCCAGCAAGGGGGAGGAAGAGGGGGGCATTGCACAGGGCGAACACGGGCACCAAACGACAGTGGTTTGTTGCCCAAGCATGAACTCGGTTGGCGGCGGGGGTGTTTCTTCCGTTGCCGTCCTGAAAAGCGTCCTGGAAATGATCCAGTAAATTGAGAAAACACGCAATGCCAGAGATGCATTGCGGTGGTGGTGCATTGATGATGGCCACAGTGTGGAAGATGCAGATGAGGTGGTGGTGCGAGCTTGAACACGCGCACACACATGGCCACGCGGCCCTGCACACACGCCCCCCAGCCATGATGAATGGTGCGAGCAGTGCGAGCACCGCTCCCCTCGCCGAGACCCCACTAGCTGGCGGCAGTTTGGTGGCCGGGCCCACTGCGGAGCCCTGTTTGCGCACCACCGTCCACGGCACACCCCCTGCACCTCCGGCTGCCCATGCGTTCTGCGGACCAACCCCCGAAGGAGCGCCAACAAGGACCGCGACGAGCACCCACCGATGCCCAGCAGCCGCAGGAGCCCGCCCAACAGCCTCATGAACCACCAACAACAGAGAACTCCTCATGCCCTCCTCACACGCAAGGGGGCGCTTACACACACCCTGTACGAGGAATAGAGCATCCTGGCGTACTGTGCATCAAGCAACGGGTCTCTCTTCGAGCTATCATGGTCGGGAACATCATCGCCCAGCAGCAACTTCACGATGTGGGCCAAAGAGAAAGGCTGGCAGAGCGTCGGAGAAAGCTGCACGGCGAACCAGTCGGAGGTGTCGATAATACATCCGTAGTCCTCGCCTCTTTGCAACCCGCATGCCTCCACCACAGCCCCGATGCCGTGCCCAATCAATATGGATTCGGGGCAGATGAAGTGATGCAAGTACTCGGTGACCTGCTCCAAGTGCACCGGGTTGCACTCCAAAAGGTCGTTGAAGGACTTGAGATTCGTGGACTGCGTGTTCCAGCAGGTCACAGCTCCGTTGGGGACAACGTAGCAGTTCAGCAGAATACCGCCGTCCTCGTCCAGCAGCGCCACGCAAACAGGCTTGGGGCCCGTGGTGCACGACACCAGTGCCCCGTCCAAATAGAAGAACTTGTAGCCGCTGACAGTGGGGAAATCCATATTTGCTGTTCCCATCGTTTGGTGTTCGATTGTGGTAGAACGGCTTAGGGAGCCAGCCAAGAAAAGGCCTGGTAGACAGAGAGCATCCCGAAAGAAGTACAAAGAAGAGTTTTTTTTTTGACGAAGCTGCAATGGTGCTGCAACAGTACGAGATAGTCTCGGGACCTAAGTACACTCTCAGAACATACCGTAGTTTCTTCCCTGTCAATGACAGGGGTCGTGGTTGACACAGAAGGAGCCACTTATATTCCTACCTTGAGTGTACCCGTTGTGCGACCTTGGATTGCCACAAACCTGTTTGGGCCCTATCATCTCACCTGTGGCAGGTCCTGTTTTCCCGGGGCACGCTCATGGGTGAGTCCGGTGATGACCTGATTCGTCCTGTTGTTTTCGTAGTGGTCCAAGAAAGAAGTACAAAGATGTGTGTGAATATGGGTGTGAATGTGGATGTGTATGGATGCGGATATGAAATTCAGTACAGTGATGCAGATGAGTGGTCCCTGCTTGATCAAATTGGTGTATTGCACAGCATCCCAGGAACACCAGGAACACCTGTTCTATCCGGGATCCACGTGTCACATAGCAGCCAACTTGCATGCTTCGAACGAAAGCATGACTGTAAAAATCCCACATATATTTGGCCAACAGAGGGCGGTTCTTATAATCCATCCAACTACAGGTGCACCGTCTCTCCCCTTAACCCCCTCCCTAACCTCTATCCAGTCCACTCTACCAAATCCAACAAAAGCCCACCCCCAGTCTTGCGCAAGGGAGTGCTTCCCATGCGCAAAGAAGTGATGCGGTTGCGCAAAGAAGAAGCACTTCTTTGCGCACGGGTAGCACTTTCTTGCGCAGGGACACCACTTCTTTGCGCAGGGGCAGCACTTCTTTGCACACGGGCACCACTTCTTTGCACACGGGCAGCACTTGCTTTTGTAGGGACACCACTTCTTTGCACACGGGCACCACTTCTTTGCACACGGGTAGCACTTCCTTGCGCAGGGACACCACTTCTTTGCGCAGGGGCAGCACTTCTTTGCACACGGGCAGCACTTCTTTGCGCACGGGCAGCACTTCTTTGCGCACAGGCAGTAGTGACACACATCCTAACGGTTGGATGGCGTAAATGCACAGTAAGGTGAACAAATTCCACTTGAGGAGAATGTTTGCCCATTTCACTACTTTTGGCAAAGGCTTCAATCCAATACTTGCCATTCTGTAGAGAAGCTCCAAAACAGACTGCCACTCTACCAATCCTAGAGGGAAAAAAAAATTACCCCCACCCCTTTTGGAATGTAAGCCCTTGGGCTATGGTAGGCAAATGCACCCAAAAAGCTGATTTGTTGCCAGTGTCACCCCAATAGGAACCATGCATAGTCGTTGATGGTGTGCATGCATGCGTGTCGGAGGTAGCCCACCTTGCATGTCATAACAATATCACTATGGTGGCTGAACAGCTCCTATTTTTGTAGCTCTACAGAAAGGAGGTTTTTTTTTAATGCGAAAAGATGTATGGACGGATGTTTGGTGTAGCTGTGTGTGCAGTTGCTGGGTTGCGCCCAAAGTAAACTGCAAAACATGTGCGCGGTATGTCACAATACCAAGTGTTTGCTCAGCTTGGCGCCCAAGTGAGCCAAATGGTGCCACACATTTAGCGTGTTTGATATGTCCTCCCTCTGCTGTTGGAGCAAGCAGATGAGGGCAGTGCAATGTCCCAGAAGTAAAACAGGTGTAGGGGGTGGGGTCGGGGGGATGCGGCTGGGTATTTCGAGATATGAAAAGATTGTGGTGCGTTCTATTACTTCACAGCGCCATTGCAAAACATTGCAACAGCACTTTTGAGACATGGTTGACATGGAGGGGAAGGACAAATTTCACAAATTGCTGCAAACACTAGTAGCAGGGCACGAACCAGACTGAAACCCCTAATATTATGTTGGGACTGACTGCGAGGCGGCTGCAATACTCATGCATCGCAGCCGTCTTCTGGGAGAATCACACGTAGCCGTGCACACCCGTGCCTGTTTTGTGCTACGGCGTCTTGTATGTGCATATACAGATACGGGCTTGCTTTGTTTTTGTCTGGTAACCCTGTTTTCATCTGTTTCTGATTTTGCCATTTTTGAATGATCGTCCACCAATACTCACCTTAGGCTAAACAGGGAGAGGGTTTGCAATTTACCTCTCCTCTTGACCCTTAGCCAGATAAGCTTGCCAAACAGCCTTGTTTCCACATTTGCACCCCACCTCCTGCCCCATAGTCTTGTGGCCTGCAGCCTCGTGGTCCGGTTGCCTGATGCCCCATAGCTCTCTAGCCCTGTAGCTCCGTAGCCCCATGGGCCCATGACACACGAGCCCCATAGCCTTGTCGCCCCATAGCCCCAGCCTCGTAGCCCTGAAGCTGCACAGCGGCATTGCCCCAAAGCCCTGTATTGCTCCGATCCAAGACCTGGCACAGTGGCAATTTGTTCTGGTGAGCAAACAGGAACTTCAGAAAACCCATCCCTGCGGCAGAACACGAACACCACATCTGTAATACGGATGGTGCCAGTCTCAGAGTTTACAGTTCGGAGGGCAAACAGCATATAAACCACCAGAACTGCAGCACATTGTCCGGCGAGGGTTTTCAATCACTGAAGGCCAAACTCAACAGCAATGAACCACAGACCCTCTGCACGGCATCTCGGCCACGGCGCATACGCCGATGTGCTGACGGGTGTGCCACAAGAATCAGTCTGGAGCAGGTCGGCCACTGACCAGGACTTGTAGGGACTGCACCCCAGTGCAGCAGGCCTGCCAGTGGAGGTGCCCATCAGATATTCCTGTGCTCCATCTGCCAACTGCAGAGCAGCAGCAACAGGCAAAGGAGGGATTGTCAGCCGTCGCATTGCCCCTTCCCTTTGGGCTCAGGCATGCGTGTGTACTTCAGGCACAACGCCACACAAAGATCTCTGTACCCTGGAGCTTAGGGCAATGTGAGGCAAATTCGCCGCGCATACGTGACTCTGGGCACTCGGCGGCGCGCGTGAAGAGAAGGGCTTGCACGTCTTTCGCCATCGGCACGTGTGTGCCCATGCGCGCACCCCATTTGTATTCCGAATCTGCTCCTCCTGAACTGCCCCTTGAAACCGCCCTGTGCCTTCGATACGATGGCCCCTACAACGTAGTGGCCGGACGCCTGGAAAGGCTAGACTGGACAACGCACTGGAGATGACAACAGCATTGCACCAAAGGAACTGCCACACCATAGAACTGCAGAAAGGCGCATTGGGTGTGGACTCGCACCCGGGTGCAGCTGGCGCACCATTATTTACAGCCTGCCAACAATGACCTGTGTCCCAAGGGGCCCAAGGGGGCAACACTGCAACAGTTTTGTCTGACAGGGACTCAGCCCCTGCAAGCCCATCCATTTTTGGTGGTCTTGGGGAGGGGGAGTGGGGGAGAGGGGGGCGGGGGAGTCTGGCCAAGGGGTACACAAAAAATTATCGGCATTTCGCAGGTTGTTTCCAGGACCTCAAGGGGGATATGTGGGCACCATCTCGCATTTTGGGGGTTTAGTCGCCGCTCTGCACTTGGAGAAGGTCTTTGTGCTCCAACGACCCATGTTGCTGTGCGCCGTCCAAAGCCCAATGTCTGCGGACTCACCGTTCAGCACTGGGAGTACGCACAGGGGCCAGGTATGCATTCAATAATGGCCCGGAGGATAGTAAACACCCGTTGGGGGTGGCAAAGGAGTGGTCATGTAGGGCACTGCTTGCGGGCCGTATGGGGCGTACTGGCTGTACTGATACTGCGCCGTGCCTGTGCAGAAGGAGGTCCCACGGAATGGCAGCAGCGGAAAAGGATTCAGGGAAGGGGTCCCCCTCATCCAGCGGATGGTTGTCATCTCTGGGCCCTGCACCCAACTGGCCATTGACCACTGGTCTTTGTGCCATTTATGGCTGTGTCCCTGTATGCCTGTGGCTGTGTCTGTGTATGCCTGTGGCTGTGTCTGTGTATGCCTGTGGCTGTGTCTGTGTATGCCTGTGGCTGTGTCCCTGTATGCCTGTGGCTGTGTCTGTGTATGCCTGTGGCTGTGTCTGTGTATGCCTGTGGCTGTGTCCCTGTATGCCTGTGGCTGTGTCTGTGTATGCCTGTGGCTGTCTCTGTGTATGCCTGTGGCTGTGTCTGTGTATGCCTGTGGCTGTGTCTGTGTATGCCTGTGGCTGTGTCCCTGTATGCCTGTGGCTGTGTCTGCCACAGGCTGTGTGACCGGAACACGGGTTCCTGTCTTTTCTGAGCTCGCCTGAATTCGAAGAGTGTTCCTGTGTGAGGTTCAAGATGGCGTGCTTCACCCCCTCTGTACAAAAACCTGTTGGTGGTGCCACCCCCTCTTCTGCATTTGTGGATGGGCCCACAACAAAAAAATCATCCCTCACTCCCGTGTGCAATTCCGCTACTCCAGTTCATGTAGGTCCTCTGGCCTGGGGTGAGGGGGTTTGCATGTTTGGATCGGTTTGTTTTTCCGACAACCGATGCATGTCCTGTACTTGTGTGGACTCTAGAGCATGGTGCGACCGACCGATCCAGTGGTCTGGTGCTGGCTGTTCTGCTCATTCCTGCGAGATTGCTGGTTCCTTGTTGGCGTCCTTCTCACGGGTCATCATTGCGTCTCACTGTTTGACAGAAATGTACCCATGGTCTGTTAGGCCGCTGATGAGCCAATTTTGTTCAGGCACTGTGTGCTCACCGCCTCCTGTGCACACGTGCAATAGCCCATGCTTGCTCGGGGGGAGGGCCCATCTCCATTTCCAATCTTATGAACTCAGAAGTTAGGTCGAATTTACAGGTCCAGTGGGTAAAGCTTAGCGTCGGCCACTGGCGTACCGCTGCACACCCACTGCTTTGCATCTCTGTGGCCCACCCACAGGCACCTTCGGGTCCCATCTTCTGTGACAGAAAGGGACCTATGGTCTTATAGGCCACTGACGAGCCCATTTTCTTTCTGCGCTTTTGTGCTGTCTTCCACTTGTGCACATGTGACATAGCCCAGAGTTCCTTCGGGGGGCACTAATACCCCTTGAGGAGGTGTGCTAAGGACAATTTTATTGATGTGTATTTGTCTGCCTGGCTGCGTCGAGTCTGGGTTGGGGTTTGTCTCAGAAGCTTGGGTCTGAGTTCGGCGTAACAGTGTCCAATGTCTTCACAGGACAGCTTGTTTATCTGTGTGTGCATAGGTTTCTGTTGTGAACCCACCCATCCACCTCAGCTATTGCACCATTGCTTGTGCTTGCCCATGCCTGCCAGGACATGTGCCAAGCGCCATTGTATTTGTGTTGTTGCTGACATGTCTGCCCTGTTCCAGTCAGGGTCTTCTCAAACATAGTGGGTGTCGAGGATTCGACAGTAGGCACTAGGCACGTGCAAACACGAACCACCTTCCGTAAATTAGCAACGAGCACCAAGCAATCCCCATGAATCAATAGCACCCCCCAGCAAGTGACAGCAGACACTGGGCACCCCCTACCGTTTGGGAAGTGGTAACACACACCAAGCACCCCCGAGGAATGAACAACACCCAACAGGAGCACCCACCAGCTTACACCAGGCGCCAGAAGAATTAATAGCACGCTCGAGGGATGAGCAATCGACGCTATGGTCCAATCGCTCACAGCAACACTTGTCGGACCCCCCCCCCCCCCCCCCGGGCAACAGCCCATCTCCGGGACAGCCGACCCCCGGAGTAGTCAAACAGGACAAGTCATCCGGGGGCTCCGTTGACACAACCAAAACGCGTTTGGACCCACAGAGGGTCAGAATGAGCAGTGGCGAGAGGCCAATGGGCGCCGCCAAAGGCAAACAATCAGATGCAGAGGCCTTGTGCCAACCCCCCCCCCCCCGGGTGTCCAACGAACACTTCCGTTCGGACCGTGTTTTTTGAGGACCTAAATAATGAGGTACTTAATTTGGGACCGCGCTCCAGAAGCGCAATTTCAGGCTAAAAGTTTGGGGAAATGAGGGGCTGTCGTGATGTATCTTGCAGTAATGGTGGGCACACAGTAGGGTTGCAGGGCTTAGGGGCTACAGGGATGCGGCACTACAAGGGTCCAGGGCTGCAGGGCTCCGGAGTCCAGGGCTGCAGGGATGCAGGGTGACACAGCCACAGGCATACAGGGACACAGCCACAGGCATTCACAGACACAGCCACAGGCATACACAGACACAGCCACAGGCGTACACAGAGACAGCCACAGGCATACACAGAGACAGCCACAGGCATACACAGACACAGCCACAGGCATACAGGGACACAGCCACAGGCATACACAGACACAGCCACAGGCATACACAGACACAGCCACAGGCATACACAGACACAGCCACAGGCATACACAGACACAGCCACAGGCATACACAGAGACAGCCACAGGCATACACAGACACAGCCACAGGCATACAGGGACACAGCCACAGGCATACAGGGACACAGCCACAGGCATACACAGACACAGCCACAGGCATACACAGACACAGCCACAGGCATACACAGACACAGCCACAGGCATACACAGACACAGCCACAGGCATACACAGACAAAGCCACAGGCATACATAGACACAGCCACAGGCATACACAGACACAGCCACAGGCATACAGGGACACAGCCACAGGCATACACAGACACAGCCACAGGCATACACAGACACAGCCACAGGCATACACAGAGACAGCCACAGGCATACACAGACACAGCCACAGGCATACACAGACACAGCCAAGGCATACAGGGACACAGCCACAGGCATACACAGACACAGCCACAGGCATACACAGACACAGCCACAGGCATACACAGACACAGCCACAGGCATACACAGACACAGCCACAGGCATACACAGACACAGCCACAGGCATACACAGACACAGCCACAGGCATACACAGACACAGCCACAGGCATACAGGGACACAGCCACAGGCATACAGGGACACAGCCACAGGCATACACAGACACAGCCACAGGCATACACAGACACAGCCACAGGCATACACAGACACAGCCACAGGCATACACAGACACAGCCACAGGCATACAGGGACACAGCCACAGGCATACAGGGACACAGCCACAGGCATACACAGACACAGCCACAGGCATACACAGACACAGCCACAGGCATACACAGACACAGCCACAGGCATACACAGACACAGCCACAGGCATACACAGACACAGCCACAGGCATACACAGAGACAGCCACAGGCATACACAGACACAGCCACAGGCATACACAGACACAGCCACAGGCATACAGGGACACAGCCACAGGCATACACAGAGACAGCCACAGGCATACACATTTGATCCACACGGATCCTTGAGCCACATCCGTGACCAGAAATGGTCCGAAGTAAGGGCTGTCGAGCGTGTTACGCGGCCATGCCTTGAATCTTGTGTGATGTACCAGAACCCAGTCATCAATTTGGTAGATACCTTCTTTTCTTTTGCGGTTCTTGGTACGATTCTCCTTACTTCTTTTCTTTTCCAGTAATGATGGGCATAGATCGGCGATCCGTTTTTGCTCGGTGAGCCATTCATCAACTTTAGGATTTCCTTCGCTCGCGCAGGGGAATTCGAAGTTGAAACCTGGCCTCCCTAGGAACAGTTCGGTAGGGGTGAAACCAGTCCTGCTACTCACTTGATTATTCATCAAGTAGATAGCATATGGGACTAGTTTTAGCCAGTTTCGGCTCTTCTCGTTCAGCATCAGATTCCTCATGACTGTTTTGAAACAGCTGATTTGGCGTTCGCATAGACAATTCTTTGTTCGTAGGTAAGGAGTTGCGAACTGGACTTCCGTACCCATGGCTCTCATGACGCTTCGGTACCAACCAGTAGGGCTGGTAAACCGGATGTCCTGATCGCTATGGATAATCTTGGGTAATCCGTAGATCTGTACCCAACCTTCGAAAATCTCTTTCAATACTCCTTCACCATCCACCTTCTTAGTAAGGGGAAACACTCGGCTGTAGCGACTGAGTCCATCCGTCACCAGGAGGGCGAAGTCATGGCCAGCGAATTTAGGTAACTCCATAAAATCCACGTAGAGGATGGAGTTCATTTGGTTCGGAATCGGGAGATTCCTTACCTCACCACGATCCGCTGCAGTGTTAGCTTTAGCCTTAGTGCAGGGACACTCAGCGATGATCTTAGATAAAATCTTCTTGAGAGATGCATCAGTACTCTTAGCGAAGAAATACTTCTGGAAGAACCAAAGAGTTCTCTCCACCCCAGGGTGACCATCCGTTTTGTGTGCCCATTCCAACATAGTTTCTTCGTAGTCTTTGGGGACACAAATGAGGTCTTCCCTGTATAGGTGAGTTGACGTGCGGGACCATCGTACTCCATCCAGGATCTTTGAGCTCCCAATCGTCAACTGGTCCAAGATGTCCGAGTAATCGGCCGTCAGGTCTGTCATACTCCAGGACATGAGTTTTCCTTTCCTCGTAAAGAGATCGAGATGTTGATCCATCTTGGCCAAAGCTTCCTGAGCCATCATCTCGGTGTCTGCCCCCACCAGGGAATCAAAACAATTCCGTGATAGATAATCAAAGAGTTCGTTTTTAATTCCCCGGATGTGGAATGTAGCGAGTCGTAGTTAGCTCAGGTAGACCCACCACCGTCGTAGACGTTTTCCATCTGGCGGTGGTCTTTCCATAAAGTACTTCACGGAATCCTGATCACATAGCCACGTGATGGAATTGGTACCCAGGATCCTGTGTTGACTAGCCAACACTAGAACTCCAGCTAACAGCTCCTGGTCGTAGGTGTGATAGTGTGAGCGGGCTGCATTCCACTTCCAATTCCAGTGGCCAAGTGGAACTAGGCGCCATTCTTGGGAGTCATAGTCAGATTTCATGAATCCTTCTCTTGTGACACCTTGAACTCTTAGGCGATAATTAATGTCTTTACATTGATCCGTAGTTAGCTTTTGCCACTGTAATAATGTCCCAGCTCCTCCAACGTTACTGGCATCTGTGATTCAAGAAAATCATCCTGCATTTCTCTGACATTTTTGGTCCGTTACCTCCGCCCGGATCGGTGAAGAAACTCGTGACCATGGATCTAGAACTAAGAGAAGAATTTCTCAAAGATCGAGTTGGATGTCGCCCGTACCTACCATCAAAAGATGACATGGCTGAGATTACTCGCCAAATCAAAGAATGCGTGGAGGCCGGTTTGGTTTACGAGTACAAAGAGACAGACTATCCTAAGCATTGCAGTCCATGCTTCCTGGTAGCTAAACCAGGGAGCACTGCAAAAAGATTGGTGGTCGACTACAAAAAGGTCAACCAGAAAATAAAACTGCACAGCGGTTCGTTGCCCCTGATGGAGAACACCGTGGAGACCGCTGCTGGATGCAGATACAAAACTAAAATGGACAAGCGGTCCGGTTTCTGGCAAATTGACCTAACGGAGCGTGCCCAAGATGCAACGGCATTCATTGCTCCGGATGGACGGGTCTACAAATGGCGGGTAATGCCATTTGGTATTGCTAACGCCCCGGCGTTGTTCCAGAAGCTGATGAATCAAATCATCGCCCTGTGTAAACGACGACCGGCCGTCCAAGAGCTCCTACAGCGTGGTGCTGTCCTGGAGGCTCACATCGACGATGTCATCCTAGGGACGAAAACCATTGATGACCATCTCCTACTACTCCGAGAATTCTACACCGTCTGTCAAGAAAATCACCTCCGCATCAAGCTGGAAAAATGCGAATTTCTCAAGACGGAAACAGACTACCTCGGATTCCACATCGGAGATGGATGGTGGAAACCGCAGGATCAAAAGATGAAGCCCCTGATGGACTTCGACCTAACGGATTCTATGTCTAAAGCTGAAGGGGTTCAGAAAATCCGACACTTCATCGGATCCTGTAATTTTTACAGGCAGCATCTCTGAAATTTCACGGAAGCCAGCGCACCACTAACGGATCTCATCAAGGAGGAGACTCCATGGCGCTGGGGACCTATTGAAAAGCAAGCAATCGAAGATGTCAAGAAGAAAATCCGAGAATGCCTAGTACTTGGAGTACCCCAACGCTACGGCTGTGCTCTTGCTTTCCTGTGTTTGGGTGTTTGGTGAACCCCCCCAACAGTTCTGCTGTGGGCATTGGGGGCGCCGGCTGCTTGGGTTTGGACGCCAACTAGGCCCCCCCCAAAGGGGGGGGGACCTGGGAGGGGGGGTTCTGGGAGGGGGGGTTCTGGGAGGGGCGATGGGAGGGGGGGGGATTGGATTAGATTGCATTGGAGTTTCGCTCTTTTTGGGAGGGCCATCCCGGGGTCACAGGCCATGCAGCCAACCAGGGGTATGGGTGGCTGACCACAAGGGGATGAGGGGGGCAACCGGCCTGCCCAGGTTCAGGGGGGGGGATGCGGGGTTTCGTCGTCACCGGCCTGTGCACACGAATCCCCTGTGCCCCCCTGAGCACCTCCTCCGTGGGCCGTGCGTCCACCATACCTTTGTGATCCATGTGGCCCATGGAGGCCATGGGCATTCCATAGGGAATCGCCGCGGGTTGCTGGCTCAAAGGGATCCCGCGGGTGGGGGTCTGGGCGGCGGTGTGCCCTGCCGGATACCGCGCGTCGGTGTTGATGATGAACTCCCGCAGGCCAGTGAAGTGCGGCAGCAGATTCAAGCCAGGAATGCCCCTGAACTTCACGCCCTGGGGGATGTGGAGGGCGGGGGCAGGGGGTGGCTCCGAATGCACCGTGCAGAGGCATTTGGGCGGGCCGTTGCGGCTGAGCCACAAAGCAGCAGGATGCGGCTTTGGTCATACGCCATACACCACGCGCACCCCCAGTTCATGTCGGGACCTCGGATCCAAACGTGCACGCCAGGCTCTCATATGTTGTGCTGTCACGACACCTTTTGCCGGTAGCATGGGCATGAATCTTTGCATATCAGCGGCACACGCCGCCTGCAACCTGGTGTACAATCCCAGTAATCCCGCAAGCCGATCCCCATCCTCGGTCAATCCCCGTCCCCAGAGAGGCCTCGGGCTCAGTTTCCCCGTGCTCCACCACATGGAGCGCTGCGCAAATCCTGGCAATGCTTCTTCAAAGGACTGTGTGCATACCATCATGCCACACAAGTCGACAATGTTAGAGGCCAATCTCCAGGCCCCCAACATTGCCCACAACCCAGATCAGCTTTTGCCCGTGCCATAATGCCATCCCCCCCCAAAAAAGTTTGGTTTTTTGGGCGGGGGGGGGGGGGGGTGTCTTCAATTTGTGGCTGCTTGGAACCACCCCATCTTCTCAACAGGACAGGTGTATGTGAGGTGACAAGTGCCGTTTTGGACGTAGATAGTGGTTTCGCTTGCTTGAGCCCCCTTTAAGCGAAAACCCTCGGGTGGAGGGTGTGTGTGTACGTAAAGGCTTGTGCGTGCAGCTGTCTTTGAGGAGTCACATAGAACTGCACGGTACGGCCTCGAATTGCATGCACTCAACCCACAACCTTCAACGACAGTGCCGTGCCTGCTGCAGAAATACCTCTTTGTTTCCCTTTGGATACACCACGATCCGTGGTGTGGCGCGCTTCACAGGTCCACCAGGTTGTATAAGAGACTCATAAAACACGTCGTTGCCAGGCCTGTCCGTGTTGAAGCGGCATACAGTGATATCAGGTCTGTTGCGTAGACTGAGCGCTGTGTTCTCAGTAAGCACCCAAATGCTGACCAGGAAACAGGGCAGTGCATGCAGCCAGTGAAGCAGCAGCAGGAGAAGGAAGGCTGGAGGGTTGGGGGCACTTGACCTAGAACAGAGGCTAGGAGGGACTGAAAGGTGGGTTTGGAGTTGGATTTGGATTTGGGTTTGGTGGCAGATCGTAAGGCTCACAGGATGCCTAGGATGCGTTGGGGGTGCACGATGGCGTCCCCCACAAGGCTGCACATCGGCCGGCCATGCCATTTGAGTTGCACTCCCAGGGCCCTCGATGGCCCGTGGGCAGGGGGCTCAGTCCTAGGCCCCCCCAGCCTCGTCCCCTGCCCTGCTCTGAGCCAGCACCAGCCCCACAACCGAGGCACACTGACAGCGCACCCAACCCCGATTCCTCGACAGAATCAGCGGGGCCTTTGGAGTGGCAGAACCCACCCACCTGACCGCTAATCTCCATGCGCCCCAGTATTCTCCCTTACACCTCCACTTGAGGTCTCGGTCAGTGGCTGCACACCCACCCCTTTGCCCCTCTCTATGCCCCGCTCGACACCGCAGCGTAAATGGGCAGTAGCAAACGGGCAGTAGCAAGGGAGCCGCTCAAGCAAGCCACAGGGAGTTGTGCACATTAGTAGCCAAAGGGAGCTGCGCATGTGGGCATTAGTAGGGAGGTGCACACCCAGGCATTAGCACAGAGCTGCGCACGCTAGCAGCTAGAGGGAGCTATGCATGCCGACTGCACTAACTGCAGTAGTGAGTAGTGAGCTGTGCATGCGGGCAGCAGGAGGGAGTTTTGCACGTCAGTAGCCAAAGGGAGCTATGCATGAGGGAGGTAGTAGGAAGCTACGCATGCAAGCGGCCAAAGGGCGCCGTGCACATGGGCAGCCAAAGGGAGCTATGCATGTAGGCAACGGTAGGGGACAGTGCACCCAAGCAGCAGCGGAGAGTTGCACGCGCTGGTAGTAGCAAGGAGCTGCGCACGCTGGCCGCCAAAGCAAGCTGTGCACGCCGGTAGCAACAAGGAGCTATGCACGTAGGTAGTCAAAGGGAGCTGCACACACACGTAGCCAAAGGGAGGTGTACATCCAGGCCATAGCAGGGAACCTGGTGCGTTGGCAGCAGCTAGGTTCAAAGCACATGGGCAACACAAGGGAACAGCACATGCGTGCAGCAGTTGGGAGCCGTGCATGTGGGCAGTAGCCGGGGCTTGGCATGTGGGCAGAGAGAGGGTGCTGCGCATGCAGGCACCAACGGGGTGCGGCCCATGTGGGCAGCAAGAGGGAGTTGTGCACTTGGGTAGCTGCAAGGTGCCACACACGTGGGTAGCAGCAGTGGATATCTTGCACGAGGGCACCATCAGGGGGCCGCGCACGCGGGCACCAACAAGGAGTTGTGCAGCACCCCTTTTCATTAGCCATAGCAGAAAATTCCATCAAAACCGACAGCATTGGGTTGCAGCTGCAACCGAAGTGTTGGTACGAGCAGGAGGACGTACCACAAGCACGTTCCAGTGATCCAGCCCCGCTTTTCCCTCTGCAATCGCACCACCTAGGCACCTGGGCAACAGGTAGCTGCTATGCATGTGGGCTACTGCAAAGAGATATGCATAGGGGCGGCACCAAGTAGCCATACACAGGGGTAGCGTTAGCCCCCGGGCGCCACTCCCAGCTCCTAACCAGGCACGCAGCTCCTAGTTGCCGCCCACTTGCACGGCTCCCTGCTGCTAAAGGGAGCGGCGCACTCGGGCAGTAGCAAGGAGCTATGCACATGAGCAATAGCAAGGAGCTGCGCATGTCGGTGGCTATGGGGAGCTATGCACATGGACGGCAGTAGGGAGCTACGCACGTGGACAGCGGTGGATGACAACAAGGAGTAAAGCATGCGGGCAGGGGCTAGGGGTTGTGCATGTGGGCAGCAACAGGGAGCGGCACACATGAGTAGTTGCCTAGGAGAACACTTTTTGCTAGCCTAGGTGCGCCGCAAGCGCTGGAAGGTTACACAAACCTGGTTTATTGCACATTGTTGAGGAAACAAACTTGATAACAAAGAAATAGTGGACGTTGATCTTTTGACACCATTGCTCCATCAATGTGACAAGCAACAACAACTTCACTACAAGTCACACGGGCTTCAAATTAGAGGTCAACAATGCGGTAACTGCAACAACAGGCCTCTATCATGACTTGCAGTGCTGCAAAATCGGTCCTCCATGTGGGGTTGTAAACGTGCAAAATCTGCTCCCCCGCCTGCACCCAGGACATGTACTGCGTTTTACGCCACACAACCCCATGTGTCAACCATTTTTTTTCACCCACTTCAAGATAATGCTTTTCTTATCCGGCATGGCATACAGTAAGTGGTGCACAGCTTTCATGGTTCCCTGCACACTATGTGGGTTGCCTCCATGTGCCCCGTGTATGGCTTGATGCATTGCCCTCATTGTCTCTGCTCGTCTTTATCTTGAGAGTAAAGACCCCTGTGCCCATGCCAAAGCTGACAGAATTTCAGGAATCCATGTGTGCGTCCACTCTCTTCCGTTTGCGAGGGCAAGGGCAAAACACACACAATGAAAATAGCTCAAGGGAGTTTTTGCGGACATGCACACATACACGTTGAGAACCGCGAGGCTAGAACGTCCACATACACACACCTACAACACACCTACATTCAAACACACACACACACACTCTCTCTCTCTCTCCATTCTCCCTCTATCGATGAGGAAATTTGCTCCCCTTGTGCACCCTCCACAACCGGCGCAAAAACCAGGCAAAAACGGAGCACCACGGAGGATCCAGGGAGGTGGAGGCGAGAGTCAGCACAGAGCAAGGTTCGGACAGGTGGTGAGAAGTAAGGCGGGGCAAAATAGAGCACAGAGCCACATGTACATCTCTTGGTGCTGCCCACGTGTGTAGCTTTGGGCTACTCGCCGTGTGTGCGGCTCACTATTGCTGCCCGCGTGCACAACACCCTGTTGCCTGGGGGCAACTACAATCGGTCCAGATGCGACCCACCCCCAGATATTTGTCAAAAATTGAGGGGGGGGGGGGAGTTTGGGCGGGGGGGGGTATTGGCAGCTCGGCCGGGGGGGGGGGTCCCAAGGGGGGGGGGGGGGGCTGCGCGCAACCCACTACTACCACATGCATGGGGGAATCTTTGCACTGCGCGCTACTTTTAGACTATGTTCCCCCGGAAGAGCCCCCAAGCACACCCCTTGGAAACGCCCTTAGAATTAGGTGACCCAAACTGCCCCAGCTCAAGAAAGATGCAAACCACCTTCCCTGAACATAACACACATCATGCACATCTGGAAAGGCCATGAACAGCGCATTGGTCGCCACCCTCAAGAACACACAACTGTCTTTCTGGTCCATTGTCAACTAAGTACACATTGAGAATACGCAACTTGTGTGCACAACATGACACAGTTGCAGAATCAAAGAAATGTCACACTGTCACATGTGTGCGTGTCAATGCAATCCGTACAATATTGCAAATCAGAAGTCAAAACCTAGGCCAAGGGTCACCATGATGCACCACGCAACAAAGCGTGGATTCAAAGATTGTCCCGGTTTCCTCAATAGCACCGGAAGGTTGGGGCCCAAAAGAGGGCGGAAATGCTACGTCACCCCTGCATTCTCGGGGGTCCTCAGAAGAAGGGGAACAAAATCAGAAGTCAAAACCTACGCTAGGGGTCACCATGATGCCCCTAGGGGCCCCTAGTATCACAAAGTATGGGTCTCTAGTACGGCCACACGCCCAAATAGTTGCACTGCGCGCGCACTGCGCTTAAGGCTCCCCCCATACCTCAAGGGTGTGTGTCTGGGGGCATGGGGTGGTATAGAGGTATGTATGCAATAATAGTGATTTCCCGGCTTTGCCAGGACCGGCTTTGCCAGGAAGAAAGTCTTAAGGGTCTTAAGGACCAAATGCATAGTACCCTCTTCAACTAAGCATGGGACAAAAAAATTTGGCGCCATTGGCGCCGTGGCGACCGCACCGCTATCTTTCAAAACTCAGGGGGCAGGGGGGGGGGGGTCGCATACAAGGACCGGGCCTGGCCACCCCCCGTGGTTGCCACCTACCAGGGCCGCTGGACCATGGCACAAAAGGCAAATTGCCTGTGTCAGGGTGCGGTGGCAGGTGGCCGCCCATGTGGCCCGCAGCGTTCCACTACGGGGCTGCAAGCAGGTCAACAAAGCGCTCCACATATGCACGTCCTGGTATGCAAGGTTCAGCAATGTGGAGGCAGTTCCATCACACTCCATTCCCGAGAGTCGTCAGAGCTGGATATGTACAAACTGTCAAACTGTCACCAGGTGCATGGTCATTGGCCGTGTCTTGTCGGCCACAACCTCGAGCCTGCATATCACGATACATCGGGATGACCCAGTTCCCTGGACTCGGCACTTCCACTTGGGGGGGGGGGGGGGGGCTTTATTGGTCCTGGAGTAATGGAGGGCAATTTTTGGGCCAGCCCAGAAAGATATTTACCCCAGAGCCACCAGGTGCCAAACTGTGCCGTACAATGGGGGTTCCAGGCCTTTGATTTGAAAGTCCCTAAAGGCAGAAAGGCCGCAGCTTTAGTCATGGCACGCAATGGCATCTCCCAAAGGGATGGATGCTGTCAAGGCTAGGGTTTGTGCCCATGGCTGCAATCCTTGCACCCAATCAGCCATGGAAGATTTCCTCATTGATAAGTGCAGCAAGAGGACAGGAAAGAATGGACTTTGGCAGCATCCACAGGGTACAAGTAGCCACACCGCTTATGCCGTGGAAAATTGCGCCGAAGGTGTAGAGCAAACTTTGGCCCCATCACTGAAGGGGGAAGGGGGGTCTGGAACCCCCCGCCCCGCTACTGGTGCCATTAAGTGGAACCCTAGTGGCCCCCTCTAGGAGGACATGCAACAAAACCAAACCCTTTTTGTGTGCTGGTGGTTGTCTGCCTGCAGCAACAGGCTCGCGAATGGGCTGCCCTGCCATGCGCTCCTAAGTTGCCAAGCTGCCATGCCTCCCGAGTTAGCAGGGTCACCCGCCGTCTGGTCGCCTGCACCCTATGGCACACACTTCTTGGACCAGGTGCCAAGGGTCCAGAGCAGGGATTGCGCATAAACAAAACCCCGTCCACGTGTCCGCTTACATATGTCTGCCTAGCTCACCGCCAAACACACATCCCCTCTGTTACCAATACAAGCTGGCCCCCCAGTCATGCACGCCGGGCATGGGGTAGGTCCTAGTCCAAGCTTCGCCGCCGTTGGATGTCCTGGTGGTAGAGGCCAAATGCAACAGATCCGACTTGGCGGGGGGGGGGGGGGGGCAATAAATCCGATCCAGACCTGAGGTGCCTCCCCGACAGCCCCCCTCCCCTCCCCTCCCCTCCCCTCCCCTCCCCTCCCCAAACCCCCCAAGTACTAGGTGTGCAACACACAACCCTACTGTCCCAATGGTGCAATGTTCCACACACAAGTCTCCTGTACTATCGCTATCAGAGTCTGAATACCCCCCGGAAAACTTCCCCGGGGTGCCCAACTCCTGATGCTTCCCATTTCCCATTTCCCATTTCCAATGGGCACACAGTGCAACAGTGGTGCATAATCCACCAGCAAAATGCAAGAACCCCCACACCAGCACCAAAGCATGCACTTCTTCATGGCGAACATCCAGACAAAAAAAGTCGACCACACTTTGCAGAATATTCAGCAAATTATTCACTGTCAACAACCCTTGTAGCCTTGGCACAACACAGTGCAGTGGCGACTTTAGGGTCAAGGCGGGTTCACTTTCGGCAGGAGATTCAGGGTGGGTAGGTGTGGGGGTTGGGGTGGGTAGCCAGACCGGGCGAGATGTGATTCCCATGTGGAGAAGGAAAGAGAAATAGAGTGAGCAGAGAGCAGGGAGAAGGGGAGGGGGGGAAGGTGATAGGCCAGGATAAGGTGGGAACCTGCCATTGTCCTGCGAAGCAGAAGTGAATAAAACTGCCACGGTGCGACTTGGATCATAGACTATTGAATCAAAATTGGCAGCTGTCAAGTCAGTAGAGTCTTGTTGCTGACTTGGCGAAGCAGTATAGTCTGGCAAACCCCCATCCAGGCAGTCCTGCATGGCTCCATAGCCCGCAATTGCCGCCACAACTCCCAATCCACCAAACACCATATTGTCTGGACAACAGCAGGAGAGCAGACAGGCTCGGCCCAGGTGGCCATGCTCCATTGAGAACAGAACAGCCACGCAAGCACAATCATGGGTGGCCTACAGATGATGACGATGCACTTAATGACCACCGCTGGACATGGGACGTGCTGCATGTTGTGTACAGTGTCCATATTGACTTGTTTTTTTTTTGGTGCTGACCAAGATGAGCTGGCGTAGCCCGCTCACTTCACAGTACTTGAGATGGCCTCTCCGAATCAAGGTTCAGAGCTGTCCAGTGCTACGATGATCCAGCATTGGCTGTGGTAGGGGGGCTGACAAGTAGTGAGGATTAGTTGAGTCTGAAACCAGGTTATGCAGTGGGAGACTGCCACGCCCGTAGGCTTCCCAGTGTGTATGAGGCACAATCACTGTGGGCTGAAAAAGACAGCAGTGTGAAGATTGAAAGGTGAGATGAATCAGCGGGTTGCATTTCATACACTATCAGCGACAGGAAGGGAGAGGGGGATGACATTCAGGCACAGCTGGTCGCTATTCGTATAGGGGCAGAGAACACTGCTGTCCCTATTTTCGTTCAGGGGGAGTGGTCGGCGACGCACAGGGGGGAGCAGTGTCCATATTGACTTGTTTCAAAGACTATCAGGGAGCGCAACCGTTCATATTGGTGAGAGTGGACACGTTGTCCCTTCTGTAATTCTGCATTAGAAAAGGGCACAGCCACGGCTGTTGGGGTTGTCCCCTGATGCACCCATTCATGCCCCACATGCCTTTGTTGAATCGCTATTCTGCAGCAATCACTCTTCTGTGAGTCCCTTGGGGCCTTTCCCAGCTGCCCCCACAGGGCCTAGTTCGACAAAACGTGGCCAAACGGCAAGCAGCTGCACCATGCCTGCACCCCAGGCAGCCTGTCGGCTGTTCGAGTGGGAAACAACCCCATTTTCCTATGGGTGAAAAGAGCCCCACCAGCAAGCACAAACAGCACAACACAAAAACCGAGTGTTCTCTGAGAGGTCACACTTGCCCGGTGCACACCCAGTGCACTACTTTTGGGCATGTGTCTTTTCTCTGAAATAAAATGTAATGACTGTGATGCCCTTGGCCTTGGATACAAAAAAAACCAACAACATTCAGGCGCCCTCAAGGAGAGAATGTGCTGAAACAGCAATCCATGTAACATAAAGCAGGATGAACTTGGACATTGGCTATAGCACATGCCCCCCTTTCAACCAAGCAAACAAAACTGTGTTGGGGGACCTACGCAACCAAATAGCTTTGTCTGCAATGTCACAGTGTGGCATGGTCTGTTTTTCGATGTGCCAATACCTCAACAACTAGACCTTGTGAAAGGTACGTGAGTCCTAGTCAAGTACTCTCTATCTATCTGTCTCATGAGCCCAAGCATCTTAGGAGGAAAAGTGGCAAACCACCGCTAATTTCCATGCGCCACCGCGCTGCAGTGTGTTGCCAAGGACTGTGTCACAGCAGAGCCTATCATGTGGGGGTATAAGGCAGGTGTCCAGAATACGGTGGTAGTGGTGGATCTAGTCGAATGCCCAACCTCCATGCATAAAGGTTACGAGAAGCATGCATATGTAGCACATGACATGCTTGTTCCCAAACAAGGCCTTGGGACAACAATATGCAGCCCAATAAGATACATAACATCAGGTGATCCACAACAACAGCAGATAGAGCACCAACAGAGCACCGACCTGCATCGGGCTTTGTGGACTTCCTTACATAGGCCAGTGGTGTTTGGTGTGGCAGTGTGGGCCCAACACTATCCCCAACCCATCACCTCCCAATCTTGGGCTTGTTCTGCCTTGCAAACCCACAACTGCCTGACTGGCACATCCTATGTGGCAACCTTCCATGTCTAGGATGTGTTAAATTGCTGGTTCCACAATAAACATGCCATCATCGTTCGTTCCATGCACGGGGGGGGTGACTACAACTGGTCCTGATGCGACACCCCCCCCCAGCTATCTGTCAAAACTTGGGGGGGGGGGTCGGCTGGAGGGTCGGGGGGGGGGGGTCAGCTGGAGGGTGTGGGGGGGGGGGGGGGGTCGGCCAGAGGGTGTGGGGGGGGGGTTCGGCCATGGGGGGGGGGGGATTCCCAAGGTGGGGGGGCGTACGCGTGACCCACAACAACCACATGCATACCTCTAGGGGGGATGTGTGTCTCGGGCAGGTTTGGGGAAGCTGCTAGTGGCTGTTGTGAAGCAGGGGCTGCAGATTGGCAGGTGTGTCCACAGTGGTTGTGGTGATCTTCACTTCGCAACAAACGGCATTTGTTTAGCGCCTCGTCTTGCTAATCTGGCGCTCAAAACATGGATGGTTTGATGAAAGGGAAGCATGCACAATAAAACTTCGGCGCCGTTGGCGCCATGGCCCCGACACCAGTATCTCTCAAAACCCTGGGGGGGAGGGGGGGGGGGTGTCACATACAAGGACCGGGCCCAGCCGCCCCCCCGCGGTTCCATGCTACTCCGGTGTCAGAGTGTGGGCCGCTTAAGGGAGACCTTGGGCTCTGGGTTAAAAGGAATGTGTTGCTTACCCAGCCAGCTGGTCCCCTTGAGTACATACTTGCCTACAATCTCTGGTGTGAAGCGCTGCTCGAAAGCAGGGATGGTGTGCATGAGGGTTGTAGGGACAAACGGGTCAGTGTTTGTCATTGAGGGTTGTCGTGTTGAGCCAAGTTTGCATAGGGTCCCCACAATCCCCGCCATTGCACCCATGGCACTCAAATCTCCACCCACTTAGTGCAGGTCCTAAACTCTACATAACCACTGAGCCTGTTGCACTGCAGTCAATGGGATACTGGGGTGCAGCACACAGCCCCCCCATGTCTGAAGACGTGTGGTGTGCTGGTCAAAGAACAAGCACACGTCAGCACAACAAAAGCCTCATCAGTGGTACCCCCCCCCCCCCCCGCCGTGCCCAGGAACCGGCAATGTTTGAGCGCGGAACCAGGGGGCGGTTCTTGCACACATTTCCCCCCAAAATTCGACCGCGGAACCACTTGCGCATGACCGTGGGCAGCCCCGTACCGCGGAAAAAAAATTTTCTGGCGCATTGCGCCAGGGCGTGCACGCCCTCTCCTTTCCCAAAGTTAACCACATTGACAAATGAACACCAAAGGAGTGAATCTCAGCTGACTGGGCTATAGTGTGCCTTCCAACGTGCATGGAATGATCTAATGTTCAACTGGTTCGGACGTGTTTAGCTGACTTTTGTTTGTTTCCTTGTTAGGGGCTGGTTGCTTCGGGGAAGGTGTCAAGAGCAGGGGGGAGGGGTTTAAGGGGTATGTGCGCCTGTGACTGACTAATAGGGTCCCCCCTATGAAGGGACCCATAGCAACACACATGAAATGTTGTCCTGCACACCTGAATAGCTGTCCTACATCCCCCAGAACCATGAAAAACCTAATACCGTGGTAAAAAAAAAGTGGTGCGAGAATTCGACTACGGAACCAGGGGGCGGTTCTTGCGCAAGGCGTTTCCTAGGCACGGGGGGGTACCATAGGCGCCTTTCGATCTGGGAGAAGAGTGGCATGACATGCATAACTGCTCCCAGGTACTGAGCTGCAGCAGCGATCACTTGATGTACCTACAGAGAACACAGTGTCCATTGACACCGTACCCCTGTCAGTATATGCCACAGTGAACGGCGTCAATTGGCGCCACGCAAGTCGCAGCCCTATGCCACAGCAGCAGTATGCACAGCCGCCAAGCATCCCCCCCCGCTCCCCCCACTAAACTGCAGTGCGGTGGCAAAAACAAAGCAGGGTGCTCTGGGTGTGCCGCGCCCAGTTTTGCGTCTCCAACCTGCTCCCTGCAAATCCAAAACATCCAGCACTGCTGTCACTGATCTGTAATGTCTCCGGTCAGTCCATGTACAGCTCTACCCATGATAAATACAAATATATATAAATACAAACAGTCCTGAACCGGAATGCAAAACAGATGTTTTTGGCAAAACATTGGTTTTCTGGGAAACTGTGGAACATGTGTATTTCCATGCATCAGCAAAAAAAAAGGCCAAACAGGTGCACTTCGCACAATGCCCTCAAGGCATCCCCTAGTCTCTGCCGACTTTCTATGCTACCCTTTGCATAGAAGCCGTACGATGCCATGGTGGGGAGGGGGCATTTCACTCGCTCCTGAAACACTGCAAATATGTCGCTCTCTGCTGTTGTTCAAGTGGCTTCCAATTGGACCGGTGGGTGCCTATGGTTGGCAGCTGCTTCTTCTCAAAGATTCATTTGGAGATGAGGCCTTGAGTATAACAAGTTACCACTTTCATGAAATCTGGCTGATTGTTGCAGATAGTGAGGGCACGAATGAGTAGCCCTTTGAGCATGTACCATTTGGTGCAATGCGTGTGTCCTGAACTGTACTCTACAAATCTCTGGGGAGGGGGGGGGGGATTTCAAGGCAAATTGTGGTGTCACCCAATGATGCAAGCAAACAGAACACGGGAGGACGGAAATCCTTGGTAAGAGTGGGAGAGCGGGAGCATTTTGGGGGACCGGGGTTCCTCCACATCTCATCCAAAGGTTTGGTTGATTTGGGCCTAGTCACACCCTTGGTAGTATGGGGTAGTGTTCAAGCTGTGTGTGCATTTGGGGTTCTGAAGCCATGCTGACGTCCGGCACTCTGGAGACTTGGGCAATGCAACACCACAGCCTCTAGCCTTGAGAGTTGAGCGTTCTCATGATCCATTTCAGTGCTTTTGGAGAGACAATATCACAGAACAGGCACAGCTAATTGATTTGAAGCAATGGGAGACCAATGCAAGGCCGTGTATGACAGATGGGCAAAACCAAATGCCTTAGTAGATGTTAAGTAGAAAAACATTGAAGTGACGGTCTCCAGGTCTTCATGGCCAATTCACGAGGTTTTCATGACTCCCCACAGCCCCTCAAGCTGGGATCCATGCCGCCCCAGTTCAATAAGAGCAAAATGACATGAGTTCGTGGTTGGCTTCATGGTACCAACACATGGTGGTGGCAAGCAAATGACACAAATGGTCATATATATATATTACTACACACACACACACATATATATATGTATATGAGCAGAACACAACTCACAACAAATAGAAAGGATACCGAAGCATCAATTCGAATCATGCTCAAAGTGCAAGGTTCAACGTTCCTACTTCCCTACAATGCTGCAGTAACCATGAGTTCGTTGTTCACGTGTGGGCCTCGCAGAAGCCCCTAGCATATGTGGCTCCTCCCGGAGCCCTGCAAACTGCACTGGGCCCATGATGGGTATAAATGGCTAAATGTGTATATAAATATACAATGTTTTTTGTTCACAACATGTAGCAAAAAGTACGAGCACAAAATACTGCAGTTTCATCGCGACTGAAGTCGCAGCAGAGGCTGTGCATTGTCCAAAAAGGAAGTGCACTTGTGCGACACCGGCTGAGTCCCTGCAAGATTCCCTCTGCAGACCATCTGCAGTAGGACTGCACTACAGGGCCCGGAGATTGTTCCAAACATCAACCCGGGCCAGAAAGATTCGGCTTGGCTGCGTTCTGTGCATACGGGACTGCGTTGACCAGGGCACACAGCTGCACAGCACATGGCCTGGGGTCTTGCTTGACACCTCACCTCACTTCAACACATCAACAGCATTGGCAGAATCAGGCACGCATTCGTGCTCGACCTTCAGGTACTTGTAAACGTTGCCGCAGGTGTTGTCATCGAAGAAGATATTGCTTGCTACAAGTTCACAGGCTTGCTCGTTCTCACATTGGCCTTTCACTTTCTGGGTGGTGTTGGCTGGATTGGTGCCGCAGAGCCTTTCCGTTGTCAAGCCCGCGGGTGCTTTGGGACATGTAGATTGATCCTCTCTTCCCCAGAAAGCCGCTTTGACCTTGATTAGCTCGTACTGCGGGCATTGCAGCCAGTTTTTTTCTCCTCCACAAATGACTGTTGACTGCGCATTGGTACCCAGCAAACCATGATACTCATTGAGAAGGTCCACGGCTGCATGAACACCACCAACCTTATTCAGTTGCCCTAGCACATGGGCCCTTCTCTTCTCTATCTTGGAGGCAGCAGGTAAGCGTGCATCTCGTTTGCAGCAAGAGAACATTTCTAGTAAGCCACAAAGGACACAGAAAAAAAAATAGGCACTCCAGGGGGGGTGCAAAGGGTGGAAGATTTCAAGTGGGGGGGGGAGCACGTCAGTCGCACCTCTTGGGAGGGCCGCACGCAGGTCACAAAGCGCTCCACACATGCACGTCCTCGTCTGCATATGCAGCAATGCTCGGCAGTTCCAGAGATATATGATGAGCACACTCTTGGTGGGGGGGGGGGAGTCACGTCAGGTTTTGGAATGACCAGCCTGGGGGGCATTTTTGTACAGCACGGGCACAACGCCAATTAGTACGGTGTTGATCCCGGGAACACCCCTGAAACCCCCCCTCTTACAGAAGCATGCATGATCTATTCCAAACAGCAACGGGGGGGGGGGCAGAATTCAGGACCCTGGGTCCCATGGCAAGCATCAGACTAAAAAAAAAAAACCCTGGTGTCCCAGCAGGGGCTGTAGGGCTGCACAATTCAGGCCCCCGGACCCGTGGCTGCCGGTGGTGGAAAACACCCGACTTTTTGCACAGCGCGGGCACAGCGCACCCCCATGATCCTAACCTCATGGCAGACTCAATCAGTTCCCACGCGTTGACCGTTTATTGAAAATTTTGCCTTGCTGCTCTTGCAGCGCAAAACAAACCAGCTCCAAATGTTGCCTTGAGATGACCGCATCACGGCAGCTATTGAATGTTTCTTGGGCTGACTGGGGTTAGCTCACCCCCCCCTCCCCCCAGAACCTGATGAGCATGATGTGATTGGAAGAAGTGGTGGCGAGGAAGGGTAATGACAATGTTGACCTCTCTTGGAATCAGTGCTTGCTCTGTTGGGCACTAAAATGAGTGCCCAAATCTGATTGCGCTAGGCTATGTCAGAAAATCCCATGCACACACATGCCCCTACACGGTGGAAGGTGGGACGGTGGCGGTTGAAACTTTGCCCTGTGCACCTGGTGGGGGCCGGTGCGCTGCCGTTCGCTCCTTGTTGGGGGGAGAGCTGACCCTCCGACACACTACCTCAATTTCTGTCAGCGGTCAATAAAACAATCGCTGGCTTCCTCCCTTGTCTGGTGCACTCAGGGCATCGGACCAAGCTTGGCCCCTTGGCTCAGCTACGTAACCCCTGCATTCTCGGGGGTCCCCAACGCCAAGCGCATGGAGAAAATCAGAATTGGCTTCTTCAACCCTGCCTTCTTGGGGGCCCAAAAGAGGGCAGAAGTGCTACGTAACCCTTGCATTCTTGAGGGTCGCCCATCAAAAGGGGACGAAATCAGAATTGGCTGGCTCACCCATGCCTTCTTGGGGGCCCAAAAGAGGGCGGAATTGCTACGTAACCTCTGCATTCTTGGGGCTCCCCAATGCCAAGCGCGGGGAGACACTCTGTATGGGCTACCTCACCCGTGCCTTCTTGGTCTCATGCGAGGTTTTCACACACTCCCCTCAGCCTTCTTGGGGGCCCAAAAGAGGGCAGAATTGCTATGTAACCCTGCATTCTCAGGGGTCGCCAATCAAAAGTGGACAAAATCAGAAGTGGCTACCTCACGCCTGCCTTCGTGGGGGCCCAAAAGAGGGCGGAAGTGCTATGGAACCCCTGCGTTCTCGGGGATTCCCCAATCAAAAGGGGACGAAATCAGAATTGGCTCCTTCAACCCTGCCTTCTTGGGGGCCCAAAAGAGGGCGGAATTGGTACGTAACCCCTGCATTCTTGGGGGCCCCCAACGCCAAGCGCACGGAGAAAATCAGAATGGGCTACCTCAACCCTGCCTTCTCGGGGTGGCTACCTCACCCCTGCCTTCTTGGGGGCCCAAAAGAGGGCGGAAGTGCTATGTAACCCCTGCACTCTTGGGGGCCCCCAATGCCAAGCGCGGGGAGATACTCTGTATGCCTCACCCGAGCCTTCTTGGGGGCCCAAAAGAGGGCAAAATTGCTATGTAATCCCTGCATTCTTAGGGGTCGCCAATCAAAAGTGGACAAAATCAGAAGTGGCTACCTCACACCTCCCTTCGTGGGGGCCCAAAAGAGGGCGGAAGTGCTACGGAACCCCTGCGTTCTCGGGGATTCCCCAATCAAAAGGGGACAAAATCAGAATTGGCTACCTCACCCCTACCTTCTTAGGGGCCCAAAAGAGGGCGGAATTGCTACGTAACCCTTGCATTCTCGGGGGTCCCCAACGCCAAGCGCACGGAGAAAATCAGAATGGGCTACCTCACCCGTGCCTTCTTGGGGGCCCAAAAGAGGGCGGAAGTGCTACGTAACCCCTGCACTCTTGGGGGCCCCCAATGCCAAGCGCGGGGAGACACTCTGTATGCCTCACCCGAGCCTTCTTGGGGGCCCAAAAGAGGGCAAAATTGCTACGGAACCCCTGCATTCTCAGTGGCCGCCAATCAAAAGTGGACAAAATCAGAAGTGGCTACCTCACACCTCCCTTCGTGGGGGCCCAAAAGAGGGCGGAAGTGCTACGGAACCCCTGCGTTCTCGGGGATTCCCCAATCAAAAGGGGACAAAATCAGAATTGGCTACCTCACCCCTACCTTCTTAGGGGCCCAAAAGAGGGCGGAATTGCTACGTAACCCCTGCATTCTCGGGGGTCCCCAACGCCAAGCGCACGGAGAAAATCAGAATGGGCTACCTCACCCGTGCCTTCTTGGGGGCCCAAAAGAGGGCGGAAGTGCTACGTAACCCCTGCACTCTTGGGGGCCCCCAATGCCAAGCGCGGGGAGACACTCTGTATGCCTCACCCGAGCCTTCTTGGGGGCCCAAAAGAGGGCAGAATTGCTACGGAACCCCTGCATTCTCAGTGGCCGCCAATCAAAAGTGGACAAAATCAGAAGTGGCTACCTCACACCTGCCTTCGTGGGAGCCCAAAAGAGGGTGGAAGTGCTACGGAACCCCTGCGTTCTCGGGGATTCCCCAATCAAAAGGGGACAAAATCAGAATTGGCTACCTCACCCCTACCTTCTTAGGGGCCCAAAAGAGGGCGGAATTGCTACGTAACCCTTGCATTCTCGGGGGTCCCCAACGCCAAGCGCACGGAGAAAATCAGAATGGGCTACCTCACCCGTGCCTTCTTGGTGGCCCAAAAGAGGGCGGAAGTGCTACGTAACCCCTGCACTCTTGGGGGCCCCCAATGCCAAGCGCGGGGAGACACTCTGTATGCCTCACCCGAGCCTTCTTGGGGGCCCAAAAGAGGGCAGAATTGCTACGGAACCCCTGCATTCTTAGTGGCCGCCAATCAAAAGTGGACAAAATCAGAAGTGGCTACCTCACACCTGCCTTCGTGGGAGCCCAAAAGAGGGTGGAAGTGCTATGGAACCCCTGCGTTCTCGGGGATTCCCCAATCAAAAGGGGACAAAATCAGAATTGGCTACCTCACCCCTACCTTCTTAGGGGCCCAAAAGAGGGCGGAATTGCTACGTAACCCTTGCATTCTCGGGGGTCCCCAACGCCAAGCGCACGGAGAAAATCAGAATGGGCTACCTCACCCGTGCCTTCTTGGTGGCCCAAAAGAGGGCGGAAGTGCTACGTAACCCTTGCACTCTTGGGGGCCCCCAATGCCAAGCGCGGGGAGACACTCTGTATGCCTCACCCGAGCCTTCTTGGGGGCCCAAAAGAGGGCAGAATTGCTACGGAACCCCTGCATTCTTAGGGGTCGCCAATCAAAAGTGGACAAAATCAGAAGTGGCTACCTCACACCTGCCTTCGTGGGAGCCCAAAAGAGGGCGGAAGTGTTACGGAACCCCTGCGTTCTCGGGGATTCCCCAAACAAAAGGGGACAAAATCAGAAGTGGCTTCTTCAACCCTGCCTTCTTGGGGCTGTGCATTCTTGGGGCCCCCAATCAAAAGGGGACAAAATCAAGATTGGCTCATATAAATGCATAACAAGGCTCATTGTTACTGGTACTAGGCACCACTATGCAGCTTGGGTATGGTACAAATTTTGTGCACAGCACGCGCACAGCGCGCAACACACCCCCAAACAAAATGCTCGTCGCATATGACGTTGAACGAAGCTACCGCAGCCGCAAGACGGGCAAAATTTACCCTTTGGCAAACTTTTTGTTATTGAGAGGCTCCTCACAGCGTAATCAGAGTACGACAACGCGAACCTGTGTGTCGCCAGTTCCTTGCCACCTACGCCGACAGCAGCAGTGATTCTATTGACCTATGGGTCGAATTTCCTGTGTTATTGGCGAATGCGAATCTGTTGTCCAGCCCCACAGCCCAAGTCTTTCACTCTTTAGCCACCACCGAGGACGTTGCTGCCGCGACTATCGCACCCATTCTGTTTGGACTCACGCACACAAACCAAATCTATCGCTCCTCAGCTACCGCCGAGAACATCGTGTGCTACACCGGCTCTGTTCGGACTCGCGCCAGGTGTTGAAGAACGGCACCGTCACGATGAACTAAGAGGCATACTACGCGCGGACTGGCGCTGCCCCTGTGGGTACCTCAATTTCGAGTACTGTCAAGAATACTTGCGGTCGTACCTGCGGTATGCATAAGTGGGCACCGGAGCCAAAGACCGATGGCCACTGTCTCATTCAATGAGACTGCGCCGCTCAGAAGACTTGATTGATTCATAGTTGAATGTGAAAAACAGATCTAGTGCCAACCAGCCAGAGCGCTCACTGACCTATTTAGTAGAGAGGCTTGCGCTAAGTAAAGTGGCACCCTTGCTCTGGTTTCCATTGTTCACCATGTTTATGCCAAGCTACTGGCACAGTTCAATTGCAGTGGGACAAGCGCCCTGCACACCTGTGACTGGCCAGTGTACTCCTCTGGCTGACCAGCCTGTCATACAGTCCTCTATTACTGCAAAGCCCTACATCCGACACCGTGCAGGAGACTCACTTTACTTGGTCGCCGGGTTTAGAACAGCCTTGCTTCTTCGCTGGTTCGGTTTGTTGTCTTTCGCTCGCGGCGAAACTGCAGGCTGGAGTTGGAGAGGCATGCCAACATCTAAGTTTCGCTTAGTTACACCACTTGCCAACTGGCTTCCACTCCTCTGACTCAAACAGTACACACATGCATTTCCCACACTAACACACCGCTATCATTGGTGTAGCAACCACACACTCACTTGCACACATTCACATGACAGCACCCACACACACAGACGACAAATGACACCACTCCTCTCGCTGTGGCAGAGCCAAGGACCACACCTCAGGCCAGCAAGCAACTGCATCCACTGCTTTTTCTACCTGTCAAACCCTCTTCGAGGTGATTTTCCAATTGTTTATTCCCAGGCTTATTCTTTTTTGCATCCATGCTTCATTGTTTGATCGGCCTCTCACTACCCGGGCTTTTCCTTTTCATTTCCGTTACACATGTGCAAATGGTTTTCTTTTCAGGGAACTTGCGCACTGTGTGTTCACTTTTCCCTCGTGAGCAGCAGTTTGGGCTTTGGCATCAAAGCAAACTCTGTAATCTCACCAGCATACTCCAGTTTTTATTTCTTCTCCCACAAGCTGCTCAGCAGCACCAACTGGCATTGTCTTTTTGGAGAAAAAAATTCACACTCTGTCGAGAATCTCAGCGGCCTCACAGCCCTGAGGAGAGTGACAACAAAGCATTCCTTCAACTGAAATGCAGAGTTGTACTTACTTCAGAACCAGGTTGAAGCAGTAGTATGCGACGCAAATATATAAGTGTGCTGGGTGCCACGCAAGCCGGATGAAACCAGGTGTACCCACTGTGGGCTGCAGGTGGACCAAAGGGCCACAAGCAACCATAAGTAGCTAAACCGGGCAGAAATGTAGGCAAGTTCACCCCCCTTATGTCCATATTTGGCCGAGCAGAACCTGATTGGACCCTGAACGAGTTGAGATGGTGTTAAAAAAAGGGTGCAGAATTTGGGGCTGTGAGTGACACAGGTTGCATCAGACTAAAAAATAAAAATTCCGACTAAAAAAAGTAAAAATTCCTGGTGTACCAGCAGGGGCTGCAGGGTGCAGAATTTGGGGCTGTGGGTGACGTGGGTTGCACCAGACTAAAAAATAACTTGGGGGATGCATCTTGTACTGCCTCCAACTGAGATAACTTGGCTGCTGTATGATCCAGCACCTTGCCCCCAGTACCCTGGTATTGAATATGCAGGAACTCAGGTCCAGCGGGCGAGGGACCAATGACGGTTGCCAGAAGCGGGGCACCGTTGCTACGAGAGTGGTACCAAACATGCGCGCCTATAGCATACATTTGTGTCTGAATGCAAAGAGGAGTCAATGCTAGCAGGGAGCACCAGCAAATGAAGAACAAGGGAGCGCATCAGAAAAACTATTGTCAAGGTGATGGTCACCCCCCCTGGGGGGGGGGGGTGAATTGGGAGATTTCGGGTGGGGGGGGGGGGGGAAGCACGCACACGAGTGCACATGCAACAAAAAGGGACGTTGACATGCAGACCAGGGGCGCAAAAACTCCCCTTGCACCAACATGACGTGACACGGGCCAAGGTTAAACACCCCACACAAACAAGCACACCGGCAAAAAGGCTGCAGAAAATACTAGATTCATTTGGTTTTAGCGTCGCAACAGTATGTTCATGCCCATGAGAGATACCCCCTGATGTTACCTGAGTGCACACGCCGCCGCGCAGATACGTGGGGAAAGAGGTAGGCCTGGTTGACCAATCCCGTCGTTGTGGAAGCCCAAAGCCGGTGGCGGATAGTGCCTGGCCATAGGACGACACAAACACACACACACACACACACACACACACAAACACACACACACACACACACACAAATCATGTTCGATAAGCGGAGCTGGACAAACAGACTGCATGTACAAACCTTATCAGTGGAACGTCAGACCACAACATGCCAGAAACAACCAGGCGCTATGCCTTACAAAGAAAGGGGTCTCTAGTGTCGCTCTCTAGTGGCGAGCACCTTGGTGTGGTGTCTCACAAAGATGCCAACATCACTGAGGGGCAAGCAACTGCACCAAAGGCTCGGTGGCTGGCAAAGGCCGAAGTAGGACGTCACTGCCCAGCTGTACACCCGCTCTCTGGGCATGCACACACTGTCCAGCTGCATGCACAGGGGGTTCCTGTAGTCCAGTCCTTCATTTGCCATCCACACGATCAAACACACGCGCACACACATCCGCGTCTTGCATGCCATGCAACAATCGTGCAACAATGCACAGGCCAATTCACTCAACGCAACCAGGGGTACATGCAAAGCAGACGTGCCTGTACACACATACGATTGCCAACGCACACGCCAGCCAGTTCAAAACTGCTGCACAAAACATGCACTTGAAGTGCACACTTCCCGGGGCGAAGAGTAAGCTCAAGGGGGGCGGCCTGTTCAAATTCTAGACCCCAACCGGGTGCGAGAACTTTTGGGGGTCTAGAGGGGGGGGGGGGGGTAGGTGGGTCGGCCAGTCAGCCACCGGGGTCCCTAGAGGGGGGTCAGTGGGTACCCCAACACACATACCTCAACATGATCCCCATGACGCGCTGATCATTTTGAACATACACAAATGGGGTAAAAACTTTTTTTCAGAAAAAGTTTGCCCATTAGCTCAGGCTCCCATCAGCCAAGGTCAGACCCGGAGGTCAGGTCAGGGGTCAAAAATTTTTCTGTGTTTTTCAAACATTTTTGAATTCTCCACAAAATTCTGAGTATTTTGAGTATAGACACATCGGGTAAAAAAAAATACCCCCTCAGGAAGGGCAAAAAAAAAGTTTTCGGCGCCTTTGGCGCCAACCCTTTCCCCCAAAATCTCAAATTGGAGAAAGACGGGTTCAAAAACTTTGGGGGTAAAGGTAAAGGTAAAGTGCTCGGGCGCTCTCCAAACTCCAGCGTAACCGTGATCCCTACCTGTCCCTCGCAGCATCCCTTCCGGCTCGCGGGGTGACAGACACCCTAGCGCCTAGGACACTGCGTTCCGACCCCACTGGGATTCGAATCAAGCACCTCTAGTTCAGGCGTAACGTGCATGACCGCTGAACTACGTGACCTTCTTGAAACTTTGGGGGGGTCTGGAAGGGGGGGGGGGTCTGAAATTCGAACGGGCCGCCCCCCAGTAAGCTCGATGTGTTTTCCCTGTCACCTTTTCCGCATCACGTCCATGCCAGACAGTAAAAGAAGTCATGGACAGGTCTAGGAACACACAGGCGGTCCGCGGAAACCTGTGTGGTCGTGTGTCTGAGACTCACGCTGAAGGCATCACTCTGGGCTATGCCATGATATGTACACATTGTGGACAGCACCTCCAGTGCATCCCAGTTTTGCGGAGCCATCAACTAGGTGCTGCAGGAAGTGATTCTCTCAGTGCCCATCAACACATTGGACAAGGCTCAGGTGATTGCCTCTTGACGCAGTTGGGTTGTGGTCGCAAGAGTGCATGCATGATGGCAACCTTGCCCCTTTCTGTGATTGAACCACTGCAGGGCTCAGGGCCGCAACCGGCCCACCATGCACAACGCACACCCAAACCTGCTGGACATCCACAACATTGGCCACACTACAACAACAGCAACAAACACAACAACAACATCACCATCACCATTACGCACACATTCCACATGCAGATGCCCAAGAAGAAGTGCGGTCATACAACAGCACCAAATGCGGCCACTGCAGTGGAAAGGTGTGAAGCAAGTCAAAGAGCTGACGCTCTCAGCCAGGGAACTGGGAACAGCACCACAGCTCACAGTACAGACCGGCCAAGCGTGACAGCAAATTGCACAGATGCACCCAATTGATATGAACAACAGTGTAAACCGAAACGTGAAGAGGGTGAGGGCTGGGGGGGGGGGGGGGATTGAGCAGGCGGAAGAGGCTATCATAAAAAAAATTGCACGAAAAATTGCAGGAAAATGGGAAACAGCAGCGTGGCCTCATAGACGCGCATGCGCACACACAGCGCAAATGCACCAGACGATTATGGAGTATTGAAGGAATCCTTGCCATCTGACTCAATTAGGAACTCCACGATGGTTGGGAACACCTCGCGCTCTGCATTCCGTCCAACAAGGAAATCAAAATGCCCATAGTCCTCCTCCTCGCCGTAGCTCTTCCCAAAATGGCGCACCTTGATGGACTTTGCCAGAGGCTTTAGCTTCACGGCAGTCGCATCCACAGCGCAGGTTGGGCACTGCTGGTCCACCTCACCTCCCAGCAGCAAGATTGGGGGCATTGCACCCCCTTCATTCACCATGCTCTGCATGTGCTCCACATACGGTCGACGGTTGCGGTCACACATGCCATTGCGTTTCCGCACCGCACTTGCGAGGGACACCAACAACATCAGCGGAATTGTGTGGAAGCCAAATCGGTACAACTTCCGCACAATTGCTGGCTCCACGTTGAGAGAGTTGCACTGGAAGCTGTAGAATGGAAGGAAAGTGAGATTGCGGCCCATGATAAGGTACATGACCTGGCTGACCAGGCCATGGGGAATAAAAATCTCAGCAATGCTTGGGAACAGCTTTGCAAGAGTATACAAAGGAATCACCTTCTGATACGTTGTACCAGATCCAAAATAGGTTATGGTGGACCCCATGAGGGTCACAGAGCGGATCTGCTTCGCGGTGGCGGGAGACAAAGCGGGGTAACACAGACTCAGGAGGCCCCCCATGGAATGCCCTAACGTGTGCAGTTGCCTGGCTCCCGTGAAGGACAAGATGAATTCCACCGCCTTTACGAAGTCCTTCTCCAAGTAGTCATCGAAATCCCAGTGTTGCAGCTGCGGGTTCTCGAAGAAGTCCGGATGGAAACTCAAGTTGGACCCTCTCATTTCCAAAACCCAGACATCAAATCCACGGCAAGTCAGGGTTCTCGCAAGGGAGGGACCGTCCTCGATGTCGAATGCCATTCGGTTGGCGGAGAGGCCATGTATCAGCAACACGGGACAATTCCGGATCTGCTGCGTCAATGCCGATGGCTTTGCAGGATAGCGCACCAGCGCCAGCTTCCATCCATCCGAGGTCTCCACGTAATGTAACATGCTCATTCTTCCTTGAAGCGTTTTGTTTCGTAGCCGTGCAGTGTTGGCCAGGTGCGATTTGATCAGGTAGTAAAGGCCTCCAAAGGGCGTGCACAGGAAACACATCCACATGAACCATCCCACCAGCGACACCAGCGCGCCAATGAGGGTTCGTGGAGCCGCCATCATACCACCGCGTCGTACTTTTGGTTTTGACATGAAAAACATATAAAACAATGACTGACACACAGAGGAGCGCACGCAATACCCCTGCGAGTCTAAAGACCTGCACAGACCAGTGAGTTTGCCTCCGGCAAACCTCAATTTGCCAGCGGCCAGGACCACTTCCAGGAGGACGGGCCCAAAAACTGACGTGCAAAAATGTGTTTGCCAGGGGCCGGGACCACTTCCTGCGGGTGCGCTTGCAAAAAATAATCCGCAAAAGGGTGTTTGGGGTCGGGACCACCTCCTGCAGGACGGGGCGCAAAGACTGGCGCGCAAAAATGTGTTGGCCGGGGGCCAGAGCCACTTCCAGCAGGACAGGGCGCAAAAAGTGACGTGCAACAATGCGTTCGCGTGGGGCCGGGACCACCTCCAGCAGGTCCGTGTGCAAAAGGGGACGTGCAAAAATGTGTTCTCCAGGGTCTACTGGTGCACTCAGGGCATCAGACCAAGCTTGGCCCCTCGGTGCATCCCATTCATTGCCGGGCCCCAATCAACATCGGGGATTGCGCCCCAAATCGGGAGGGTTGGGGGGCCGCCATAAAGCAATGGATACAGAGCTCGCACATACCCCCATGTCACAGGCATATGGTTGCGTTAGGCCATGACGCAACGGATACTTAGCTGCCGAGCGGCCCCGTGTCACAGGCGAACAGTCACTGCTCATCACTGTTTTGGTAGGGTAGAGTTGGGTAGGGCATGGGGGGCGCCCAGGTGCAGTCCTTGACCCTGATACCTTCAAACCGTTTGGCCCCTTGAAAGGGGGGGGGGGGGATTGCCCATCGGCCTCTCACCACCCAGTGCCTTCCTCTTCCTTGAATGGGGGGAAATGTCACCAGAGTGTTGACAAGTGTCATGCGAGTGTACTCGCGTGACACTCAGTAAAAATATTTCATTTGTATTATTTTTTTTTAGTGTCAGCGCGAGTGTACCCCCAGAATTTCGTTTTTTAGTGTTAGCGCTTGCTAATTGGAGAGGTGAAGTGAGGCAAACTCACTCCCATAGACATTTTGGGTACTCCAAGCATGGGCAAGGCAATGGAGCCGTGGCGCAAATGGATGATAACAAGGATAACAGGAGGTGAAACCAATGCATGGGCATTGGATACAACGCAAGTCGCAGGTGTACAACAGATTGGTTGGTTGGTTAGGGTCTATCAGGTTTGCTGAGCAGAGGGAATAGGAGTGGAAGGGGTTGAGGGGGAACCAATGAATATTGGATACACTGCAGCTAAAAACGCCGTGTACGATACGTTAGTTGTTGTGAGAAAATGGCGAGGGGAGGTGAAAAAAGGGGCATGGCACCTAGGGAGCGCAATGTCTCACATGTGTCACAAAGGCTGGTGGCATGCGTTTGGTAGTGAACTTGCCCAAATGTGGGGTCCGTTTGGAACAATTGTTGCGGCAAACTAAGGGACTAACAACCGCGGGTCCAACCATCAAAGTGTAGGAAACCCAAAGGCTTGGCGGTTAGTAGGATGCCTTTGTCGCGAAGTTGCTGAATAAAGGCTCACTTCCCTTGGTATCCCACAATTAGACATGCATGGCGGGCTCAACAACTGCCCCCAAAACAAACCAATGCACCCCGGACGAACAATCGCTGTTCGTCAGATAAAACGAACGTTGCCACCAATGGGGCTTTGGTGACATCGTGGGATCACACTTGTCCACATGCTGCTTGAGGTTGGCACACATGTGGGCCACGTCTGACTTTTCCCCCCGCTCTAAAGCGTCGGGGACCCCGTAGACGTCACAGGTGATGTAGCCAATCCGCCCACATGTGGGCCACTTTTGTTTTTGTCCCGCGCTTTGAAGCGTCAGGGACCCCCCAGACGGCAGGGGTGATGGAACCAATCGGCCCACATGTGGGCCACTACTTACTCCCATGCTTCGATGTGGCCAGAACGGACTCCCGCTAGTCCCTAGGGGAAATAGTTACGGGGCACACGTGGGGCCCAAGTGGTGTGTCCCTAGTGTGCTCAACCCCGAAGTATCTGCCCTCTTGCTTTGGGCTCGTGATTTGGTACGGTATTGCCAGTGGGGGGTCGCGATTGCTCAAGGGCGTCCGCGGCCCCCCTCAACCACCCCAACGCCTATTGTGGTGTGGCAATTAATGGGGTACGGGGGGCATTTTTTATGTAAGACAAAAGTTTGGGTCCAAGTGTGACGCCGCACCAGCTGCCCCCTGGTAACATGGTGCATGAAGGCAACAAGTTTGGCAACGCCGTGGCGAATTTGTCTTGCACATCTTGGGCAACCCTGACGTTGGGGCTAGCTCAATAGGGACCGTTTTCTTGGGTTGTGTGGTTGTTTGGTGCATGGGAGAGGTCCTTCGGCCAAGCGCTTGGTCAAAGGCCTTGGCTTGGCTAGTGGGCACATTGGCTACATCACCCCTACCGTTTGGGGGGTTCCCGATGCTGCAGAGCAGGGGACAAAACCACAAGTGGGCCAATTAGTTCCATCACCCCTGCCGTCTAAGGGGTCCCCGACGCTTCAGCGTGGGGGACAAAATCGGAGGCGGCCCACATGTGGGCGGATTGGCTACATCACCTGTGACGTCTACGTGGTCCCGGACGCTTCAAAGCGGGGGACAAAATCAGAGGTGGCCCACATGTGGGCAGATTGGCTACATCACCCCTGCCATCTAGGGGGTCCCTAGCGCTTCAAAGCAGGGGAAAAAATCAGACGTGGCCCACATGTGGGTGCCTTGGCTACATCACCCCTACCGGGGTCCTCGATGCTGCAGAGCGGGGGACAAAACCACAAGTGGCCCACATGTGGGCAGATTGGTTCCATCACCCTGCCGTCTACGGGGTCCCCGACACTTTAGAACAGAGGACAAAATCGGGGGTGGCCCACATCTGTGCGGATTGACTACATCACCCCTGCTGTCTAGGCGGCAATGCTTCAAAGCGGGGGACAAAACATAAGCGGCCCACACGGGGGGGTCGCCGACACTTCATAGTGGGGGACAAAATCAGAGGTGGCCCACATGTGAGCGGATTGGCTACATCACCCCTGCCCTCTAGGGGTTCCCCAACAAAAATTGCAGTATTCGCTTGCCCATGACACCACTCAACACACCGAGCAATCTAGTTGGCCTATAGGCCGCCAAAACTCCTCGTGTTTTGACCAAGCAATCATTGAAAAAAAACCATTGCCCACCTAACTTTGGGAACATGGCTGACGATGCTGGTCGCATTTTCTGTGAATGGTCAAAAATGGCTAAAAATGGAGTGGTCAGCTTGCCTTAAATGGCCTGACTTTCCTTGTGCCTTGGTTGGTGGACAAAACCTGTGGGGTCACAACCATCCAACTCTGCAAGCAATAGTGTCACACAAAATGACATACCATATGCGGGAGGATGTCCCACTATTTTGCACCTGCAACGACCTGTGCCAAAGATTCTTCTTGTGAGCGCATGTGCATATAGACATGCGGCAATCGTGTCATTGAACAACAAAACCATTCGTTCAGGTATTCGTCACATGTGTGGTTGTGTGACTACCATCATACACTCAGGCAAGGGTGGCAGGGGCAAAAAACCAGGGGCGACAATCCAAATGGAGAAGTTAGCAAGGCAAAGCACTAGCCACCACCTAATCTAGGATGGTATGCGGTCCAATTGATCTATTTTTGGTTTTAAGATGGGCCTTTGCTATGCCAACAATCAAGATGCCAATCCATTGTCGCCATCATGCAAATTGCAACCACTCCTACAAGTAGTCTTGGACATGTAGAGTTGACGAACATCTTTTTTTTTTTACTGACTCCAGAAGTTCAAAGAGTACTCAAGACTGTGCTTGGGTAAGTGGGCGACTCCAGCATATGATACAGTGGATCCCCGCAACGCGGGGCACATGGCAAAGATTCAGAGTTCACATGTGTATACCAGAGGGCTCTCCAATGAGGTAGGCAAACTGCCACGCCATAAGGCAAACCTATAATGCGTTAGCGTAAAGGGGAAAAAGGAAATGCAGGATCACATGTGTGCCAGTCCCCACAGGTCCTCAAGGGTGACACGCTTTCGTCGCTTTGAGTTGACGAACATCATGATATGCAAGAAAAGATGAGAAGAGGTTGGTCAAGAAAAAGATTGGGAAAAGCATCAGGGTATGCGAAAGAATCCACACGAGGGCCTCCCGATAACCAATGTAGGAACAAACGACCACATTACATGCACACTACCCAAATGGCATTGCCTGCGTTGAGTACCTACCTCAGCCACCAAAATTGAGGAAACTCGGCTGAAAAGCTTTGATTTATGGCTGTTGGTCGGGGGATTCAACATTCAACCCTTCAACGATCCGAAGTGCCTTCCGCGTAACACCCTCCTTTGTGCAGCACAGCCCTCATCACATTGGGGGAATGTTTGCCCGGTGCACGCCCGGCGCATGCCCAACGTGCTACCTTTGTATTTAGTATCTTATCTCTAGCCCCAAGGTTATCCTCACCTTGGGAAGTCCCCCAAGTAGACCGCACTAGGCTAAGTGTTTGCACTGCGTGCGCACTGCGTGCATATTGCGCACGCAGAGGCTAGGATACTCACCCAAGAATACCTGTCACCTGTTTACTAGAGGGAAGATTGAAAGGTGTCAATACCATAGGGTTGGCTAGGTGTCCATCGATACTTCTGGTTGTAGTTATAACCAACAGCATCGTCGAAGAAGAACTGTCCGGTCTTGGTGTCGACTCGCCACCATTGAGTATCGGCGATCGAGAGCCTTCGAGCGACGATGACCACGTTGACTTCTCTGCAGTTGTGGACGTGGCCATACCGATCGATGATCTTGAGCATCTCGGTTCGAGAATCACTTTGAAGTCGACCAAGGTTTTGGTGCACGTACTATCTGTCGGGAAGAGTACTCTGCAGGGCGAATTGAACCGCCTCTACGGATACGAGGCTCGCTGCAGTGTCGGCAATGACGACGTCGAGATCCGGGCCGTGTTGATTGTGTACACTTTGTCGATGGGCCTCTTCTAGGGGGAAATGGTTGACAATTCAAATATGCCACATCCTAAATGCTTGGGAAGCCAAAAAAACCCTGGTACGGAACCAAAAACTTGTGAAAAGGGGCCAAAACTAGGGTTCGAGCATTTGCCGACATCCAAAACTTCGCACTGCGTGCGCACTGCGTGCATGACATTCCCCTAGACTGCAAACCTTCCATGCAAAGCACGTTGCATAAGCCGAAATATGAGAATTCAACAACACAAAATGTCACTCCCACCACTTCCAACCACCACCCTTGCCATCGTCATAAACTGGGTGCAAAGGATGGGCCAGATTCTTAGACACAGCAAGAAGGTACTCCAGATTGTTTGGTGAGGGGGGGCAAAAACAGGCACGGGTGGGGAATGGTCAAAAAAAGATGCCCGGCGCACCTGGCGCACTAATACTCCCCCACTAGCCTCCGGGGGCCGGATAGACACTGCGTACAAAATCCCACATCCCACTCAGAGCAATGGACTTGGCAGGCATAGTTTGGGATAATGGCAGGATTGCAGGATTATTTACCATCGTTATGGTTCAGCACCACTGATCCTTTTCAGACCATTATCAGAAAGGAGGTTTGAGGCTGCTGTCATGCTTGTGTGTTTGGGGGCAATGTGCAGGGGCACCATGGGAAGCCACGGTTTCCACTCAGTCCAACCTCGAGCACCATTTTCCCATTAGGTCAGCAATGTATGACTGGCAAATGAACAGACTGGAAAGGACCTCTTGAAAAGCTTTCCTCAGCCTGAGGAAGCGGTTTCCTCACGCGGGCACAGACCTGTGGCACACTGCTCTTTGCACCCGGCCCCCTCCGAAGTGCCCTGACTCCGAGGGGGGGCTGCATGCGCCATCCCTACACCAAAGCAGGGCCATCAGCGATAATTTTGAGAGGGGGTGCAAAGACGCTGGGGGTACCCCTGCGGCAGTGAAATGGTCCGGCATGACCCCATGGGACACGTTGGAAGGCCGGTGGCCCTGGAGCGCCCTCCTCCGGTCTCCACAAGCCCGAAAGGGCAGGAAGGGGCGTCGTACTCCGGAGGGCCTGTGCTTGTTCAGGTCCAACCCGTGTGTAGAGGGCGGGTTGCAAGGGGCCGGCGGGAGTAGGTGGGGTTTCCAGAAAGTGTGCACTAACTAGGGGCTTTGCACCACGCCCTGGTGCAGCGCATCCCATGAGTATTAAACCAGTTGGTTGCAATCCCTTTAGGCTACTGACACACGCCCTGAGACAACCCAAACGAGCAGGACCGGACTTCACCAAAAACATGCCTGGTCTAGGGATACAAAAATCAATCTGGTCTGTCGGTACACACCACTCTCAAAAGAAAGGCAATCGGCGAACTGAATACTCCAGCACCGCATGGCATTCTGTGTGATGCTCATGGAGCCTCCGCAGCACATTCTTTGAAGCAACGAGAGTGTTGTGATTATCCCATCACATCCCAGCTTCCCGGCCCCGCATCCCTCCCACAGTCACCCCATCATGTGCAGACCCGTGGTTAGAAGCGTGCGGGTCAGTGACGGATGTAATTGGGGGGGTGGGTGTCCCTCCCTCCCCCCCCCCCCCCCTGTTGTGACAAGGCGTCACAATACGCGTCACAAAAAAACCCGGTCACAGATTGAGCCACGCAGGGTACCAGGAGGCAAGCAGGACAACCCTTCCAGAGAGGCATGTGTGTGCAGCAGGGTACAGGCAACAACAAACAGTTTTTTTTTGTTTCTGGGTAGTCCACCAGGGTTCTTATTCACTGTCACTGTGCAGCAGGGTTCTCATTCACTGTGACTGACAGTGAGGGCGCTTGCGCTGGCAAAAGAGGACAGGGAGCTGCCTGAATCCGAAACCTGTCCCAGGTTATCAACATACTCTGCAGTTTCTGGCAGAACGCGTTCCCAGGGTTCTTATTCACTGTCACTGTGCAGCAGGGTTCTCATTCACTGTCACTGTCACTGTCAGTACCACTTTCCTCGTCACTGACAGTGAGGGCGCTTGCGCTGGAGGCATCTGTGGAAATGCTTCCAAAAGAGGACAGGGAGCTGCCTGAATCTGAAACCTTGCATCTCTATGCTGTGCATGCAGTGGATGGATGAATGTCACAAAAAACAGCAAGGTCAGAAGCAAGGTCAGAAGCACAGACACAACTATTCAGCAACCTGCCCACATGCCCTCAGGAAATACCACTGCCCTCAGGAAGTACCGCAGAGCCTTTTGGGTGTCACAATATTTTCAGAAAAGCTGTTTTCCCACTATGGCCTATTGTATTTTTTGTGACATGTCACAATTCACTACCCCCCCCCCCCACCCCCACCCCCTGAGTGGCGCACAAATTAGATCCATCACTGGTGCGGGTACGCTTGCGCACACTTACTTTCTATGGGTATGCACGCTTACGCACGCTTACACCCCAACCCTCCGCACGCTTGTGTATGCTTGGGCTCGGGGACACGGAGGGGGACCTCCTGTGTAGTCATGCTCAGGTTCTCTGCAGGAAAACATTGGTGGAATTTTTGTTTAGGAGCACTGTGTGCTGACAAAGCACTTAAGGGGCTTTCCGGTCCAAAAAAAAAAGTGCACGCGTGTGCACGCTTACCACCCAACACTGCGCACGCTTGCGCACGCTTAACCCTGGTCTGTGCGCACGCTTCTAACCACGGGTCTGATCATGTGTAGGGGGCCCAGTGAGGTCCAGGACGCACCAGCAGCTGAGTTGAATTCAGGGCTGTCTGAGAGCGGACAGCCCATGCCGGACCCTTCCATGCGGCACGCCAGAGGGCCCGGCGCTTGGGGACATGGTCTTCTCGTCCAAGCCCTCCCGTGACCCCTGGTGAGCCCCCCTGCGCCTGCTGGGGCTCTTCCCCTGCTGATGCGAGTGGGGCCAGCCCCCACCACAGCAGCCCCCCCCCCCCCCCCCGGGGGGGTCACCCCAGGGTCAGCAGGTGCCAGGCAATTGTGGCAGAGGCGAGTGTGGCCACAGGCCCCTGATGGACACCATCGCCCTGCCCTCTTCCTGCTCCCGGAGGGCCAGCCACTGCGCTCTCGGGGGTACCTGCCAGTGCCCTGCTCATCTACAGCCCTACGCACCTCCAATTCATGAGGGCGCCAAAGCGATGGTGAGGCAGGATGGCAGTCGCACTCCAAGCGGGCAGGGGGGGGGGGAAGAGGGGAAAGTTTGACCGGCAGAGATGTCTTGAGCGTGGTCAGATGAGCCACCGCTTTGGGCAGGAAATCCTCCGACTTGCTTTCCTCGGGAGCAGCACCCTCGATGACCATGGCCTCACAGGGGCAACACACCCTGCGCCATAGAGGGGCCCACGTGAGACTCCCTGTGGGAGATGTGTTTGGTGTGGGGCATGGGCAGTATTTTCCTTCCGAGGGGGGGGGAGCTGTGGGGGGAGCCCCCCCCCCCCCCTCAGGAGACCCTGAGTTGGTAGAGGTGCCGAAGGCGCCGGACAAATCTTTTGACCCTAAACTGATTTGCGCCGAAGGCACCAGAAAAATTTTTTCATTGGCCGAAGTCCCAGAGAAAAATTTGCCCAATCACTTAAGAGGGGGGGGGGGGTGTCCGAGGGGGGGGGGGGGGTGGGGGGTGTCAGACCCCTCCCCCAGGAGATGCTGAGTTGTTCAGCAAAACCCTGGGCATGGGGCGCAATATCACCAGCTGATGTGCAAATGGCCGCATCCTGAGGGGTGGGCTGGGGGACAGGGCGCAAAGGACCACTGCAGACCAGGGGACAGGGAAAGCGCAGAAAGCCGGGGGATGTGCAGACAGGGCAGAGAAGCCAGGGTGGGGGGGGTGGGTTGGCACAAGGCCTCGGTATTCGGTTGTTTGCCTTTGGCGGCGCCTATTGGCCTCTCGCCACTGCTCATTCTGACCCTCTGTGGGCCCGAACGTGTTTTGGTTGTGTCAACGGAGCCCCCGGATGACTTGTCCTGTTGGACTACTCCGAGGGTCGGCTGTCCCGGAGACGGGCTGTTGACCAGGGGGGGGGGGGAAGGGGGGCGGTCCTTGGCGGGGCAAGGTCATTTCATCTCCACTGCCACCTCCGAGGCTGGGGATGGGGCATGGCAATACGGCTTAGTGAGGCCCGAATATTCTGTACGAGGGTCAGCAAGGGGGCAGTCTGGGATGAGGGGGCCCCGGTGCTCTGAACCCCGACAGCCGTACTGGAGGAGTCCATGGGGAAGCCCTGGGGGCCGGGGCGTATGGCCTGGCGGAGGCGAAGCAGCCCGGGGCGGGGGCCAGCCCACGCGGCCATGCCCATCCCCTCCATCACCTGGGTCAGGGCGATTCCTACCCAGTCCACCCGGTCAGGGCCGGCGAGTGGCGGCCGCCCCGAGGCCCCTGTGCCTTGAGGACTCTCCCACTGGTGGATGATGGGAGGGGGCTGGACCACGAGCCTCAGCCAAAATGGGCCAGCCAAGACTTATGGTCATGATCGCTTGTTGGGCAGAGAGAGTGCGTTTGTTCATGGAGCATGGGCCTTGGGCCTGAAGACTGTTGGGTCTTTATCCCTGTGTCCCGGTGTTAGCACGTGGTGAAGAGCCTGCGGCGCCCACAGAGCTGGAGGCTCCCCCCGCTGCCCGTGGTTTGCTGGCAATGCGCAGGTTGGGCCGCCGATGGGCTCGGCAGGCGTGCCACCGACATGTCGGGCCCTCCACTCGTATGCATCTTTCCGCCGAGCCAGACTGGTTTCCTTCTGTAACATGACCCCACCCCCCCAGCCCCCAGGAGTGGCAGCCGTGCGCGAGTTACAGAGGAAATCAGTCTGGTTGGAGCCTGGTTGCAAATCCACGCTTTCAGCTTCGGTGTGTCCCGGTGGGAGCACGTGGTGAAGAGCCTGCGGCGCCCACAGAGCTAGAGGCTCCCCCCGCTGCCCGTGGTTATGTTTGCTCTGCGGGTGCCTGGCCATGCTCTCTGCTTCTGGGTGGCAGTTGCGGGTTAGGCTGCTGGAGCTTTGCGGAGAAGGACCCCCTTGCAGCGCGGAGGCTGCTCGCCAGGCACCTGAGGTGGGCTGTGCTGCTCTTCTTGGGTCTGGTTGTGGCGTGGCCGGTGGGCGGATGTTCTGGTGGGCCACTAGTGCCTCATGCCGGAGGGGTAGTACGGGGTCTCCCGAGGAGGACGCTGGGGCCGGCTATCCCTATGCCGGGCCATTCTCAAGGCACCAATTTTCACGCCAAACGGTGTCACGGAAGCGTTGGCGCAACCATCGAGAACGCTTTTCCTGCGGCGCCTGTGGCGCGCAGTTTAGAAAACCTGCCGGAGTGTGGGATATTGCAGTTTGTGCATTGTTGACCTCAAAACTGGAGCCCGTGTGACTGGTATATTGAGGTTATGGCTGCTTGTTTATTTTTTCGGTAAGTGGTGCAAGGGGCGCCTCTTCTTGGGCACAAAATATTCCATTGCCAACACATTGCCCAACCCCAAACCCGCGTGGGCCCAAACCCAAATCTCACCAAATGCAGTCGCCGCAGACTTGACCGAGGGAGTAGCACCCCTCCTCCTGGGCCACAGTAGAAGGGGGAGACTCGCATTCCACGCCTCCGAATGCTGAGCTGGGGCCGTGGTCTTCACATCGATGGAGCGATGGTGTCGAAAGTCACTCGCGCTGGTAATTGGTGATCAGTGTTTCCTTAACAGTCTGGGACAAACCAAGTTTCTGCAACCCTGTGGCGCGCAGAATGCGCTCTCCTTGCCCAGCCACCCCTCCCCCCCCATTCCAATGTTGTTGAGCCAGCACTGTCCCACTTGGGCGCGCCTCGCCATCGGCTTCCGCGTGCAGCTTCATGGGGACGTCCGGTGTGCCCCCCCATCCCTCTCCTCCGGGCCACCCTCCACGGGAGGCTGTTGTTGGTGATGCGCTTCCCCCGGGCCGTTGCCTCCAAAGGGGCACGCACCGCAAACCCGCCGTGCGGACACACGGTGCAGTGGACCTCATCCTGCCCCAGCCCCCTGCACCCCCCCCCCCCATCCGGGAGGCGCCGTGGGGCCCCGCGCCGTGGGTTTGTGGTCGGTATGCAAAAGGCAACCAGACGCCGCCGCCACTCTGCCCGTCCACTCCATGCGGCCTCGCCCGGCGACTGGCGTATGGAGTGCTTATCTGCGTGGCGGGCGGTGCTGGACGGCCGTGCTGCCGGTCTGTGTCTTAGGGGGCGCACCTCCCACGGCCCCGACGCTCCATCAAGTCCGGGGACATGTGCCGCCTGTTCGTGGCTGAGACGCCCGGCGTTGCACCCGGGGCCTGCCACACGCCCCATCATCAGCAGCAGCGGCCCCCATGCACTCCGCGCTGCATCCGCCCGGCAGCCCCCGCGGTGTGCGGGCTCCGACTTCCGCAGCCGCTGAGATGCGACAGCGGAGCTGGAGCACCGCGCGCGGCGTGACATGGGGGGCATCGTCCGCGTGGCCTTGGCAGGAGCGGGGCCCACGCGCCCCCACTCGGGCCTCACGCCGCCACCCCCGGGGCCCGCGCCCGCTCAGGAGCACACTTTCGTGACCCGACCCGTTGGTCGGCGGTGCCGACGCGAGAAATGACAGCCGCCGGAGAGGGCGGGGGGGGCGCAGGCGCGCACGCGGCCCGCGCACGGACGTGCACCCACAGGCCCCGCGCCCGCCGAGCGGAGCGGGTTCCCCCCCAAAGGCCGGAGCCGGACCCCCGCCCACTTCGGCCCTGCCCCGGAGGGCCGGGCCCCGCCACCACCGCCCTATGCACGCCCCACCACCGCCCCCCCCCGGAGGGACCGGGCGTGCGCGTCCCGGGGGGGGGGGGGGGGGCGCGTGCCCCCGGGGCCGCCTCAGAGGGCCCACAGCGCGGCCTGCGCCGCGTCCCCGCAGAACGGCTTGTCCACCATCCGGATCATGAACTCCGAGCAGTAGGGGCACTCGGACGTGACCAGGGCGTCGAACTCCTTCCGCGCCAGCTCGTACCGCACGTCCCCCTCCTCCTCCGCCGGGGGCCCCGCCCGCTCGTACTCCGCCAGGACCCGCTCCAGCTCCTGCAGCCGCCGCAGCGCCGGGGCGGGCAGCCCCCCCTTGAGGAGCTGCAGCATGCAGTCCTGGTGGAACACGTGCCGGCAGCTGGGGAAGAGGTAGAAGTCGCGGCCCAGCGCGGGCGACCCGCAGAGCTCGCAGGGCTGCGTGGAGGTGACGTAGCCGTACCGGTGCCGCAGCTCCTGGATGGAGGCCCGGATGGCGTCGGCGTTGCGCGTCGCCTCCTCCATCTCCGCGTTGAGCTGGCGGATCTCGTGGTTGTAGTCCTCGAGGCTCTGGATGATCTCCTGCTTGAAGTCCTGGATCAGCACGAAGTCCGGGAAGAAGGGCAGGATGTCCTCGAGCTTGATGGACTGGGTCTCCTGCGGAGGGCGGCGGCGGGGCGGGCGGGGCGTGGCAGTGACACCGTATCAGGCGCTTCCCCAAAGCATGGATGAGGTCATGATGAAGTCATGTAATTTGTGAGTGGGGCATTTTTTGAAGTGAACCGCAAGTAACAGCCGAATGGGCGTTGATGCAGAGGATTGTGTGTGGCGGGGTGCAGCCATGCGTCTGTCGCGAGCCACGAGGGGTGTTATGGGCCTGGTGCAGGTATGCATGGGCAGCAGAAACGGTGGACACTGGGTTTGGGGGCCTTTCAATGGATTGGGGACCGCTCACACTCCTCGAGGTTTAGATGGGTGCGTTTCACGACTAGAAAGGGGTGGGGACGGGATGTCCCACAGCTGAACTGTTGCGGATGGCACTATGTCCAGTATTTTGGCCACATGCGGGCGAGGCGGAGGACGTGGCAATGGACACGACGGGGCATGATTGGAATGGTGTCCTGCAACGGTGTGCAGAGGCCTGCGTGTGCATTGCTGTGGATAGCATGGGCCCTCCCATGAGTGTCTGTTGCCTGGGCTCGCAGTGACACGGTATTGTCGGATGTCACCCCTGCGCCAAGGGGTTGGGATGTGCTGCGTTGGATGTGTGGAAGGGGGCGGCACGTGGGACGGGCACATTTACTATGGTACACAGAGCCCGTCCATTGCAGTACCATCACCTCCCCCTGTTTGTCTGCTTAGTGGCATGCAACCTTCCACCGGAATACGTTATGGCTCAGAAGGAAGCATCAGATCGGGGCAGGGCAGCGGATGCCGCGTGCGGGGCATGGCAGACTTTGTTTATAAGAGGGGGGGAGGGGGGGTCTTTTGGCTCTGAGACCCACCCACCCCCAAAAAAAATTTTGACCCAAACTTTGGCTGAGGCAAAATCAAGTTTGGACAAGCGGCCCCTTTGTAGGACCCCCCCAGGACCCCCCCCCACCCCCTCCCTTTGGTATGAATTCCTTACAAACAACGCCCGGGGCATGTGCGCGGCACCCACCCCCCACCCCCGTGGGGACCCCTTGCGGGCCCCATGTGGGTCCACCGGCCGGCCCCCCCGGGTCCATGGGTGGGGCCTGTGCAGGGGGGGCGGGGTCCATGAACCCCCAGTCAAGCTGCTGCTTGATCGTCCTCTGTGCATGCACCGCGTGGGTCTGGCCCCGTGTTGCGGGCGTTGCATGTGGAGGGCGCCTTCCCCTCTCAGGCCGCCCCCTGTACATCCCTCCCCCCCCCCTCGTTGCAAGGGTTGAGGACGGGAAGGGTCGATGGACCCGCACAAATGTGCAGTGCCGAACTGGACATCCGACACACATTGTGCACAACGATTGGCGTGCGGACACAGACCTCGGCGCCCCCGTTATGCCGCGCCCAACAACAACGTGGCAAAAGAAAAAACACACACAAAAGTGATGTCGCCGTGCCTTTGCCCACCCTTTTTGTTCCGGGCGGCGGCCTCGATGATTGCCTCAGGGGCCGTTTGCTTGCCAAGGCACATCGTCTGTGTTGCGCTCATGGGCGGTGTGCGCTGACCAGATATTCGTGCGCGCGCCCGTGGCTCATCTGATTTGAAAGAATCCGGAATGGCGACGCGGTTGTTTGGGCGTCACTAAAGCGGTGTTGCACAAGTGGTGTGGGGCCGACCGATGCAAATCAAAGGGGACATAAAGGGGGGCGCCGGCGGCTGTACATTCAAATCTGAAAATCCTGTGATCAAGCGGATGTTGAGCATGGCAATCGGCATATTCAAGAGAGGCTTCATGGATTGATGGGGTACGGTACTGTCTGCCGGCCTGTGGATGGAGTGCAGCATCGAACGATTACACCGCCGAGGCCTTGTGGGGGTGAAGGCCGCACGCCACCATCCCCCTTTCACACCCAAGCACACAACACGCGCAGCGGTCTCGGGGATGGACACCAGACATGCCACTTAGCGTCGGGCAGGGAAACTGGTTCTCAGTAGCACTCCGCCCCGCATCAAATGCCACTCAGTAATACCCGCCCCCCGCACCACCAGAACTCAGTAGGAACGTGCTGCGTCCAGCGTGTGGCTGAGTAGGACCCTGCTCCATCTGATCATGTCTGAGCCGGCAGACACTAGTGGCAAATCTGGTGGATACCCCACTACAAACGCACACTCGAGAAACACATCACAAGAGTGTGCCTGAAATGCGAAAAAGACACACAATCGCGACACAAAAGCGGCGAGGCACCACCACCACCTGAAGCCGTGGCGTGCACAACACTGCACAGGCACGCCCTCTTACGAGGCGGCCGAATGCAACGGCAGTACTCCAGTGCACCACATGTGCCCCCGCCTCCGACGACACACCCATTGTCCGGGGTCGCCGGGCCGTCCTGCGCGGGGAGGGGGGGGGGCGTGGAGCCTTTTGTGTGTGTGGGTGGGGGGGGGGGCGTCCGCCCCTGCGATGACAAGTTCAGGCCCCTTCCCCTCCCCATGGGCCGCCCCCGAGGCAGGCACGCATGACTGAGGCTACGGTACACACAGGGATGCATTGGAAGGGCCCCCCCCCCCCCCCCCCCTCCAGGGCGCCCAGCCTATGCCCGGCCACTGTCCCCCTCACGCCAAGCGCCAGCCTTAATGGCATTTGTAACCGACAGCAACCGCCCCCAACCACTTTGGCAACCTCCTCCAACCGCCTGTCCAACCGTTTCTGGGACCGCCTCGGAGGCCTCTTCCCTTCTAGTGCACCCCTGGGCACAATCCGGCCGTCCCCGTTGGGGGGTGCGCTGCCCGGGGCCTTGCAGTGCGCGCACCTTCAACAGGTCGATGGCCTCCTTCATATTGCTCTGCCCCTGCATCACGTACTTGGCGATCTCCAGCCACAACCGCTTCTTCAGCTGCGGGTCGTCCACCGGCTTCTCCGCGTTCGCCTTGGCGAGCGCCAGGTCCGGCACCTTGAGGGCGGTGGCCACCGCGTCCTCGTACATCTCCATCTGGCTGTAGATGTGGACGCACGCCAGGGTCTTGCCGGCGTCGATGCACAGCCGCAGCGCGTACTTCTTGTCGTAGTGCTGCGAGCCCTGCAGGAACTGCAGCAGCACCGCCCCGTCGGGCTGCCGGGCGTACAGCGACAGCAGCAGGTTGTGCATCACCGGGTCGGCGCTCCGGCGCTTGGCGATGACCCACTGCAGGTAGACGATGACCTGGTTCTCCGTCACGGCCGGCGGGTTGTGCAGCCGCGGGTCGTACTTCACGAGCGCCGGGACCAGCTTCGAGGGGTTGAGGAACCGGGCGGGGGGCTCCGTCATCCACCCCTGCACGAGGCGGTCGGGGTGGTGCTGCATGAGCGTGGGGCTGAACTGGTACCACAGGGGCTCGTGCTTGGCCTCCGTGCAGCGCCGCGTGAGCACGTCCACGGCGGCCGCGCAGTCCTGGGTCTGGGTGATGTGGAACGTGATCACCCGCTCCCAGTCGTCGGTCAGCTCGCAAAAGAACTGCTCCTCCGCCACCTGCAGCGGGGGGGATGCGATGCATGCACGGGCCTTGGGTGATGCAATGCACGATGATGCAGCGATGCAGAACACGAAGTGCAGTCCACGTGGACACAGGGCGAAGAAGGAGCTGGTTCGGCCATGCCAGCAATGTTGAGTACGCTGAATACGATACCCCAAATTTCGTTCATGGCTGTTTTCCCACATCGTTGCCCTCCATTTTGGACCCCAACACTGACCCTAGGGTTAGAGCTAGGGTTAGGGTTAGGGCTAGGGGAAGGGATAGGTGTAGGGTGAGGACTAGGCTGAGGGTTTAAGGATAGTGTTGGGGTGCAAAATGGACAAAATTTTCCTTCGGGCGCCTTTGGCGCCCATCCTTATGCAGTACCCCACCGTCGCGCCACGTCTGCTCAACAAAACTCAAAAAGCCACGGGAGTCCTAGAGGCACTGGCATAAAGAGGCCGGGTCTGGGTGTCGCACCCTTGGTCAGGATTGAATGGTCGGTTCAACACGGAGGTTGGTAAGGCAATTGCAGGGAACACGCATTTCGACGAAGACACAAGGGGATTGCAAACGAGAGGGATCCTGGAACTGCTGACCTTCTGTCGTTTGGCGGCAGGAGGGACACCGCGTTCTTCCTCGTTGTCAGACGATGGAAGAGTTTCATCGTCTTGCAAAGCATCTTTCGGCAGTGGAAACATGTGCGAGTGCATTTTGGTGGACAAACTTGTCCACGACAAACACAACGATGAACTGCATTGAACAAGAGTCGAGCAGAACATTACGCACGGTTGTGCACGATTACGCACGATTATGCAAATCAGCCAAATTGTCCGTTGTGCACAATCATGCACGTGCATCATTGTCCCTCCCCTGCAGGGACTTGCTTGAGCGGGGGGGGGAGGGGGGGAGGGGGTCCAGGGGAGGGGGAGGGGGTCCAGGGGAGGGAGGGGGTCCAGGGGAGGGGGGGAGGGGGTCCAGGGGAGGGGGGGAGGGGGTCCAGGGGAGGGGGAGGGGGTCCAGGGGAGGGGGAGGGGGTCCAGGGGAGGGGGAGGGGGTCCAGGGGAGGGGGGGAGGGGGTCCAGGGGAGGGGGGGAGGGGGTCCAGGGGAGGGGGGGAGGGGGTCCAGGGGAGGGGGGGAGGGGGTCCAGGGGAGGGGGGGAAGGGGTCCAGGGGAGGGGGGGAGGGGGTCCAGGGGAGGGGGGGAGGGGGTCCAGGGGAGGGGGGGAGGGGGTCCAGGGGAGGGGGGGAAGGGGGTCCAGGGGAGGGGGGGAAGGGGTCCAGGGGAGGGGGGGAGGGGGTCCAGGGGAGGGGGGGAGGGGGTCCAGGGGAGGGAGGGACGCGGTCCAGGGGAGGGGGGGGAGGGGGTCCAGGGGAGGGGGGGAGGGGTCCAGGGGAGGGGGGGAAGGGGTCCAGGGGGGAGGGGGGGAGGGGGTCCAGGGGAGGGGGGGAGGGGGTCCAGGGGAGGGGGGGAAGGGGTCCAGGGGAGGGGGGGAGGGGGTCCAGGGGAGGGGGGGAGGGGGTCCAGGGGAGGGAGGGACGCGGTCCAGGGGAGGGGGGGGAGGGGGTCCAGGGGAGGGGGGGAGGGGGTCCAGGGGAGGGGGGGAAGGGGTCCAGGGGAGGGGGGGAGGGGGTCCAGGGGAGGGGGGGAGGGGGTCCAGGGGGGAGGGGGGAGGGGGTCCAGGGGAGGGGGGGAGGGGGTCCAGGGGAGGGGGGGAGGGGGTCCAGGGGAGGGGGGGAGGGGGTCCAGGGGAGGGGGGGAGGGGGGGAGGGGGTCCAGGGGGGAGGGGGGGAAGGGGTCCAGGGGAGGGGGGGAGGGGGTCCAGGGGAGGGGGGGAAGGGGTCCAGGGGGGAGGGGGGGAAGGGGTCCAGGGGGGAGGGCCCCCCCCCCCCCTTCGCCGGAATGAAAATTAAAGCAAGTCCCTGCCCCCCCTGCCACCTGCCCGTGCCCGGCGATCAGGCTGTGCGTCGTGCTCTTGTCCAGGAAGTCCTTGTGGTCCCTCAGGAACGCCTCGAACTTCTTGTAGACCTCCCGCAACTTGTTCGACTTGGCCACGTGGCTCACCGTCTCGTCCTCCTGCACGCGGTTCAGCTTGTCCAGGTACATCTGCACCGCCCACGTGGTCAGGCACGTGAGCTGCGTGCTCTCCTGCTGCCGGTCGTCCCCGCGGCGCTGCTGCATGAACTCCAGGCGGCACAGCACGTACTGCAGCAGCGCGTCGCTCTGGCCAACGTCCCAGAACTTCAGCGCCGTGTCCTCGACCGGACAGCGGGTGCGGCTGTACAGCCGCGCGGCGAGGTCGTACTGCCCGCTGCCGAAGTGGTAGGCCGCCTGCGCCTGCAGGACGATGTCCCGCTTCTCCTCGTCCCCCTGGCAGGAGCGGAGCGCGCGCTTGAAGTACGCCTCGCGCTCCCGCTCGTTGGGGTCCTTCGCGCGCTCCAGGAACTGCGCCCACACGTTCTTCTCTTCGTTGTTGACCACCAGCTCGAAGATGTGCGAGGGCGTGTAGGCGTAGAGCATGCCGGTGGCCGGGTCGCGGGTCAGTCCCAGGCCCTGGGCAGCGCGGCAGGACGCGGGAGCACGGAGGGCCGGCCCAACGCGCAATCTGATCCGTGTGGGATCCCAATGCACATGCGACCCAACACGCATTGTAGACCGGCAAACAGATCTATTCGACCCGTAATACCACCTGTTCGCCTCTACAACATGTGCACCGTGTCTACAACACGTGCACATTGCCTACAACATGTGCACCGTGTCTACAACATGTGCACATTGCCTACAACATGTGCACCGTGTCTACAACACGTGCACATTGCCTACAACATGTGCACCGTGTCTACAACACGTGCACATTGCCTACAACATGTGCACTGTGTCTACAACACGTGCACATTGCCTACAACATGTGTACCGTGTCTACAACACGTGCACATTGCCTACAACATGTGCACCGTGTCTACAACACGTGCACATTGCCTACAACATGTGCACCGTGTCTACAACACGTGCACATTGCCTACAACATGTGCACCGTGTCTACAACACGTGCACATTGCCTACAACATGTGCACTGTGTCTACAACACGTGCACATTGCCTACAACATGTGCACCGTGTCTACAACACGTGCACATTGCCTACAACACGTGCACCGTGTCTACAACACGTGCACATTGCCTACAACATGTGCACCGTGTCTACAACACGTGCACATTGCCTACAACACGTGCACCGTGTCTACAACACGTGCACATTGCCTACAACATGTGCACTGTGTCTACAACACGTGCACATTGCCTACAACATGTGCACCGTGTCTACAACACGTGCACATTGCCTACAACACGTGCACCGTGTCTACAACACGTGCACATTGCCTACAACATGTGCACCGTGTCTACAACACGTGCACATTGCCTACAACATGTGCACTGTGTCTACAACACGTGCACATTGCCTACAACACGTGCACCGTGTCTACAACACGTGCACATTGCCTACAACATGTGCACTGTGTCTACAACACGTGCACATTGCCTACAACATGTGTACCGTGTCTACAACATGTGCACATTGCCTACAACATGTGCACCGTGTCTACAACACGTGCACATTGCCTACAACATGTGCACTGTGTCTACAACACGTGCACATTGCCTACAACACGTGCACCGTGTCTACAACACGTGCACATTGCCTACAACATGTGCACCGTGTCTACAACACGTGCACATTGCCTACAACATGTGCACCGTGTCTACAACACGTGCACATTGCCTACAACATGTGCACCGTGTCTACAACACGTGCACATTGCCTACAACATGTGCACCGTGTCTACAACACGTGCACATTGCCTACAACATGTGCACCGTGTCTACAACACGTGCACATTGCCTACAACATGTGCACCGTGTCTACAACACGTGCACATTGCCTACAACATGTGCACTGTGTCTACAACACGTGCACATTGCCTACAACATGTGCACCGTGTCTACAACACGTGCACATTGCCTACAACATGTGCACCGTGTCTACAACACGTGCACATTGCCTACAACATGTGCACCGTGTCTACAACACGTGCACATTGCCTACAACATGTGCACCGTGTCTACAACATGTGCACATTGCCTACAACATGTGCACCGTGTCTACAACACGTGCACATTGCCTACAACATGTGTACCGTGTCTACAACACGTGCACATTGCCTACAACACGTGCACCGTGTCTACAACACGTGCACATTGCCTACAACATGTGTACCGTGTCTACAACATGTGCACATTGCCTACAACACGTGCACCGTGTCTACAACACGTGCACATTGCCTACAACATGTGCACCGTGTCTACAACATGTGCACATTGCCTACAACATGTGCACCGTGTCTACAACATGTGCACATTGCCTACAACATGTGCACCGTGTCTACAACACGTGCACATTGCCTACAACACGTGCACCGTGTCTACAACACGTGCACATTGCCTACAACATGTGCACCGTGTCTACAACACGTGCACATTGCCTACAACACGTGCACCGTGTCTACAACACGTGCACATTGCCTACAACATGTGCACTGTGTCTACAACACGTGCACATTGCCTACAACATGTGCACCGTGTCTACAACACGTGCACATTGCCTACAACACGTGCACCGTGTCTACAACACGTGCACATTGCCTACAACATGTGCACCGTGTCTACAACACGTGCACATTGCCTACAACATGTGCACTGTGTCTACAACACGTGCACATTGCCTACAACACGTGCACCGTGTCTACAACACGTGCACATTGCCTACAACATGTGCACTGTGTCTACAACACGTGCACATTGCCTACAACATGTGTACCGTGTCTACAACATGTGCACATTGCCTACAACATGTGCACCGTGTCTACAACACGTGCACATTGCCTACAACATGTGCACTGTGTCTACAACACGTGCACATTGCCTACAACACGTGCACCGTGTCTACAACACGTGCACATTGCCTACAACATGTGCACCGTGTCTACAACACGTGCACATTGCCTACAACATGTGCACCGTGTCTACAACACGTGCACATTGCCTACAACATGTGCACCGTGTCTACAACACGTGCACATTGCCTACAACATGTGCACCGTGTCTACAACACGTGCACATTGCCTACAACATGTGCACCGTGTCTACAACACGTGCACATTGCCTACAACATGTGCACCGTGTCTACAACACGTGCACATTGCCTACAACATGTGCACTGTGTCTACAACACGTGCACATTGCCTACAACATGTGCACCGTGTCTACAACACGTGCACATTGCCTACAACATGTGCACCGTGTCTACAACACGTGCACATTGCCTACAACATGTGCACCGTGTCTACAACACGTGCACATTGCCTACAACATGTGCACCGTGTCTACAACATGTGCACATTGCCTACAACATGTGCACCGTGTCTACAACACGTGCACATTGCCTACAACATGTGTACCGTGTCTACAACACGTGCACATTGCCTACAACACGTGCACCGTGTCTACAACACGTGCACATTGCCTACAACATGTGTACCGTGTCTACAACATGTGCACATTGCCTACAACACGTGCACCGTGTCTACAACACGTGCACATTGCCTACAACATGTGCACCGTGTCTACAACATGTGCACATTGCCTACAACATGTGCACCGTGTCTACAACATGTGCACATTGCCTACAACATGTGCACCGTGTCTACAACACGTGCACATTGCCTACAACACGTGCACCGTGTCTACAACACGTGCACATTGCCTACAACATGTTTACCGTGTCTACAACACGTGCACATTGCCTACAACATGTGCACCGTGTCTACAACACGTGCACATTGCCTACAACATGTGCACCGTGTCTACAACACGTGCACATTGCCTACAACACGTGCACCGTGTCTACAACACGTGCACATTGCCTACAACATGTGCACCGTGTCTACAACACGTGCACATTGCCTACAACATGTGCACCGTGTCTACAACACGTGCACATTGCCTACAACATGTGCACCGTGTCTACAACACGTGCACATTGCCTACAACATGTGCACCGTGTCTACAACACGTGCACATTGCCTACAACACGTGCACCGTGTCTACAACACGTGCACATTGCCTACAACATGTGCACCGTGTCTACAACACGTGCACATTGCCTACAACATGTGCACCGTGTCTACAACACGTGCACATTGCCTACAACATGTGCACCGTGTCTACAACACGTGCACATTGCCTACAACACGTGCACCGTGTCTACAACATGTGCACATTGCCTACAACATGTGCACCGTGTCTACAACACGTGCACATTGCCTACAACATGTGTACCGTGTCTACAACACGTGCACATTGCCTACAACACGTGCACCGTGTCTACAACACGTGCACATTGCCTACAACATGTGTACCGTGTCTACAACATGTGCACATTGCCTACAACACGTGCACCGTGTCTACAACACGTGCACATTGCCTACAACATGTGCACCGTGTCTACAACATGTGCACATTGCCTACAACATGTGCACCGTGTCTACAACATGTGCACATTGCCTACAACATGTGCACCGTGTCTACAACACGTGCACATTGCCTACAACACGTGCACCGTGTCTACAACACGTGCACATTGCCTACAACATGTGCACCGTGTCTACAACACGTGCACATTGCCTACAACACGTGCACCGTGTCTACAACACGTGCACATTGCCTACAACATGTGCACTGTGTCTACAACACGTGCACATTGCCTACAACATGTGTACCGTGTCTACAACACGTGCACATTGCCTACAACATGTGCACCGTGTCTACAACACGTGCACATTGCCTACAACATGTGCACCGTGTCTACAACACGTGCACATTGCCTACAACATGTGCACCGTGTCTACAACACGTGCACATTGCCTACAACACGTGCACCGTGTCTACAACACGTGCACATTGCCTACAACATGTGCACCGTGTCTACAACACGTGCACATTGCCTACAACATGTGCACTGTGTCTACAACACGTGCACATTGCCTACAACACGTGCACCGTGTCTACAACACGTGCACATTGCCTACAACATGTGCACTGTGTCTACAACACGTGCACATTGCCTACAACATGTGTACCGTGTCTACAACATGTGCACATTGCCTACAACATGTGCACCGTGTCTACAACACGTGCACATTGCCTACAACATGTGCACTGTGTCTACAACACGTGCACATTGCCTACAACACGTGCACCGTGTCTACAACACGTGCACATTGCCTACAACATGTGCACCGTGTCTACAACACGTGCACATTGCCTACAACATGTGCACCGTGTCTACAACACGTGCACATTGCCTACAACATGTGCACCGTGTCTACAACACGTGCACATTGCCTACAACATGTGCACCGTGTCTACAACACGTGCACATTGCCTACAACATGTGCACCGTGTCTACAACACGTGCACATTGCCTACAACATGTGCACCGTGTCTACAACACGTGCACATTGCCTACAACATGTGCACTGTGTCTACAACACGTGCACATTGCCTACAACATGTGCACCGTGTCTACAACACGTGCACATTGCCTACAACATGTGCACCGTGTCTACAACACGTGCACATTGCCTACAACATGTGCACCGTGTCTACAACACGTGCACATTGCCTACAACATGTGCACCGTGTCTACAACATGTGCACATTGCCTACAACATGTGCACCGTGTCTACAACACGTGCACATTGCCTACAACATGTGTACCGTGTCTACAACACGTGCACATTGCCTACAACACGTGCACCGTGTCTACAACACGTGCACATTGCCTACAACATGTGTACCGTGTCTACAACATGTGCACATTGCCTACAACACGTGCACCGTGTCTACAACACGTGCACATTGCCTACAACATGTGCACCGTGTCTACAACATGTGCACATTGCCTACAACATGTGCACCGTGTCTACAACATGTGCACATTGCCTACAACATGTGCACCGTGTCTACAACACGTGCACATTGCCTACAACACGTGCACCGTGTCTACAACACGTGCACATTGCCTACAACATGTTTACCGTGTCTACAACACGTGCACATTGCCTACAACATGTGCACCGTGTCTACAACACGTGCACATTGCCTACAACATGTGCACCGTGTCTACAACACGTGCACATTGCCTACAACACGTGCACCGTGTCTACAACACGTGCACATTGCCTACAACATGTGCACCGTGTCTACAACACGTGCACATTGCCTACAACATGTGCACCGTGTCTACAACACGTGCACATTGCCTACAACATGTGCACCGTGTCTACAACACGTGCACATTGCCTACAACATGTGCACCGTGTCTACAACACGTGCACATTGCCTACAACACGTGCACCGTGTCTACAACACGTGCACATTGCCTACAACATGTGCACCGTGTCTACAACACGTGCACATTGCCTACAACATGTGTACCGTGTCTACAACACGTGCACATTGCCTACAACATGTGCACCGTGTCTACAACACGTGCACATTGCCTACAACATGTGCACCGTGTCTACAACACGTGCACATTGCCTACAACATGTGCACCGTGTCTACAACACGTGCACATTGCCTACAACATGTGCACCGTGTCTACAACACGTGCACATTGCCTACAACATGTGCACCGTGTCTACAACAGGTGCACATTGCCTACAACATGTGCACCGTGTCTACAACACGTGCACATTGCCTACAACATGTGCACCGTGTCTACAACACGTGCACATTGCCTACAACACGTGCACCGTGTCTACAACACGTGCACATTGCCTACAACATGTGCACCGTGTCTACAACACGTGCACATTGCCTACAACATGTGCACCGTGTCTACAACACGTGCACATTGCCTACAACATGTGCACCGTGTCTACAACACGTGCACATTGCCTACAACATGTGCACCGTGTCTACAACACGTGCACATTGCCTACAACACGTGCACCGTGTCTACAACACGTGCACATTGCCTACAACATGTGCACCGTGTCTACAACACGTGCACATTGCCTACAACATGTGTACCGTGTCTACAACACGTGCACATTGCCTACAACATGTGCACCGTGTCTACAACACGTGCACATTGCCTACAACATGTGCACCGTGTCTACAACACGTGCACATTGCCTACAACATGTGCACCGTGTCTACAACACGTGCACATTGCCTACAACATGTGCACCGTGTCTACAACACGTGCACATTGCCTACAACATGTGCACCGTGTCTACAACATGTGCACATTGCCTACAACATGTGCACTGTGTCTACAACACGTGCACATTGCCTACAACATGTGCACCGTGTCTACAACACGTGCACATTGCCTACAACATGTGCACCGTGTCTACAACACGTGCACATTGCCTACAACATGTGCACCGTGTCTACAACATGTGCACATTGCCTACAACATGTGCACCGTGTCTACAACAGGTGCACATTGCCTACAACATGTGCACCGTGTCTACAACATGTGCACATTGCCTACAACATGTGCACTGTGTCTACAACACGTGCACATTGCCTACAACATGTGCACCGTGTCTACAACACGTGCACATTGCCTACAACATGTGTACCGTGTCTACAACACGTGCACATTGCCTACAACATGTGCACCGTGTCTACAACACGTGCACATTGCCTACAACATGTGCACCGTGTCTACAACACGTGCACATTGCCTACAACATGTGCACCGTGTCTACAACACGTGCACATTGCCTACAACATGTGCACCGTGTCTACAACATGTGCACATTGCCTACAACATGTGCACTGTGTCTACAACACGTGCACATTGCCTACAACATGTGCACCGTGTCTACAACACGTGCACATTGCCTACAACATGTGCACCGTGTCTACAACACGTGCACATTGCCTACAACATGTGTACCGTGTCTACAACACGTGCACATTGCCTAGGACATGTGCACCGTGTCTACAACAGGTGCACATTGCCTACAACATGTGCACCGTGTCTACAACATGTGCACATTGCCTACAACATGTGCACTGTGTCTACAACACGTGCACATTGCCTACAACATGTGCACCGTGTCTACAACACGTGCACATTGCCTACAACATGTGTACCGTGTCTACAACACGTGCACATTGCCTACAACATGTGCACCGTGTCTACAACATGTGCACATTGCCTACAACACGTGCACCGTGTCTACAACACGTGCACATTGCCTACAACATGTGCACCGTGTCTACAACACGTGCACATTGCCTACAACATGTGCACCGTGTCTACAACACGTGCACATTGCCTACAACACGTGCACCGTGTCTACAACATGTGCACATTGCCTACAACATGTGCACCGTGTCTACAACACGTGCACATTGCCTACAACACGTGCACATTGCCTACAACATGTGCACCGTGTCTACAACATGTGCACATTGCCTACAACATGTGTACCGTGTCTACAACACGTGCACATTGCCTACAACATGTGCACCGTGTCTACAACACGTGCACATTGCCTACAACATGTGCACCGTGTCTACAACAGGTGCACATTGCCTACAACATGTGCACCGTGTCTACAACATGTGCACATTGCCTACAACATGTGCACTGTGTCTACAACACGTGCACATTGCCTACAACATGTGCACCGTGTCTACAACACGTGCACATTGCCTACAACATGTGTACCGTGTCTACAACACGTGCACATTGCCTACAACATGTGCACCGTGTCTACAACACGTGCACATTGCCTACAACACGTGCACCGTGTCTACAACACGTGCACATTGCCTACAACATGTGCACCGTGTCTACAACACGTGCACATTGCCTACAACACGTGCACCGTGTCTACAACATGTGCACATTGCCTACAACATGTGCACCGTGTCTACAACACGTGCACATTGCCTACAACACGTGCACATTGCCTACAACATGTGCACCGTGTCTACAACACGTGCACATTGCCTACAACATGTGTACCGTGTCTACAACACGTGCACATTGCCTACAACATGTTTACCGTGTCTACAACACGTGCACATTGCCTACAACACGTGCACCGTGTCTACAACACGTGCACATTGCCTACAACATGTGCACCGTGTCTACAACACGTGCACATTGCCTACAACATGTGTACCGTGTCTACAACACGTGCACATTGCCTACAACATGTGCACCGTGTCTACAACAGGTGCACATTGCCTACAACATGTGCACCGTGTCTACAACATGTGCACATTGCCTACAACATGTGCACCGTGTCTACAACACGTGCACATTGCCTACAACACGTGCACCGTGTCTACAACACGTGCACATTGCCTACAACATGTGCACCGTGTCTACAACACGTGCACATTGCCTACAACACGTGCACCGTGTCTACAACACGTGCACATTGCCTACAACATGTGCACCGTGTCTACAACACGTGCACATTGCCTACAACATGTGTACCGTGTCTACAACACGTGCACATTGCCTACAACATGTGCACCGTGTCTACAACACGTGCACATTGCCTACAACACGTGCACCGTGTCTACAACACGTGCACATTGCCTACAACATGTGCACTGTGTCTACAACACGTGCACATTGCCTACAACATGTGCACCGTGTCTACAACACGTGCACATTGCCTACAACATGTGTACCGTGTCTACAACACGTGCACATTGCCTACAACATGTGCACCGTGTCTACAACACGTGCACATTGCCTACAACACGTGCACCGTGTCTACAACACGTGCACATTGCCTACAACATGTGCACCGTGTCTACAACACGTGCACATTGCCTACAACACGTGCACCGTGTCTACAACACGTGCACATTGCCTACAACATGTGCACCGTGTCTACAACACGTGCACATTGCCTACAACACGTGCACCGTGTCTACAACACGTGCACATTGCCTACAACATGTGCACCGTGTCTACAACACGTGCACATTGCCTACAACATGTGCACCGTGTCTACAACACGTGCACATTGCCTACAACATGTGCACTGTGTCTACAACACGTGCACATTGCCTACAACATGTACACCGTGTCTACAACACGTGCACATTGCCTACAACACGTGCACCGTGTCTACAACACGTGCACATTGCCTACAACATGTGCACTGTGTCTACAACATGTGCACATTGCCTACAACATGTGTACCGTGTCTACAACATGTGCACATTGCCTACAACATGTGCACCGTGTCTACAACACGTGCACATTGCCTACAACATGTGCACCGTGTCTACAACACGTGCACATTGCCTACAACACGTGCACCGTGTCTACAACACGTGCACATTGCCTACAACATGTGCACCGTGTCTACAACACGTGCACATTGCCTACAACATGTGCACCGTGTCTACAACACGTGCACATTGCCTACAACATGTGCACTGTGTCTACAACACGTGCACATTGCCTACAACATGTGCACCGTGTCTACAACACGTGCACATTGCCTACAACACGTGCACCGTGTCTACAACACGTGCACATTGCCTACAACATGTGCACCGTGTCTACAACACGTGCACATTGCCTACAACACGTGCACCGTGTCTACAACATGTGCACATTGCCTACAACATGTGCACTGTGTCTACAACACGTGCACATTGCCTACAACATGTGCACCGTGTCTACAACACGTGCACATTGCCTACAACATGTGTACCGTGTCTACAACACGTGCACATTGCCTACAACACGTGCACCGTGTCTACAACACGTGCACATTGCCTACAACATGTGCACCGTGTCTACAACACGTGCACATTGCCTACAACATGTGCACTGTGTCTACAACACGTGCACATTGCCTACAACATGTACACCGTGTCTACAACACGTGCACATTGCCTACAACACGTGCACCGTGTCTACAACACGTGCACATTGCCTACAACATGTGCACCGTGTCTACAACACGTGCACATTGCCTACAACATTTGCACCGTGTCTACAACACGTGCACATTGCCTACAACATGTGCACCGTGTCTACAACACGTGCACATTGCCTACAACATGTGCACTGTGTCTACAACACGTGCACATTGCCTACAACATGTGCACCGTGTCTACAACACGTGCACATTGCCTACAACATGTGCACCGTGTCTACAACACGTGCACATTGCCTACAACATGTGCACCGTGTCTACAACACGTGCACATTGCCTACAACATGTGCACCGTGTCTACAACATGTGCACATTGCCTACAACATGTGCACTGTGTCTACAACACGTGCACATTGCCTACAACATGTGCACCGTGTCTACAACACGTGCACATTGCCTACAACATGTGCACCGTGTCTACAACACGTGCACATTGCCTACAACATGTGCACCGTGTCTACAACACGTGCACATTGCCTACAACATGTGCACTGTGTCTACAACACGTGCACATTGCCTACAACATGTACACCGTGTCTACAACACGTGCACATTGCCTACAACATGTGCACCGTGTCTACAACACGTGCACATTGCCTACAACATGTGCACCGTGTCTACAACACGTGCACATCGCCTACAACATGTGCACCGTGTCTACAACACGTGCACATTGCCTACAACATGTGCACTGTGTCTACAACACGTGCACATTGCCTACAACATGTGCACCGTGTCTACAACACGTGCACATTGCCTACAACATGTGCACCGTGTCTACAACACGTGCACATTGCCTACAACATTTGCACCGTGTCTACAACACGTGCACATCGCCTACAACATGTGCACCGTGTCTACAACACGTGCACATTGCCTACAACATGTGCACTGTGTCTACAACACGTGCACATTGCCTACAACATGTGCACCGTGTCTACAACACGTGCACATTGCCTACAACACGTGCACCGTGTCTACAACACGTGCACATTGCCTACAACATGTGCACCGTGTCTACAACACGTGCACATTGCCTACAACATGTGCACCGTGTCTACAACATGTGCACATTGCCTACAACATGTGCACTGTGTCTACAACACGTGCACATTGCCTACAACATGTGCACCGTGTCTACAACACGTGCACATTGCCTACAACATGTGTACCGTGTCTACAACACGTGCACATTGCCTACAACACGTGCACCGTGTCTACAACACGTGCACATTGCCTACAACATGTGTACCGTGTCTACAACATGTGCACATTGCCTACAACATGTGCATCGTGTCTACAACACGTGCACATTGCCTACAACATGTGCACCGTGTCTACAACATGTGCACATTGCCTACAACATGTGCACCGTGTCTACAACATGTGCACATTGCCTACAACATGTGCACCGTGTCTACAACACGTGCACATTGCCTACAACACGTGCACCGTGTCTACAACACGTGCACATTGCCTACAACATGTTTACCGTGTCTACAACACGTGCACATTGCCTACAACATGTGCACCGTGTCTACAACACGTGCACATTGCCTACAACATGTGCACCGTGTCTACAACACGTGCACATTGCCTACAACACGTGCACCGTGTCTACAACACGTGCACATTGCCTACAACATGTGCACCGTGTCTACAACACGTGCACATTGCCTACAACACGTGCACCGTGTCTACAACACGTGCACATTGCCTACAACATGTGCACCGTGTCTACAACACGTGCACATTGCCTACAACATGTGTACCGTGTCTACAACACGTGCACATTGCCTACAACATGTGCACCGTGTCTACAACACGTGCACATTGCCTACAACATGTGCACCGTGTCTACAACACGTGCACATTGCCTACAACATGTGCACCGTGTCTACAACACGTGCACATTGCCTACAACATGTGCACCGTGTCTACAACATGTGCACATTGCCTACAACATGTGCACTGTGTCTACAACACGTGCACATTGCCTACAACATGTGCACCGTGTCTACAACACGTGCACATTGCCTACAACATGTGCACCGTGTCTACAACACGTGCACATTGCCTACAACACGTGCACTGTGTCTACAACACGTGCACATTGCCTACAACATGTGCACCGTGTCTACAACACGTGCACATTGCCTACAACATGTGTACCGTGTCTACAACACGTGCACATTGCCTACAACATGTGCACCGTGTCTACAACACGTGCACATTGCCTACAACATGTGCACCGTGTCTACAACACGTGCACATTGCCTACAACATATGCACCGTGTCTACAACACGTGCACATTGCCTACAACATGTGCACCGTGTCTACAACATGTGCACATTGCCTACAACATGTGCACTGTGTCTACAACACGTGCACATTGCCTACAACATGTGCACCGTGTCTACAACACGTGCACATTGCCTACAACATGTGCACCGTGTCTACAACACGTGCACATTGCCTACAACATGTGCACCGTGTCTACAACACGTGCACACTGCCTACAACATGTGCACCGTGTCTACAACAGGTGCACATTGCCTACAACATGTGCACCGTGTCTACAACATGTGCACATTGCCTACAACATGTGCACTGTGTCTACAACACGTGCACATTGCCTACAACATGTGTACCGTGTCTACAACATGTGCACATTGCCTACAACATGTGCACCGTGTCTACAACACGTGCACATTGCCTACAACATGTGCACCGTGTCTACAACACGTGCACATTGCCTACAACACGTGCACCGTGTCTACAACACGTGCACATTGCCTACAACATGTGCACCGTGTCTACAACACGTGCACATTGCCTACAACACGTGCACCGTGTCTACAACATGTGCACATTGCCTACAACATGTGCACCGTGTCTACAACACGTGCACATTGCCTACAACACGTGCACCGTGTCTACAACACGTGCACATTGCCTACAACATGTGCACCGTGTCTACAACACGTGCACATTGCCTACAACACGTGCACCGTGTCTACAACACGTGCACATTGCCTACAACATGTGCACCGTGTCTACAACATGTGCACCGTGTCTACAACACGTGCACATTGCCTACAACATGTGCACCGTGTCTACAACACGTGCACATTGCCTACAACATGTGCACCGTGTCTACAACACGTGCACATTGCCTACAACATGTGCACCGTGTCTACAACACGTGCACATTGCCTACAACATGTGCACCGTGTCTACAACATGTGCACATTGCCTACAACATGTGCACTGTGTCTACAACACGTGCACATTGCCTACAACATGTGCACCGTGTCTACAACACGTGCACATTGCCTACAACATGTGCACCGTGTCTACAACACGTGCACATTGCCTACAACATGTGCACCGTGTCTACAACACGTGCACATTGCCTACAACATGTGCACCGTGTCTACAACAGGTGCACATTGCCTACAACATGTGCACCGTGTCTACAACATGTGCACATTGCCTACAACATGTGCACTGTGTCTACAACACGTGCACATTGCCTACAACATGTGTACCGTGTCTACAACATGTGCACATTGCCTACAACATGTGCACCGTGTCTACAACACGTGCACATTGCCTACAACATGTGCACCGTGTCTACAACACGTGCACATTGCCTACAACACGTGCACCGTGTCTACAACACGTGCACATTGCCTACAACACGTGCACCGTGTCTACAACATGTGCACATTGCCTACAACATGTGCACCGTGTCTACAACACGTGCACATTGCCTACAACATGTGCACCGTGTCTACAACACGTGCACATTGCCTACAACACGTGCACCGTGTCTACAACACGTGCACATTGCCTACAACATGTGCACCGTGTCTACAACATGTGCACCGTGTCTACAACACGTGCACATTGCCTACAACATGTGCACCGTGTCTACAACACGTGCACATTGCCTACAACATGTGCACCGTGTCTACAACACGTGCACATTGCCTACAACATGTGCACCGTGTCTACAACACGTGCACATTGCCTACAACATGTGCACCGTGTCTACAACACGTGCACATTGCCTACAACATGTGCACCGTGTCTACAACACGTGCACATTGCCTACAACACGTGCACCGTGTCTACAACACGTGCACATTGCCTACAACATGTGCACCGTGTCTACAACACGTGCACATTGCCTACAACATGTGCACCGTGTCTACAACACGTGCACATTGCCTACAACATGTGCACCGTGTCTACAACACGTGCACATTGCCTACAACATGTGCACCGTGTCTACAACACGTGCACATTGCCTACAACATGTGCACTGTGTCTACAACACGTGCACATTGCCTACAACATGTGCACTGTGTCTACAACACGTGCACATTGCCTACAACATGTGCACCGTGTCTACAACACGTGCACATTGCCTACAACATGTGTACCGTGTCTACAACACGTGCACATTGCCTACAACATGTGCACCGTGTCTACAACACGTGCACATTGCCTACAACACGTGCACCGTGTCTACAACACGTGCACATTGCCTACAACATGTGCACCGTGTCTACAACACGTGCACATTGCCTACAACACGTGCACCGTGTCTACAACACGTGCACATTGCCTACAACACGTGCACCGTGTCTACAACACGTGCACATTGCCTACAACACGTGCACCGTGTCTACAACACGTGCACATTGCCTACAACACGTGCACCGTGTCTACAACATGTGCACATTGCCTACAACATGTGCACCGTGTCTACAACACGTGCACATTGCCTACAACATGTGCACCGTGTCTACAACACGTGCACATTGCCTACAACACGTGCACCGTGTCTACAACACGTGCACATTGCCTACAACATGTGCACCGTGTCTACAACATGTGCACCGTGTCTACAACACGTGCACATTGCCTACAACATGTGCACCGTGTCTACAACACGTGCACATTGCCTACAACATGTGCACCGTGTCTACAACACGTGCACATTGCCTACAACATGTGCACCGTGTCTACAACACGTGCACATTGCCTACAACATGTGCACCGTGTCTACAACACGTGCACATTGCCTACAACATGTGCACCGTGTCTACAACACGTGCACATTGCCTACAACACGTGCACCGTGTCTACAACACGTGCACATTGCCTACAACATGTGCACCGTGTCTACAACACGTGCACATTGCCTACAACATGTGCACCGTGTCTACAACACGTGCACATTGCCTACAACATGTGCACCGTGTCTACAACACGTGCACATTGCCTACAACATGTGCACCGTGTCTACAACACGTGCACATTGCCTACAACATGTGCACTGTGTCTACAACACGTGCACATTGCCTACAACATGTGCACTGTGTCTACAACACGTGCACATTGCCTACAACATGTGCACCGTGTCTACAACACGTGCACATTGCCTACAACATGTGTACCGTGTCTACAACACGTGCACATTGCCTACAACATGTGCACCGTGTCTACAACACGTGCACATTGCCTACAACACGTGCACCGTGTCTACAACACGTGCACATTGCCTACAACATGTGCACCGTGTCTACAACACGTGCACATTGCCTACAACACGTGCACCGTGTCTACAACACGTGCACATTGCCTACAACACGTGCACCGTGTCTACAACATGTGCACATTGCCTACAACATGTGCACCGTGTCTACAACACGTGCACATTGCCTACAACATGTGTACCGTGTCTACAACACGTGCACATTGCCTACAACACGTGCACCGTGTCTACAACATGTGCACATTGCCTACAACATGTGCACCGTGTCTACAACACGTGCACATTGCCTACAACATGTGCACCGTGTCTACAACACGTGCACATTGCCTACAACATGTGCACCGTGTCTACAACACGTGCACATTGCCTACAACATGTGTACCGTGTCTACAACACGTGCACATTGCCTACAACATGTGCACCGTGTCTACAACACGTGCACATTGCCTACAACATGTGCACCGTGTCTACAACACGTGCACATTGCCTACAACATGTGTACCGTGTCTACAACATGTGCACATTGCCTACAACATGTGCACCGTGTCTACAACATGTGCACATTGCCTACAACATGTGTACTGTGTCTACAACACGTGCACAGCACCGTGTCTACAACACATGCACATTGCCTACAACATGTGCACCGTGTCTACAACACGTGCAGGTTGTACAACAGGTGTGCACTGTGTCTATGACCTGTGCACAGCGATGCAAGGGCAACCGGGATGCAAAGATGGCGGGGGGGAGGCAGAAGGATGCGAGGACACACAAAAACCGAGCAGCATCCGAAGACGTACGGGAGGATGCTCTCCGGCATGCTCGTGCACTCTTCTGCATGCCCGTGGGACCGCTGCACAACGACAGATGCACGTAAGAGGACTATATCAGCAAGCGGAGCGGAAAAGAGACTTGTCAGTGGTACATGTTCCATAAGCACCTTTCCGTTAGAAGACGAGATGAATGTGCGCCTAAGTCTATTTGCCCTGACAGGTGACTACACAGTCCGGCAACGGTAGGCCAATAATCGACGTCAAGCTGAAACTGTGAACCCTACATCTGTGGTGGTGGATGTCTGCACGGCGGGATCTGGCACATGCAGTTACTCTGCCCACCCCACCCTCTGCCCCAGAAGGGCCACAGTGCGCATACGCTGGAGGGTTCTGAGGCCACATGAACAGCGCATTGGGCATCACACTGCTGTGTGGGGGCGGATGCCAGGATGCATAGGCGCGGCGGTGCCCGAGTGCATGGGTCTGAAGCCACGATAGCAAGTGGCCCAACACATGCGCCTTGGTGGACGGTAAAATGGGGAGGACTGACATTGGAGAGAGTTCCATAGTGTTCTACTGAGCACGCGGGGCACCGCACCGCGGAGCGCGTGCGCGACCGCAGACATAGAAAAGCGGCTCAAAAAGCTGAGCTGGATCAAGGCTGCAAAGCTCAGCAGCACACCCGCCCAGTCACGAAGGAAGGGGAGGACATTCATGACGAAACCCACAATGATGTTGCGGGCGCAGCAGTGGGTACAGGACCACGGGCTTTCCAATGTCGGGCAGAGGGGACCACTGACTGTCCAGGCCGCTGGCTTGTGCCTGTATTGTGACGGACTCCAACAGTGGGTAGAGGTTGATGGTGATGCCAATTGCCAAACACCGTGAGCTCTGACACACACGTGTACACGTGCGCCAGGGGGTGCCGTAATGAAAAAAAAAAAAACTCGGAGTGTCCAATACGCCCTACGATGGCGGCCGGTGGGTAACCGATGGCGGTTGGTGGGTAACCGATGGCGGTTGGTGGGTAACCGATGGCGGTTAGTAGGTAGCCACCAAACATCAGAGAGTGGATGCCATAGTAAAAACAAAAAAAAACGTGAGCGTCCTTATGGCACCCCCTGACGTGCGCTGCACGGGGGTGATGCAAGAGCAAACGACAGGCAGGGTCCACGCGCTGCTTGGTGTGGCCCAAACAAGCTCTGTTTCGGAGTGGGCCGTGGGACTTGCTGCCACTGTGAGACAGTATTGCCGTGTGGCGTGTCCCCGGGGTCCGAGATTCGGAGGATGTGTGTGCCCCTGCCTCTGCCTCGGCGCGCCTTCGTGCAACTCCGTGTCCTGTGTGTCCCGGTGTCTCTCGCCCGCCCGTCAGTCCTGCGTGGTACAGTGCGACCGGCGGCACGCGGGAGGACGCACGGGGCGCCGGCAGCATGCAGAAGCGTTTGGGGGGCACGCAGGAGGATCTGGGGGTCCTGGAGGAGGAGGGCGGGGCGCACACCTTCTGCGATCCACCGAACTTGTACTTGAACTCGACCCGGTTCTCGATGTCCTGCGGCTTGAGTTTGTCGAACGGGGGGGACCCGGACGTCCAGCCGAGCCCCGGGGGGTGGCCCAGGATGACCATCCGGTCGTCGTACAGGACGTAGAAGTGGAACTCGGAGATGGCCAGGCCGACGGGCTGGCTGTCGAAGCACGGGATGATGCAGGAGTCCTTGAGCACGGACTCCGGCTCCGCCGCGTCCGTCGGGGGCCGCGGAGGGGCCGGGGCCTTCCGCTGGAACGCCAGGCGGCCGTGCATGATGCCGACGCCGGTGATCCAGGCGAAGGTCTTGGGCCGGAGGTCCTGGTGCCAGAAGTGCAGCTCGCTGTGGAGGTTGTTGGCCGGCAGCTCCTGGAACGAGGGCGACTTCTTGTACATGTCGTCCTGGGGACACGTGGCGCAAGATGATGGGGACTGCAACGCAACGGGGGTGCGGGCTACGGGTGATGCGAATGGGGAACAGTGCAAATGAACGGGGGTTGCGGTACCAACGGATGAGGGCTGTACATATACGCGTGTACGCATGCACGTACGCGGGTGTACGCATGCACATACGGGGGTGTATGCATGCACGTGCGCGTGTGCGTATGCATGTATACGCGTATACGCATGCACGTATACGCGTGTACGCATGCACGTACACGCGTATACGTATGCACGTACACGCGTATACGTACGCGCGTACGCGCGCGTGCGTATGCATGTACACGCGTATACGTATGCATGTATACGCGTGTACGCATGCACGTGCGCGCGTGCGTATGCATGTATACGCGTATACGTATGCACGTATACGCGTGTACGCATGCACGTACACGCGTATACGTATGCACGTACACGCGTGTACGCATGCACGTGCGCGCGTGTGCGTATGCATGTATACGCGTATACGTGTGCACGTATACGCGTGTACGCATGCACGTACACACGTATAAGTATGCACGTACACGCGTATACGTACGCGCGTATACGTATGCATGTATATGCGTATACGTATGCACGTACACGCGTGTACGCATGCACGTACACGCGTGCATGCCGTATACGTATGCACGTACGCGCGTATACGTATGCACGTACGCGCGTATACGTATGCACGTACGCGCGTATACGTATGCACGTACGCGCGTATACGTATGCACGTACGCGCGTATACGTATGTACGTACGCGCGTATACGTATGTACGTACGCGCGTATACGTATGTACGTACGCGCGTATATGTATGCACGTACGCGCGAATACGTATGCACGTACGCGCGTATACGTATGTACGTACGCGCGTATACGTATGTACGTACGCGCGTATACGTATGCACGTACGCGCGTATACGTATGCACGTACGCGCGTACACGTATGCACGTACGCGCGTATACGTATGCACGTACGCGCGTATACGTATGTAAGTACGCGCGTATACGTGTCTGCAACCCACGCACAGACCATGCACAGTGTCCACAGACTCTACGTACACGCGTACACGTATACGCGTATACATGTACACGCGAATACGCGCGCGCACGTACATATCTGCAACGATGGGGGCAGTGGCAGAACCTCAAACAGCATCTCAAAACTTGGTCCTCCAATGAACTGATAAATCCGGCAAATGGTGGTCGCGACCACCAGCAGCTTCCCCGACTGAGTGCCCGGGAATCTCTCCACTTCCAGGCCGGTGATGGCCTGGGAGTCGTTTGCCTTCTCCTTGAAGTCGTACACCACTTTGTACTGCTTGGCTCCCGCATCCTTCTCCAATCGGGTCTCAAACAACTGCCCGTTGGAGGTGCCAAGCAGAATGGCCCCCGAGTTCTTCTCGTAATCGGCATTGGTTTGGTTGTACTTGTTCCAGCCGACGGACTCCACTTCGATGCCTCGCAACTTGTCGCATCGCTTTGCCTTCACCGTTGCACTTTTCGAGCTCGGGTCCTCTTTGCAGTTGATATAAAAGTTCTCTCCGTTCGTTGTGCTCAAGAGGCAATGCACTCCCGCAGGGCAAAGGAAGCTCTTGCGGATGTCATCGTCGGGCTTGCTCGCGATCTCGTACGTGTAGAACTTACTTCGCCCCGCGTCAATGACGCAAACCCGCTTGTCAGCGGTGACCAAAATCTGCACCTCATTGCACACTGTGAAATGCCGAATGTGTGTATCAGAGACTGGTAGGTCCATCTCGACCAACTCAAACATCTGCTCTTCCAGCTCTTCCTCCTCGTCAAAACCATCATCAAAATCATCGTCATTGTAATCGTCCCCCTGCGATGGAATTCGACCGACCGCGTGAATACGAGTCCTGGGCTTCGGGACAGTTTGCTCAAAATCCCCCCAATCTATGGTGGCCATGATTTACAATGCGGAGACCATCACTGCACCACACTTCGGAAGATGGCCCCAAAACACAAGGCCATTGATTTGCAACCTGCAAAAACGCAGTGCCAATGCAATAACCATGTGCGCTTCTCAACCATTCTCCACATTGTCACCCCTCAAAATGCGCTCAAAACGGAGCTTAGCGAGCAAGCGCGTACACAAAGAAACACTTATCAAATGATCACATTTCTGAACGAGGTCTCCCACGGTGCAGGAGCGCATCTTAAATTGCCCCATCAGTCTGAGCTACGGCGGCGTATTGGAGAATTATCTCATCTCCCACCCAACCCGTGCAGCAGGCACTGCTGTGCTGCAAGGCTATGCTGCAAGGCTGCCTGCGGCGCACTACACTGCAGGCACCGTACTACTAATCGCCAACCCCAACATTCGAACCCAGGGTATCCTCGACTGCAATCGATCGCTCAGCCAGCTGAGCTACGTCGGAGACGCCCAAGTATCCAAGTATCACATTTCCTGTTGGATAGTGGATGGCAGATGTAGGACACCGCATCCAAGAGAATGCCGTTCACAGAGCGTGCACGGATCCTCGAGTGCAGATTTTTGGGACTGTAGAGCTACCAGGACCCAGGTTTGTAGGCATCTCACATACTTTGCTGTGCGGTCCACTCCCTTTCTTGACCAACCCTTTCTTTTTCTTTTCGAAGCCGGGGATGCAGAAGGGACTAGTCGGGACTAGGGACTTTGATATACCGCCGTGTGGCAGCATGGCGCAACAACCCGCACGCACCACGCGGCACCATGGGGGCTCAGCACTCGTCCGGACCAACCCGCAAATTGTCGCCCACCAAATTTGGAATGAAACTAACTCACGTAACCATCTTCAAGTGCACTGACAGTGTGTGGCCACTCAAAGCCCGTGCACAACGATTCAAATCCCTTAGGTAGCCGCACCCACCCGGACACCCTTCACACCAATTGCGAAATGAGACATCGCATGGATGCATGATCAAACAAGTAATGGGTAAACGGCGATGCCATTACTTGACTAAGGTGGCACACCCTGCACTTCCTAAGAAAAATCCAGGGATTATCTTTGTCCTACGTGCATACTTGGTCATATTTCTTGGCGCTAGAGAGAGTAGGGATAATGGTGAAGGGTGCCTAGGACATTTTACACCTGTGACGATTGACTAAGTTTGGACGCAAGATTGAGGACTTGCATGACCTCACTGAATTTTGCCACACTGCCTTTGTGCACTTGGAACCAGCTCGTCCATTGACGACCACAACGAATGTGGATTGCACAGAAGCAGCAGCCGATGAACATCATGGCCATGCATGTGTTGTGGGCGCAAATCAAACTCCTTTGGTGGTGTTTTGGATGGCGGGGCACCAATGCTCCACATGCGTCTTAGGAGCATGATACCACAAGTATCCAATGTGTTGTCCAACAACCCGCAACATGCAGGACATGCCGGGACATGCTGTACACATGCCCGTGCAAATGTGACCGTAAGATTTTGTCCTTCTCTTTTTCGTGTAAATGCTCCGTGAAAACTAATCGCACGATCACATAAGCGTTGAAGATTGTCGAAATGAGCTCTACTTTTTTTACCCCAAACCCACCCACCCCATGTCCATACATGGCACAACCCTGCGTGCCCTCCGCCAAGCGTTGCATGCATCAAGTTTTGTTCCGCCAAGCGCCTATAAGCCCGTGGTGGGCGAGTTTGATTGCGAGAAATTGGATACGCAAACTGAAACTTGGCCGCAACTTGTGGAACTAGAACGCCTACAATCGCAACGTGCATTAAATGCAAACACGATGCCACTAGTTGTGAGACCCAAAACCAAAAATCAAGAATGCCTCGGAAAACAAATTGGATGGGCTGGGTTGGGACGGTGACGAAGGAAGACAACCACTATCTATGGGGTTTCTCAAGATGGCGTTGTCACACAAGCACGGCGATTGCAAAGAAAACCGTCCTTAGTGTGGTAGGCGGTCCGCGGATCACTGATCCGCGGGGGTCCAAAAACCCCCCCCTCCCCCCCCACCGAATGATCCGCGGATCACGGATCACCCACCCCATAAACCCCCCCCCCCCCCCCACTGCCTAGCAAAATGATCCGCAATTTTCCGGATCACTAATCACGGATCACTAATAGCTTGCAGCACATGTGGCTGCGCACGCAAATGGGCGCCAGCCTTCGCGGAAGCGAATTTCACCGCGACCGCGTGAGCGACATCGTAGTCGCCTTGCACGGACGCAAACATGGCGCGCCGCACGTCATCACTTTCATCAATTAAAGACATGGGCTATATGGCACATATTGCAAATACAACGTGCGTTGCACGTTGCACACGCTCGCCAACACCCGCACGCAGTCACCCAACCAAAACAAATGATCCACCAAATCATAAGCAACAAAAATGATCCAAAGACGGAGCACGCACAAAACAAGATAGTGATTGACCAATTTGTGTTGCAAAAAATGATCCGAAAATGCAACCCCCAAATGTAAGCATCACGTAGAGCACGCACAAAGCAACATATTGATTGACCAATTTGTGTTGCAAAAAATGATCCAAAAATGTAACTTCCAAATGTAAGTATCACGTAGAGCACGCACAAAACAACATATTGATTGACCAATTTGTGTTGCAAAAAATGATCCAAAAATGTATCTTCCAAATGTAAGTATCACACAGCAACATAAAAAAAAAGGAACCAAAAATGGAAGTACACTTGTTCCATCAATTTAACTTGCAAAAAATGATCCACAAGTCCACAAGACCATTGACACAAAGTTCAAAGTGCAATAAGCAAAATGGTCCGGAATGGTCCAAGAATGATCCAAAGTGATCCACGGATCACCACCCCCGAAAACCCCCCCCCCCCTCCCCACTGCCTAGTGTTTGGATCAAAAATGATCCGGATCACCCACCCCGAAAACCCCCCCCCCCCCCCCCCTGCCTGCCGCACTTAGTGGAATATGTTCCAAAATGTTGGAAACAATCATGGTCACTGTCCGGTATCTGTCCTCCGGCCTGCGTCTTCGCCAAAAGTTTCTCCCTCGCCCACTCCCTACCATTTCTCGATCTCTTCGCCTAAGGCACACAACACGTGTAGCCCCACAATCCATCGTACCGAAACCGCAAGCATTTCGACGATTTCAACCACGATTTCCTATTGCTCGCTTGTGCCCCGGACATCTAAGCACCGCTATAGGTCCATCATTTGTCGAGAGCTAACGTTTCCCATCGAATGTCTCTCCTTATCTAGCAGTGCCTATCGGTGAAAGCAAAGAGAAACGGTCTTCAAAGATTGGAGGAGTCAATGCCGGGGGGGGGTAGATGGCGAGACGGCCAACAAAAGTGCATCCACTGCGGTTAGTGCGGTTAGTGTGAGCGATAGAGGTGCGCCCTCAGATGCCCGTGGCAATGAGATCCCGAAAGGTTGTCGGCGCAGCAAGTGTGGTTAGTACAAGCATTGCGTAGATGGAGTATGTCGTCGTCTAGTTCGGTTATGGCCCAGCAAGCCGAGCGGTTGGATGTTCTTGCTAAGGCCGCAAGTGCGTCGGGCGTACCGTCACCGACGCTGTTCTAAATGGCGGTTGGTTCGTGAGTTTCAAGATTAGGACTTCGCCAAAGCTTGCCGAGATCAAATGGATCATTGTCCTGTACACGGAAATAAAGTCATGCTCGGAAATGAGAATTGCCCAATTTTGATGAAACCCATTGAAGCGAGTGCCTCTTGAAATCAACAACCCATCCACGCGGCGGTTGATCGGCCATTTCATCCACATGAGACGACATCCGACGTTCACGGGCACGTGCAACGAAAGAGCACCCAGTGGCTTTGTTATTTCCGACTCCGCCCATACCTCATTTGCCCCGGGTATGGCCCAACCTCTTTGACGATAAATATCAAACCTTGAGCAATTCCCAAAAGGCCGACTAAACTTGTCGCAACCTTGAATGGTGATAGCGGCAACAACGCAACCGGAAGGAGAAGAAGAAGAATTAATGCCTTGAGGTGCGGTAGTTGTTGGTCTCTTTCGATGTCTCCATGAAATTTGTGCATGGCGGCACAAAACTGATGAAAGAGTGGTGCATTGGGTGGCAACAAATAAAACGTTGGTGGTCGTGGCCTTGGCGGTCGGGATGGTGGTAGCCTTGGTTTTGGTGACGGCAATGATGATGTATGCACTTTCGATGCCGGGGCGAGTTGTGATTCGCAATGTGGGTTCATCGGCGTACTCGAATCCGCTTGCATGTTGCCTTTCGTGTCGACTCTATCATCCCCACGACTCTCTCTTCCTCCAATGCCGCTCACCTGAAGAATGAAGCGCAAATTAATCTCACTACCTTGCCAACCAAGGCATCTACCATCCGTTCAACGAAAGTAGACGCTCGGCTTCACAAACATACGCGATTTAATGAAATGCAACGTGTTGGGCTAGTAATCCCTTGCCATATTCAAGCAACCAAACCTAAGTGGAAGCAGAAAATTAGAGCGGCGACATACCCTCTTGTGGACAAGTGTCAACATGCAACAAGCAAGAAGCCGTACCGTGCGGCGGGCAAATTTGAGATCAAACCACCCACTGATGGAACATTGAGCGTGTCGATGTTGGATATCCAAACAAACAAGTGCCACCTCCTTGTGCACTTGAGCCGTATGTTCCGTGTGGCGGGCAGATTTGGGATCAAACCACCCACTACCGTCTCACGCTCCATACTAGATTTTGTGGTAAAGGTGGCGATACTAATTTGTACCGATTAATGAAATAAGCGATGCACGGCGGCGCAACAACAATCTCTTCAGTGATGCATCAGAGGCTACCAACAAAAGCGTGCGAGCAATGTGTTTCTCCACAATCAAATCAAAACACAGGCTTGCCTTCCTCTTGCCTTTCGTGTCCGCGCTTTTGTGCCCTTTGCGTTCCAAGTACGTTCCAAAGGGGAACACTCTTGGACTTTGAGACTAGCAAAACCTTTAGCCGTGGCGTTGGGCGTGCGCCAAAAAAAACCGTGCGCCGCTCACGTGCGATGAATAAGTATGGGCGGAACCCCTAAACTCGAACGTTCACGTTGCCTGGGAGAAATTGCGAATGCACAAGATATTTCCACTTGTGCATTTGATTATTTCTTGGGGATTTCGTCGCTTACGGCCCAAGGGAGTCATGAGTGAGTGATCCAATGGTTTTATTTGGCACAAAACCGTCCGTCCACAACGAATTGGACAGCACGGGCGCATTCCGGGATGCGAACCAAGGGGTATTCAACATTTGAGAGCTTGAAAGACCAGATCATACGCCAATCAACTGAAGAAGGGATGATGTGTGTGGCACAGTCAGGCTGCCACCTCTGTAGCCTCAAACCCTCTTTTTCGACAATGGTGCGGTTGTCACAAATTTTCTGAGTAATGGTAAATGATGCATGAAAAATATTTTTTTGCGCTGTAGAAGTAATGCTAAGATTTTACGGCTGAAGTAAGCCAGTTGCCAATGAAGAGGAAGAGCGCACACAATGCGCGTATGCGCCACGCGCTTGCGCTCCATTACGCCGAGTCTCTTAATCGCCACTCGGTTAACGACAAGAACTCATGCTACGACTCCTAGCTCCTCCGTCATTTCCGTTCCAAATGTATATACGATGAGGTAAGGATGTTACTATGGAATTAAAGGTATGGGATGAATCCACCACCGGTCAGAAAACCAGGTTTCTTTGCAGACAGAGGGAAATGGGCTTGAAACTTGCCCTGTAGAAGTGCCACTACGCACATAGGGCTTCATTAAGCAAGTACAAAGGGCAACACGGTGAAAGCGATGCGGAGGGCACCGAGGCTTTCGGCTTTCGACGATGCACAACTTAGATTCCAAGGCTTTTCGAATGTCTTTTCGGTACATTGGTGTTTTGGAGCACACGTGCACACCGAGTCTCCCCGGCGGACGTGTTTCACACCAATGTGTTGGAAAATCAGTGCTCTCCTGGGTTAGCTTTGTGGGAAGCAGCAAACGATGATGAACATGCGCTCGTGCTTGGGTTTCTTGCATGCAGACCTGCGCTTCGTTGGAATTACTTGACGATTGGGCATCCGACAAGATTTTTGATTCACACACTTGTGGTCCTCTTTTGTACATAGCCATCTTATTGTTGCCCCCACCCCCGACGTGCGCATCCGTTTTATGTTGTGGACACCCGAACTCACACAAACGTGTTACTCTTGTTCCTTTGCGCATTGGGTTGTAGCATTTGTTGACAAACATTTGTTGAGAAGAAACGTGACCGGTTTTTCAGGATGATGTGAATGACGAAAGAGACGAGGGTTTTGATATGGTCCCGCAACATGGAAGCACTGACGCAAACCCGGAAAATTCGCCGTCCAATGTAGAGGTTTCCCCAGCTGGTGGTTCCTCGACATCATCGAAAGTATTGCACGCTTTGCAATCGAAATGGACGGCTACCGTTGAAGATCCAAACAAGCATGTTGTCGAGGTTATCGACTACGTGTCCCGCATCCACGCGGCCATCGAAAGCCAAGATGTGCAGATGCGGCTCCCGGCGTTGCAAGAATTTCGAGATTTTGCCATGTGCCATAAAATGTCACACAAAGATTTGCAATCTAAGTACGAAGCTTTGGGGGATGATGACGTGGACTACGAGATTTCGTCGCAAGTATGCAAGTGATAATGTATTGGACGGCGGAGCGCTCCTACAGCGTTCGCGACTCGATTGTCGCAAGGGGCTTGCAACATGCCCGCTTCCGTGAGAGAACCAATGGCCACGGCTAATGCCAACGAAGAGTGGCAACACCACGAAAGTCCAAACGCGTTTTTAGCTTCTTACATGGTTTGCAACACTTCTTGTTGATCCATCTACCAAGCAATCATGAGCCGTGTCGCTCTTTCATAGTACATCCCCTTGGAGGCACTAGGGTTTGATTGATGACTGATGATTGAGCGAGAAATGTATGCGTCATCATGGGTTGACGCCAAGGGCAAAACATTGTGTGGTAAGAGTTGTGCAACAAGAATACTCCGTTAGATACTTAGATTGATGGGATTGTGCCATGCGACCTATCAAATGTGCACCAACATGCGTGCGGGACGAGAGCATCAGACATGAATACACGACGCACATGCACACACACGCGCAAGGGTGTAGCGGATACTTGGTGGATGAGGATGGACATGGACCGTAGCTTGTCGAGGGCCTACGGGTGCTCAATGGCTGCACGGCCGGCCGTTCTCGGACGCCCACTACTACTGCACAACTGCGTCAATGAATGGTGTGGTCAATCTTGGTACTAGGTCTAGAGGCCCATTGAATATCCCCAATCGGTCCCATGCATCTTTGATGCAGCGCAAGGCCAAGGAGTTTCAGTTGCAAGCGTTCCTCCGGCTGCTCATCACGGCCCTTGCATCTCCGGAGATCGGTCCGGTTGACCCCATCCCCGAGGAGACACTTGAAGAAATCGTGCAACTGTTGGGGGTTGTGGCTTTTGCATCGAGCCACATGGAAATGGGAGGTTTTCAGGTCCGCCTTCACTCTCCTTTGTCGATACCCCCTTTGCCCAAGCGTGTTTCGGCCTCAAACGCATGCGTGAGCAACTGTTTGCCCTCGTTTGTCGTTGCTAGCGCCACAATTCATGTCATACAACGGGATGATCTTCGAGAGATGCTTTGTGCAAATGCATTGCCCTTGCTCTCTGTGTGCCCGTTTGTTGATTGTCAGTAATGTTGGTCTTCTGGTGGGGGTTCTCACTTGACGCAAACGAAGCATGTGTCTATGTTCCTACAACGAAAAGCTCTTCTATTGCCGTACTCTATGACTATTTCCATGCTTTGATCCAAGGTCCTTTAGCCGCAAAAAGTTTGAGGCAACGTAGGCCCCCTCACACTCCCAACCCTGCGAAGTGAAAAGTGTCCATGGAACTATATTAATGCGTTCAAGCTCCGAAGACAAGACCCAGCGTCTTGATGAAAAGATGAACAAGCAATGAATGGAATGGTGCATCATCATTTACCCTTCAGGCGCACGGAAGGGATTGTCTGCAATGGAGAGTGTTGCGCATGCAAATGTGGTTTGCAGTGTTCATCCGGAAAAAAAAGAAACAAAGCCAATGTTGTTCACATAATTGTAACTATGTACACCACCAACTAGCAAACATAGAGTAGACATGGATTGACGCATTGAAAATGGATCGGCATGGATCGGGGTTGTGGAACCCCCCCCCACACCACACCAAATGGTCCAAATCATGGATCAGGGTCGGTGACATAACCCCCCCCCCTTCAAACTCCCCAACAATGCGACGGCAGTGACATAGCCGGCACCGGTAAAAGGAATCTGCTTTGTTCTTTGTAGCATCTTTGTTGGATCAAGAATTGAGTTTGTTGCAAAGTGTGGATCAACAACAACATCAACAACTTTGTTGTGACTTTGTTTGTTTTGAATGTGTTTGCTTTGCAACTTGGCGCCCCAACCCACATCAAGAAGTTTTTGTTGTCCAACCACAACTTTCCCACGTGCTTGATTTTGTTACTTGGTTGCAATGAAGAACATTCTTGTGCATGAAGAATTTTGTCACCAATCAACAATTTGCTCAGTACTTGTTTGCTGTCTTTTGCCAACCTCACTGCATTTTTGCACTTTACTTTAGCACTAATTATGAATGATGTGCCCAATGCCACCTCAATTTGCTTTGTTGTGTGCCCACCTCTTGTATGTGCATGCCCGTTGTGGCTCTACATTGGAAGGTTGGTGTAAGACTTGGTGAGGTTGGGGATGCCTACAGTATGCGCGGTGTGCCGCGACTTTTTTGAGGTTTTTTTGGGTTTTGATCCATTTGGGAAGGTAGGAAGGGGGGGGGGGGCGGGCGGGGTTTTCCACCTCCATGTCCGATCCGTGATCCGGACCATTTGGTGGGGTAGGGGGGCTTCCACAACCCCGATCCGCGACGGATCGCATCGCCCAGTCCCCGTTGTGTCGGCACTTGTATGCACCATTTGCTTGTTGAATCGCTTGTTGGGACGTCCAGTGGACAAAGCATGGGACTTGGGGGATGTTGGCTGCTGTCAAATCTAAATCCATAGTCGTACCCCAGGCAACTGTCCCTCCCGCAGAAGTAGCTGGACAGAATGTAGATGCAACTGAGTATATCATGTGCTGCCCACCAATGCATCCAACCCCTTTTCAGCACACCCTCATCACACGGGGGTGGTTCCCATGTGGGTGTGGGACCTAACACCAAGGGAGCCCCCCCAGCTAACCCCCCCTCTGTGGACCCCAAAATGATGTGGGCGGTGTGTAAGTGGAAGTGGTGATTTCGGCACTGAAGGTGCTGGAAAAGTTCTGGGGACCCCACGGCGTGGGGTAAAACCCTCCTCCACCCCATGTGTGTGTCCTCAACACTCAGATTTTTGTGGAGAATGCAAATATGAGCGAAAACACACAAACAAACTTTGTCTCGCCCTGCAAGACCCCTGAACCCGGGCCTCGGCCCCTTGATTTTGAGTTGACAGGGGGGGGGGGGCTCTACGGCCCCGCAAAAGTGCCCACCCTCCTTGTTGTCACAGCGCACAGCAGCTCCCCCTAGCTCCCCCGGTGCCTCATCATCAGCAACATCAATCACTCCACCACCGATGGGCAGCACCTGTTGATCGAAAACTCTCTGGCGCTGCGTTAGCGCAAAGGTTCTCCGCGCTGGCCGGGGGGCGCCATGGGCGCGTAGGGCTGCGTACCTGGGCAGAGCCATTCCAAAACACCCCCGCCCCCTCTGCCGCCCCCCTCTCACCAGCCCAGCCCTCGCATACGGCTCTGCCCCCGTCTCCTCAGGTGACGCTGCATGGCGTTCTCAAGTTCTTCACCCCACTCTTACCCAAGACGCTCCTGGAAATCTATGACCGCCTGGAGATCGACCCTCCGAAATGCCTCCTGCCTGCGCCCACGGAGGCCCCCATGTCATTGGATGCCGATTCGGATGTTGGTGCTGAAGTGGCTGTGGAGGAGCCTCTGACTCGCCAGGGCAGCCTAAAGCGGCGGCGTTCACCATCTCCTCCCACAACGTCTTCTGCCATGCACCCGCTCTTGTCCCGGACCCGCTCTGTGTCCATCGCCAGCAGTGCCCAGGACCGTGTGGACGCGGAGGCTGATGGCTCAACAACGGCAGATTCGGAGGCAACCGCCGCGCCCTCCCGGGAACCGGCGCCCTATGACCCCAAGGCGACGGCCAGGAGGGTCCTGCAGAGGTTTCATACTCCGAAGACCGTCCCAGAGGAAGTGGATCTGCGGTGTGTTCGGGAGAGGCAATGGGTGTGTGTTTGGATGGCAGGCCCTAGAGGATGTGGTGGGGAACGGTCTGGGACGGTGGTGGGGGCCGGCGGGATGTTCCAACGGAGATGCTGTCCAGAGCATGTGGTGGAGGGGGCCGGGGGACGATCCTCCAGCCGCGCCTGTTTTGACGCTCATTGACGATGCACCTCCAACGCGGAGGCAGCGTTGTATTGGTCCAGGCCATGGCTTAGTGGGACAGACCCCCCCTTGGCGGCAGGCATTCAGTTAATGTGTATCCCAAAATCCTTTTTCTCTCTGTCTTGTGCACCCCAGACCTTTCTTCCGTGTATCGCACTGGATCCCAAATCTGTGTCCCATGTGTCCCACCGTATCCCAGCCCACACACACACACACCTATGTCTATGTGTGTATGTGTGCTACTGCAGAAAGGCGCCTATTCGGGGCGAACATGCTCTTGTCTTGTTTGGCGTTCCAACTGACGAGGATTCTGACACTCGGAAACCGTGTTGTGCCTGTTTGTCTTGCAATCGTGTGTGTATGTGTGTATGTGTGTGTGTGTGTGTGTGTGTGTGTGTGTGTGTGTGTGTGTGTGTGGTCACCCGGTTACGGGTGGCCTGCCAGAAACAGGGATTCGGTATGCGTTGCGACAGGTATCCACATTCGCTTCCTCCCTTCTCTTCAGTGATTTTGATGTAGTGACCGCTTAACCTCCAGGGGTGCACCTGTGTCACGGTCGCTGAGCAGCGCAGGGCGGGGGGTAGGATCTGAATCTCCCACAGCACCTCTCTTTGCCTTGCACTGCAGAAAGGCACCTAGCCACATGACAATGTCACACTCATTGTTTTTGCTGGCCTGACGAGCTGAAGCTGTCCAGTGCCCTGTTTGCCTCCAGGGTTGTTGTGTTGGATCCATTGCATAGTGTGTATGTGTGTATGTGCGAATGTGTGTATGTGTGTGTGTGTGTATGTGTGTATGTGTGTATGTGTGTGTGTGTGTGTGTATGTGTGTATGTGTGTGTGTGTGTATGTGTGTGTATGTGTGTGTGTGTGTATGTGTGTATATGTGGATGTGTGTATGTGTGTGTGTGTATGTGTGTATGTGTGTATGTGTGTGTGTGTGTGTGTGTGTGTGTGTGTGTGTGTGTGTGTGTGTGTGTGTGTGTGACACTGCGCTGGCGCGGTGCTCCAATCTCGTTAGAAAAATAAACCCTAATGTTCCCTTCTGCCCTGTCCCCACGCAGTAGTGATTATAGGGACTAGCCTGACTCCTGGCAGCTCGACTCGCTCGCCTCCTACCCCTCCCCCCGAACGCCCCAGACACCGCAGCCGGGGATGGAGCCAGAGCCCACCGCTACGGTACTCACTGTGCCGCGGTGATGGCGCCTACCTCGTGCTGCCCAACAGGTGGACCCCCCAAGGGGCGAGAGGGTCGGGTCTACAGTGTTCCCAATGTTCCCTTCGGCCCTTTCCCCATTCTCAGCGACCATGCAGTAGTAATTATAGGGACCAGCCTGACTCCCCTCCTGTTAAGATGCGGACAGTGCGCGCAGTTGGCTCTGAAAATATACTACCGTTGATGCACACTGCACTCCTGTGTTCCCTGTCACATCAGAAAGGCGCCTAGCCTTCAAACAACCATGACTGCTTTGTTTTGATTGGCCTGACGAGTTGTTGACGACCAGTGCCCTGCCCTACCTGCCTGTCGATCCACAGTGGGTTTGTGCTTGATTCTTTGGTCACCTCACGCCGTGTGTGTGTGGTCTGCTGTTGGCACATCCCCGTGACCGCTCGGCAGTTCTTGGGTTTGCTTCCCAATCTGTACTATCTCCCTGGTCGCTGATTATTTCTCGTACCTGTTGACTCCTGCACCCTATTGTCATGTCCGCCCGTCCCGCGGACGCCATCATTATTTGCGGCAGATGCCACAAGAGTGGTCACCGCCCTGCACAGTGCCCCGAGGCATCTTCAGGCAATGCTTCCAGCTGTGGTGGTTGAGGCCCTCCTCCATCCCCATGCTGGACATGCGAACTCATAGATGGGGCCGATCCCAATCATTGGGGTGACGAGTGTCTAGTCGCAGCGGAGCGGTTGAAAAACCGCCAATGTACACTTTGTGGATCACCGAACCACTGGAAAAAAGGCTGTCCTCACTTCCTGTCTGACAAACACGTAGCAAAGCATCCTCAAACAACATATTTTCCAATTGCCCCCCGCCAAGCAAATATCACGTGGTGCCTTCACTGTGGAGTAAAAGGTCAACATGCGACAGTCTCATGCGATAAGGATACCCCTGCTATCCTGTTTCCCACTGGGTCTGATGCTGAGGACATGGAAGGTATCTGCACATGGTGTGCTATCCGCGGCCACGACTTTAAGGTCTGCATGCGGCGTGCGCCCGGGCAAGCGGATGCCAACCGCGATGCTATAGAGAAGCTCACAGGTCGGGTGGATGCTCTCACAAAATCAGTGGAACGCGTAGCTGAGCTGGACAGCAAAGTCACAGCCCTCCAGGGTGATATGAAAGGCTTGCTCTCGTGGAAGGAACAACACCAGAAGTCTCACATAGCACTCACAGAAGGCGTGCATGCCGTGGAAGGCTGGAAGGAACAAGCTTCATCTTCGTTGTATCAATTTGTCTCTCTCAGCCGGTTTGATGCTTTTGTAGCGTCTCGTTTCGCTGAAACAGAGGTTCGTGCACAACAATGCGTCTCTCAAGCAACCTTTGATGCCTATGTGTCGAAAATGGAAGCAGCAGGCTTCAAACCAGGGCCTGCAGGCCTGGACTCCGATATGCCCCAAACCAGATGCACTGGGACATCCAGGTTGGCGTCGGAACTAGACGCAGTAGGTGCAGTAGCTAATGCAGCGAAACGAAATGTGGCCGGGCGATCTGCTTCTGCTTCTAGTGCCCACTCAGTAGTGAATGTGGATGATCCAGCGGGGTCTGTACCAGCGGAATCTTCGCCCCGTTCTCCGGGGGCTCAAGCCTTTGGTTCACTCCTTCCGCCTGCTCCCCTTACTTGGTTGGCCTTGCCTCCTGCACCCGAAGACCCGTGGACAGATGATGCTATCTCGGTATTAATGGATGTCTGGTCCTCACATTTGGACGCTCGTCTCCAACAGTGGATGAACAAGCATGGGGGAATGGAATTCAGTGCCACAGCGAGCCAACTGGCTCGCAGTCCCCTGTCCGATGATAAGAGGAGTGGCATAGTAGCCATCGTGAGAGGAGCCAAGACACCCCCAGAGTTTTCACCAATTTAAACCTGTAGAGGAGGAGGGGGAAGTCCGCCCAGTGATACGATGCACCGTACAGCAAGACAGTGACACAGACCCGCCCCCTCAGTTCCAAGATGCCATTATACAACGCATGCTGAGTTTGCAGCACATCTCCAAAAAATTGGGGCCGGCAAAACATGTTTTACAGGCCACCTCGAACAGTGTTGACACAATACACCTGCTGAATTACTACAACCTGGAACTCACCCAAACAGGGGATACAACAATCAATACGGTGCATTGTATTAACGTGTTGAGCCATTGTAGAGAACAAAGGCACGAGCGTCAGTTGACTGACAAGCGGTGGTCTGACAATATGTCTGGCTGTGCCCTCCAAGGAGTCCCGATGCCCACCGTGTCCCATACTCCCCCACAGTCTCAGTCTCAGTTTCAAAGCCCCCCTGCCTGGGTACACCGTCGGGTTGCACACACACTGAATGCCATGACCCTTTGGGCTAGCCCTCACATGTGGCTTACAGCACAGCACTATTGTCTCACCCGTCCAGACCTCTCCTGCCCTGCATCCGCAAAACATGGTATTGGAAATTGGTTTGATATACATCCCTACCTGCCTCTCTGTTCCACCCCCCAAGTGCAGTACCTGTGGTTATGGGCCCCAGCAACTGAGGTGCCTGACCTGCTCACCTCACTCCATATGCAATCCTTGGGCTGGTGGCAAGCCCCAGAGGTATGGCATCTCCTCACCACTGCCCAAGCCATAAAGGAGTGTGATGAAATACGAATACAGCGCATCCACCTTCTGCTTTCCGAAGTGGGACACAATCGCCTCACACTGCAGCCTATACCCCACTCACTCCTCGTCCTAAGAGCACTTACCATGTAGATGTAGACAGCGCTGGACAACAAAAACCTGGGGCGATGGGCGGAGCTGCTACAGGCACGTACACGATACCTCCCCTTTGATATCCACCCTCCCCTCGCCATGGCACGTAGGCTGAGCCACGTACACCACTGGTTGTCGTCAGTTACCCCTCCCCAGTTTGTTGTATACCTGGTCTATAATGTTTGGCTACAGATCGTCTATGTAGGAGTGACAACGTCCGCCCTGGTCAGTAGGTTGCGGAAACACATGACAGACAGTCTAGCGGACGTAGACTGTGCTTCCCTACACAAACACATGCTGAATTCCAAGCTGTCACGGTGGGGGACACTACCGCTGCAGTGGGTCCACGATGAGTGGCTAGCCAGTGTCAGAGAGCGGCACTGGTGGTGGATCTTCCGCCGATGGGCCTGTAACGATGTGGCACCAGGGATTAGCACCAGCGGTGAGGGATCGAAATCCAGAGGATGGTTAAACCAAAGAGTTCTGGCGGCTTTGCAGGGAATTAAGGATGCCCGCCAGATTGATGATTACCCTCGGGTACGCTTTCTACAGGCAGAACTACGTGACTTGGCCTGCAAAATCTCCATTCCCGTCTACCTACTTGGTACCATCACAGTCCTCAACCTGAATCCCTCCCAAAATGCTGCTATCCACAGGGTAGTCCGAAAAATGGTACAAAGCTGCAAGATCCCAGCTTGGGAGAAACAAGCACTGCTAAAAGCAGTGCGTGTGGTGCGCTCCAACCCCCAGACTGTGAAACGAGTATTCGATAAGTGTAACTGATCATTTGATCTGTCTCCTGCCCAGCCCCCCTGTACATGTTCGTCAGTCATATGTCACGACAATATGAACCACAGAGTCGATGGTCACCTGCCCCTTAATCCAGTGCAATTTGCCTTGAGTGACGGGTCCTTGGCGAGACCCAACGATCCGTTACCCCTTCTCGGTAGTAAAGTAAGGTCGCAACTCATCAAAGATTTGACAGCAGTGGCGGAACAAATCTCGGCTGAGATGCCTGATGTACACCGTATGCTCCCACACTCCCTGTGGTCAGAGACAGGTGCCACACTGCGTGAGGCCCGCTTGACAGCACAGAGAATATGTGAGTCACAATATGTACGCATCGTAGACAAGGGGGTGGGGGTCATGTGGGGTTTTTGTAAACACTGGATGTGGGGGGTTCTTGAGGAATATTTGCGAAAAGAAGGATACATCAAGTGTACGGATGCCCCAGAGACAGTGACAACGACAGTCCGTAAAGCTATTCAAGCCAATGGATGGGAGGACAATCCTGATGGCCGCCTGGCTACCCTGTATCTCATAGGGAAGGCGAAGAGTCTGCTGAAGGCTCGGCGGCTATGGCGACCCATTGCCGCCCTTCCCCAACCCCTCCTGCCCAAAAGGGATCTGAAAGTGGCGGCACGTTCCACCACAGCACTCCTGCGGTTGCTGGCGGAGGAAATTCCAGGGAATTTCATGGTCCACTCGGTTAATAGAGTGGCCGACTGGTTTTATTGGTTGGATAGTATTCAGTGTACATACCTGGTTGAGCTGGATTGCAAAGACCAATTCAACCATGTCCCCTCCTCCCAAGTTGCCTCCCACCTCACCGAGAGTACAGACTGGATTGCCAAGCGGCGCTGTTGGCATAGCCAGGAAATTGTTTGGAGCATCCATCGGGAGTCAAAAAGGTTGGACAGAGCGGGGCATGCCAACTCAAGAAAATTTTGGTTCCTAACCAACGATGAGCTGATTAAAAAAGTGAAATTTGAGCTTCAACACAACAACTACGTCCAGTCAGCGGGATCGGTTTGGCGCCGCACCGGTTGCATCCCCATGGGTGGCAGCTTTTCGGCCCAATCAGCTGACCTTCACTGCCAGTGGCAGGTGTACCAGCACAGAGGTAAATTTAGGGACCTAGGCCAGCTTCACATCAGCGAAACTGGTTTTGTCTACTGGGAGACACGGTGGGGAAACGTTACGCTGTGCTAGTTTAGGGACAATATTCTGATGGCTACCTCCTTCCTGGATCATCCAACCATTGGTATTGTCAACCAGGTCCTCTCTATCCTCCAATCCGCCTGGAACCCGAGGGTATTGTGCCCATGTGATGATAAATGCCAAGCTGCATGCCTCAGCACATCGGCAGTAGCAATGGGATACGGCTTGGTTCTGTCGACAGAAGGGTCCGCGACTGCATACATCCAACCGAGCTCTCTCAGTCCACAGTGGGAGCTGAAGTTGGGTCCACCGCTGATTCCCCCCCGCGGTGCGCATCCGAAGTACCTCCATGGAATTTTCACAGGAGTTCTCTCAAACTCACAATCCTGGGCCAAAACCCATCTGGCACAACTCCTCAGTGTGGCAGCGTGGTGCCAGGTGGCAGTACTCAGTGGTTACTCACAACGGGACACTAGGCGGGCCATGCACAGCGCTATTGTTCGTAGCTATGCGACCTCGGATCATGATTACACGAGGACAGTGGCATACATGCACCAAGTGGTGCTTAAAATTCCCCAACCCCGCTGTTGCCACCTTCATCAAGCGCTACAATGGGGTATACGCCACGGAGTGTGGGCACACCACTCCTATGCCTCATGGCGCCTCCCCCATCATGTATCCGTTGATGACCGACCACGCCACCCTCTTCCAACATTGGATGGACATTGTGCCGGCAGGGCATGTGTGTGTGTGACACTGCGCTGGCGCGGTGCTCCAATCTCGGTAGAAAAATAAACCCTAATGTTCCCTTCTGCCGTTTCCCCATGCAGTAGTGATTATAGGGACTAGCCTGACTCCTGGCAGCTCGACTCGCTCGCCTCCTACCCCTCCCCCCGAACGCCCCAGACACCGCAGCCGGGGATGGAGCCAGAGCCCACCGCTACGGTACTCACTATGCCGCGGTGATGGCGCCTACCTCGTGCTGCCCAACAGGTGGACCCCCCAAGGGGCGAGAGGGTCGGGTCTACAGTGTTCCCAATGTTCCCTTCGGCCCTTTCCCCATTCTCAGCGACCATGCAGTAGTAATTATAGGGACCAGCCTGACTCCCCTCCTGTTAAGATGCGGACAGTGCGCGCAGTTGGCTCTGAAAATATACTACCGTTGATGCACACTGCACTCCTGTGTTCCCTGTCACATCAGAAAGGCGCCTAGCCTTCAAACAACCATGACTGCTTTGTTTTGATTGGCCTGACGAGTTGTTGACGACCAGTGCCCTGCCCTGCCTGCCTGTCGATCCACAGTGGGTTTGTGCTTGGTTCTTTGGTCACCTCACGCCGTGTGTGTCTGTGTATGTGTGTATGTGTGTGTGTGTGTGTGTGTGTGTATGTGTGTGTGTGTGTGTGTATGTGTGTGTGTTTGTGTGTTCTTTCACCGCTTTTCTTGCTCTGTTTTTGTTTTCGCGGTTCTCATTACGCCCACTGCTGCCCAGGGGCGCGTGACCTCACCGTGGTGTGGGGTTGAAACCGGGGGGGGTCCCCCCCGGGCTAACACGCAATCTGGGGGGTGCCTTGGTCCAGCCGCGGCGGCCAGGGCACGGGATCGCGCGCCCCACCCCTCGCCGGCCACCGTGGGAAAGCCACGATGGCACAGGGCGGGCTCCACCGGGGGGTGGCGGTATGCGGGAGTAACCCGGGTCCCCCTGTGACCCAGCCCCTCCAGGGCTCGTGTGCGCTCCCCTACCCCAACCCACTGCACCTTGTGTTCTGCACAGGTACATCATGGGATGGGGATATCGTCCTATCCGACGCCCGTCCGGGCCAGGGGCACAACCACTATGGCCTTCGGCCGGGGGCCTGATGTCACGGGGGGCTACCGGTCCTGCCCTGCGATGCAATGCGGGGCAACCGTGACATCAGGCCTCACAGCCACGCGCCCTGCTGCACCCGGCGGGCTGCCTGGACCGGAGCTGGGAGGTGGTGGAATAAAGGGGAGACAGCATCGTGGCGGAGGTAAGGGCCAGCGCCTGCCGCTACGGTGCTCACTGCGCCGGGGTAATGGCACCTGCCTGCAGCCTCGACGTCTGGCTCCCCAAGAATTGCTGTGAAACAAGGGGAGGCCCCCCGTTACTGTTCCTGTGCCCGTGATAACGCGGAGGGGCGCCATCCCCTACCAGCGGCGTACAATAACCTGAAAGAAGGGGAGGCCCCCCAAGTCGCGGGACTTGTGTGACGTGTGAACTTGGGAATAAAAACGAAAAGTTTCTGAAGTAAGGGGAGGCCCCCCCGTGCCCCCCATGCCGGGAATCCCACGTGGGGCGGCCGGTCGGAATACGATGGATGAAATTGAAATAAGGGGAGGCCCCCCGGGTTCCTACCACCGGTGACGCCAACAACGGCGCTGACAATTTGAAGGATATGAACCAAGGGGAGGCCCCCCCGTTGTTGTGCCGTGGAGGGGCGCCATCCCCTCCCGGCGAGAAGAGGTGACTATTGTGGAACCGAGGGGGGGCGCCATCCGTGAGGTATTTTTTTTTTTCCTTCCCCCACACAGCGGCGGTTACACCCGAGTCCCTCCGGTCCAGCCTGGGCCGCGGAGGGATAGGGACGGCCCGTGGGTTCGTCAGGTATTTTGCCTTTCCCCACACAGCGGCGGTTACCTCGAGTCCCTCCGGTCCAGCCTGGGCCGCGGAGGGATAGGGACGGCCCGTGGGTTCGTCAGGTATTTTTCCTTCCCCCACACAGCGGCGGTTACACCCGAGTCCCTCCGGTCCAGCCTGGGCCGCGGAGGGATAGGGACGCCATGTGGGTTTGCCAGGTATTTTTCCTTCCCCCACACAGTGGCGGTTACACCCGAGTCCCTCCGGTCCAGCCTGGGCCGCGGAGGGATAGGGACGCCCCGTGGGTTCGTCACGTATTTTTCCTTCCCCCACACAGCGGCGGTTACACCCGAGTCCCTGTGGTCCAGCCTGGGCCGCGGGGGGATAGGGCAGCCCGTGGGTCCGTCTGGTATTTTTCCTTCCCCCACACAGCGGCGGTCACACCCGAGTCCCTCCGGTCCAGCCTGGGCCGCGGAGGGATAGGGACGCCCCGTGGGTTCGTCACGTAATTTGCCCTCCCCCACAAAGCGGCGGTTACACCCGAGTCCCTCCGGTCCAGCCTGGGCCGCGGAGGGATAGGGACGGCCCGTGGGTTTGTCAGGTATTTTGCCTTTCCCCACACAGCGGCGGTTACACCCGAGTCCCTCCGGTCCAGCCTGGGCCGCGGAGGGATAGGGACGCCCCGTGGGTTCGTCAGGTATTTTTCCTTCCCCCACACAGCGGCGGTTACACCCGAGTCCCTCCGGTCCAGCCTGGGCCGCGGAGGGATAGGGACGCCCCGTGGGTTCGTCAGGTATTTTTCCTTCCCCCACACAGCGGCGGTTACACCCGAGTCCCTCCGGTCCAGCCTGGGCCGCGGGGGGATAGGGACGCCCCGTGGTTTCGTAAGGTATTTTTCCTTCCCCCACACAGCGGCGGTTACACCCGAGTCCCTCCGGTCCAGCCTGGGCCGCGGAGGGATAGGGACGGCCCGTGGGTTCGTCAGGTAATTTGCCCTCCCCCACAAAGCGGCGGTTACACCCGAGTCCCTCCGGTCCAGCCTGGGCCGCGGAGGGATAGGGACGGCCCGTGGGTTCGTCAGGTATTATTCCTTCCCCCACACAGCGGCGGTTACACCCGAGTCCCTCCAGTCCAGCCTGGGCCGCGGAGGGATAGGGACGCCCCGTGGGTTCGTCAGGTATTTTTCCTTCCCCCACACAGCGGCGGTTACACCCGAGTCCCTCCGGTCCAGCCTGGGCCGCGGGGGGATAGGGACGCCCCGTGGTTTCGTAAGGTATTTTTCCTTCCCCCACACAGCGGCGGTTACACCCGAGTCCCTCCGGTCCAGCCTGGGCCGCGGAGGGATAGGGACGGCCCGTGGGTTCGTCAGGTAATTTTCCTTCCCCCACACAGCGGCGGTCACACCCGAGTCCCTCCGGTCCAGCCTGGGCCGCGGGGGGATAGGGACGCCCCGTGGGTTCGTCAGGTATTTTTCCTTCCCCCACACAGCGGCAATTACACCTGAGTCCCTCCGGTCCAGCCTGGGCCGCGGGGGGATAGGGACCCCCTGTGGTTTCGTCACGTATTTTTCCTTCCCCCACACAGCGGCGGTTACACCCGAGTCCCTCCGGTCCAGCCTGGGCCGCGGAGGGATAGGGACGCCCCGTGGGTTCGTCAGGTAATTTTCCTTCCCCCACACAGCGGCGGTTACACCCGAGTCCCTCCGGTCCAGCCTGGGCCGCGGGGGGATAGGGACGGCCCGTGGGTTCGTCGGGTATTTTGCCTTTCCCCACACAGCGGCGGTTACACCCGAGTCCCTCCGGTCCAGCCCGGGCCGCGGAGGGATAGGGACGCCCCGTGGGTTTGTCAGGTATTTTTCCTTCCCCCACACAGCGGCGGTTACACCCGAGTCCCTCCGGTCCAGCCTGGGCCGCGGAGGGATAGGGACGCCCCGTGGGTTCGTCAGGTATTTTTCCTTCCCCCACACAGCGGCGGTTCCACCCGAGTCCCTCCGGTCCAGCCTGGGCCGCGGGGGGATAGGGACGGCCCGTGGGTTCGTCAGGTATTTTTCCTTCCCCCACACAGCGGCGGTTACACCCGAGTCCCTCCGGTCCAGCCTGGGCCGCGGAGGGATAGGGACGCCCCGTGGGTTCGTCAGGTAATTTTCCTTCCCCCACACAGCGGCGGTTACACCCGAGTCCCTCCGGTCCAGCCTGGGCCGCGGAGGGATAGAGACGGCCCGTGGGTTCGTCAGGTATTTTGCCTTCCCCCACACAGCGGCGGTCACACCCCAGTCCCTCCGGTCCAGCCCCGGCCGCGGAGGGATAGGGACGGCCCGTGGGTTCGTCAGGTATTTTGCCTTTCCCCACACAGCGGCGGTTACACCCGAGTCCCTCCGGTCCAGCCTGGGCCGCGGAGGGATAGGGACGGCCCGTGGGTTCGTCAGGTAATTTTCCTTCCCCCACACAGCGGCGGTTGCACCCGAGTCCCTCCGGTCCAGCCTGGGCCGCGGAGGGATAGGGACGCCCCGTGGGTTCGTCAGGTATTTTTCCTTCCCCCACACAGCGGCGGTTACACCCGAGTCCCTCCGGTCCAGCCTGGGCCGCGGGGGGATAGGGACGCCCCGTGGGTTCGTCACGTATTTTTCCTTCCCCCACACAGCGGCGGTTACACCCGAGTCCCTCCGGTCCAGCCTGGGCCGCGGGGGGATAGGGACGCCCCGTGGTTTCGTCAGATAATTTGCCTTCCCCCACACAGCGGCGGTTACACCCGAGTCCCTCCGGTCCAGCCTGGGCCGCGGAGGGATAGGGACGGCCCGTGGGTTCGTCAGGTAATTTTCCTTCCCCCACACAGCGGCGGTTACACCCGAGTCCCTCCGGTCCAGCCTGGGCCGCGGGGGGATAGGGACGCCCCGTGGTTTCGTCAGGTATTTTTCCTTCCCCAACACAGCGGCGGTTACACCCGAGTCCCTCCGGTCCAGCCTGGGCCGCGGAGGGATAGGGACGGCCCGTGGGTTCGTCAGGTATTTTTCCTTCCCCCACACAGCGGCGGTTACACCCGAGTCCCTCCGGTCCAGCCTGGGCCGCGGGGGGATAGGGACGCCCCGTGGGTTCGTCAGGTATTTTTCCTTCCCCCACACAGCGGCGGTTACACCCGAGTCCCTCCGGTCCAGCCTGGGCCGCGGGGGGATAGGGACGGCCCGTGGGTTTGTCAGGTAATTTGCCTTCCCCCACACAGCGGCGGTTACACCCGAGTCCCTCCGGTCCAGCCTGGGCCGCGGAGGGATAGGGACGGCCCGTGGGTTCGTCAGGTATTTTGCCTTTCCCCACACAGCGGCGGTTACACCCGAGTCCCTCCGGTCTAGCCTGGGCCGCGGAGGGATAGGGACGCCCCGTGGTTTCGTCAGGTATTTTTCCTTCCCCCACACAGCGGCGGTTACACCCGAGCCCCTCCGGTCCAGCCTGGGCCGCGGGGGGATAGGGACGGCCCGTGGGTTCGTCAGGTATTTTGCCTTTCCCCACACAGCGGCGGTTACACCCGAGTCCCTCCGGTCCAGCCCGGGCCGCGGAGGGATAGGGACGCCCCGTGGGTTTGTCAGGTATTTTTCCTTCCCCCACACAGAGGCGGTTACACCCGAGTCCCTGTGGTCCAGCCTGGGCCGCGGAGGGATAGGGACGCACCGTGGGTTCGTCAGGTATTTTTACCTACCCCCACACAGCGGCGGTTCCACCCGAGTCCCTCCGGTCCAGCCTGGGCCGCGGGGGGATAGGGACGGCCCGTGGGTTCGTCAGGTATTTTTCCTTCCCCCACACAGCGGCGGTTACACCTGAGTCCCTCCGGTCCAGCCTGGGCCGCGGAGGGATAGGGACGGCCCGTGGGTTCGTCAGGTAATTTTCCTTCCCCCACACAGCGGCGGTCACACCCGAGTCCCTCCGGTCCAGCCTGGGCCGCGGGGGGATAGGGACACCATGTGGGTTCGTCAGGTATTTTTCCTTCCCCCACACAGCGGCAGTTACACCTGAGTCCCTCCGGTCCAGCCTGGGCCGCGGGGGGATAGGGACGCCCTGTGGTTTCGTCAGGTATTTTTCCTTCCCCCACACAGCGGCGGTTACACCCAAGTCCCTCCGGTCCAGCCTGGGCCGCGGGGGGATAGGGACGGCCCGTGGGTTCGTCAGGTATTTTGCCTTACTCCACACAGCGGCGGTTACACTCGAGTCCCTCCGGTCCAGCCCGGGCCGTGGGGGGATAGGGACGCCCCGTGGGTTCGTCAGGTATTTTTCCTTCCCCCACACAGCGGCGGTTACACCCGAGTCCCTCCGGTCCAGCCTGGGCCGCGGGGGGATAGGGACGCCCCGTGGGTTCGTCAGGTATTTTTCCTTCCCCCACACAGCGGCGGTTACACCCGAGTCCCTCCGGTCCAGCCTGGGCCGCGGAGGGATAGGGACGGCCCGTGGGTTCGTCAGGTATTTTTCCTTCCCCCACACAGCGGCGGTTACACCCGAGTCCCTCCGGTCCAGCCTGGGCCGCGGAGGGATAGGGACGGCCCGTGGGTTCGTCAGGTATTTTTCTCTCCCCCACACAGTGGCGGTTACACCCGAGTCCCTCCGGTCCAGCCTGGGCCCCGGAGGGATAGAGACGGCCCGTGGGTTCGTCAGGTATTTTGCCTTTCCCCACACAGCGGCGGTTACACCCGAGTCCCTCCGGTCCAGCCTGGGCCGCGGAGGGATAGGGACGCCATGTGGGTTCGTCAGGTATTTTTCCTTCCCCCACACAGCGGCGGTTACACCCGAGTCACTCCGGTCCAGCCTGGGCCGCGTAGGGATAGGGATGGCCCGTGGGTTCGTCAGGTATTTTGCCTTTCCCCACACAGCGGCGGTTACACCCGAGTCCCTCCGGTCCAGCCTGGGCCGCGGAGGGATAGGGACGGCCCGTGGGTTCGTCAGGTATTTTTCCTTCCCCCACACAGCGGCGGTCACACCCGAGTCCCTCCGGTCCAGCCTGGGCCGCGGAGGGATAGGGACGCCCCGTGGGTTCGTCAGGTAATTTTTGCTCCCCCACACAGCGGCAGTTACACCCGAGTCCCTCCGGTCCAGCCTGGGCCGCGGAGGGATAGGGACGGCCCGTGGGTTCGTCAGGTATTTTTACCTACCCCCAGACAGCGGCGGTTACACCTGAGTCCCTCCGGTCCAGCCTGGGCCGCGGAGGGATAGGGACGCCCCGTGGGTTCCTCAGGTATTATTCCTTCCCCCACACAGCGGCGGTTACACCCGAGTCCCTCCGGTCCAGCCTGGGCCGCGGAGGGATAGGGACGGCCCGTGGGTTCGTCAGGTATTTTTCCTTCCCCCACACAGCGGCGGTTACACCCGAGTCCCTCCGGTCCAGCCTGGGCCGCGGAGGGATAGGGACGCCCCGTGGGTTCGTCAGGTATTTTGCCTTTCCCCACACAGCGGCGGTTACACCCGAGTCCCTCCGGTCCAGCCTGGGCCGCGGAGGGATAGGGACGGCCCGTGGGTTCGTCAGGTATTTTGCCTTTCCCCACACAGCGGCGGTTACACCCGAGTCCCTCCGGTCCAACCTGGGCCGCGGAGGGATAGGGACGGCCCGTGGGTTCGTCAGGTATTTTTCCTTCCCCCACACAGCGGCGGTCACACCCGAGTCCCTGTGGTCCAGCCTGGGCCGCGGGGGGATAGGGACGCCCCATGGTTTCGTCAGGTATTTTTCCTTCCCCCACACAGCGGCGGTTACACCCGAGTCCCTCCGGTCCAGCCTGGGCCGCGGAGGGATAGGGACGCCCCGTGGGTTCGTCAGGTATTTTTCCTTCCCCCACACAGCGGCGGTTACACCCGAGTCCCTCCGGTCCAGCCTGGGCCGCGGAGGGATAGGGACGGCCCGTGGGTTCGTCACGTATTTTTCCTTCCCCCACACAGCGGCGGTTACACCCGAGTCCCTCCGGTCCAGCCTGGGCCGCGGGGGGATAGGGACGCCCCGTGGTTTCGTCAGGTATTTTTCCTTCCCCCACACAGTGGCGGTTACACCCGAGTCCCTCCGGTCCAGCCTGGGCCGTGGGGGGATAGGGACGCCCCGTGGGTTCGTCAGGTATTATTCCTTCCCCCACACAGCGGCAGTTACACCCGAGTCCCTCCGGTCCAGCCTGGGCCGCGGGGGGATAGGGACGGCCCGTGGGTTCGTCAGGTATTTTTCCTTCCCCCACACAGCGGCGGTTACACCCGAGTCCCTCCGGTCCAGCCTGGGCCGCGGAGGGATAGGGACGGCCCGTGGGTTCGTCAGGTATTTTGCCTTTCCCCCACACAGCGGCGGTTACACCCGAGTCCCTCCGGTCCAGCCTGGGCCGCGGGGGGATAGGGACGCCCCGTGGTTTCGTCAGGTATTTTTCCTTCCCCCACACAGCGGCGGTTACACCCGAGTCCCTCCGGTCCAGCCCGGGCCGCGGAGGGATAGGGACGCCCCGTGGGTTCGTCAGGTATTTTTCCTTCCCCCACACTTCGCTTTCGGACCATTGAGGCCCCCGCCGCTGAGGCGAGGGGGCCTCCTTCGCTTTGGGATCACTGAGGCCCCCGCCGCTGAGGCGAGGGGGCCTCTTTGGCTTTGGGACCACCGAGGCCCCCGCTGATGAGGCGAGGGGGCCTCCTTCGCTTTGGGATCATCGAGGCCCCCTCCGCTGAGGTGAGAGGGCCTCCTTGGCTTTGGGACCACCGAGCCCCCCGCCGCTGAGGCGAGGGGGCCTCCTTCGCTTTGGGACCACCGAGGCCCCCTCCGCTGAGGCGAGGGGGCCTCCTTCGCTTTTGGACCATCGAGGCCCCCTCCGCTGAGGCGAGGGGGCCTCCTTCGTTTGGGGACCACCGAGGCCCCCTCCGCTTAGGCGAGGGGGCCTCTTTCGCTTTGGGACCACCGAGGCCCCCTCCGCTGGGGCGAGGGGTCCTCCTTGGCTTTCGGATCATCGAGGCCCCCGCCGCTGAGGCGAGGGGGCCTCTCTCGTTTTGGGACCATCGGGGCCCCCTCTGCTGCGGCAAGGGGGCCTCTTTCGCTTTGGGTTCACCGAGGCCCCCTCCGCTGAGGCGAGGGGGCCTTCTTCGCTTTGGGACCATCGAGGCCCCCGCCGCTGAGGCGAGGGGGCCTCTTTGGCTTTGGGACCACCGAGGCCCCCGCCGCTGAGGCGAGGGGGCCTCCTTCGCTTTGGGACCACCGAGGCCCCCTCCGCTGAGGCGAGGGGGCCTCCTTCGCTTTTGGACCATCGAGGCCCCCTCCGCTGAGGCGAGGGGGCCTCCTTCGTTTGGGGACCACCGAGGCCCCCTCCGCTGAGGCGAGGGGGCCTCTTTCGCTTTGGGACCACCGAGGCCCCCTCCACTGGGGCGAGGGGTCCTCCTTGGCTTTCGGATCATCGAGGCCCCCGCCGCTGAGGCGAGGGGGCCTCTCTCGTTTTGGGACCATCGGGGCCCCCTCTGCTGCGGCAAGGGGGCCTCTTTCGCTTTGGGTTCACCGAGGCCCCCTCCGCTGAGGCGAGGGGGCCTTCTTCGCTTTGGGACCATCGAGGCCCCCGCCGCTGAGGCGAGGGGGCCTCTTTGGCTTTGGGACCACCGAGGCCCCCGCCGCTGAGGCGAGGGGGCCTCCTGGGCTTTGGGACCACCGGGGCCCCCGCCGCTGAGGCGAGGGGGCCTCCTTCGCTATTGGACCATCGAGGCCCCCTCCGCTGAGGCGAGGGGGCCTCCTTCGTTTGGGGACCACCGAGGCCCCCTCCGCTGAGGCGAGGGGGCCTCTTTCGCTTTGGGACCACCGAGGCCCCCTCCGCTGGGGCGAGGGGTCCTCCTTGGCTTTCGGATCATCGAGGCCCCCGCCGCTGAGGCGAGGGGGCCTCTCTCGTTTTGGGACCATCGGGGCCCCCTCTGCTGCGGCAAGGGGGCCTCTTTCGCTTTGGGTTCACCGAGGCCCCCTCCGCTGAGGCGAGGGGGCCTTCTTCGCTTTGGGACCATCGAGGCCCCCGCCGCTGAGGCGAGGGGGCCTCTTTGGCTTTGGGACCACCGAGGCCCCCGCCGCTGAGGCGAGGGGGCCTCCTGGGCTTTGGGACCACCGGGGCCCCCTCCGCTGAGGCGAGGGGGCCTCCTTCGCTTTGGGATCATCGAGGCCCCCTCCGCTGAGGCGAGGGGGCCTCTTTCGCTTTCGGACGCCGAGGCCCCCGCCGCTGAGGCGAGGGGGCCTCCATCGCTGTGGGATCACCAAGGCCCCCGCCGCTGAGGCGAAGGGGCCTCTTTCGCTTTGGGACCACCGAGGCCCCCGCCGCTGAGGCGAGGGGGCCTCCTTCGCTTTGGATTCACCGAGGCGGGGGTTTGCGTGTCCCCTCCGCAGACGTGCGGCACTGCGGATTGGGGGGACACGACCGGAGGGTTCGAGGATGGCCCCGCGCACGGGCACCTTCGGCAGAAGTGCCGCGCGTTGGGGGAGGGGGGGGGACCAGGCCGCGGACCAAGCCCCCGAGACCCGCCGGCCAAATGCCGCCCAGTCGGTAGTACCTGGTGGGCTAAGGGCCCACACCCGTGAGACTGCGTCCCCCTTCCCTTGGGGGGGTGGTGGACCGTGCCGGAAGTGGAGCCGGCGCTCCGCCTCGCCCCCCATTCCGTGCCCCTGGGAGGGGATCCGGCTACGTGTAGGGCGGGTGCATGCACGTAGCGCGGGCCAGGGGACAAGGGGAGGAGACGAAGAGGAGAGCCACCGCCATGATGCTTAGCCGGACGGGTTGGGGTGAAACCCCCCTCCTGGTCGCTTTCCAGACCGTGGAGGGCCGGCGGGCACCATGGGGATGTGCCGCGGGGGCGCCCTACCGGGGGACCGCATCTCCTCCTCCTCCTCCTCCTCATTGTATGTGTGTATGTGTGTGTGTGTGTGTGTGTGTGTGTGTATGTGTGTATGTTGAATGGATTCCTTAGCACACCCACACACGGCTGCTGCCTGCTTCGCGACAGGAGACTTCGCTGGGCGGCGGGGCCATGGGCAGGCGGACGGGGAGAGCACATGGCCTAGACCAGCCGGGAGTTTCTGCCTCTTCTGTGTTGTTCTCCTTCCAAGAGTGACGGCCCATGCAATGAGACTAATGTCCCTGAAATCCATGATTTCTTTTGGTCCAACCTGCACCCCTTCAGAGGCATTCGGCAGAGTAGCAGCAGTAGCTCAGATCGGCTGTCGGAGAAGAGGAAGAAGAGGGTTGCCCAAGGCCAGCAAGGGCATATGCGGAAGAAGCAACGGGTGCGGACATTGCAGCCGTCCCGGCGGGAGGGCAATCAACACCAACACCCCAGCCCAAACGCACACATCACCATCACAACATCACCCCTTGTGCAATTCCAGAGCCCTGTGCAACCCCCCACGACATTTCACAACCCCCAACACCCCTACGCAGTGTCATAGTGCCACCGCTGTATCCCGTGTATCCCCAGAAAATTTCTCGTGTGTCCCAATGTATCCCAATTTTTTTTTTTGTGTGTCCCTTGCCAGCAGGGTACACAAACTGAAAGTCTGCCTGGGGAATGGGGGCAGACGCCAAAAAACAGTTTGTGTACCTCAAATCGCGCCCCCCCCCCCTTCAGGGCCCCCGGCCTATGCCCAGCCATTGTCTCCCTGACGCCAAGCGCCAGCTTCAATGGCATTTGTAACCGACAGCAACCGCCTACCACCGCTTTGGCAACCGCCTCCAACCGGCTGCCTAACAGCCTCTGGGACCGCCTCTGAGGTCCCTGCCCTTCCAATGCACCCCTGCCCCCCCCCCCCCCCCAGTATCACTAAGCAATGGCCCACCCCGCACCCTCGCATGCCACAGAAGCGCCCGCAGCAGCAAAGCGGACTCCCACTACCTGACGGAGATGCAGTGCCTGCTGCACAGCGCGAAGACCAAGCGGCCCAAGCCCGCCCCCCCGCAGCCCCGGCCCGCGGCCCGCCCCCCGCGGACGGCCTTTGCGGCCGGGACGCCCCCCGCCCCCCCGCCCCGCCTCGCCCCCCAGACCCCCCCCCGCCGGGCCCCGCTCGCCTCCACCCGCTTCCTGCGGGCGGGGGACTCGCCCGCGCCCCTCGCGGCTCAGTCCCCCATGCCCTGCCCCATGTCCCCCGAGCTGCGCTGGGCGCTGGCGGGGGCCCGCGCGCAGGCCCTGTCCCCCTCCCGCATGGTCGTCGAGGAGACCCCCCCCAAGCGCCCGCCGAGGCCAGGGATGGACCTCTCGCTGACGCCGGACCCGGTGGCGAAGCTCGTGGTCTATGAGTCGGACTGAGGGCCGGGTCCCCCGTCGCGTCGGGGGCTTTGCAGCCGTGGTCCCCGGCGCTTGTTGATGTGTGGGACCGCGGTGCTGAGGGGGTGGGGCGGGTGGGGCCCCCGGTCGGCGTGGCCCCCGCCGCGGCTGCCTGGCCGGTGATCGGCGGCGCACGCGACGGCGGCTGGGGGGGGGTCCGTCATCCTCTGCAATGGGGCCCGGAGGTGGACGGGCGGCAGGGGGCACACCTGCACACTTCCTCCGCCTTCCCGGCCACTGCCCCGTCCCCCCCCCCACCCTCCTCTTGGATGGCCTTTTGGGGGAGCTGGGGGGGCGGTGAGACACGGCCGTAGGTCAACGGATCCTCCATCGCTCGGCGCATGGTACTGAGACGCCGAGGGGAACACGAGGCCATTGGGGGGGCAGTGGGACGGGCATTCCGCCCCCCGCCCCCCCATAGCCCCAGAGCCATGGCCCAGTAGCAACCCCCCACCCCCAGTGGGAGGGGGGGGGGTTTAGGCACAAGGCTTTGGTATTACCCCCCCCCCCAAAATCGGGGGCCGATTTCCCTGATTTGCCCCAATTTTGTGCCCTGATTTGTTGGATTCTTGGCCCTGTTAATAATCGACAGTACTTAGAGTCCATGCGTCTTACTTCTTGTGTAGACGCGCTGCTTTTACCTCCATGGCCTGTCATGTTTGTGGTTGTAAGTGCTCCTCCTTGCAGGCAGTGACAGATCTTGCACCTTCCGTGCAGGCCCAAGTAGCACAACACCATTCTCAGCTGCCAGCAGATGCTGAATTGTGTTCACTCTGTATGCGTTACTGTCAACCCTGTCCATTTTTTGCTGCCAAACCTGCTGCTACAACTGTGACGTCTACCACCAGTTCCGCTAGTCCCATGACCGCTGCTACAAGGCAGATGGGATTGTTGTGTGTATTCGTCTTGTTTGTTGTTGTGACAGGCTTTGTTTGTGCATGAAAAACAACTGTTTCAGGAGGCTGATTACATTCAGGCAGCTGCCAAATATGCCCCTAATGAGGTTTGAACAAGGGACCCCAGTTTGCAAACCCAATTCCGTAACCACTAGGTCACTGAGCTTCGTTCCCATACCCTGATCAAGGACTGTGTACAAACCGGATTGTGAACTTTTTTTTTTGAAAATCAGGGAATGTTGGTTTCCATGTGACTCTAACTGTTCAACAACCAAAAGAAAGGTGTGTTTGGGGATGGGGACAGAGATCTGGGTCAGTGGGAAGCTGTGTTGCCAACCAATGTGCTGAAAACCTGCTGAGAGTGGTCCCCCGATTTGTTGCCCCGATTTGTTTGAAAATTTCCCCCGATTTGGGGGTGGGGTTGGTGTTAGGTTGTTTGCCTTTGGCGGCGCCTATTGGCCTCTCGCCACTGCTCCTTCTGACCCTCTGTCGGTCTGAACGTGTTTCGGTTGTGTCAGCGGAGCCCCCGGATGCCTTGTCCTGTTTGACTACTCCATTGGTGGGTGGGGGGGGGGATCAACCCCAGATCCGGTTCTGCGTGTGCGGCGACCGGGGCACAAGGGGGACTGGGGGCCTCCCTCACCCCGGCACACCGGGGGAATGCCATGCACGCAGTGCGAAGTTTTGGATGTCGGCAAATACTCGCACCCTGGGGGTGTTGCCTGAACCGTGCGCGCACCGTGCACGCACCGTGCGCGCACCGTGCGTCCTTTTGCGTATTCTATGTCCACCAGATCCACAATGCCTGAATCTGAGCTGCCCTGGCTTGTCGCCGGACTGCCTGTGTACTACCACCGCTCCAACGGGGATAGGGTGTCGGCCACTGTCGTTGACCCTTCTCCAAGAGGTGGGCGTCGCGTCTCTATTCGGTACGAATTGGGTGGTGAAGAGGTCTTGTACGAGCATGCACCCGAGGAGCGGTTGGAGTTTGCAATTGTGACTGCCGAGAGCCCCGATTCCCCCCAACCTGTGCACCATGAGGCGCCGATGGACGCTTTGCTGGAGCCCCAATTACCTGAAGTGGCAACTAAAGCCCCTAGAATTGATGATCATGAGCCAGAATGCTGTGGCGGATGAAATTGAAATTCCCGTAACCCAACCAGTGTTGTCGCTTGTGTTGTCGCCTGTGCATGGTTTGTAACGGAGGTGCGTGCAAGGTGCAGAAATTGGGAGCCTGGAACCTGTGACAAGCATCAGATTCAAAAAAAAAATCCCCGGTACGCCAATAGGGGCTGCAGGGTGCAGAAAATAGGACCCTGGAACCTGTGACAAGCATCAGACTAAAAATTGAAGAATCCTGGTATGCCAGTATGGACTGCAAGGTGCAGAAATCAGGACCCTGGGTGTGTTTCTATGGGGGCCATTCAACGGGGTACAAGTTGGGCAACCATCCCAAAAACATTGAACCGTGCGCGCACCGTGCACGCACCGTGCGCGCACCGTGCGCGCACCGTGCGACAACGCCCCCCCTAGCTACCTTTTGGTGGTAAAACATTGATCCTGTGCCCTTGGTTTCCTATAACGGAAAAGTGCTTCCATAAATAGTCAAATATTTTTGGATTGTTCATTTTTCTGAAATGGATTCCGAGGAAATAATACGGTCACCACCAACCGTGTTACTTGGGTGAGTATCCCAGCCTCTGCGTGCGCAGTATGCACGCAGTGCAAGAACTTGGCCCGGGTTTTGGGGGGGGGGGGGGCACGCATGCCCTCTGGGCAGTCCCTGTGTCTTGGATTGGGCAGCCGGCCAGGGCCCGGGCCCACGCAAATTGGGGGTGCGGCGGAGGAGAACCCGCCGTTTGGCCCCACTGCCGCCCCGCCTCCAACGTACAGTTCACTGTTCTCTCTGTGTTGAGGTAGGGCGGGGGCCGCGCGCAGCAGAGGCCCTTTAAATCAGCGCGCGCGCGCGTGTGTGCGTGTGTCTGGGGCTGCTCTGCAGCTCCGGTTTTGTGTGCTTTTGCCCCCCCCCCCCCCCCTGTCGATGGCATTGCAGGACCCCCCACCAGTTTAGGGTTAGGGTTAGGGTTAGGGTTAACCTGGAGGGGCTGCAGTGTGTGTGTGTGTGTGTGTGTGTGTGTGTGTTTGTGTGTGTGAAGTAGATGCCGTTTTAGGGATAGTGCCCGATGGGCAATGGATGGCGCTTTGGGGGGGGTTGGACGCAGGCGGGTTGGCATACAGGACACCCCCCCCTCCCCCTCCCGGGGGCGATCCAACACCCCCCCCCCTTTGTCGATGGCATCGCAGGACCCCATCAGTTCTGGTTCAGGATTGGCTCTGGCACCCCCACGGACCCCGAAGATCGTCGATGGCAGCACGGCCCCCACGAAGGCCCCAATGGTGTGGCCCTGCAGTCGAGGGCTTTGGAGATGGGGTGTGGGTCAGTGTGCTGGGCTGTGCGCCTCCGCTGAGACAGGGGGCCCCCCGCTGGCGGACCTCCCGCATGTCTGTGGGGCGTGGGCGGGGGGGAGGGGGGGGTGGCGTGGAACTGGGGCCCTCCGCCGGCCCCCAGTTCAGTGGTGGTGCACCACACGATATGTGCGGTGCACGATGCCGGGCCCTGTGCCCTGGTGCCTGGGAGGCCCCCCCGCCCTCCCTCTTCAGCCCATGCCCTTGTCCCGCCAGCACTTTTTCGAGGGGTGTCGCGGTCAGAGCGTGGGCCCCACTTTGTGCGGGTTTGTCGGGCGTGCGAGCCGTGCCCCCCCCATCGGGGGCTGTTGTGAGCCTCTGGGGCGTCCGTTTGTGGTCCGTGAGGACTCCATTTGTGCGGGGGTGTCGGGGCCACCGGGAGGACTTCACGCAGCCTTCGGTCCTTCTTGTGCTCCGGTAGCACACTGGGATGCCTTCGGGCGTGGCGGTTCCCACTGCATTTCCTGGTATCAGATTCAGTTCATCCGCACTACACCTCATGTCCGCTCCCTCATCGTTCTGTGGGACAATCGTAGCATCGGACAGCTCTGATCCGTGATTCCAAGAGATTTTTCGAGTGCCTTCTGGTGAGCGGGCATCGCCAGCTTGCCGTGGCCTGACCCCGCCACCCAAAAAAAATACAAAGCCCTGGCTATCGCTGTGTGCGTGTGCCCCCCCGCCGCCAAATGGGATGAGAGCAGTCCAATTCAGACAAACATGTTCATTGCTGCAAGTTTACATTTCTTGCAGCACTGTCTGTCTGTTTTTCAATCAATCTCAGTCAATCTAATTATGTCTCACCCCCCCCCCCCCCCCGGCCAGTGGCACAAGCACCAAAGTTACACAACCCCCGGCTGTCCAAGGGCTCGGATCTGGGCCAGCCGACGGATCACTCAACGGAAAGGGCATCGTTTGCGCACATTAATTTCCGGGAGCTGCAGGTGTGGCAGTGCCCCCCTGGCCTTCCATGTCCCGCTCCATATGGCTGCACAAGGGGGGGGGTTAGCCACCCTGGCTGCTGGGGGGGCCTGCCCTGAGTCCAGGGTCTCATAGCCCCAGAGCAGGCCATGGCCCAGTGGCAACCCCCCAACCCCCACCCCCACCCCCAGGGGGGGCGAGGGCGGGGGGGCAGAGGCCCAGGCAACGCTTTGTGGACCTCCAATGGGCCTCCCACTTTGGGCCCCTTTTCATTACTTTCATGTGCTTTCTCCCGAGGATGTGTGTGGGGGGGGGGGGCGGGGGGATGCCAGGGCCCTCACAACAAAAGCGCGCGGGTCTGGCGGACGGGCGGAGGGGGCACACCATTGATGGGCATGTTTGTGCTTTTCAGCGCCATGCTCTTGATGTGTGTCTGCGTGATGTGCGTCGCACTGACCACTGTTTGCTGGTCAGTGGATGCCGGCCGCGGCGCTGCTGCCGTATTGGCCGCACCCGGGTTCGAACCGCCGACCAAAAAGTCTGCGGTCAGCTGCATTACCATTCGGCCACCACCAATCCTGACACCATTTGTTCTCCCCACTGCTTGGACCCGTGTCTGCCACTGACAAAAAATCCAAAGTGTGTGTTTCTGTCTGACTGACTGCTGGCCTGTCTAACTGACTGATTGGCTGACTGTCAGCCTCTCTTCGAGGTGCACTGCCGAAGGCAATATAATTTTCATGTTCCCAAGGCTGTCTTGTGTTTGCATACACTTGGAAATGTGGGCAGAGGTCAAGGTGCACTCATACCATACGCGCGCGCACGTTTGTGTCGGTAGTTGTATGTGTTGCGCGCAAGCTACGCCCTTGTCCAAGCTACAGTGGGTGTAGGGACCGTAATAATTCCGTACATTGGTGTAGCTTATACAAGGGGGGGGGAAGGGTACAAAATTAGGTGATGTCCGGTCCAAGTGCTGTTGGTGGTGCCCTAAGGGTAGCTGCATTGATATAATGTCGGAGACAAGGGGAATCCCATCGCATGACAGAGGCAGCAGGAGTCAGCTGCTGAGGTGGTGCAGTTGCAGCAAGCGCAATGAAGTGTGTGCGTGTTGCACTTGGGCGGTTTCCTCCAAAGTGACGACCATGGTCATGCAGCCCGGAAGCATGGATCACACTACATTGCATGCCACAGCAGCAGAAGGGCAACATGCGGTGCAGGGCAAGCACCTGTGCCCAGTTGAATGGTCCAAATGTGTCCAAGGCGCCATAAAGCACTCTCACAGATGTGGCAGGCTGCCCACTTCCCGAGCACCAACATGTATCCCCCTTGTGCCCACAGAAAGTTCATACTGGGGGGGACCCTTGCATGACCAGAAGTTGCCAGGCAGTGAAGGCCTGTGAACGGTGAAAGGTGATAAAGGCCTGTGTACGGGCACAGGTGTCTGCACCTATTGACAGTCTGGCAGGGTGGCGTGCGCAATGTGGTGAGCGAAGTGTCATGCAAGGGTAAAAAACATATGCAGAAATATATTTTATTTTTCATGTTTTTTTGAGTGTCACTTGAACCAACACTGTTTGCACCCAAGAGCCAAGGGTAGCAGCCGCTTTCATGTGCGTTGTGAGGTCCAAGAAAGATACGAGATGCGTGGCTTTCAATAACATAGATTTTCTGACAAAGTTCAAACAATGTGGCCCGTGCCTTCTTGCAAGCATTGGTTGAGCACAATGAGGCAAAGTGGGGGATCGTTATGCATTGCTGGGCAAGAGTTGGTCGAGCAAGAATGATGGGAGCAATGTTTTTGCTTCTTACGAAGTAACCTGCAACAGCATAGGAGGCCATTGCCATACTGCGCCTGCGCCTGAGAAGCTGTTCGCAAGCCATTGAGAGCCGGCAGTAGGAGCTATTTGTGCTCCATTATGAAAAGCATCTTCAAGGGCATGAAACACTTGCCTGAGAGGGAGTGCTTGGTTGTGCATATCTTATGCTTCGCATATAATGCCCCCATACCTATTTCCAATGGCCCCGCACTTGAGCCACGCCCCATCAACGTCATGTCTCAAGTCGGTGTTTTCATAGGCTTCACATCCATCTCCTAGATTGAAAGACGGTGCTCCATTGGGGCAAGGTACACAATGACCCACCATACAAGCACAATGGTATTGCGCAATTGGGTCTTCGTAAGGAAGGACCGCATTTGGTGTTCATGCCCTATGGGACAATATTGCAGTGACACATGGCTAGCCAAGCTTGGATTCTGAGCATCCCACAACCAATGCCAAGTCTATGCAAGGAGGGGAAATCAAATGGTTGTTGGCACATTGGTCTGGCGCCAAGAGTCATTCACTGGTTTGCCGAAGCAGTTGCACTAACCGGTGCTCCAGCTTTTGGAGATCTCATTCCATCTACTTTTCCATGCACTGAGTGCACCCTATGCCTAAATGCAGGATCCACTCCCCCCCGTGCCGTCTACTCCTACTCCTTGGAGGGACACTTGTGTGGCGCAAGCTGTTACATTGTGAATTAGTTGTTTTTGTTAGCCCGCATTTTGGTTGCATGATTGCTTGGTTGACAGGCCTTCATGCTTCATACTACCTCTAAAACACTTTCCCCCCTATTGTCAAAAGATGGTGGTCTTTTTGGAGACCTTTTTCTCTGTGGGATTTGTTATAGATAAGAATCATGCACACAACAAGGTCATTGCCACCTTTGGGGCAGGGTTGAGGGAAAGTAGACCCCTCTAGGCTTAACTTGTCTTGTAAAAGTAGGATATTTATGTTGCGATAATCAATAAGATGAGCTTCACATTTTCTAGAGCACGATTGCAGTCAATTAACAGTGGTTGGTGGCCGATGTGATTATTCAACGATGCCACTTGGGCCTTAATTGACGGCCGTTGTCCATTGTGCAGAGGAACCTGGCAGGTGTTGCATTTTTCATTTAGAACCGCCAAGACTGAATATTGGGACCGAGCTGGTGGAGGAGGGAATATCGGCGATAGGGCTAAATAAGAATGCATGTTGAGGGACACAAAGAATAATTCCTGCCACTTTCCCCCCTTATACCGGTCTCGAAACCCTTTGTTGCCCGCTTCACCCTCCCCTATCACCCCTCCCGCCGCATTCCCCATGGAACCCCCTTTGCAACACTGTTAGTCCCAAAATTGCACATTTCAAGGATGTTTTTTGAGCTTATATGCGCTCATATGGCTGCAAAATGTCTCCGCTCGCTGAAGAGACATGCCCCCTAGCGCTTCTCCCGCACCCCTCACCTATCACCCCTCCACCCTCATTCTTGGCGGACCACCCTTTGCTGCACTATCAGTCCCATAATTCCCCATTCCAAGGCCCACAATGGCTCTAAATAGCCTTAAACCACTTGTTTGAGCTCCCCAAGTGGTCTAGGATCCATTGTGGAAAAATCATTGTTGACTGCTTTTGCATCCACTGGTGACCCCGTAACCCGACCCTAGCACATGCACTGTGCACGCTACACCACTCCAATAGGGCAATGAAAGGTGTTGGTTGCGTGGAGATAGCTTGCAGCTGATCCCCTTCATCATATGTATCACCACAAGGGTGCCCAACCCAATCCATGGTATTCAAACGCAGCATATCCCCCCTGGACCCCCGTACCATTCGTTGGTTGCGCATTTCAAGGGTTTGGGGGAAGTTGCATTTGGCTACTATGGGTCAAATATGGCTCAAAATAGCCTAAACCCGCTTGTTTGAGCACCTCAATTGGTCCAATTAGCCTTGAAATGGGCAATTTTGGACCAGTGCAGCACAAGGGGATCCAGGGGGGAATACGGGGGGAGGGGTGATAGGGGAGGGGTGTGAGAAGAGTGCTAGGGGGGCATGTCTCTCTAGTGAGCGAAGCGAGTGAGGAAGATTTTTAAGGGCGGGAATCGTTCTTTGTGTCCCTCAACATGCATCCTTATTGCCCCCGTAGCCAGTACCCCCCCCCCCCCCCACCAGCTCGGTCCAATAATTCAGTCTTGATTAGGGTGAGTTAGCGTTCGACCCATCCCTTGGTGTGTTGCCCACAAAAAAGGTTTTGCTTGAAAGGAGTGCTGCGGCTTTGGACATAGAATTGTCAACAAAGTACCCATGGGAGCCTTCCCCTTCCCCACAGGAGCCAACGCAAAAGAACATTGCCACACCACCTTCTGAGTGTCTATTCTTTTCCGAGATCTACTTTTTGTGCCATCCATTATGAGCTCCCGCAATCTGGATGCAATACAGCCGTGGGCGCCTCCTCATTTGCCGCAGTCCCGGAAAGACAGCAAGAACCATAAAGCAGGATGGAACACGCGCGCTCGCGATGGGCTGCACAGTGCCGTGCAGCCGCACGGATACTTGCTGATCATGTGCAGCAAGACTTTCATCATCAACCAAGTGAGCGCCAATATCACAGACCTGGGGTTCACAGTCGAAGAGGTCCTGCAGCAGAAACTCAAGACCATCATTGGGGAGGCTGCTTACAACACCATTTTGGAGACTGAACTGAGCCACGCGTCATACAAGGCCATGTCGGGCATCCCCATTGAAATGGGCAAAGGCGACTGCAGAAGTGCCTTCACTGGAGTCTTCCATACTCGCGACAACGTGTCATTTTTAGAGTTGGAACCATGTGAGGCCGTGTCGAAGTTGAAGATGGGCGCTTTGGTGCACAACGTCAGCAAGCAGCTGCCGGGGACCACCACCAGTGATCATGCCTGTCAGTTGGCGGTGGAGGCCATCCAGAGGGACACGGGATATGATCGGGTGATGGTCCTGAAGTTCCATGAGGCCGAGCACTGCGAAGTCGTTGCAGAGAAGATCAACGAGGGCAAGGGCGTGGAGGTGTATTACAGAAAGCAGTGGCCAGCACAGGTCACCCCCAAGTACACCCGGGAGCTGTTTCTCCGGAACCTCTTTACCCATTTCCCTGATGTCAGGGCCGGTGAGGTCCCGCTGATCCCTGAGAATGACGTGGACACAGGCCGGCGGCCTGATATGTCTATGGTGGGCATCCGGGCCGTGGCACCTTGCCATCTCACGCATCTGACCAATCAGGGGGTCCAGAGCTCCATGTGCCACGCCATCATCGTGGACGCGAAGCTCTGGGGTCTGCTATACTGTCATCACTTGAGCCCCCTCTATGTGCCCTTTGAGCGCCGTGTGGCGTGTCAGATGGCCACTGAGGTCCTTGCGCAGCAGGTGAAGCAGCTGCAGATCAACGACGAGGCCCGTGAGCGCGAGCGCACCCGGTCCGTCCACGCGGCCATTTTGCAGCGCCTGCGGGAGTCCAACGATCCCGTCCAGGCCTTCGCGGCAGGGGACAGCGGCCTGCAGTCGTTGATGGACTGCGATGGGGCAGCCGCGGTGTACAATGGCCAAGTGGTCGCAAGGGGCTGCACCCCAAAAGAAGACCAGATCCGGGAGCTGGTGGAGTACGCCATCAACCGCTGCTGCGGCCGGCTGGCGGTGACTTCCCTGGCGCAGGTGTACCCAAAGGCGGAGGAGGTGGCGGACAGCGCGGTCGGATGCCTGCTCGAGGCGCCTTCTGAGGACGTGGCATTCATGTGGTTCCGGAAGAGCGTTCCACAGCAGCTGCAATGGGGCGGTGTGCCCAACGTCACGAACATCAACCACCGGCCGCTGGATCTGCCTCCTTCTGCCGCAAAGGCCGTCGCGGAGAGCACGCCCCCTGCGTCGTGGTCCGGCCCGGCCAAAGAGGCGGCGCAGGGGCTGGCGCGCAGTGCCGCCCGTCACGCGTCGCGGGGGAGCGAGGCCGAGGCCGATGCAGGCGGAGAGGATGGCGCACCGAGTCCCACGGCCGCCACACCGGAGGCGCCGAGGGGCCTCAGCCTGTCGCAGCCCTACGTCCCCCAGGAGCTGCGGCAGCAGTACCTGGTTCAGCACACGCGCTGTAGCATCGGCCTCCTCCCGGATGACATCCTGTCGGAGGTTTTCCTGTTTGAGAACGCAAAGCGCAAGTGGCGGCTGGTGAACAAGAAGTTTGCCCGGTGCGTCCCCATCCACATCGCCGTCGCCAAGGCGCTGAACTCAAAGCAGGAGCATCGCCTCTATCACCTGCTGGCCAACGCCCACTGCAGAAGTCTCAACGTTGTGGACTGGGGCCTCGACGCCTCCCGCGTGGGCGACCGGATCTCCACCAGCAAGTCACTCCGGTCGGTGTCGCTTCATCACACGGGCACTGACGCCGCCGACATCGTCGAGCTGGCGTTCGCGGCGATGGCGCAGGACTCGATCGAGACCTGGAGCTTCGGCGGCCTCGCCATCGGCGACGAGGGCCTCGTGGCCCTCGGGGACCTCGTGACGCACTCCAAACGCGTCAAGTCCGTCGAGTTCGAGAACTGCACCTTCGGTGATCAGGGGATGGAGGAGTTCACGCGGGCGCTGGGGCACTCCACGAGCCTACGGGCCTTGGCCTTCAGGGCGTGCACGCTGAGCCCCGCCGAGACGGACCACATCACGAAGGGTCTGTCCAACGCCCCGACGCTGCAGAGCCTCAACATGGCCTTCACGCCGCTGTCCGACGCCGCGCTGGAGGGCCTGAGCGAGTGCCTCGAGGGCTCCTCGACGCTGAAGTACGTGAACCTGGACTTCACCAACATCGGCATGCGACTGCCGCTGCTGAAGCGCGGCATCACCGCCTCCCCAGCGTTGTCCGGATTGAGTCTCAAGGGCAACTCCCTGGGGGACGGGGGCGCGGAGTGCCTCGCGGAGGCGTTGCCCGGGTCCTCCGTGGAGCGCCTCAACCTCTCCGACAACCAGATCACGCACTTCGGCGCCATGGCCCTGGGCGAGGCCCTCCCCGGCGCCTCGCGGCTGCAGGAGCTGCTGCTGAACACCAACACGCTCGCCGCGCCCGGCACGAAGGCCCTCGCCGAGGGCGTGGCGCGCGCGAAAAAGTTGCGGGTCCTCGGGCTCTCTGGAGTCGGCGTGGACGCAGAAGGGGGAGAGGCACTCGCCCGCGCGGTCGAAGTAGCGCCGTCGCTGGAGAGCGTTGACCTGTCGCACAACGTCCTGCAGCTCGGCACCGCCCGCGTGCTCGCCGAGGCCTTCCGGAAGTGCAAGACGGTGAAACACCTCAACTTCGAGTCCTGCCATTTAGAGCCCCAGGCCATGGCCGCAGTTGCCCGCTTGGCCACGCAGCTCTTGAGCCTCAACGTGGGATGCTGCGAGGCAGAGCCGGAGGGCATTGAGGCGCTTGGACAGGCCCTGGCCGAGTCGGCCTCGCTCCAAAGCCTGACACTCACTCATGTGCCCATCTCCGATGAAGGGGCCAAGACACTGGCCTCCGGACTCGCCCGCTCCCAATCCCTGCGGCAGTTCGATCTGCAGGGCTGCGGCATCGGCGCCGAGGGTGTCACGGCCTTGGCACACGCGCTGGCGCAGGCGCGCCAGCTTGAGAGGCTGAACCTGCGGCAGAATCACGTTGGGAAGGAGGGCGCACAGGCGCTGGCACATGGGATCCGGTTTGCACGTGCATTCCAGAGTCTTGACCTGGAGTACAGTGCGGTCACACCGCAGGGGACGGAGGCGTTAGTGCAGGCCATGCAGGCCTCCTGCACGTTCAATGACCTGCAGCTGGCCGGCTCAGAGCTGTGCGTGGGTGCCGGTGTGCAGACTACCGTCACCGTCAAGGCTGGCATCCACACGAAGAACGTAGAGGTCATCAAGAACCACCCGTTTGCATGCACTCGTTGCAAGCACAAGCTGTACGATAACAACCCGGACCTGCACCGCGTCATTGTCTACAGTGTGGACCGTGCCTGCATCATTCAGGAGGTCATGACCCCGGAGGAGTGGATCCGCTTCGCCGACCTTCCCCTCGATCCCCCGGTCCCGACCCCTTCCGCCGTGCAGGGTCAGCCCCTGACCATGTTCATGGAGCACCGACTCGCAGGATTCTACCACACCCTGTGCTCGTTGGTCTGGGATGGCGACCTGTGCCACACCCAGTTCCAGTGGTATTGCGACGACCCGGACAACCGCCGGGAAATGATCAGCTTTGTGTACCGCTTTGGGAACTCGCTGCTGTTCACCAACGTGACGGTGGCAGAGAGCCCACACCAAGTGCCCGTCAGCTTTATGGCGGGCGATGTGGCGTCGGTGCTGCACCGCTGCCCCTTTTGTGGGTGGTCCTGCTGCAATGGGGGCGACTGGATGGAGCCGGAGGAGTTCTACATGTGGATCCTCACGGAATGGCCTGCGTTGATGCGGGACACCGACTATTACCCGGTGGTCTGTGAGGAGTGCCTGGAAGAGTGGGTGCATAAGCATGACAACCCGGACCTGACCGCGGCCCTAGAGGGGCTGCGCCCCCCTGCCCTTGAGTCAGCGGTCTAAGAAGCAGGCAGACATGCAGCGGCACTGCATTGCCATGCATTGCCAGAGGGCCATGGCACGTTAGCGTGTTGGTTCTGTGGCTTGTACAGGCAGGCGGTATCCTTGTGACCAAAGCGTGGGTGGGTGTGTGGGTTGCACTCTGGCCTCGCAGGTTTTATTGGTCGAGAGCTGTTCGGAGCAGCATTGGCAGCATTGTGATTGTGTGTGTGATTGTGTGTGTGTGTGTGTGTGTGTGTGTGTGTGTGTGTGTGATTGTGTGTGTGTGTGTCTGCATCCCCCACGATGCGTACCCACCTCTGCCCATTACCTGTGCTGCAGAAAGGCGCCTCTTGGCATCGGACATGCTCTGTTTTGTTTGATGATCCAACTGACGAGGATTCTGACACTCGGAACCCGAGTTGTGCCCGTTTGTCTTGCAATCTTGTGCGTGTGTGTGCATTTCTGAGTGTCTTTTCGTTTGGTGGCTGGTCGCACAATTCTTTTGTTGCCTGCAACCCGAGAGGTTACACACTTAATACCTACGTACCTGACCTCCTTGGCAGAGGCCCCTCATCAGTTCGGCTTCCCATGCACCTTGCTGAAAGAGGAACCCAAAAGGCACCCTGCACATGTGTGTAAGTTTGTTTTACCGCCACCGTGGCGCAGTGCTTGTGGGTCTGGGGTTTTGTTTTTGGGGCGTATCTTTTTTGGGGTTGGATTCAGGCGATGCTGTAACCCAACCATGACCCCATTGATCTGAAGCACTAGTCCTGCACCACTTCAACCGTCCTGTTGACGAAGGGGAATACAGCAAAACTGTAGCACATGCAACATAACTCCGAGTCCTCTGTCTGGCCTTCTCCCTTCAAACAGAACGCCCCTCTTCCCTTTTTGTGCTTTCTTCTTCCCGTCTTTCTGCTTCCCCTCTTGCCCCCTCCCCCTCCCCTTGTCTCTGCACCCTCACGCATCCCGGCCGGGCCCGTTGCCTTCTTCAGGCCTCCTTCCTTCAAGCTCTGCCGTCGTCTTCGCTTCTTCGGCTCTTACCTCTGACCCCTGCCTTTGCCATTGCCCGATGATGTCCATGTGTGCGTTGAACAGGTTGTTGTAGATCATTCTTCCTTACAAATAGTATTAAATTAGCGAGACATTGTGAATCAATGGATGGAACACCTCATCTAGTTTCCGAGAGTTTGCTTGAGTAGCATCCGGTGAGTTTAGTGCTCCATCACGTGCTTGCCTTACATGGGCTTCAAGCCACTGTATTGCACTCGCTGTCTTGAGTGCCAGCGTTGCATGTCACGTTGTCGCCCCCTCGGTCAGTGCAGTGCTCCAGCGGTGATGTTCATTTTGGTGGACTTTTGCTTCGCTCTATGCGGCCTCTCTGATGTGCAACCGCTGCCGGGCCCCTCTTTGAGGGCGCCCCTCACCCCAGCGGCATTGCCAAGGCCCCTCAGGTCTGCTGAGGGAAGAGAGCGGGAGCAGTGCGGTGGGTGTGCCCTGTGTGAGCCCCACGTGGACCATTGAACCCCAAAGCAAAAGAGAAGAGCGCCACCGGAATCTTCTGTGCCCATGCACCCGCGATTGTCCCTCCTGCACCTCCCCACACGCTTGTGCCATTTCGTTTGCCCTTCTGGCCGCTGTACATGGTACCTGGGCCTTGGCACAGAGTGCACTGTTGTTGGCCTCCCATCAGCTGGCAATGTCTGTGGGATGGACGGAGTGGTGTTTGGGGTGTGGGGTAATGCAGGATCCAGCGGTTTCACAACACGAGGCCTTAGATATGTTGCCCACAAAGTGATGTGTAGCATTTGTGCGGCCCATTCAGATGCAGCCTGCCGGTGCGGCTGTGCTGCTCGACTCTGATGTACATTGCCAAGTCTTTTATGTTTGCGAGAGCACCCTTGCCCTGAGACCTTTTCCAGAAAGCCACAGTACTTCACTTCAAAAAGCGTTCACAACCCTGCAACTCCGCGAACTCCAAACAAAAAGGAGTTCGCATGCCCCCCCCCCCCCCAGACTCAGCCACTGCGTAACCTGGTTTCAGACTCAGCTAATCCTCACTACGTGTCAGATCCGCTACCACAGTCATTTGTGGGATCATCGTAGCACTGGACAGCTCTGAACCTTGATTCCGAGAGGTTATGTGACGCGAGCAGGCTACGCCAGCTCGTCTTGGTCTGAGCCAAAAAAAAAGGAGTTTGCATTCCCCCCCCCCCCCCCCCTTGTGTGACATTCACGTTGCTGGTTGTGGTGAGCACCTCCCAGCCTGGGGTCTTCGTGATGACCGCATACCGGGCACTGATCAGGCCGTCAGGGGAGGACGCCATGGGTAGAAGGTGCATTCTGGATTCCCACTCAGGAAGGTGGATGCCCGCAGTAGTACGGATGCCTGCTTGTCATAGCAGAAGGTTCAAAGGCGAGAGGCCAATAGGCGCCGCCACAGGCTAACAGAGCCAACCACCAAGGCCTTGTGCCAAAGCCCCCCTCAAAACCCCCAGAGTGAGACACTTCAGGGCAACGTCACCAAGTCCATGGCAGACAACCCCCTCCATCTCAGCGTGAACCTCTTTCTTCGACACTGCCTTTTCTGTGCGTAGCACACCGCTGTTATTCACTCAGTGTTCCAGTTTGTCTTGTGCTCCGGTAGCACACTTGGATGCCTTCGGGCGTGGCAGTGCCCACTGCATTTCCTGGAATCAGATACAGCTTATCCTTACTACGTGTGATGTCCGCTACCACACCGACTTGTGGGACAATCGTAGCACTGGACAGCTCTGATCCTTGATTCCGAGAGATTCGAGTGCCTCCTGGTGAGCAAGCTTCGGCAGCTTGTCATGGCTTGACCCCCCCCCCCCCTGCCCTCCAAAAAAAAAGAGCACTCCTGCCATGGGTACCCCCAGCCCCCCTTTGTCCTTCCCCACCCCTTGTCCTTCCCCAGGGGGGGTGGGGGACCGTCACTTGCTCAACCCAAAATTTTTCGTTGCAGGTCACTGTGCTGTTGTGGCAAAACCACCACCCAAGAGTGCTGCCCAAAGCATTCCAGTGGAAAGTGGTGAGCATGTGCATGAGTTCATGGTCAAGTGGAGCAGGCCCAACAAAATTTACACCGAGTTGGTCAAGGAGTAGGTCTCGGTACATTGGCAGCCCTTTGAACGTATCTTATGACGAATGCTGCAATTTCTGTGCCGGCAAATGTGCGTGTACGGTGGTAGTGCGGTCCCCCAGGGGGGGTTGGGGGACCGTCACTTGGTGACCGTCCCCCAGGGGGTGGTGGGGGACCGTCTTCCCTGGGGTGGGGAACGACAAGGGGGAGGGGGGGGTACGCCGGGTACCAAACAAAGGGGCGGTAGGGCAAGATGGGTTAGTTATTGAGGAATTCGGGCACACTGGGAGGTGCGCAAACCTCCCTGGCTGCCTGGTGACATGGATTCCCTCCGGGTCTTGGGGTATTGGCTTGCCATCGCTCACATGTTGGGTGCGGAGGGCACTCCTGTACATAGTGGCTGTTCACTGACCAATAAATGTCAACAAGGCATTGAGGTGTGTATATAGGCCAAGCACAAGTCCAAAGCATCAGAAGACTGAACTGGAATGTTTGAATCAGCAGAGCTTGGTGTATTAGCTTGAGGCGCAGATCTTGGTCGGGTTTTCAAAGGAATTTCAGGGCCTGCATGCACACCAAAACCACAAATTGCAGCACTGCTTTGCTCATGAGTCAACACCTGTTTTGATGACATTGCACCCACAAACAAACAGCACAAGTCAACCACTGCGGAGGTCTCCGGAAATCAATGTGGTGGATGGCACATACACTAACAATTAGATACTGTGCTAGCCTTATGGCAGGCTGGGCTGCAGCAGTGTCAAGTCCGAGGCCTTCAACGGGTCCTGAACTGCACCTCCGCCACCCCTGCAGCGGTGCCAGTCATGGGACCCCACTTCGGCGATGCTGGTCCTTCTGTCACCTGGTCACCTGGAATCAACCCTGGAGAATCGCCACCATGCGTCTGTGGGGATACAGAGCAGAGCCAGTGGAGTTTACCAATCTGTACCATGTCATTGTGTGTCGCGGATTGGAGCAGCATGAATCCAGTCGTTGATGATGCCCCCGTCTTTTGACATTACACATTACCTTCAGGTGCATCTTAAGATTTCAGACAAGTGAATCTTTTCTGGCCCAGGTCACTGGTATGGGCTGGCGTGTTTCCACGTTCCACTTTCCTTGTGGGGGTTTGTCCCTCTTGCTGAAGATGTCTCAGTGACATCACAACTCTTTGTTTCTCCTTTCCCTAACAGAACCCCTGTTTACGCCAGTAAACTAAAGTTTAAGTCAAGCGTGCCTTGTGCCTCTGTAGATTCACTGAGTTTTTGCTACGCCAACCCCGACCGTGCTTTGTGCGACAAGAACACATGAGTGCAGTGCCTGCAAGGGAGGTGAGGTAGGAATCACTTAAACAACACAACAACCTAACAACAGAAGATAAACCCTAAACTTTTCATTTGACGCCGGTCGCTTATGTACTGTAACAGGGACAGGGACCTGAGTTCACTTTTGTAATGTACACACAGTTCCCTGTCCCTCATCCTGTGGCAAAAGTAAAGTTATTTGCATAACTTTAGTACACCAGGGTAATGATACACTGCACTTACCTGTGGCGGCTCACTGTTGAATCTTGTAAGTTTTGGGTTACTGAAAATAGTCTCGTGTCTGCGCAGCGCCGACTATGTCCCCTCAACATCGGAATTAGCTCAGACAGCCGCGGCATGGATCCTGAAGAGCTGATTCCATTCATGCACAAGCACCACCTTTGATGTACAGTTGATGACAGTTCAGTCCCACTGAACTTCAATTGCCCGCATTACACCATTTCTTCACTGTACATAAGTCTCAACCGTGGCGGCCAGTCTGCCACTATATAGCGCCAACCAAAAGTCATTGTGACAGGCGCAACCATGCTGATGGCTACATCTTGCTGACAATGTACCGATCCCCAGTGGTATAAGTTTGCTGAATTTACTGATCCGATTTGGGGACAGTGTCTCGTGCAAGGTGATCCAGGTCTGGCAGGAGGGGCGGGGGTCGGTTGGCACCAGCAAAACTTGGGGAAACGTCCATGTGTGCGTTGAACAGGTTGTTGTAGGTCATTCTTTCTGAGCAATAGTATTAAATTAGCGAGACATTGTGAATCAATGGATGGAACACCTCATCTTGTTTCCGAGAGTTTGCTTGAGTAGCATCCGGTGAGTGTAGTGCTCCATCACGTGCTTGCCTTACATGGGCTTCAAGCCACTGTATTGCACTCGCTCTCTTGAGTGCCAGCGTTGCATGTCACGTTGTCGCCCCCTCGGTCAGTGCAGTGCTCCAGCGGTGATGTTCATTTTGGTGGACTTTTGCTTCGCTCTATGCGTCCTCTCTGATGTGCAACCGCTGCCGGGCCCCTCTTTGAGGGCGCCCCTGTGGTTTTCATTGGTCCCTCAGTGATGTTCATTGGTCCCTCAGTGATGTTCATTGGTCCCTCAGTGGTTTTCATTGGTCCCTCAGTGGTTTTCATTGGTCCCTCAGTGGTTTTCATTGGTCCCTCAGTGGTTTTCATTGGTCCCTCGGTGATTTTCATTGGTCCCTCAGTGGTTTTCATTTCACCCCAGCGGCATTGCCAAGGCCCCTCAGGTCTGCTGAGGGAAGAGAGCGGGAGCAGTGTGGTGGGTGTGCCCTGTGTGAGCCCCGCGTGGACCATTGAACCCCAAAGCAAAAGAGATGAGCGCCACCGGAATCTTCTGTGCCCATACATCCGCGATTGTCCCTCCTGCACCTCCCCACACGCTTGTGCCATTTCGTTTGCTCTTTTGGCCGCTGTACATAGTACCTGGGCCAGGATGCCCATGAACACCGACCGCCTTGATGGCACGCACTATTCCGGTGTCAGAACAAAAACAAAAGGATCACCCCACCCCCTCTTTGTACTACGGTTGCTCTTGCATTGCACACTCCTGCGTGGGCCAGATGCATGGCTGTAATCGGGCCTTATTGCCCTGACGCAACCCGAGTGGTTGAGACAATTCAGCTGCTGGTGTTCATGGAATGAGCAAGGGCTCTTACTGCGTTGCTAGTGGATGCTGATCGCGGTATTGTAGACTCTGTTCACGCCTCCCATGCAGGAACTACCCCCTTCTGGTCTGTTCTGTGACTGCTTCCAGTTTCCATTGCCGTTGCTGTAGTGTTGATCTGCAGTGGCATGCATTGCAGATCGGCGCACTTGGCGTCCGCCATACGGACATGATCAGATGGGGCTCGACCCTAATGAGTTGTGAACTGGGACACAGTTCACCTGCCAGACACATTGGCATGTCTCCTGGAACCATGGGCCCGATCAAATACTGCAGTGGAGGTTTCAGGTCCAAGGACAAGAGTCCGGCCCATTTGGCATCCCTGTGTCGTCCTTGCAGGCCCCCAGGCCTCTTCCGGGTGCCTTTATGACGTCCATCAGCATCTCAGAGGTGCTGCGTCCTTCAGCCTCTATATACTGACACACGGGGTCCGCTGCTGGTTTCAAAGGATTCCCTCTTTTTCGGGTGTTGTCTGTTCAAATATCAGGGCGTGGCCGCATAAAGAGGGGCACTCTGTGATCTCCTGCCTCGCAACTTAGGCACTCAGGATTGGCCTGCAGCCACAGCTTTTGCCTTGGCACAGAGTGCACCTCACATCAGCCGGAGGAGCCTGTGGGACGGACGGAGTGGTGTTTGGGGTGTGGAATAGTGCGGGATCCAGCGGTTTCACAACATAAGGATTGAGATATGTTGCCCACAAAGTGATGTGCAGCATTTGTGCGGCCCATTCAGATGCAGCCTGCTGTGTTGCAGTTTGATACTTCATTTCACGGCCATATCTAACTCCCTACCCCTTGGCATCAACGATGGTGTGTCTGCACCAATGGATCCGCCCATTTGGTGATGATTCCAGCCCTTGGGTGCCAAGGGTACACAGCAATAGCACAAAAGAATAGGTGGCAACGAGAAGCTAGACACCCACGAGTGCCTCCGTCCTTTCCCCCGCTGATCCAGTCCGCCAGTCTGATCTGGTCCCGCAACCCCCACGCCATGAGCACTATTGTGCTGAGTGTATTGACCCCCACACTTCTGGGGATTGCGTTGTCTATTCAGCAACTCATGTCTCACATGTGTTGATGAAGATTTACGGATTTTGGCTTGTGTTCTATGCTTTGCAGGGAAGGTCTCAGTGTATTGTGGTCTGCTTAGGGGGCAGGCCACTAGCTATAAAAGTAGCGCGCCGGACACATGCCGGCACAACGAGTGTTCGGCTTCTTCTTGCATGTGCCCTGGTGGATTGATGGTGCCTTGAACACGCCAATAGCACTGTATCCATTGGCCTATTCTGCACTGTTGATGGGCCAGCCTCCACCGATAAGGCGCATGAGCGCTGCCACTGCACGTACCCCCCCCCCCTTTGAAATCCCCCCCCCCTTGAAATCCCCCCCCTTTGAAATCCCCCCCCCCCCAGGTACGCGCCTGCAAATACATTCCGGTGGCAGCACACTGCTGCCCAATCCATGGGCCCCATGGAGACACCAGAGGGCCCGGTGACCGACGTGCGTGAATTTCTGTGGGAAAAACCCAAGTTGTCGCTAACGTCTCCATCGGGGCTAGTCCTCTGGAAGGCGGCACGAGCGTTGTGGTCCACCCGATGCGCGGTGACCGCCAGTGGCTGCCGACGTGGGATCTTTTTGTGGACATGTGGATTGAAGTGCTCAGGGGGTGGGAAGAGCTGGAGCAGTGCACCCTCCCCCAAGCAGAGACGTCACTGCTGATAGAGGCACTTTCGTCCATGCAGCAGACATTGGTCCTGCGACACCCCAGGGTGGTGGTATCAGCGTCACGAACCCCCCCCCTACCCCCCCCCCCCATGCCAATACCCCTGGAGCCCACCCATTTGTGCCTGGACCACTTGTTGCATTTTCCTGTTAACCCTTTATACACCAGTTCCGAGTCTGTCACCACCAGGAGAGGCCGTCCGGGGCATTTATGATATACAGCCCGAAGGGCTGCTCTCAGCTCTGCCCGAGTTATAGATTGCTGCTCTGTGTTCAATAGCGGCAGCTCCTCATTGCGAGCGTCATTGTCCCCAAACCACACACCATAGCCTGCATGATGTACACCACCTGTCTCCTGCTTGGACCCATCAACAAAAGCCACATCCCATCCTTGCTGTGCTTTAGCGTCAATTCTCTGCAGCAGGCCCGGCAAAACCGATGCCCATTTTGCCTTTTTTGGCACTTGTACCCCCCGTCCTCTGACAATTGCCCCCTGTGGCTGCATGGAGGGAAATGGCTGATCTCCATCCAAGAATTTCCTTAGACAGTTGCACAGATGCTTGGCCTCTTGCCTCACAAATGATGACTGTGGTGCTGACGCCCACACCTCTACAAGTGTCATCCAGGCTACTACAAAGTCAGGCATTGCCACCGACAGCGATCTAAATTTTGCATCACATCGCAGGACCCAGGACGCTCTCGCCGCCGCCCGCTGGACCGCTGGCGCATGTGGATCTGTGGGAGGATTTGTGGGGGCAGTGGCAGCTACTAGGGGACAGTGTCGATGTGCTATGGGTGCCGTCACATGTGGGGGTCACGGGAAATGAGCATGCAGACGCCAAGGCGTCCAAGGGAGCGAGAAAGGCATATGAATGTGTCATGAACCAAAAATCAGTGCAGGATATCTGGGGGGAGTTGGGACTGCAGGAAATGCCTGACTCGTATGACACGGATTCAAACTGCTCGGGGGGGTCCCACATTTCAGAGGAATTCAATGAGGACAACTCAGAGAACTGGCCCAAGCGGTGTCGGTACAGCTAATCGGGGCCATGGGGAGGGCAGAGTGAGGTGACCTGCGAACAATGCTATGTCTGTGAACAAACAGTGCTGCAGTGCAGCAGAACAATGTTGTTGGCGATGACCTATGACCTGTGTCACGGGGGTCATATGGTAGCTGAGTATCCGTTGCTTCACACCCCATGCCAATACCCCCCCCCCCTCTCGAAAGAAGAAGCATGGCCCCCCTTGCAAATGGACCCCCCCCTCTCAAAAGAAGAAACATGCCCCCCCCTCAGGTTTTTTCCCCAAATCGCACACGAATTGCCCTTTTTTGCCTAGTTTCCTGAGTGTGACATTGTGTGTCTCATGCCTAATTCTCCACCCTCCCTGCCTTGGTCTCACAGAATTTGACTATTGCTGTGCCCCACAGATTTTAGCATGCTTTGCTCAGGTCAAAGTGCCATGATTCATTCATGGTGTAAAAGCATGAAAAAATTGCAAAAGGTGGCTTACGTGAGCTCCACAACCACCACAAAGATGCAAGAGGTACCAAGCAAGGGTCCCCACCACGTTTACACCAATGGCACAAGCTAGAAAATGCATACACGAAGAATTTTTTTTTTTGATTTTTTACGAGAACTCGAGTCAATGGACCCCCGTGCGCGTCAATGGACCCCCCCCCTGCGGCCCCCTCACAGCCACGTTATCGCCACAGTGTCTGTAGTTATGTGAATGAGATAGAGCCTAACACACACACACACCACTGACCCTCTCTCTATGAGTGCTGACGGACGACATGACAGGTTGGCCGAATGAGAGCCAGCGTACCGCAAGCCTGTCCAGCCGCCTGTGGACCTCAACCCCCCAGTACGTTAACATGCAGGCTAGAGGTTTTGGCCGACAAAACACGGCCAGAAAAGGGTAACTAGGCAAACATCAGTGCAACCTGTACATACGCAAAAGTGCTCGTGGAACCAACGTATCAATGGAACTGCCGAACATTGCTGCATATGCATACCAGGACGTGCATGTGTGGAGCGCTTTGTTGACCTGCTTGCGGCCCTTCGAAAGAAGAAACATGGCCCCCCTTGCCAATGACCCCCCTTTTTCGAAAGAAGAAACATGGCCCAGGCCATTGACACGGGGGGGGGGGGGGCTGCCCTTCCCAGCCTGGAAGCGAAAGGAAAAGTATGAGCAGGCGGAAGTGCTGCGGGCAGAGCCCACACGAACCATCAAAGTGTACCATGAGCAAGGGTGGACCATCATCTACCCAGACAGATCATCGGAACTCCACCCCGAAGGAGGGTGGGGGGGGTACGGCGTGTACTTCGGAGACGAACGGGACATGGCAGCAAATGTTCCGATGGGGGAAGCGCAAACTAACATCTGGGCGGAGTTAAGGGCGGCCCTGCATGCGCTGCAGGGGCATCGACCAGGAGAGCGCTCGCTAATCTGCCCGGACTGCCTTCTTGTCGTAAATGGAGTACTGGGATGGGAACAAAAATGGTGCCGGCATGCGTGGACTAACAAGTCGGGATCTGTGCTGCATAGGGACCCAAGGGAGGAAATCCTGCAACTCACAGAGCAGTTGGGGGATGAGGTTAAATGGCTCCACACGCTGTCCCACATAGACATACCAGGAAATTCCAGGGCGGACCATTTGGCGGATGTCGGGAGAAGGAAATCCCCGCTACTGTTTGGCCTCCTATCGATCCACCCACGCAGACAGCTGGAGACGGAGGAAGAAATCCCAGAGGAAGAACTGGTGGCAGAATGGGAGGGGTGGGTGCCGGGGGACGACCCGGAGCCGACACCCCCCCCGTGCCTGGTGCCGATGCAGCGAACCCCCAAGAGAAACATGCCTGCTGAGGGTGGGGAGCGCACGCCTGACCGCCACCTGTTGCAGTCGCCATTATGGGACATCGAGGTATGTACGCCGGTACAGATGGCAAAGCGACCACAAATGCAAACCTCCGGTGCATATCCCCACGCATTCGGAAACCAGCAGGGGACATGGCAACCCCCCCCCCCCCTCCCCAGACGGAGCGCAGGCCATGCGCCTGTGACACGGGGGCGTATGCGAGCCCAGTATCCGCTGCCTCATGGCCCAGACGGAGCTGTGACGCCGTTTTACGTGGGGCCGTGCGCAACACATTCAGGACCCCACAAGGTCGCCGTTGACACCACGGGTATCCCAAAGACTGTTGGAGACCCTAGAGTTGGTCTTGATGGATGAATCAGGGGAACCCGTCAGCCCGGTGTCCTCCCTCTCAGAGTCGTCGTGCCATTCGGCAGTGACGACGGTATCATGTAGCACAGAAGGGTCGCGGTGTGTGACACCCTGAGCTGCCGCCGATGGCAATAGAGAACGCCAGTCGGTTAACAAAGAATACCGCCTTGCACATCTCCCGGCAAGCAGCCCCCCCCCCCCCCCCCACCCCCCCACGACCTGTATGTTGTATGTGAGTAACCACCGGACCAAAGCCTGTACCCACTGCGTTTTTCAACGTAAGGACCACGCCAAAGCCGAAGCCAGGGGGCCAAGTGGGGCCAGCAGTTCTGCACCCTTGTAAAGGAGTGACCGCTGATCCGGATGCACGCATAACCCTGTAGAATCCTGCAGCTCGCAACCCCAGCCGACCAGGGAGGAAGAGGCCAGAACACACATCAGAGGACCTGACGGCGCAGGAAGCGCGCATTGCGGACAGAGGGCGATGAAACCTGTGGGGCAGGCGTGGCCGGAGCTCAATGCGGACACTGCAACCTGACCATTGGTGCCCAGGGGGGGGAACCGTCACCTTGGCCCAGAAAGCATAGGAAATACTAGGCGCCAAAGGCAACAGACCAGACACCCACGACTTGGGTCCGACAGGGGAGACGCTAGGTGCAGGACTCGTTCCAACCACCCGCGAACCTTACCCGGGTTAGGGATAGGGGCGCCCGAGGGAATAATCCTTAACAAGGCCTGTTATGGGTTAAAACCGAAGTTTTCCATAAAAAATGAGATTTTGGGAAGGGGGGGGTGCAGTGGCTGAGGCTAAGACTGAGGCAGACCCCCCCCCCCCTGTACTGTACAACTGATGTTATTTTGCTGAGTGTACCTCCTGGGGACTGCTTAAATGCCGGAGGGTACCTCAAATGGATCAGCGGAGGCGGCCAGTGGGGAAAGCCGCGGGGCGAAGCGGGCCAGGCTGGCCTTCAATCGGGACGACATGGACCTGGACCCCGTCACGACCCCCGAGTACGCGCGCTGGGAGCGGTGGCGCGACGTTGCTGCGGCTACCGCGTACGGGTTCCTCGACAGCGCGGACGCTGGCATCATGGCCGCCCAGTACCAGGAGCGCCTGATGGAGGATGGCCTGTCCGTGGCGGGCGTTGATCGGGCTGTGGAGTGGGCTGGCGGCGGCCTTGACGCCCCCACGGCCCTGATATACATGGCCCTCTTTGAGCGCTCCTCAAACCTGCGGCTTGACGTCGAGGCGGCTGCGTGGAAGGCAGTACCCCAGCCCAGTCCGCCTGCCCGGGAGCAGCAGGAGGAGCCGCCGCGGGACCATCAGTCGCAGGAGCCGTAGGAGCCGAAGGAGACCGCGGAGCAGGCCGAGATACGACGGCTGGAGGCTCGCATCCGAGAGCTCCAGCTGCCAAAGGTACCGCCCCTGTCTCAGGGAGAGCTCACCAAAATAGCGTCTGGGCAGCACCCCTGGCTCTGGCAGCAGGAGCTCATCCAGGCCTTGAACACCTGGCTCAAAACGGAGGACCCCATTGGGAAGGGCAATGCGCTTGTGGAGGCGGTGTGGAAGGTGGTCTACAGGGACTGCCAGCCCGCGCCCACCCACCCCGCTGGGGTAGCGGCACGGCCAGCGCCGCAGGGATGGTACGCCCAGGCCCAGCAGCCTGCACAGCAACAGGCCCAGACGCAGCCATCACCTCAGGCGCAGACCCCGGCCCCTGCTCCGCCCGGGGCATGCTTCCGCTGTGGCATGCACGGGCACTGGGCCAGGGACTGTGCCAGTGGTGGGCAGGGGCGGGCCCCTTCCGTCGCAAGTTCCGTCGCCGGCTCGTACCGGGGGGGGTTCAGTACCGTAGGTAGCCAGAGCCTGTACACTGCGCACAGCACGGGCCGCACCTATGATGCGACTGGCCCCCCCCCGTACCCATGTTTTCGATGTGGCCGCAACCACTAGGCCGTGGGCGGCCCGTGCCCGGCACCGCCTGCCCCGCCCCCCCAGCCCTTTCCGGCCGGGCCGGCCCCGCGCCGGCCAACTGCTGAGGGGCCCAGTGCCCACGGCGGCGAGCGGCCCGCCAGCGAGGGGAGCGTCGATGACGAGGGGGGCGGAGCACTCAACATGCGATACGCGGGGTCGGCAGTGGACAACCTATGGTGGGGCAATTACATGGAGGAGCCCCTCGCGCTGGCCATCCGGCGGTGGTCCCCGGGTACCGTGGAGCGTTGGACCGCGATCCTCAGGGATGTGGGCCGGTTCGCGGCGCACCGGCCCGAGCTGGACGCAGCGGGGGCACTGTCCCGGTACCTCGTCAGGCGCGCCGCCATGGGCCAGCAGCCTGGGACGCTGCGAGGCGTCATATCCGCCCTCCGCCTGGCAGAGAAGCTGGGCTGCATACCACCCACAGTGCGGCCCGTACACTGGCTCATGGCACGAGGCGCCGCGACCACCACTGCCGCGCCACGACCAACCCAAGTGTGGGCCGAGCTGGTCACCCTCCGGCTCATGGCCCGGAACATCAGGACCACCCTCGACTGGTTCTGCCTGGGTCTTGCCGTCATCTCCTTTGCCACTCTCCTCAGGGTGGGTGAAGCAGCCAGCGTACGACCCGTGGACATCCGGACGCGGTGCACGTTGGGGTTCTTCGATGACAAAAAGGACGACGACTGGGTCACAGTACGACTGGGGGCATGGCCCGATGCATGGCGCGCGGCGATGGCAGCCCACCCGTGGGTCTCCAGCAGGCCCGCATCGGTGCCGCTCATGGCTGCCGCGTTCGACCTTCAGGCGGCGATCCATGGCTTGCTGGCTGCCACGGGATGGGAATCCATGGGATGGCACGCCTGGAGACGTGGAGGAGCTGCGGCCATGCGGGCGTTCGGAGCCGCCATCGCCAGCATCGCGGTGGCTGGGCGATGGGACAACGAGGCGGAGGCCAACAGGTACGCCAGCGCGCCCCCTAGGTGGGAATTCTTCCTGCCCGACAACGTGCCCTGGCCCACGGCGGGATTTGGCGTCGAAATCCGGCCGGTCCACGCGTACCACCTCTGGGCGCTCGGCACGCTTGGGCCCCGTGGCCCCGACGGGACGGACGCCGCCCCGGCCCCACCCGATGTCCGCGCTGGGAACCGTGGCAGCCAAGGGGCCGACCTGCGTGGCGATTCCGACATGCGGGACACCATCGTACTGGGCTCCTCTAGTGACGAGTCGCCCGACACGGTGGCGGGCAGGGCCGCTCGGCACCCCCGCGAGAGCCAGCGCAGGGCCTATGTGCACCGAACCGTGGCCCGCGGCCGATCGGCACCCACAGCGCGGGCGACGAGGGCTGCACCCGCCCCGAAGCCCCAGCCCAAGCACGCCGCTGGTGGAGCAGCCGACCGCCAACCCGCAGCGGCTCCCCGTTCAACGACGGTGCCCAGGGTCACGCCGGCCCGAGCCAGCACCAGAGGCACCCAAGCACCCGGAGGGGCGCCGGCGAGACGGCGCAGCGGGGCGGCTGGAGATGCAGCTGGCGGTTGCCCGGTGCGCCAGGTGCGGCCTCGACTGGAACGACCACCTGGAGGCAGCAGCTCGCTGCATGGGACGCAGCCTGAAGGCCCCCGCTGACAGTGTCCTATCCCTCCCGCAGGCGTGGTGGGCGGAGTCTATCAAGTGGGCTGTGGATCGCCCGGTGTGGAAGGAGCAGGCGGCGGCCGCAGACCTGGCGCTGGCTGAGGAGGCGCTGCACCTCCTGGCGGGGGGTGAGATCCCGCTCGATGGGGGATCCTCGACGCGCCTTAACGACCAGTCGCGCGTCACTGTGGAGCTCGCTGCGCGTGGGCTGGGCGACGCGGGCCGTGTGTCGGTCCCGGCGCACGTGTGGGAGGACTGGGCTGACCCCGAGTTTGGCGGGGCGGGGGGGCGTGTCCATCCCCTCCCCCCCTCCCGCTGCCCACGAGTGGCGGCCCTCCTGTCCACCCTAGCGTCCCAGGGCCTGGTCAGCGTGGTGGGGGGGGATGCAAATGCGGAGGTGTTCGTCAAGTGGAAGTCGGAGCGCAAATGCGCCCTCATTGTGAACATGAAGATGTTCAACAAGGGGTGCAAATACAAGGCCCGCCCATTTAAGCTCCCGTCGCTGGAGGGCTTGGCGGTCCTCCTCAGGGATCTGGGGAAAAGGGGGGGCGGGGCCGGGGGGGGGGGGGCCTGTGGGGCACCAAACTAGACATAGCAAACTGCTATTGGAGTGTGGAGCTTCCCCCCCCCCCTGGCGAGCACCATCCGGGTGGCAGCCCAGGGGCGCACGTACGCTTTTCTGCGGGTGCCCTTTGGCTGGCACCAGGCGCCTGGGCTGGTCTAGGCCCTCATTTCGGACCTGCTGGGGGATCTGGGGAGGGGGGGGGTGGTGGTGGTACAGTACCTAGATGATATCCTCTTTGTCGGACATGACCCGGGGGAAGTGGCCGCGGTCACCGACAGCGCGGCCCACCTCCTCCGACGTGCGGGCTTCATCATTAGTGAGAAGTCCGTGTTCACACCGCAGCGCTCCTTGCGGTGGATGGGCAAGGATGTAGATCTGCGTGGGCGCAGGGTGGCACCGGCGGCTTCGGCGGTGGCAACAGTGGTGGCGGCATGGGTAAGGCTGGCACTTAAGCCATACACCTATGTCGCCCTGAGGCGGCTACTAGGGAAGCTCGGGTGGTTGGGGAGGCCAGGGAATCTGGGGGGGTGCTTTCTGGCGGGTGCCCGGTCCTGGCTGCGCTGGGGCCCACGCTGGGCCTGGCGCACACCACCGGCAGTGGTGCGCGGGCTCTGCGAGGCCATGGCCCAGTGCTACAGGGGCTGGGAGCCAGACACCACGACCGCTGGTCCGGCAGTGCGCGTCTTTGTGGACGCCGCCAGGTATGCCCTGACCACAGGAGCTAACCCCTCCTACTGCGTCGGCTCTTGGGGACCAGGGGGGGCAGATCTGGCGCTATGTCCAGCGTGGGTGACAACCCAGCAAGCGGCTGAGCTATGGGGGACGCTGGTGGCGCTGGACGATGCGCACGCGCGGCGAGCGCGGCGCCTCGTACTCGTGGGGGACAACATGGGGGCGCTGGCCCAGCTGCTTTGGGGGAGGGCGGGGGCAGGCAGGGTCCAGCAGCAGCGCATCCTACGAAGGATTGCGCACCGTCTCCGCTGGACGGGGCTGCAGGTGACCCTCTGCTGGGTGCAGTCCGAGCTCAACCCAGCGGACTCCATCAGTAGAGCGTGGGACGGGAGGGGGGGCAGAGCAGCGGTGATCGAGGCGGCTGCCAAGGAGCGCCTGTGGGTCCATTCGCCACAGTGGGCAGCTTGGGGAGCAATTGCCGACCGCGACAAGGCGGTCTGCCCGTGCACAGTCCCCCTCCCTGCCTGGATGGGTGGGTGACAGTCAAAAATTTTTACCCAAGGGGCCTGCAAATACTGTGGTTGACTGTGGTACAGGAGTCCTGGAGTGCAGTGCAGGAGGGTGCAGGGCAGTGCAGGGCGGTGCAGGGCAGGGCGTGCACATGCCAAAACCGAAGTTTTCCATAAAAACTGAGGTTTTGGGAGGGGGGGGGTGCAGTGGCTGAGGCTAAGACTGAGGCAGACCCCCCCCCCCCTGTACTGTACAGCTGATGTTATTTTGCTGAGTGTACCTCCTGGGGACTGCTCGCCCGGGAGGGGTGGACATTGCACTATGTGGCGCTATAAGCGCGGCCGTGGGCCATCATCGTGCCCCCAAGGGGCCTGCAAATACTGTGGTTGACTGTGGTACAGGAGTCCTGGAGTGCAGTGCAGGAGGGTGCAAGGCAGTGCAGGGCGGTGCAGGGCAGGGCGTGCACATGCCAAAACACTATGTGCCAAAGGCACCGAAGAAAATTTTTACAAGGCGCCAAAGAAAATTTTTACAAGGTGCCAAAGCTGATTTACACTGTGATACTATGGTACAGATTTGTGGTGCCACCCCCCCCCCCCCCATGGGGGGAAGCGGCTGACAAAAGGGGGGAGATTTCAAGGGGGGCGGGGGGTATGCGCTGTTTCATCATCGCAAGGTGGAGCGCAAGGGGCGTTCCGTCAGCTGCTTGAGGAGCTGATGGCGAGTCAAAAGTCTATGATGACGGGCAGATGAGATGATAAGCCCGGATGTACAAGCTTTTTTCGGCACCTTGCTCTAGTATTTCAAGTCTTGTGACCGCAGTAGCCAATCCATTTCATGGGTTGGTGGGTGATTGATAGGCCCTGTAATGATGCTTGTGTTTATTATTGTACAGCACGGGGGGGGCGACTCCGCGGGTCCTAGGACGCCAACTACCCCCCCCCCCCCCCCCCCCTAGGGGCCTTCGGCCAACAGTTAGTTGCCAAAGGTGTCGCCCTCAGGCGTCCATGGGCGCCTAAGGCGCCCGATGCTCCATGAACACCAAAGGTGCCCTAAGGAAAATTTTGTCCAATTTGCACCCCAACACTATCCTTAAACCCAACCTTGACTCTAACACCCACCCCCAACCCTCAGCCTACTCCTATCCCTACACCTAACCCTAGCCCTAACTCTAGCCCTGGCTCTCACCCTAGGCTAGGGTCAGAGTGAGTGTTGGGGTGCAAAATGGAGAGCAATGATGTGGCAAAAGCAGCCATGAACGAAATTGGAGGGATCTTGTTCAGCCCAATCAACATGGCTGGCATGGCCAAACCAACTGGCTGCAAAGGTTAGGGTTAGGTTTATGGTGATGCTATGGTTAGAGGGAGGGCAAGGGGAGGTAAGGGGAGCCTGTGCCCCCCCCCCCCCACCAACACCCCAAATCGCCCAACCTGGACCCCCCCCCCCAACCGACCCTCCCAGAGCCCCCCCCCCCTCGCCCCTCCTAGACCCCCCCCCCCCCCCCCCCCAAGGGGCCTCCGGCCAACAGTTAGTTGGGGGGGTAGTTGGCGTCCAAAACCGAGGGGTCGCCCCCCCCGGGTTGTACAGTAGGCGACAGTGGTTGGTGGCCAACACACTGCATTGGGCGGTGGCCAGTGCGCCAGTGGCGACAGTTGGTCAATGTGGGTTGGCGACAGTCAACAGCCATCACCAAAGTGCAGCAGTAATGCATGGCAAACGGACGACAGCTGATAGCGGTTGGCTTTACCTGCATGCGTTTTACCGGGAGCTCACTGCGGCCCGTTCACGGCCCGTGTCCATTGGATCATGATTCTCAAAGTGCCATGAAGCACGTGTCACATGCCATTCAACATCTCCAATCGGATTGGCGGGCAATATGTTTGTGCTCATGATGAGCGATCAGCCGAGCCTTCCTCCACTGCATCCACTTGAAGCATACTATTGTTGTCCAATTTATATGCCACCTGGTGCGTCGCATTTCCCTTTGTTGCTGCACAAACGTAGGGGACACTGCACGGCACCACACCGCACCGCACCACACCCCGCCCCACCGTATGCCCTCCAAGTCAAATGGTAGTCCTTCCGGCCCGCTCTCCCTCATACATATCCACTTGCACACCCTGAAAGACCGAGCACTACACTTTGGAAGGCCATCTCAGGGGCAACATGGCAATGGGGGGTAGGCGATCAAGGCAAAACAAGCAAAAGGAAACGTGCCGCCGACACTGGGCGTCGCAGAGCAAAGTTTCATATGTACTGAGAATACACATGACAGCCAAGTGGTGCAAGAACCACCGAAAAAACACACATTTTGAAAGGGATGATGGATTTCCCTGTCCATGGCCGAGGGTGAGTAGCAAAACTGCGTCAGAGCCTTCAGGCGTTTGAGTTGGGCTTACCATGCATGGCATGGCATGGCATGGCATGGCACATGGCATGGCATCACATGGCATGCAAACATGAAACTTGAAATACCCCGTGCAATCCGTTCATGTGGTAGACTCCAAGAAGAATTGGCGTAAACCCTGACGTGTGGCGGTGTAACCCTGAAGTTGGAGCTTCATATACTGTGGATGAGCGGGCCCCTCCAACCAACACCACTCGCTCCATGTGCACTGGCTGCGCGTCCCCCGCCCGCCTCCCTCCTTCCAATGTAACAGCTGATGTGGTGTCTCCAGGTCGCTCTGCACTTCCCACGTAAGTGGTGGTGGTGAGCGATAGCCGGCGCAAAGTCGCCCCCCTCCCACCCCTACCTGAACCTCCGACTGACCTGTGGCCGATTGGGTGCCAGCCTTTGAGCAAGGTCATAGTAGACAGTAACTGGCCCTCCCCTGTGGTAGCATTGCAGACCAGTGGTCTTGGTCGACAAAATACGGCAACACAAGTGATTGAGCGGTCTGACACTGTGCATACGGCGAGCGGTGCACTTTGGATCATCGAACTGCCGAACATTGCTGCATATGCATACCAGGACGTGTATGTGCAGAGCGCTTCTTGACCTGCGTGCGGCCACCCCTACTTCCTCCTTTCGTATCCCCGCCTACCCCCCCCCCCCAACCTTGACCATGGGTGGAGGAGTGTCTACTTTCTGAGTGTCTACCTTCTGAGTGTCTGTTTTTTTTTCGATCTGGGCTTGATTGTTTGTCAGACAATGCCCTCGGATCATGACGCTTGCAGCTGCGCCCCCGAGCAGAGCCAGCAGAAGGAGAAAGGTTGTCAGGCTGCAAAGACAAAGCCCAAGACCAATTCACCAAAATCGAATCCCACAGTGAAGAAGAAGGTCAAGAGCAAGAAAAAGGATGAGATCAGCGCAGACGCAATATTGGCAAAAATTGCAGAGCTGGAGGCAGGGAAAGGGGAGGCCAGTGTAGTGCCGGAAAAGAGCGCACCACTTCAGACTACCGCATCACCCAAGATGGGTTTGCATATCCCGTCTGACCTCAGAGAGAAGTATCTGAACCAGGTTGCCCTAACGGCTCGTGAGAGGCGGGAGATTGCGCTGCACCAAAGCAAAATTGACCAGTTGGTGAAGGAGAAAGACGGAATTTTGAGCCAAATTTCAAAAGTGGAGGAGAAGAAGCAGAAGTTGGATACCCTGTGCAAGCAGCTGCAGGCCCGCAACAAGGAGATCTTGGAGAGCGTGCGGGAAAGGGGGGAGGATGAGCAGGGACTGCGCAAAGAGCTGAGTGAGAAATTCAGCAGCACAATCACTGATATCACTGCAAAAATGGAGATGCAGCAGACGGAGCGGCTCAAGATGGCGGAAGAGAACGATCAGTTGCGGGTGAAGATTGAGGAGATGAAGGACGTGATATTATCACGGGAAGACACATTCAAGGCACTGCATGAGAAGAAGGAGGCAGAAGTTCAAAAATTGCAGCAGAAGCTCAAGGATGTGGAAGTAAAGGCTGTGGAAGAGGAAAGCAAGTTCGAGGAATGGAAAAATGAGATTGCGGGGCAGAGCGTTGTCGTGGATTCGCTGCGTGACCAATTGCAGAATTACAGTGGCAAGTTCGAGGCCTTCCAGTCCACCCTCTCCAAGTCGAATCCTGTGTTCCAGTCTTACAAACTGGAAATGGACATGATTACCAAGCGCATCCGTTTGTTGGATCATGAGAACCAACAGCTCCGTCTGAAGACTCTCAAGACTGACCACAGCATCCTGGATTTGTTTGAGGAGCGCAACAAAGACATGAGCAAATTATCCAAATTGGAGGAGCAGAATGCCACATTACAGCAATTGGCCAAAGACCTGAATGCCCAAAGAGCAGAGCTGAAACTCAAGGCCCAGAAGTAATCGGGCAGCTACTGCTGTGCGTGGTGGATGCCCAGATGGAGGCTCAAGCTGCCATCATTGACTGATGTCTGGACAGCTTCGGATGCCGTGGTGGGGTCTGAAGGCAGGCGCCGTCAAGGCTCTGGTGGTGCCGGCACAAATTGCATCCATGTTCCCACATGACATTGAGTTGCAGGCCAAGCGGCCCTGGGGTGGCTTCAGCAGTGAGCACAAGGGCACCGGGGCATTTGGGGTGCTGTGGACGCAAGCCGACGTGTGCGGTTGTGTCTGTCCTGCCGTGCTGCTGGGGCCCCAACGGCGTCTGTCACGATTGCCACTGGACCCTGAGCAGCTTGGACAGCTCCACCGAAGGCAGGGGTTACACACACGTACCCCCCCCCCCCCTCCCCCTTGCGCAAGCACGGCCTTGTCGAAGCACAGGGTGGGCGTTTGAACCGCTGTTTTTTAGGAATTTTTGAGACCACTGTTTTTGGGGTCCCGGATGTAAGATTGGGTTTAAAACCATTCTACCGCACGTTGCCACCTGATGCTATTTGTTTTGAGGTGATTCTTAGCCATTCCTGATATTCTCCTTCCACAACCTGTCACCATCTGCATCTTCTGGAAATGGGCGGTCATCTGCGATTGCCGTCATGTGTGTCCCACGCGAGCACGGCCTTGTCTGAGCACGGGGGTGCCTTGCGGAGACAATGCACTGGGATTTCCTGCCTGTGGGATACCAGGGGTGACGGCCATCGCCGGATTATGGCTAAGCACGGGGGTGGGCGTTGAACCGCTCTTTTGCCTGTTTTTTTTTTGAGACCGCGGCCGTGCTTGCGCCAGGGGGGGGGGGCGGGGTACGGTGTGTGGTGCGCCACAGATGTTCGGGGGACTAAATGCACCGCTGTCTTGCATTCGTGGGCCCGTTAAATCCCGAATGATAGACCGTGCGATGGATGTAGGCCTGTCAAAAATGTAGAATCAGTGACATGCTCCGGGGTATTTGTGTGACCGTAGGGGCGGTTTGGTGAGGCCTTTGGGGCTGAAATTGATGCTGGTTGTTCAATAGTGTCGGCAGAACGAACGAGCACATAAGTGACCCACAGAGCTAACCGCAAAAACGCCTCGCTGTACAATACATAGTGGAGCACCCCAACCAAGAAGGGGACACGTGCATTGAATGAACTTTGCAGTACTGCTGGACTAATGGCTGGAATTGTCTATGGCGGGGACATTCAGTCTATCGGAACCGACCATTGATCCCCTGAAATTGATGCAGGCCGGGCCTGCATTCTGCGCCTGAACATTGTAAACCGAGGGTATCCCTAATCTGAATTTGGAAGCATGGAATTGATCTGCAGTGTGGCCCAGCCCCGGACCCCACACATTTGAGAATAAACTGACACGCATTCCAAGACAATGAGGTACAAACAAATGTCTGAAACGAGCAAATGCCAACGTGCACCAATGGAAAGGGAAGTGTGTCTCGAGAACAGCGGGTGACTGGTCACACCCTGTCAGTACACAGACGACGACTCTAAGACATCCGGTTCAAGTTTCTGTTTTGGATCCTGCGCAGCACTGTCCAACAGTTTAAGAGCCCCCCCTCCTCCCTTCCTGGTGCGTACCAAAGCCCCCCCACTTTGTACCAAAAAACCGCCCATTTTGTCGCAAAATGTACCAACCCCCCCCACCCCAGCTAAAAGGTACCGGAAAACCCTCAAAATTGCCCCCCCCCCCCCCGACTCTCTTCCCTCCACAGCTCACGGTTAACCAAAATAACCAAAAGACCTGTGGTTGATTGCGTGCCAGCCTTTGAGCAGGGTCTTGTGGAAAACTGAAGCTGCCCCAGTAGTAACATGCAGACTACCCTGGGTGGTCGACAAAACACGGCAGCCATTGTGCAACATGTGGTCCATGATGTGTACTTAACGGTCAGCGATGAAGAACACTATGGATTGAGCTGCCGAACATTGCTGCATATGCATACCAGGATGTGCGTATGTGGAGCGCTTGTTGACCTGCGTGTGCCCCCCGGGGAGGTTTGGCACAACTTTGGGGGTTGTACGGATTTTCGTTTGGTACATTTTGGGGATTTATGGATACATTTTGGGGGGTTTTTTGGTACATTTTTGGGGTTTTATGGTGCAATAGGGGGGTTTTTATGGTACAATTCAGGGGGTTTCAAGTACACATCTGGGGGGTTTCAGTACACTTCATCTGGTTTCTGTCGGCCGTTTTCTGGGAGTTTTTTTACTATCCTCCGGGAGTGAGTGGGGTGTGGGACCCCAGGCAGGGTGTTAGGTGCATCCTGAGAACCGCCAACCGCCCCCCCCCCCCCCAATTGTATGCCCAGGTCTGCTTGTAGTGTGTCTTGGTGGCTTGGTCGGGCCAATTTCAGGCATGGAGGTAGGAGAGGTGATGGAAGGTCATAGAACTACATGTGATTGTACACTCAGTGTTTTACTTCCCATTGCTCTTTGTATGCGTGTTGCAGGGGAACGTGGGTGATCAGAGGTTGGTGCCGGGGGTGAATTGCCGGTTGGTTTGGGGATGTCTGGCAGGGTCCAAGACCATATTGCCACTTGTTAATTTTTCAGGGGGTACCCGTCGGTGAATCGGGAAGGAATCTCTGTTACCGCCCATGTCATGCCATGACATGCAGATGGCATGGGCAGGAATTATGTCAGGCTGGCTGGTAGTACAATCGTGGAGCCTAGGCGCCGGCAAATGTTTCATCTGTGGGGTCAGCTAGCAATTGGACAGCTCTGAACCCTGCACCCCAAATCTCAGCAGTCTTGCTGTGCCTTATGCTGTTATATGCAGCCTATAGTGGTTTGTGCCTGGCGCGCACTGAGAAGCGTATAGCCATGGCAGTGTCCCATTGGATGGTCACGTGGACCAAAGCACGGATGTCAGTGATACGAGGAGGAAGCGCGCCAAGCAGATGGCACCCCCGGCCCCCCACTGGGCGGGGGGTGATATGGAGGCTGATGCGCTGTAGGGCTCTCTACTAGAGGGATACCATGCGGGCGCAACATGAGTGGTGTGTTGCCACGACAAACGGCCATGGGTCGTGTGTTGTCACGAGTGAAACATGGGCGTGTGTGTTGTCACAGCCCTGACAGTTTTTCTATGACAATGCTGGGTGTGGACACTTGGATCGCCTGAGCCTCAAAATGCGGGCCCTACGGTTGCGCAAGGACATCGAAGAGCCGGAGGAACATGACAGGCGGCTCATCATGGAGGTCGCACAGTGGTGTGACCATCAGTTGATCTAGTGTGCAATGGTGGAGTGCACAGGGTCGTAGCTGGCCTTCACGGTGGTGAACCGATGGGGCGAGCCAGAAGGGATGCATAAACAAGAGATATGCTCCTTGCTGGTACCCGCGGGGACACTCTCAACCTCCGACACGCTGCTGCTTTGTGGCATGCTCGCTCGCACCGAGGACCCCACATATGGATGCCACCTGCTACGCCACACACACGCACATCTTGTGTGAGGTGTTGCTAGCACATGTGACCTGAGAGCACTGCGAATGATTGAATAGATACTTCTTCCCTGAAAGACACACACATCACATCCACATTGAGCAATTGCCCGTCAGGCGTGGCCCATCGTCTGCACTGTGTGAAGGAATGACACATGTTATGCCAGCATGCTGTGTGGACCTCTCGTCCGCTCCGTTAGTGCACCTGTGCGGTGCATAAACGGACTTTCTGCTTTCCGGGGTTCTCCCGGGTACACTCAATGACACCTTGAGTGCGAGGAATAAAAAAAAAAGAGATGTTCTCCTTGCTAGTACACCTGATACACCTGTTGTGGAGGACCAAGATGGAGGTCCAAGAAAATACAACTGTACACTGGCACCCGAAAAGCACCACGGCGCACCTGTACGAGTGGGAGGTGAGGGTCCATGTGGATGTGCGTGAGGGGGCTAGGGATGTGGTAATGGGAGCCACATGGGACAGGCGAGCGCATGTCTTGTGGGTCACGGGAACACCGCAAGTGCTACCCCGTGTGAAGAGAATGTTCTTTGGCGACAATGGGGCTGTGGGGGATGTCATGAGGGTGGTGTGTCGATATGTGCTGAGTGCACTCCACCTAGAGCTAGTCGGGTCCCGGGAGGGCGGAGGCATGTGAACATGATGTGACAGTAGGGATAACAACATGTAGCATCATCCGTAGCAGAGTGGTATTCCTCAGGGCATGTGTGGGACGTGCTTGGTGGTTCAAATCCTGTGATTGAGGGGGGTTGGGAAGCACCAAACAACCCGCATAACCGGTTTCCCATACACAGACGCCATGAGCGCCGCACGGACCTTGCGTGCATAACCGGGTTCCAGGGGGACAGACCTGACCCAAACCAACCTAAGAGAATTGATAGCCCGTGGGCGAACTCAAGGCAACATTCAGAACTAGTTTGGCAGTGTTGCAGTGCGGCAGAATATTCACGAGTTCTGACCGGTCGCCTGTGACACGGGGGAAGTTCGGTAGCTGAGTATCCGTTGCTTCATGGCCCCATCCTTGACCATGGGTGGGGGAGAGCTAACCCAGACAACCCAGGAAACATTCAATAGCCACCTCATGTGATGGGGTGGTCTAGCGCCCATGTGCAATCCCCTACCTCCAGTTAGGTCCAGTTATGCCACCGTTACTCCTTTTTTATGAGCCGGGGGCAATAATAGGTGAGGTGGTCCGCATTTCGAAATATGGCATTGTGCCACAACGGAAGGTCTCCGAGAGGAACATCATGTAATGCTCCGTCTAACATGTAGCGGCGGGCTTGTGAGAAGGCTTTTAGTGATTGCGCATCCTTTTTGATCCACGTTTGCAACCAATACCAGCTCTCCTTACACAACTAGGTCCAACCCGGCACGCGGTCTACAGTTCATTGCTTCCACGATTTAGTTAGTCCCAGGAAGTAGATTGGTCCCTCACCTCAGTCTGGGTGGGGTCCTGGGGCAAATCACTATTCCTCAAGAAAATGGCCCCTCTACCCTCCTTGTCTCCTCCTTGTCTCAAAGACTTTGTTTATAGGGCCCTCTAGGCTAAATTAAAAGTTGGTGATCGACTGCAAGATTGGACGCACCATCCCTGGGGCATGATCTGTGCACAATGAGAACCCATCAAGCATTCCCTCTATCGTTGTAGTTGTCACCATCTAACTGTGACGTCTTGGATTTCACCATGGGACCATGCTACCACAAACAACACTCTTACAAAGCACAATTCCTTCCCACCCACTTGTCTTCATCTGCCCCCCCAAGGGCTTTTGATGTGGTCAGGTCGAGTAGCACGTTGGTGAGTGCATTACTCAACGAAGTCCACTGGGATCCCCCTTATCATGACTATTTTCTGAGCACCTGGTCCAAAAGTGTTACAGTGCTATGTGCTATCAGTTGGCAGCCACTAGCAGGATGGGTCCAAACTTTCCATCAGTTTTTATCATGCCTTATGTACATTACAACGGACAGGTTCTCTACCGCGGGTTTAAATCTCTGTCCAACCATTTTCAGATTGCATTAGGACAAGAAACGCCAAAAAGCGGCGCGCAAAGAGGAACTAGCGCAACAAGCTCTAGTAGCTATTGCCGAACTTAAGTCACTGGGGTGGACTATTGTTTACACCGATGGATTGGTGGGCAGCAGGCTACGGGTGTGAGTCGTTGGGGGAATGGAAGGAATTCGGACATCTACCCGTGGACGCACCGCAGACGAGCAGTAGAGTTGAAGTCACTGCCATTGTCGGAACCCTCGAGCGCATGAATTGGCAAACCCGCCAAGTAGCCATAGCCACTGACTCTCAATATGCCCCCCTCCCCCCCCGTGTCGAACCGCCTTACGCAGTGACCTAAGGCAACATTCGGGACCGGTCTGGTTTGTGCTGCAATGCAGCAAGGCAAAAACAATGAACTGGTGGTTTAGTGGTGGCTATGACCATATGCCTGTGACACGGGGGTGTATGCGAGCTCAGTATCCATTGCTCATGGCCCCGTGTCAAACGAACACTTCCGTTTGGACCGTTTTTTTTGGGGGGGAGGGGCTAATGAATTAGGCACCGGGCTCGGGAACGCAGTTTCAGACAAAAGGTTTGGGGGAATCAGGGGGTGTTGTGATGTATCTTGCAGTAATGGTGGGCAAATTTGTAAAGCAGTTTACTAGGGAATGGTGTCCCTCAACTACAGGACTTCTATTGCCCACCATGACTAATTCTTTGCTTGCACCTGGCCGGGTTGCTATACAAGCGGTACCACACTCGTGGGTTGTCCGTCCCAAAGGTGCCCAAGCCGGATTGGGCTGCCACTCCTGCCCGTGCCATGAACAAAAGGGGCCCCAAGCCCGGAGAGCATGTTCAACTTTTCCCATGAAGGGGTTCTCCTCTCAAAAGTGCTAATGGTGCATTGAATGGGCCGGGTATCTTGTGCCTAGGGATGTGTTACTGCCGTTTCACAATATTGTTGCGCGCACCGAATGGTGTGTCCAACGAACACTCCTGTTCGGACCGTATTTTTTAAGGACAAAATTTTTCGTTGGACACGAGGGCAGGGGGGGGGGGGGATGACCGGGGTAATGGGGGCAGCCTGGAGATGGCAATCCAATGGATGGATAAACAAGCAAGGCCCGGTTTCTGACGTGGACCTCTGGGTGCGGCTGTTGCACAGGGTAGATTGGTAGATGACTCTTTGTTAACTCTACGTTGGGTCAAAGTGCCAAGTCATACTTAGTTACCATTCAGGGCAAATGTGTGGCTGATAAGTTGGTGGAACGGGGGCGCATGGGCTCGCCAATTTATCATACCCTGTCAGTGCCTGATCGGCCAGTCATTTCATCAAAGCTGCCGTGCACTCCCACGCCACGCAGAGCACCAACGGTCCCCAAGTCAGTTGAGATCCAAGATTTGGATACCCCGCCAGGGCACACGCCCACACTCATGCCTCGACCCATCCCCCTTTCCCTCGCCTCGTCTACTAGAAGATGAACCGTCCCACGGAGCGCGGTGTTGTTGTTCCCATTGATGTTCCCATTGATGTTCCCATTGATGTTCCCGTTGATGTTCTATTGACGACCTTTGAAGACATCCTACTGCAATCCTTGTGGCGCTTGTGGTGGTACAAGTGGAGCGCCACCTCGCCCTGGGGTATACGAGAGCCAAGGAGGAAACACGCCGGATCTTCATAGAATCCGCACGCAGTCTCCAAGAATCCGCATGGCTGGTACAGCGACACGCGCTGCACCACCATGCACATCGAAGGATCCTCCATCGACAACTGCGTGCGTCCTTGCAAGATAAGGAAAACTTGGCATACTCTGCATGGATGCGTACACGACTACAGAGTTGGAAGTCGGTACAAAGTGCGGAATGCCGCTGTGCGCTGGATAGGGCATACGTCTCGGCGTCATACTAGCCGGCGAGGCGGCCGTGTTCCACCCGTTCCAACTCCCTGACGTGCTGTATAGACAGGCGGAAGCGGGCGGCGGACACTTGGTGGACCAATCGTTACGGGTTAAAAAAAAGTTCATGGAATCAATCTTCAATGCCTTTTTCGTTGGCAATGATTGTCCGCCTTAAGGCCCACACTGGGCTGCGGCGTTATGTTCAAGGTATCCAAGCTATATGCACACTAGTTTGTTGAGTGGCTGCTTGTGCTGGGTAGGGCCAGGCAAGGGAAGTAGGCTAGCCAGGACACAGGGGGCAAAAGGGACAAAGATGTGTAAGGGAGAATGCCCGCGGGCTGCTACCCTGCGAAGATGTTGATTGGGGTGCTGCAGGGGAAGAGAAGGCGTTTGGAAGCACGGGGCTACGCCGTGCTCACTCTGTGTTGGTGTTCGTCTTTCTGCACCGGAGGCTTGGTGTTTGGGTGGGGGCGAAGTGGCAAGCTAGCGCTGGCAGCCAGGGGAGGGGGGGGGGTTGTCTGACCGCAGGTAGCCAGGGTTGGAGAACGTTGAGGATATCTTGTGTGCCGTATCTTGAAAAGGGACTAGATGCAAAGCAACACATATTTACAATGTATTGCACAAGGAAACTTGTCATAGGTGAGAAGACGAGGGCCAAACAGAGTCGTGGCGACCCCAGGTCGTTCTGCAGGTATACTCAAGGTAGGAATATAAGTTGCTCCTTCTTTGTCAACCTTGACCCCTGTCCTTGACAGGGGAAGAAGCTATGGTATGTTCTGAGGGTGTACTTAGATCCCGAGATTGACCCGTACTGTTGCAGAACTATTGCAGAACTATTGCAGCTTCGTCAAAAATAATATTTACAATGTATTGCACAAGAGAAAGTTCTTCTACATGTACGCACAACAGTGTTCCTTCTTATATTATAGGCCTATCACCTTCGTTAGGATTAAGGAGGCAACATGTGCTCCCTAGGTATATTGTATCTCTGTCCTCTTTATCTTTTTGTACAACCATAAAGGTGCGCACTTAGGCTTAGGCCCATCAAGTTTTGGGGGGGGATGCATAAGTGAAACAAGTGTGAAACTCACCAAACGTAAGAAGGTGGAATTGAAAATGCATGTGAAAAATCAGATATGGGGGTGAATACCCAAAGAGGGTGACCCGGAGCTGTGGTAGTGTCTCTAGACGCCTACCAGGTATATGTGTGCCTGGGTATAGATCCACGTCCATGCATGCACACATGCTAAGCGGAGTGATCGGAGGACACCAGGCCCTACTCCAAAACCTACCACTGTATATCCATGTGCTCACCTTGTGCTCCATGTGCTCCACCATACCATCTCTGTAAGCCCCCAACCTCTTTAAGGCCCCTTTAATACCTGCTGTATCAGGGTCCACAAGGTGGCAAGGCAAAATCACCTCGAAGAGGGTTGTTAGATCAAGCGCAGGTGCGTACGCCATACACCCCCCTTTTTGGGGGTCATTCGCGTATGATACCCCAAGGTATGGTACCGGATGTCCAACCCCTTGTAAAATCATCATTTTAGGAGAGAAAATGATCCCCCAATGAATTTTTTGTTTTTGACCCCTTTAGCCCCCCGTACGTGTGTATTCTGGGTGCTGTGTGTGGATTTGGACCCAGGTCCGGGGCAACTTTTTTCTTGTACATGGATCCCCTAACCCATGGCGGGGGTTCCGGGTCCGAACTCCAGGTACCCCCGGCCACCCCCCCCTATGGGCCCTTGCTAGTGAGGACTTCGCCGTTTTCACGCTGGATATGGCTGTTTAGTGACACCTGCAAGATTTCCAAAATTCGCCTTTTTCCGAAACCCTTCTGTCGCCCCTGGGATGGGTTTGGGTGATCATTTGGTGACAATACGGGTACTTGAGCACCCATGGGGACCCATGTAGTGGCCACCAAGCCCATCTAGCCCGGGCCATGGGCCCCCCAAAAGCTTCAAATTTGCTGTTTGTAGGTGGTTCCATGGCCTTTTGGTGTGTACACAAACTGCAGTTTTCCACCCTCTGCGGGGCAAAAATGGAAAATTTTGCAATGTATGGTAATCAGGGCTCTACCGGTGCTGACAGGGGACGGGCTCACTGGTGCGGAGACTTTCCTCGACGCAGGCATGCACTTGACACCGTCTTTGACCCCCGCAAAACAGTGGCGGCCGGTTACGGGGCAACCTACGTGGCGGCCAGCAATCTGCCGCAGACGGCCCAATCACTGATCAGGGGAACTGTTAGGGGAATCCTAGCGCAACGACAGGTCACCGTCAAAGTGGCAGTGACGTGGGCCGCCCACGTGGACACCTGTGCCAGGGTGCTCGCCGTGTCCGCCCAACGCACACGGTTCTGGTTCCACCATAGTGTCCGCGTGACGCTCTACGCGGTGCACCGTGCGCGTCAGCGTATCCTGTTGGGCACACTGTCAAGCCTGCGCCGCCTAGCCACACGGGCCCTGCGGCACATGGACGTTTTGGAGCTGGCACTGCGCTCTGCGCTCGCCCACACAGCCACAGTTGCCCGGGCCAACATTAGTCACCAACAGCTGTCCTACTAGAAGTTCCGCACATGGGCTGCTATGGTGACCCATAAACTGGGGGACAGAGACAAGTGGCTGACCGCGGCCATGTGCGATGCCTTGCAACTCGCCCGCAGCAGCCAATAAAGGTCCATGCGAAAATGGCGGCAAGAGTCACTGGACGAGGTGCGGACCTGTATGAGCAGGTGGCTGATGGAACACCAAGCGTGGCTACAGGAAATTGCAGGGTGGTGGTACCTTGTTCGGGACAAGAAAAAGAGGCCTGCAAGTGCGGTCGACCTGTCGCCGGGTCGGCGTTTCAAGAGGTGTAGGGCGCACCACTCCGACACCCCGTACTACATCCAACTTACTGGGGACCTTGATCCGACAGACCCGTGGGAGATCCAGCTGACTGGATCTCCCAGGACCCACCGCACGTGACCTGTGGTCCGAAAACCAGCACACTGAGAACACCACACCTGACACAATGAACTGGGCTGACACTGCCCGTGGCAGAGCACATCTGCACACCACTGTCTGCCGACTTGTGGGATAACTTGTCCCCACAGGCGTCCTTGATGGAGGTGCATAACCTGCACGAAGCCTGTGGTTATAGTTACTGCGGCTAGACTGATGCTAGGCAACCTGCCTATGAGTGCCTCTCCTTTGTTCATAGCGAGACTTTGAACTTCGAACTTATGTGGCGCCGGAAGTAAAAAAAAAGGAAAATTTTGCAAATCATTTTTTTGATATTATGACCATCCAAAATGATCAAAAATCCTATGTAAAGCATGTTCTAGCCCCCTTTTATGTGTTTTTCACCCTATTTGGGTGTGGGGGGGGGGGGCTCCCATGGGGTCTAGGGCACAACCTGCTGATGCAGTTTTCCCACCTCAGCAGCTCAAAAATGGAAAGTTTCGAAACTGATTTTTTTGATGCTTTGACCATCCAAAATGATCAAATATCCTATGTAAAGCATGTTTTAGCCCCTCTATGTGTTTTTCACACTATTTGGGCGTGGGGGGGGGGGGGGGGCTCCCAAGGGGTCTAGGGCACAACCTACTGATGCAGTTTTCCCCCCTCAGCAGCTCAAGAATGGTTGTCCCTCTCCCCTCTTCGAGGTGCCTTGCCGAAGGCAATAGAATTTAGGTACTCGTACGCCAAATAACCAAATCGTTGCACTTGACACACACCATGCTTGCACTGGGGTGGCGGGTTTTCAATTGGGGGGAGGAGGGGTCAATAGAGCCCCCAAAAACTGTGGGGAGGGTTTGGGAAAAGGTCTCAATTGACAGGACCATTAATTAGTAATTGTGAAGTCTGGCACCGAAGGCGCGGACAATTTTTTTGACCATTGAAAATGGTCAATTGTTTCCCCCGCCAAATACATGGCAAATGATGACTTTTCTGAACCCCCTCGATGCGCTGATTCCAAAAATCCATTTCGATTTTTCTGCCGAATTTCGGGGCTGGGCCACCTCTGGGGGGGGGGGGTCAGTCTCAGTAGGATTTTTGGGGGGCGCGTCAATTGAGCCCTTTTGGGGGGGGGTCTAGCGAGGGGGCTCTATTGACCCCCTCCCCCCCCCAGTTGAGCCCACCCACCCCTGCACTGAGGCTTGGGGTTGTTTCCACAATGCTCTGCCATGGCACTCCAGGTCACAGGGGAAGGTGGGGAAAGAGGAGCAGTGTTGCACGAACATGACCCCCTTCTCGCAAACGTCTCCCATTCAGTGCCCCTTTCCGCATCATCGTCACGTGACGTTTTGCCACATCTGCATGTCGTTGACGGCCGGAGGTGTTGGTGTGATCTGTGACCAGTTCTGAGGTTGCCCGGCAAACCAAGCCTGACTCACGCGTTTGTCTGTTGGCAGGGGTGGCGCATGCCATTGTGTTGCCTTTGCACGTGTTCCCAGTAGACAAGCACATTACACACGGTTTTGCAGTCGCCCCCCCTTCTCTGGACCAAGGGATCTCACACAATGTTTTGTTTTTCCCGGAAGACCCCCGAGCAGAAGCAGAAGGCCGTCGTGCTCCAGAAACTGAACAAGATCGGGGGAGTACATGCGGTTCAGCAGCTGCTCGAGGAGTACAAGACGCTGACCGGGACCAACGCTGCGGCCTCAACCGCACCTCCAACCGCCGCCCAAGCTCTGGTGGCCCAACTGACAGCAACGGCCCCTCCCGCCGATTGCGGTGCCCCCTCCCAGAGCAATGTGGATTTCACTGGGTGCAGCCACTCGGCGTCTGGCACCTGCACCCCAAAGTGTGTGCCAGGCTTTGTGGGCAACCCGACGGCCACGTGTGCCAGCAACGGGAAGTGGCTGTACGGGGGCGCGTGTGATGCCATGAGCACCGTAGCGCCGACTGCTGCCCCGGATTGCGGGGAGCCAAAGCAAGACAACGTTGATTTCAGCAAATGCACCGATCACACGAGCACCGGGACATGCAACCCTGAGGTGTGCCAGCTCTGGATGCAGTGGCATATGGGACATTGCCGGCTGGAGTCGTGGAGGATGTGAAGGAGGGGGTCGAGCAAGTAGTGCACGACACATTTGTCATGAAAACGGACCTTGTGCGGAAGCCATGGTGCCCGCCAAAGTGTTGGGGGGGGAGGTGCCTGCACCGCGCGCGCACCGAGCAAAACTTGTTGTTTTCATGGTTTAATGTGCGGGGATGTGATTTGAAATTGTAATGTTTTGAGTTGTGTATATGTGGCTTGCTTGTGTGTTTCTGTGAGGGCAGTATTCGGGCGGCACGTAGCCTTTGTAAACTGCATGCCCAGCAGTCTGCAATTTTTCTTGTCGCCCTATCCGTAAAGACCCGAAGTTGGACAAGGGCATGGTCAGTAGCCCCTTAGAAAGTCGCCACAGTACATTTAGGGGTTTAATGTCGCGGTGCACAATGTCCATAACTGTGGAGGTGTCGGAGTGCACTGCCAACTAGCCTCGGAATCATTTTTTTCCTCTGAATGTCTTGACGGGCAGGGGATGCATACGTTCCACCGAGTAAAATCAGGGAAAGTGGCCAAAAAGCCTTGAACCGTCCGCGCACTGTGCGTGCACCGTGCACCAACGTCCCCCTGCTGTGCAGTTTGTGTGGTGAGCTTCAAGGGCAAGTGGTCAAAACGCACGCTGCCCCGACCTCGAGGCCAGGCGTGTGTGTGGCGTGTGTGTGACGGGTGATGCCTGATGCTTTGTGCTGGTCCGTCGCTGGAGTGCTGCGGTTGCCACAAATGCCCAGGCCCTGAGGGTACGTTTGCCCGGCGCGCCCGGCATCCAAATGAATGTTCCGGCCATCTATCACAATGCTTTACCCCAAACATCACTCCCTCCTGTAGCCCAGGAACCCTAAGCACAAGCACATTGTATGACTGTTGGCATGACTGTTGCCATTTTTTCGCCCAACAAATGGGACGGTCACACGCACCCGACCCTTGTAGGCCCCGTCATGGCCACCCACCTCAAAATCAAAGAATCCCCTTCTTGTGCGTGACGGACCACTCAAGTGGCCACACTGAAGAGTGGGAGTCCTTATCCCCAACTCGAGGGGCCACACCAAAGCGTGGGAAAACTTTGCCCGGCGTGCCCGGCTAACATACTCTTCCTGGTCTGGACCTGGAGATCGGTCTGCCTTGATTCTTTTGTTGAATGTTGGGCCAGACCTGAGGGTCCAGACATTGCCCCATGAGGCCTGGTGCTCGACCGAGTACATGTGAGAATTTCAAACATCGCTGGCCATCAGCCCACCACCCGGGTCTTCTATCTCCCAAGGCCGCGTGTCCCTTGCTGCCCTCGAGTGCTGCCCTTGAGTGCCTTGACTTTGTCCCACAAGTTGCTCGTTTGTCTTCCCTGGTACCCCCCCCCTTCCATTTGTATAAGCCACGCCCCTGTCCAAGCTACAGTAGGCGTAGGGACCGTAATAATTTTGTGCGTAATTTAATTACGTACGAAATGTAGTGCGGCCACATAAGACGTGGGTTTGTCGTCACATTTGCCAATTTCAGCGCAGGTGGCCCCCTGGTGCACCAGGACTTTTTTCTTTTTAGTCTGATGCATCCCATAGGTCCTGAATTGCCAAGTTCAGCACATGTGGCGTGCGCACGTGTGCCGGCAGTTGTATGTGTTGTGCGCAAGCCACGCCCTTGTCCAAGCTACAGTGGGCGCAGGGACCATAATAATTGTGTACATTGGTGTACCTTATACAAAGGGGGGGGGGGTACATTGGTGTACCTTATACAAAGGGGGGGGGGTACATTGGTGTACCTTATACAAAGGGGGGGGGGGGGGTACTCTATGGCACCCCGCATCCAATTCCCTATTCCCCTTCCCTCACGGTGCGCCAGTCCCCTTCCCCTTCCCACACACACTCCGCCAGTGCGCCAGCGGCTTCAAAGGCAGCCCCACCGCCGACTGCAAGGCCAACGGCCAGTGGGAGTACAAGGGCTCGTGCGCCAAGATCGATTGCGGGGCCCCAGGCCAAGCGCATGTGGACTACACCGGCTGCAGCACCGGGGCCGGCAAGTGCCAGGGCAAGTGCGAGGCCGGCTACACCGGCACCCCCGCCGCGACGTGCGGCGCGGCCGGCTGGGCCTACACCGGGGCCTGCCAGCCCAACCTGTGCGCCCCCAGCCAAGTCCCGCACTCGGACTTCTCCGCGGAGGGGTCCCTCCACGGCACCACGGGGAAGAGCTTTACCGTGACCTGCAACCAGGTGCCCGTTTGTTGATTGTCGGGAATGGTGGTCTCCGGGTGGGGGTTCTCACTGGACGCAAACGAAGCATGTGTCTATGTTCCAACAACGAAAAGCTCTTCTATTGCCGTACTCTACGACTATTTCCATGCTCTGATTGAAGATCCGCCGCAAAAACTTTGAGGCAACGTAGGCCCCCTCGCACTCCCAACCCCGCGAAGGGAAAAGTGTCCATGGAACTGTATTGATGCGTTCAAGCTCCAAAGACAAGACCCGGCGTGTTGATGAACAGATGAACAAGCAATGAATGGAATGGCGCATCGTCTCATTTGTTCAGGCGGACGGAAGGGATTGTCTGCAATGGAGAGTGTTGCGTGCATGCAAATGTGGTTTGCAGTGTCATTCCTTTTACCGGTGCCGGCCATGTCATTGCCGTCGCATCCAGGGCTACCACGGCAGCGGCGTGGCCGTCTGCCAGGCCGACGGCACCTTCAGCACCCCGAAGTGCGAGGCCACGGAGTGCGAGCCCTCGCAGGTCCCCAACTCCGACAAGGAGGCGGCGGGCTCCATCAAGGGCAAGGCCGGGGAGAAGGTGTACGTCACCTGCAAGCCCCAGTTCGCGGGCCGCGGGTGGACGGTGTGCCAGCCAAACGGGAAGTTCAGCCCCGTGATGTGCTCGGAGGTGCCCCACTACAGCCCCGTTGGGTGCTACAAGGACTCCACCGACCGCACGATGGAGCTGTACAGCAAGAACATGGTGTTCCAGTCCGTGGACGAGTGCGCCGCGGTGGCCTACGGCGCCGGGTACCGTAACTTCGCCCTGCAGGCCCCTGGGCAGTGCTTCGTCAGCAACAGCCAGGTACCCCCTCCCCAGGGATGATTAGAAGGGAAGGGGGCCTTAGAGGCGGCCCCAGAGGCGGTTAGACGGGCGGTTGGAGGAGGTTGTCAAAGCGGTTGGGGGCGGTTACTGTCAGTTACAAATGCCATTGAGGCTGGCACTTGGCGTCAGCGGGACAGTGGCTGGGCGTGGGCTGGGCGCCCTGGAGGGGGGGGGGGGTACCTGCCCCCCTTCCAACACATCCCTGCCCCTCGCCCCCTTGTCTAAGCTACGGCCTGTAGTGGAGCTGTGTTGGCGCCTTTGGCGCCGTTTGCTAATCAAGAGGACTCTCTGACAGCCTAAAGGCCAGCCGACCGGTCCCGTGCCGGAACAGCGCAATGAACACTGAGGCTCGTGACGGCGCTCCGCCGAATGACCGGGCGATATGTGGGCGATCTGTGGCGGCGCCTCTGGTGCCGTATTCATGACACCGAACTGTGTGAGATCCCGGAGTGAGTCCGGAGGGTGACGCCCATCGTCGGTCCATGGCCAAGCTACGGCCTCGTCCAAGCCACAGCGGGCGTAGGGACCGTATTCATTCCGTACCCAATTGAATTCCGTACAAAATGTAGTGCAACCGCATAAGACATGGCTTTGGTGACAAATCTGCCGATTACCTGGGGTCATGGACACGTTTGTTGTGGGTGTTTGCCCACTTGAACCCACGGAGCTCTGAGTTTGGGGATATTTGTGCATTATCTTCCCCTTTTCTTGGCGGTGGCGTGTGTGTCGGTAGTCGTATGTGTCGCGTGCAAGCCAAGGCCTTGTCCAAGCTCCAGTAGGCCAATTCTGATGTAGTATCCCGCTGTGAAGCGTTGGGGAGCCCCTAGATGGCATGGGTTATGTAGCCACGAGTCCCACATTTGGGCCCTTTGTGATTTGCTCCCCCACCCTGAAGCGTTGGGCACTCCCCACACGCCAGGTGTTATGTAGCCACGAGGCTCACAACGTGGCCTAGGGACCGTATTGATTTGGGACTGTTGCGTCGCTTGGACAAAGGGGGGGGGGTATATGTGGAGGCGGGGCCGCCCCGGTCCCCTCCGGAGGTACGGGCACTCGGTCTCCGCCCGGTGCAGGACGGCGGTGCTCGCCACGCGTTTGGCTCCGCTGCACAAATGAGCTAAGGGTTCACTCAGAGACCGGGCGGTTTCGCCGGATTTGAGTGCCTCGGTCCACGCGGCGCAAATCAGAGGCCGGGCGCGTGCCTCGTTTGCGCCAACCCCCCCCCCCCCCCTTCCCCCTGCACCTCGTCAATCCCCCCCCCCTTCCCCCTGCACCTCGTCAATCCCCCCCCCTTCCCCCTGCACCTCGTCAATCCCCCCCCCTTCCCCCTGCACCTCGTCAATCCCCCCCCCTTCCCCCTGCACCTCGTCAATCCCCCCCCCCCCCCCGCGCCTCGTCAGAGCCAAACCCCCCAAAATGTGCAGACCCCCCCCCCCGCCCGTCACCTCAGCTCCGGGCAGTCGTCTGTGGTCCGAGTCCCCTTTGCACAGCAGCCACAGCCCCCGGGCGATCAAAGTCATGAGGGGGGGCTCAAGGCACTGCGGCGCATTCGAAAATGCTCCGGAACTGAAGGTCTTCTTCGGAAAGAGGCCCGTCTGTAAATGCGGTTTGGAACACCCTCGTTTGATTGCAGGCCCCGGTCCCTCGTAGGCCCGGTGGCGGGGGCTTCTGTCAGGGGCCTACGGCAGGGCTGTCCTTAGGAAGCCCGATTTCTTTTGTATTAAGGACGGCCCCCAGGGACCGCCAACCACCAACTGCCAACCGCCGACTGCCAACCGCCGACTGCCAACCGCCAACCGCCAACCGCCAACCGCCGACTGCCATCCGCCAACCGCCAACCGCCAACCGCCGACTGCCATCCGCCAACCGCCGACCGCCAACCGCCAACCGCCGACTGCCAACCGCCAACCGCCGACCGCCGAAGTTGAGAAGCAGAGAGCGTCCCCGTGAACGTTCGTGTCTGTGGCCGTTACAAAAGGTCTCCCCCCCGCCCCCCCCCCCCCCTGAAGCACAGCCCCGGCCTATGCCCAGGGGCGGCCCCGATGGCATCGGGCCGAGCCCCGCGGCCGCGCCCCTCGTGCCCCAGGAGTACCTCCGGGACGGGGAGTCCCCGAAGTGCGGCGACAACAAGGACGACCGCGGGCAGAACATGGGCGGGGCCTGGGCCAGCGCGGTGTACACCTTCGGGATGCCGGGCTACCAGGACGCCTCCGCGGACGCTCACCTCGGCTACTACGCCGACGACAACAAGTACCCCACGATCCAAGAGGCCTCCGACGCGTGCACGGCCCTGGGCGCGCGGTGCGCGGGCGTCGTGCAGGAGGCCGACGTGTTCACCGTCCGCGCCGGCACGACGCCCGCGCCCTCCGCCACGGGGCAGACGTCGTGGCTGAAGGGGTGCGGCGACGGGTACTGCGAGACGCGGGCCAACGCGGTGCTGCCGGGCTTCGCGGGGGGGGACCACACGGCGTACCCCACGAAGGCGGCGGCGGAGGAGGCCTGCAACAAGGCCGGCACTTTGTGCGGGGGGGTGACGCGGGAGAAGCGCGTCTACACCTGCCGCCAGGCGGAGCTCCCCAAGCGCGAGGGCGAGATCACGTTTCTGAAGAAGTGATGCCGGTGACGAGCGAGCGGCCGGAAGCGGCGCCGGCCCTGTGGACCCGCGGGCGGGGCCGTTGGCCCCGGCCGGGCCTTTAAGAAGATTGGGGGGGGGGTACAGGACGCGGTGCGCGCGCGGCGCGTGCGTTCGGGCGACGGCGCAGACACACGCGCCCGTTCGGCAGCGAAGGGCATGCGTTCCCAAAGCCGTAAGGGGGATTGCCATGGCACACACACTGCACTGTGCCCCCCTTGCAGTTGCACCCGCGTCTCCTTCGTGGCGTCCTGCAGGCACACACCCGCTCAAATGGTGATACAGTGCCTGCCACCGTCATCTCCGCCTCCGCGTGTGGGCAGTAGGTGAGCGTCGAGTAGCCAAGGAGCCAAGGAATGGCCCTTTCCCCATATTTTGTCCCAACACGGCACGCGGTGCGCGCGCGCTGCACGCGGGGTGCGCGCGCGCTGCAAGTCATCCCCCTGAGATCTTGGGAGTATACTATTAGACCTGCGAGGGCGGCGGAGTCCCGGCCATCGTCCGAGTCTCCGTCTCCGGCTCGTGGCCTAACCGCCGCCTGGCCGGGCGGGTGCGGGGGGCAGATTCGGAGGGGACGGGGCATTGAGTGGGCTGTCCGTGGGGGTGGCAGTGGGGGTGCTGCGGGCGCTGTATGATATATCCGCGTGGCGTCCCTTTTGTCGGCGCCCGCGTCTTTATAATGGGCCCGCCCCCCGCCGGGCCCCCGTCTTCGTTGTTATAAATCTCGGTTCCAGTGCCCATGTGTATGGCCGCAGCCCCCCACCCCCACCCACCCACCCCCGCCCCCTTCCCCCCCTCCGACTGCCCCGTCTGCTACATCGAGGCCTGGGCCCACCCGACGCATCGCTATGACATCACCGGCCGGTCCCGCCGCCGTCCCATGTGACGCGCGCGCGCGCGATGCGATCCCCCCGGGCCCTGCGCCGCGCACCCAGCACCGCACCCCCCCCCCCCCCCCCGCGCCGGGAGGGCGTGCAGGTGCCGACCCCCCCCGTAGACGCAGCGCGTGTCCCCGACGCGGGCCTGTGCCGCCCGTTCGACGGTTTCTCCTTCTGCGTGTCACGCACACGCGCTGCACACGCGGCCGGGCCGCACGAGGGCCCGGCGGTTTGACTGCGATGTTGTCCGGTGCTTTCGCTGCGGGTGCTTCGCGTGGGAGACCGGGGGTGGTCCGGTGATGTGGCGCATGAGGGGGGGGGCGCACGGGCGTGGGCGATGCAGTGGTCCGGTGGCTGAGGCAGGGCCCACGGGGGGCGGGGCCTTGCGGCCCAGGGGACGCCGATCAGCCCCTTTCTGCCCCCGCCTTCCGTCTGCCGGGAAGCGTCGGGCGCAGCGCGGGGCCTCAAAACACGGCGGCGGCGATTTCCAAGAGTGAAACCGGGCGGACGGAATGCGAGCCAGGCCCCTCCTCCCCTGTCCTCCCGGTGTCCGTCTCTGGGGGCGCGTGGCTTTGCGGCGGGGGGCTCAGAGTTTTGCTGCGGAACGCAGCATCTCCGGGGGGGGGGGGGCGGGGGCTGACACCGCCCCCCCCCCCCCGGAACCGGATGTCATACAGTACAGGGGCGGGGGAGGGGGATTTTCGTGGCACTTTAATTTCGCGTGGCAAATCACCTCGAAGAGAGGTTGTTAGATCAAGCGCAGGCGCGGGCGTCATATACCCCCCTTTTTTGGGGTCATTCGCGTAGCATACCCCAAGGCATGATATTGGATGTCCAACCCCTTGTAAAATCATTATTTTGCCCAATAAGACCATCCCCCAATGGATTTTTTGATTCTGAGGCCTCTATCCCCTAAAACTGGATATCACTTTTTGGGGGGGGGGGGGGGGGGTGGGGGGGGGGGTGTTGGGGGGGGGGTCAAAAGTTTTTGCTGAAAAGGCTCCAAGCAGTGGGGAAGCATATCGTTAACACACCACTGCTGGTCGAATGGTACCGCACCAGTCCGCAGGAATCCCCGCCGGCGGTTCGAATCCTGGTCGGCCCACTCTTGGCGGCGGCGGCGGCGGCGGCATATTCACCGGCCCGGGGTTTGAACCGCCGACCCAAAAGTCCGGAGCCCGTCGCATTACCATTCGGCCACTGTTCAACCAGGACAAAAGAGTCCCCACTGCTTGGGACCGTGTCTGCCACTGACAAAAACCCAAACTGTGTCTTTCTGTCTGACTGACTGCTGGCCTGGCTCAGGGACTGCTTGGCTGACTGTCAACCTCTCTTCGAGGTGCACTGCCGAAGGCAATAGAATTTTCGCGTTTCAAATTGACCGTGGAATTTCCCACGCGAAATTCCGGGTTCTCCGCAAATTTCTCGCACACCAGCGGTACGCACTGTGGACTCTGGCGGGGGGGTGATACCCTCAACCGGGGGGCCCGCGGAATTTCCCACAGCGAACTTTACCACCGCGAATTTGACTTGGCGCGAAATTTGCCCCCCTCCCGAAGGGGGAAGCAATGAACTTTGACAACAGGAAATGTTGATTTGGGCTGTTTTTGGTACACAAACTTTGGGACTTTTGGTTCCAGACCCCCCCCCCCCCCCCTCATGGAGAAGGGAGGAACACGAATGTACCTCCTGGGGCCAGATAGGGTCTACCTGGTGCAGGTAGTGGCAGACCCTCGGAGTAGTCAAACAGGACAAGTCATCCGGGGGCTCCGTTGACACAACCAAAACACGTTGGGGCCCACAGAGGGTCAGAATGAGCAGTGCCGAGGGGCCAATAGGCGCCGCCAAAGGCAAACAATCAGATACCGAGGCCTTGTGCCAGACTTGGGGGGGGGGGGGGCTTTCAGATTTAATAACGTCGCAGGCGTTGCAGAGGGGTCATGTGGGTCATGTGCTGTAGGGCAGTCTTGGCCGATCAGTGCGCCGGGGGTCCTGAGGGAGCACTGGGCCAGGGCACCGGTCCCCACGATTTGGAGGGTCTGAGCGAACTTCCTCCGATGGGCCTGACCTTGGGCCCGGGGTTCAGGCAGGTCCAGGGGTACAGTGGACGGGGGGCGGGCAAACCCTCGACACCCCCCAACTGTGAGGCGTGGGTGTGAATTCCAGTTCCCGGTCACACTCCACGGGGGCGAGAGCAACACCGGCCCGGCATACGTGGGAATTGCCGCATGCCCCCCGCCGGTGGGGCCTGTACTCTGTGGAGCAGGGATGCATTAGAAGTGAAGGGACCTCACAGGCGGCCGCAGAAGCAGTCGGACAGGCGGTTGGAGGAGGTTGCCAAAGCGGTTGGGGTAATTACTGTCGGTTACAAATGCCATGGAAGCCGGGTACCTCCCCACTTCCAGTGCATCTCTGCTGTGGAGTCACTGACACAAACCCCCCGCTCCCACACAGAGGGCGGCGAGTCCGAGGGGTGGGATGGGGGGTTGAAGCGCTGAACACGCCTTCTTCTGTCCAACGGAAGTGTCCCCTCAAAAGGTTTTGATCGGGGACCTTCGGCACCCGAACCGGAAACCCACGTTTGGGGGGGGCTGGCGGGGGGGGTGGACGCGTCAATCCGGGCCCCGATACACGCGCAAGGTTCTCTTCGGTGGGGCCTCCCCAAAGAATGGCAGGGGCACCCAGGCCCGATGGGCAGGTACTCTTGCAGGCCCATGGGAGTGCAGCCACCAGAACTGCACCCACGGACAGTTTAGTCGGCTCCATCACAAAACAGGCCACGCCCACCAACAGGTGAGGAATGTCCACCGAAAGTCGGGGTGCAGCTGCAAATGGTTGGCAATTCCTGTCGGGCGTGAGGGCGCAGCTGCAAGCAATCTGGGACATCGCCCTTCCTGAATGATCCCCGATGACCCTCGGCAGCATTGGACGTGGCGTGTGTCCTCGTTTGGTGGCACCGCGAGTGCGTACCCGCCTGTGGGGATCAGGCCCACCTCGTGCGGTCCCCGGTCCTGCGGTGGGAATGGTGGGGGGGCATGGGGTCTTCTGTCAAAATTCTGGTTTCCGCGCTCACACCGGGCCTAAAGTGCCAAAGTATGACAGGAAATACCTTTTCTGTCTGAGAACCTGATCTCAGCACCAAAATCTGACCAAAAATGCGATTTCTGTCGAAACGTGACCCATGTCCTGAGACATAGCCCTCTGGCTCTGCAATGGTCACAACCCCCAGAAATGGACAAAAGAATCCAATTTCTGCCAAAAAATGGGCCCAAAGTATCCAAAATCGTGCCATCGGGGGAGGGGGACCCAGTTGACGCGAAAAAGGCCACCAGAAGCAGGTTGACCCGACCTGAATCCATCCGGCGGTATCTGTGCGAAGCATCAAAGTAGTGTGACCTGACACTGGCCGACGGTAGGAAGATATGTACCGGCACTAATTTTTTGCATGGATCCAGCGACGACTTTTGACCTGAGCCCCATGGCACCATCTGCGATTCCCCGTTGGTGGATGATCGAGCATGCCCCAAAGCGAGGCACATGAAGAAGATGCTGAAAGAACGTCCAGGCATCCTGTGCACAAAGGCAGGGGCTGTCACGGGGTCCCGGTGTCCGGCCAGCCAATGCAATCGATTTCAGCTCTGAGTCAGATCTATGTACCTTTTTTTTTTGCAATCCAGGACAGTGACTGTTAAGTCCTTGGTCCATGAGATACATCAAGGCAGTATGTGCCAAACTGGCAGGAACAGACACGGTAGATGGACATGGGCAGATGCCTATTGCCCCCATTTGCCCTGGGGACTTCGGGGAAACCAACAATAAATAGCATCATTTGGGGTATCCTTGTGGATCCGTGAGCACGGAAAATCCCCTACCCCTGCCATCGTGGGTGCGTGTGGATGGGGAGACGGGGGCACGAGCTCAACACACACAACGATCCGTACTGATGGCTGACGGGCACAACCAGGGGTGGGGCACATGGAATCAGGGATTCTGGTATTTCCGTGGCAGGAAAATCACGGAAAATCACGGAAATCGGCCAACGTTGAAAATCACGGAAATCACGGAAAATCACGGAAAATCACGGAAACGGAAATTGAAGTTCCTATTGTTTGCTATTGTTGTTCCTGGCCGCCACGGAAAATCATCAAAGCTGCGGTGCACTCCCACGCCACGCAGAGCACCAACGGTCCCCAAATCAGTTGAGATCCAAGATTTGGATACCCCGCCAGGGCACACGCCCACACTCATGCCTCGACCCATCCCCCTTTCCCTCGCCTCGTCTACTAGAAGATGAACCGTCCCACGGAGCGCGGTGTTGTTGTTCCCATTGATGTTCCCATTGATGTTCCCATTGATGTTCCCGTTGATGTTCTATTGACGACCTTTGAAGACATCCTACTGCAATCCTTGTGGCGCTTGTGGTGGTACAAGTGGAGCGCCACCTCGCCCTGGGGTATACGAGAGCCAAGGAGGAAACACGCCGGATCTTCATAGAATCCGCACGCAGTCTCCAAGAATCCGCATGGCTGGTACAGCGACACGCGCTGCACCACCATGCACATCGAAGGATCCTCCATCGACAACTGCGTGCGTCCTTGCAAGATAAGGAAAACTTGGCATACTCTGCATGGATGCGTACGCGACTACAGAGTTGGAAGTCGGTACAAAGTGCGGAATGCCGCTGTGCGCTGGATAGGGCATACGTCTCGGCGTCATACTAGCCGGCGAGGCGGCCGTGTTCCACCCGTTCCAACTCCCTGACGTGCTGTATAGACAGGCGGAAGCGGGCGGCGGACACTTGGTGGACCAATCGTTACGGGTTAAAAAAAAGTTCATGGAATCAATCTTCAATGCCTTTTTCGTTGGCAATGATTGTCCGCCTTAAGGCCCACACTGGGCTGCGGCGTTATGTTCAAGGTATCCAAGCTATATGCACACTAGTTTGTTGAGTGGCTGCTTGTGCTGGGTAGGGCCAGGCAAGGGAAGTAGGCTAGCCAGGACACAGGGGGCAAAAGGGACAAAGATGTGTAAGGGAGAATGCCCGCGGGCTGCTACCCTGCGAAGATGTTGATTGGGGTGCTGCAGGGGAAGAGAAGGCGTTTGGAAGCACGGGGCTACGCCGTGCTCACTCTGTGTTGGTGTTCGTCTTTCTGCACTGGAGGCTTGGTGTTTGGGTGGGGGCGAAGTGGCAAGCTAGCGCTGGCAGCCAGGGGAGGGGGGGGGGTTGTCTGACCGCAGGTAGCCAGGGTTGGAGAACGTTGAGGATATCTTGTGTGCCGTATCTTGAAAAGGGACTAGATGCAAAGCAACACATATTTACAATGTATTGCACAAGGAAACTTGTCATAGGTGAGAAGACGAGGGCCAAACAGAGTCGTGGCGACCCCAGGTCGTTCTGCAGGTATACTCAAGGTAGGAATATAAGTTGCTCCTTCTTTGTCAACCTTGACCCCTGTCCTTGACAGGGGAAGAAGCTATGGTATGTTCTGAGGGTGTACTTAGATCCCGAGATTGACCCGTACTGTTGCAGAACTATTGCAGAACTATTGCAGCTTCGTCAAAAATAATATTTACAATGTATTGCACAAGAGAAAGTTCTTCTACATGTACGCACAACAGTGTTCCTTCTTATATTATAGGCCTATCACCTTCGTTAGGATTAAGGAGGCAACATGTGCTCCCTAGGTATATTGTATCTCTGTCCTCTTTATCTTTTTGTACAACCATAAAGGTGCGCACTTAGGCTTAGGCCCATCAAGTTTTGGGGGGGGATGCATAAGTGAAACAAGTGTGAAACTCACCAAACGTAAGAAGGTGGAATTGAAAATGCATGTGAAAAATCAGATATGGGGGTGAATACCCAAAGAGGGTGACCCGGAGCTGTGGTAGTGTCTCTAGACGCCTACCAGGTATATGTGTGCCTGGGTATAGATCCACGTCCATGCATGCACACATGCTAAGCGGAGTGATCGGAGGACACCAGGCCCTACTCCAAAACCTACCACTGTATATCCATGTGCTCACCTTGTGCTCCATGTGCTCCACCATACCATCTCTGTAAGCCCCCAACCTCTTTAAGGCCCCTTTAATACCTGCTGTATCAGGGTCCACAAGGTGGCAAGGCAAAATCACCTCGAAGAGGGTTGTTAGATCAAGCGCAGGTGCGTACGCCATACACCCCCCTTTTTGGGGGTCATTCGCGTATGATACCCCAAGGTATGGTACCGGATGTCCAACCCCTTGTAAAATCATCATTTTAGGAGAGAAAATGATCCCCCAATGAATTTTTTGTTTTTGACCCCTTTAGCCCCCCGTACGTGTGTATTCTGGGTGCTGTGTGTGGATTTGGACCCAGGTCCGGGGCAACTTTTTTCTTGTACATGGATCCCCTAACCCATGGCGGGGGTTCCGGGTCCGAACTCCAGGTACCCCCGGCCACCCCCCCCTATGGGCCCTTGCTAGTGAGGACTTCGCCGTTTTCACGCTGGATATGGCTGTTTAGTGACACCTGCAAGATTTCCAAAATTCGCCTTTTTCCGAAACCCTTCTGTCGCCCCTGGGATGGGTTTGGGTGATCATTTGGTGACAATACGGGTACTTGAGCACCCATGGGGACCCATGTAGTGGCCACCAAGCCCATCTAGCCCGGGCCATGGGCCCCCCAAAAGCTTCAAATTTGCTGTTTGTAGGTGGTTCCATGGCCTTTTGGTGTGTACACAAACTGCAGTTTTCCACCCTCTGCGGGGCAAAAATGGAAAATTTTGCAATGTATGGTAATCAGGGCTCTACCGGTGCTGACAGGGGACGGGCTCACTGGTGCGGAGACTTTCCTCGACGCAGGCATGCACTTGACACCGTCTTTGACCCCCGCAAAACAGTGGCGGCCGGTTACGGGGCAACCTACGTGGCGGCCAGCAATCTGCCGCAGACGGCCCAATCACTGATCAGGGGAACTGTTAGGGGAATCCTAGCGCAACGACAGGTCACCGTCAAAGTGGCAGTGACGTGGGCCGCCCACGTGGACACCTGTGCCAGGGTGCTCGCCGTGTCCGCCCAACGCACACGGTTCTGGTTCCACCATAGTGTCCGCGTGACGCTCTACGCGGTGCACCGTGCGCGTCAGCGTATCCTGTTGGGCACACTGTCAAGCCTGCGCCGCCTAGCCACACGGGCCCTGCGGCACATGGACGTTTTGGAGCTGGCACTGCGCTCTGCGCTCGCCCACACAGCCACAGTTGCCCGGGCCAACATTAGTCACCAACAGCTGTCCTACCAGAAGTTCCGCACATGGGCTGCTATGGTGACCCATAAACTGGGGGACAGAGACAAGTGGCTGACCGCGGCCATGTGCGATGCCTTGCAACTCGCCCGCAGCAGCCAATAAAGGTCCATGCGAAAATGGCGGCAAGAGTCACTGGACGAGGTGCGGACCTGTATGAGCAGGTGGCTGATGGAACACCAAGCGTGGCTACAGGAAATTGCAGGGTGGTGGTACCTTGTTCGGGACAAGAAAAAGAGGCCTGCAAGTGCGGTCGACCTGTCGCCGGGTCGGCGTTTCAAGAGGTGTAGGGCGCACCACTCCGACACCCCGTACTACATCCAACTTACTGGGGACCTTGATCCGACAGACCCGTGGGAGATCCAGCTGACTGGATCTCCCAGGACCCACCGCACGTGACCTGTGGTCCGAAAACCAGCACACTGAGAACACCACACCTGACACAATGAACTGGGCTGACACTGCCCGTGGCAGAGCACATCTGCACACCACTGTCTGCCGACTTGTGGGATAACTTGTCCCCACAGGCGTCCTTGATGGAGGTGCATAACCTGCACGAAGCCTGTGGTTATAGTTACTGCGGCTAGACTGATGCTAGGCAACCTGCCTATGAGTGCCTCTCCTTTGTTCATAGCGAGACTTTGAACTTCGAACTTATGTGGCGCCGGAAGTAAAAAAAAAGGAAAATTTTGCAAATCATTTTTTTGATATTATGACCATCCAAAATGATCAAAAATCCTATGTAAAGCATGTTCTAGCCCCCTTTTATGTGTTTTTCACCCTATTTGGGTGTGGGGGGGGGGGGGGGGGGGCTCCCATGGGGTCTAGGGCACAACCTGCTGATGCAGTTTTCCCACCTCAGCAGCTCAAAAATGGAAAGTTTCGAAACTGATTTTTTTGATGCTTTGACCATCCAAAATGATCAAATATCCTATGTAAAGCATGTTTTAGCCCCTCTATGTGTTTTTCACACTATTTGGGCGTGGGGGGGGGGGGGGCTCCCAAGGGGTCTAGGGCACAACCTACTGATGCAGTTTTCCCCCCTCAGCAGCTCAAGAATGGTTGTCCCTCTCCCCTCTTCGAGGTGCCTTGCCGAAGGCAATAGAATTTAGGTACTCGTACGCCAAATAACCAAATCGTTGCACTTGACACACACCATGCTTGCACTGGGGTGGCGGGTTTTCAATTGGGGGGAGGAGGGGTCAATAGAGCCCCCAAAAACTGTGGGGAGGGTTTGGGAAAAGGTCTCAATTGACAGGACCATTAATTAGTAATTGTGAAGTCTGGCACCGAAGGCGCGGACAATTTTTTTGACCATTGAAAATGGTCAATTGTTTCCCCCGCCAAATACATGGCAAATGATGACTTTTCTGAACCCCCTCGATGCGCTGATTCCAAAAATCCATTTCGATTTTTCTGCCGAATTTCGGGGCTGGGCCACCTCTGGGGGGGGGGGGGGGGTCAGTCTCAGTAGGATTTTTGGGGGGCGCGTCAATTGAGCCCTTTTGGGGGGGGGTCTAGCCAGGGGGCTCTATTGACCCCCTCCCCCCCCCAGTTGAGCCCACCCACCCCTGCACTGAGGCTTGGGGTTGTTTCCACAATGCTCTGCCATGGCACTCCAGGTCACAGGGGAAGGTGGGGAAAGAGGAGCAGTGTTGCACGAACATGACCCCCTTCTCGCAAACGTCTCCCATTCAGTGCCCCTTTCCGCATCATCGTCACGTGACGTTTTGCCACATCTGCATGTCGTTGACGGCCGGAGGTGTTGGTGTGATCTGTGACCAGTTCTGAGGTTGCCCGGCAAACCAAGCCTGACTCACGCGTTTGTCTGTTGGCAGGGGTGGCGCATGCCATTGTGTTGCCTTTGCACGTGTTCCCAGTAGACAAGCACATTACACACGGTTTTGCAGTCGCCCCCCCTTCTCTGGACCAAGGGATCTCACACAATGTTTTGTTTTTCCCGGAAGACCCCCGAGCAGAAGCAGAAGGCCGTCGTGCTCCAGAAACTGAACAAGATCGGGGGAGTACATGCGGTTCAGCAGCTGCTCGAGGAGTACAAGACGCTGACCGGGACCAACGCTGCGGCCTCAACCGCACCTCCAACCGCCGCCCAAGCTCTGGTGGCCCAACTGACAGCAACGGCCCCTCCCGCCGATTGCGGTGCCCCCTCCCAGAGCAATGTGGATTTCACTGGGTGCAGCCACTCGGCGTCTGGCACCTGCACCCCAAAGTGTGTGCCAGGCTTTGTGGGCAACCCGACGGCCACGTGTGCCAGCAACGGGAAGTGGCTGTACGGGGGCGCGTGTGATGCCATGAGCACCGTAGCGCCGACTGCTGCCCCGGATTGCGGGGAGCCAAAGCAAGACAACGTTGATTTCAGCAAATGCACCGATCACACGAGCACCGGGACATGCAACCCTGAGGTGTGCCAGCTCTGGATGCAGTGGCATATGGGACATTGCCGGCTGGAGTCGTGGAGGATGTGAAGGAGGGGGTCGAGCAAGTAGTGCACGACACATTTGTCATGAAAACGGACCTTGTGCGGAAGCCATGGTGCCCGCCAAAGTGTTGGGGGGGGAGGTGCCTGCACCGCGCGCGCACCGAGCAAAACTTGTTGTTTTCATGGTTTAATGTGCGGGGATGTGATTTGAAATTGTAATGTTTTGAGTTGTGTATATGTGGCTTGCTTGTGTGTTTCTGTGAGGGCAGTATTCGGGCGGCACGTAGCCTTTGTAAACTGCATGCCCAGCAGTCTGCAATTTTTCTTGTCGCCCTATCCGTAAAGACCCGAAGTTGGACAAGGGCATGGTCAGTAGCCCCTTAGAAAGTCGCCACAGTACATTTAGGGGTTTAATGTCGCGGTGCACAATGTCCATAACTGTGGAGGTGTCGGAGTGCACTGCCAACTAGCCTCGGAATCATTTTTTTCCTCTGAATGTCTTGACGGGCAGGGGATGCATACGTTCCACCGAGTAAAATCAGGGAAAGTGGCCAAAAAGCCTTGAACCGTCCGCGCACTGTGCGTGCACCGTGCACCAACGTCCCCCTGCTGTGCAGTTTGTGTGGTGAGCTTCAAGGGCAAGTGGTCAAAACGCACGCTGCCCCGACCTCGAGGCCAGGCGTGTGTGTGGCGTGTGTGTGACGGGTGATGCCTGATGCTTTGTGCTGGTCCGTCGCTGGAGTGCTGCGGTTGCCACAAATGCCCAGGCCCTGAGGGTACGTTTGCCCGGCGCGCCCGGCATCCAAATGAATGTTCCGGCCATCTATCACAATGCTTTACCCCAAACATCACTCCCTCCTGTAGCCCAGGAACCCTAAGCACAAGCACATTGTATGACTGTTGGCATGACTGTTGCCATTTTTTCGCCCAACAAATGGGACGGTCACACGCACCCGACCCTTGTAGGCCCCGTCATGGCCACCCACCTCAAAATCAAAGAATCCCCTTCTTGTGCGTGACGGACCACTCAAGTGGCCACACTGAAGAGTGGGAGTCCTTATCCCCAACTCGAGGGGCCACACCAAAGCGTGGGAAAACTTTGCCCGGCGTGCCCGGCTAACATACTCTTCCTGGTCTGGACCTGGAGATCGGTCTGCCTTGATTCTTTTGTTGAATGTTGGGCCAGACCTGAGGGTCCAGACATTGCCCCATGAGGCCTGGTGCTCGACCGAGTACATGTGAGAATTTCAAACATCGCTGGCCATCAGCCCACCACCCGGGTCTTCTATCTCCCAAGGCCGCGTGTCCCTTGCTGCCCTCGAGTGCTGCCCTTGAGTGCCTTGACTTTGTCCCACAAGTTGCTCGTTTGTCTTCCCTGGTACCCCCCCCCTTCCATTTGTATAAGCCACGCCCCTGTCCAAGCTACAGTAGGCGTAGGGACCGTAATAATTTTGTGCGTAATTTAATTACGTACGAAATGTAGTGCGGCCACATAAGACGTGGGTTTGTCGTCACATTTGCCAATTTCAGCGCAGGTGGCCCCCTGGTGCACCAGGACTTTTTTCTTTTTAGTCTGATGCATCCCATAGGTCCTGAATTGCCAAGTTCAGCACATGTGGCGTGCGCACGTGTGCCGGCAGTTGTATGTGTTGTGCGCAAGCCACGCCCTTGTCCAAGCTACAGTGGGCGCAGGGACCATAATAATTGTGTACATTGGTGTACCTTATACAAAGGGGGGGGGGGTACATTGGTGTACCTTATACAAATGGGGGGGGGGTACATTGGTGTACCTTATACAAAGGGGGGGGGGGTACATTGGTGTACTTTATACAAATGGGGGGGGGTACATTGGTGTACCTTATACAAAGGGGGGGGGTACATTGGTGTACCTTATACAAAGGGGGGGGGGTACATTGGTGTACCTTATACAAAGGGGGGGGGGTACTCTACGGCACCCCGCATCCAATTCCCTATTCCCCTTCCCTCACGGTGCGCCAGTCCCCTTCCCCTTCCCACACACACTCCGCCAGTGCGCCAGCGGCTTCAAAGGCAGCCCCACCGCCGACTGCAAGGCCAACGGCCAGTGGGAGTACAAGGGCTCGTGCGCCAAGATCGACTGCGGGGCCCCAGGCCAAGCGCATGTGGACTACACCGGCTGCGGCACCGGGCCCGGCAAGTGCCAGGGCAAGTGCGAGGCCGGCTACACCGGCACCCCCGCCGCGACGTGCGGCGCGGCCGGCTGGGCCTACACCGGGGCCTGCCAGCCCAACCTGTGCGCCCCCAGCCAAGTCCCGCACTCGGACTTCTCCGCGGAGGGGTCCCTCCACGGCACCACGGGGAAGAGCTTTACCGTGACCTGCAACCAGGTGCCCGTTTGTTGATTGTCGGGAATGGTGGTCTCCGGGTGGGGGTTCTCACTGGACGCAAACGAAGCATGTGTCTATGTTCCAACAACGAAAAGCTCTTCTATTGCCGTACTCTACGACTATTTCCATGCTCTGATTGAAGATCCGCCGCAAAAACTTTGAGGCAACGTAGGCCCCCTCGCACTCCCAACCCCGCGAAGGGAAAAGTGTCCATGGAACTGTATTGATGCGTTCAAGCTCCAAAGACAAGACCCGGCGTGTTGATGAACAGATGAACAAGCAATGAATGGAATGGTGCATCGTCTCATTTGTTCAGGCGGACGGAAGGGATTGTCTGCAATGGAGAGTGTTGCGTGCATGCAAATGTGGTTTGCAGTGTCATTCCTTTTACCGGTGCCGGCCATGTCATTGCCGTCGCATCCAGGGCTACCACGGCAGCGGCGTGGCCGTCTGCCAGGCCGACGGCACCTTCAGCACCCCGAAGTGCGAGGCCACGGAGTGCGAGCCCTCGCAGGTCCCCAACTCCGACAAGGAGGCGGCGGGCTCCATCAAGGGCAAGGCCGGGGAGAAGGTGTACGTCACCTGCAAGCCCCAGTTCGCGGGCCGCGGGTGGACGGTGTGCCAGCCAAACGGGAAGTTCAGCCCCGTGATGTGCTCGGAGGTGCCCCACTACAGCCCCGTTGGGTGCTACAAGGACTCCACCGACCGCACGATGGAGCTGTACAGCAAGAACATGGTGTTCCAGTCCGTGGACGAGTGCGCCGCGGTGGCCTACGGCGCCGGGTACCGTAACTTCGCCCTGCAGGCCCCTGGGCAGTGCTTCGTCAGCAACAGCCAGGTACCCCCTCCCCAGGGATGATTAGAAGGGAAGGGGGCCTTAGAGGCGGCCCCAGAGGCGGTTAGACGGGCGGTTGGAGGAGGTTGTCAAAGCGGTTGGGGGCGGTTACTGTCAGTTACAAATGCCATTGAGGCTGGCACTTGGCGTCAGCGGGACAGTGGCTGGGCGTGGGCTGGGCGCCCTGGAGGGGGGGGGGGGGTACCTGCCCCCCTTCCAACACATCCCTGCCCCTCGCCCCCTTGTCTAAGCTACGGCCTGTAGTGGAGCTGTGTTGGCGCCTTTGGCGCCGTTTGCTAATCAAGAGGACTCTCTGACAGCCTAAAGGCCAGCCGACCGGTCCCGTGCCGGAACAGCGCAATGAACACTGAGGCTCGTGACGGCGCTCCGCCGAATGACCGGGCGATATGTGGGCGATCTGTGGCGGCGCCTCTGGTGCCGTATTCATGACACCGAACTGTGTGAGATCCCGGAGTGAGTCCGGAGGGTGACGCCCATCGTCGGTCCATGGCCAAGCTACGGCCTCGTCCAAGCCACAGCGGGCGTAGGGACCGTATTCATTCCGTACCCAATTGAATTCCGTACAAAATGTAGTGCAACCGCATAAGACATGGCTTTGGTGACAAATCTGCCGATTACCTGGGGTCATGGACACGTTTGTTGTGGGTGTTTGCCCACTTGAACCCACGGAGCTCTGAGTTTGGGGATATTTGTGCATTATCTTCCCCTTTTCTTGGCGGTGGCGTGTGTGTCGGTAGTCGTATGTGTCGCGTGCAAGCCAAGGCCTTGTCCAAGCTCCAGTAGGCCAATTCTGATGTAGTATCCCGCTGTGAAGCGTTGGGGAGCCCCTAGATGGCATGGGTTATGTAGCCACGAGTCCCACATTTGGGCCCTTTGTGATTTGCTCCCCCACCCTGAAGCGTTGGGCACTCCCCACACGCCAGGTGTTATGTAGCCACGAGGCTCACAACGTGGCCTAGGGACCGTATTGATTTGGGACTGTTGCGTCGCTTGGACAAAGGGGGGGGGGTATATGTGGAGGCGGGGCCGCCCCGGTCCCCTCCGGAGGTACGGGCACTCGGTCTCCGCCCGGTGCAGGACGGCGGTGCTCGCCACGCGTTTGGCTCCGCTGCACAAATGAGCTAAGGGTTCACTCAGAGACCGGGCGGTTTCGCCGGATTTGAGTGCCTCGGTCCACGCGGCGCAAATCAGAGGCCGGGCGCGTGCCTCGTTTGCGCCAACCCCCCCCCCCCCTTCCCCCTGCACCTCGTCAATCCCCCCCCCCTTCCCCCTGCACCTCGTCAATCCCCCCCCCTTCCCCCTGCACCTCGTCAATCCCCCCCCCTTCCCCCTGCACCTCGTCAATCCCCCCCCCTTCCCCCTGCACCTCGTCAATCCCCCCCCCCCCCCCCGCGCCTCGTCAGAGCCAAACCCCCCAAAATGTGCAGACCCCCCCCCCCGCCCGTCACCTCAGCTCCGGGCAGTCGTCTGTGGTCCGAGTCCCCTTTGCACAGCAGCCACAGCCCCCGGGCGATCAAAGTCATGAGGGGGGGCTCAAGGCACTGCGGCGCATTCGAAAATGCTCCGGAACTGAAGGTCTTCTTCGGAAAGAGGCCCGTCTGTAAATGCGGTTTGGAACACCCTCGTTTGATTGCAGGCCCCGGTCCCTCGTAGGCCCGGTGGCGGGGGCTTCTGTCAGGGGCCTACGGCAGGGCTGTCCTTAGGAAGCCCGATTTCTTTTGTATTAAGGACGGCCCCCAGGGACCGCCAACCACCAACTGCCAACCGCCGACTGCCAACCGCCGACTGCCAACCGCCAACCGCCAACCGCCAACCGCCGACTGCCATCCGCCAACCGCCAACCGCCAACCGCCGACTGCCATCCGCCAACCGCCGACCGCCAACCGCCAACCGCCGACTGCCAACCGCCAACCGCCGACCGCCGAAGTTGAGAAGCAGAGAGCGTCCCCGTGAACGTTCGTGTCTGTGGCCGTTACAAAAGGTCTCCCCCCCGCCCCCCCCCCCCCCCTGAAGCACAGCCCCGGCCTATGCCCAGGGGCGGCCCCGATGGCATCGGGCCGAGCCCCGCGGCCGCGCCCCTCGTGCCCCAGGAGTACCTCCGGGACGGGGAGTCCCCGAAGTGCGGCGACAACAAGGACGACCGCGGGCAGAACATGGGCGGGGCCTGGGCCAGCGCGGTGTACACCTTCGGGATGCCGGGCTACCAGGACGCCTCCGCGGACGCTCACCTCGGCTACTACGCCGACGACAACAAGTACCCCACGATCCAAGAGGCCTCCGACGCGTGCACGGCCCTGGGCGCGCGGTGCGCGGGCGTCGTGCAGGAGGCCGACGTGTTCACCGTCCGCGCCGGCACGACGCCCGCGCCCTCCGCCACGGGGCAGACGTCGTGGCTGAAGGGGTGCGGCGACGGGTACTGCGAGACGCGGGCCAACGCGGTGCTGCCGGGCTTCGCGGGGGGGGACCACACGGCGTACCCCACGAAGGCGGCGGCGGAGGAGGCCTGCGACAAGGCCGGCACTTTGTGCGGGGGGGTGACGCGGGAGAAGCGCGTCTACACCTGCCGCCAGGCGGAGCTCCCCAAGCGCGAGGGCGAGATCACGTTTCTGAAGAAGTGATGCCGGTGACGAGCGAGCGGCCGGAAGCGGCGCCGGCCCTGTGGACCCGCGGGCGGGGCCGTTGGCCCCGGCCGGGCCTTTAAGAAGATTGGGGGGGGGGTACAGGACGCGGTGCGCGCGCGGCGCGTGCGTTCGGGCGACGGCGCAGACACACGCGCCCGTTCGGCAGCGAAGGGCATGCGTTCCCAAAGCCGTAAGGGGGATTGCCATGGCACACACACTGCACTGTGCCCCCCTTGCAGTTGCACCCGCGTCTCCTTCGTGGCGTCCTGCAGGCACACACCCGCTCAAATGGTGATACAGTGCCTGCCACCGTCATCTCCGCCTCCGCGTGTGGGCAGTAGGTGAGCGTCGAGTAGCCAAGGAGCCAAGGAATGGCCCTTTCCCCATATTTTGTCCCAACACGGCACGCGGTGCGCGCGCGCTGCACGCGGGGTGCGCGCGCGCTGCAAGTCATCCCCCTGAGATCTTGGGAGTATACTATTAGACCTGCGAGGGCGGCGGAGTCCCGGCCATCGTCCGAGTCTCTGTCTCTGGCTCGTGGCCTAACCGCCGCCTGGCCGGGCGGGTGCGGGGGGCAGATTCGGAGGGGACGGGGCATTGAGTGGGCTGTCCGTGGGGGTGGCAGTGGGGGTGCTGCGGGCGCTGTATGATATATCCGCGTGGCGTCCCTTTTGTCGGCGCCCGCGTCTTTATAATGGGCCCGCCCCCCGCCGGGCCCCCGTCTTCGTTGTTATAAATCTCGGTTCCAGTGCCCATGTGTATGGCCGCAGCCCCCCACCCCCACCCACCCACCCCCGCCCCCTTCCCCCCCTCCGACTGCCCCGTCTGCTACATCGAGGCCTGGGCCCACCCGACGCATCGCTATGACATCACCGGCCGGTCCCGCCGCCGTCCCATGTGACGCGCGCGCGCGCGATGCGATCCCCCCGGGCCCTGCGCCGCGCACCCAGCACCGCACCCCCCCCCCCCCCCCGCGCCGGGAGGGCGTGCAGGTGCCGACCCCCCCCGTAGACGCAGCGCGTGTCCCCGACGCGGGCCTGTGCCGCCCGTTCGACGGTTTCTCCTTCTGCGTGTCACGCACACGCGCTGCACACGCGGCCGGGCCGCACGAGGGCCCGGCGGTTTGACTGCGATGTTGTCCGGTGCTTTCGCTGCGGGTGCTTCGCGTGGGAGACCGGGGGTGGTCCGGTGATGTGGCGCATGAGGGGGGGGGCGCACGGGCGTGGGCGATGCAGTGGTCCGGTGGCTGAGGCAGGGCCCACGGGGGGCGGGGCCTTGCGGCCCAGGGGACGCCGATCAGCCCCTTTCTGCCCCCGCCTTCCGTCTGCCGGGAAGCGTCGGGCGCAGCGCGGGGCCTCAAAACACGGCGGCGGCGATTTCCAAGAGTGAAACCGGGCGGACGGAATGCGAGCCAGGCCCCTCCTCCCCTGTCCTCCCGGTGTCCGTCTCTGGGGGCGCGTGGCTTTGCGGCGGGGGGCTCAGAGTTTTGCTGCGGAACGCAGCATCTCCGGGGGGGGGGGGCGGGGGCTGACACCCCCCCCCCCCGGAACCGGATGTCATACAGTACAGGGGCGGGGGAGGGGGATTTTCGTGGCACTTTAATTTCGCGTGGCAAATCACCTCGAAGAGAGGTTGTTAGATCAAGCGCAGGCGCGGGCGTCATATACCCCCCTTTTTTGGGGTCATTCGCGTAGCATACCCCAAGGCATGATATTGGATGTCCAACCCCTTGTAAAATCATTATTTTGCCCAATAAGACCATCCCCCAATGGATTTTTTGATTCTGAGGCCTCTATCCCCTAAAACTGGATATCACTTTTTGGGGGGGGGGGGGGGGGGTGGGGGGGGGGGGTGTTGGGGGGGGGGTCAAAAGTTTTTGCTGAAAAGGCTCCAAGCAGTGGGGAAGCATATCGTTAACACACCACTGCTGGTCGAATGGTACCGCACCAGTCCGCAGGAATCCCCGCCGGCGGTTCGAATCCTGGTCGGCCCACTCTTGGCGGCGGCGGCGGCGGCGGCATATTCACCGGCCCGGGGTTTGAACCGCCGACCCAAAAGTCCGGAGCCCGTTGCATTACCATTCGGCCACTGTTCAACCAGGACAAAAGAGTCCCCACTGCTTGGGACCGTGTCTGCCACTGACAAAAACCCAAACTGTGTCTTTCTGTCTGACTGACTGCTGGCCTGGCTCAGGGACTGCTTGGCTGACTGTCAACCTCTCTTCGAGGTGCACTGCCGAAGGCAATAGAATTTTCGCGTTTCAAATTGACCGTGGAATTTCCCACGCGAAATTCCGGGTTCTCCGCAAATTTCTCGCACACCAGCGGTACGCACTGTGGACTCTGGCGGGGGGGTGATACCCTCAACCGGGGGGCCCGCGGAATTTCCCACAGCGAACTTTACCACCGCGAATTTGACTTGGCGCGAAATTTGCCCCCCTCCCGAAGGGGGAAGCAATGAACTTTGACAACAGGAAATGTTGATTTGGGCTGTTTTTGGTACACAAACTTTGGGACTTTTGGTTCCAGACCCCCCCCCCCCCCCCTCATGGAGAAGGGAGGAACACGAATGTACCTCCTGGGGCCAGATAGGGTCTACCTGGTGCAGGTAGTGGCAGACCCTCGGAGTAGTCAAACAGGACAAGTCATCCGGGGGCTCCGTTGACACAACCAAAACACGTTGGGGCCCACAGAGGGTCAGAATGAGCAGTGCCGAGGGGCCAATAGGCGCCGCCAAAGGCAAACAATCAGATACCGAGGCCTTGTGCCAGACTTGGGGGGGGGGGGGGCTTTCAGATTTAATAACGTCGCAGGCGTTGCAGAGGGGTCATGTGGGTCATGTGCTGTAGGGCAGTCTTGGCCGATCAGTGCGCCGGGGGTCCTGAGGGAGCACTGGGCCAGGGCACCGGTCCCCACGATTTGGAGGGTCTGAGCGAACTTCCTCCGATGGGCCTGACCTTGGGCCCGGGGTTCAGGCAGGTCCAGGGGTACAGTGGACGGGGGGCGGGCAAACCCTCGACACCCCCCAACTGTGAGGCGTGGGTGTGAATTCCAGTTCCCGGTCACACTCCACGGGGGCGAGAGCAACACCGGCCCGGCATACGTGGGAATTGCCGCATGCCCCCCGCCGGTGGGGCCTGTACTCTGTGGAGCAGGGATGCATTAGAAGTGAAGGGACCTCACAGGCGGCCGCAGAAGCAGTCGGACAGGCGGTTGGAGGAGGTTGCCAAAGCGGTTGGGGTAATTACTGTCGGTTACAAATGCCATGGAAGCCGGGTACCTCCCCACTTCCAGTGCATCTCTGCTGTGGAGTCACTGACACAAACCCCCCGCTCCCACACAGAGGGCGGCGAGTCCGAGGGGTGGGATGGGGGGTTGAAGCGCTGAACACGCCTTCTTCTGTCCAACGGAAGTGTCCCCTCAAAAGGTTTTGATCGGGGACCTTCGGCACCCGAACCGGAAACCCACGTTTGGGGGGGGCTGGCGGGGGGGGTGGACGCGTCAATCCGGGCCCCGATACACGCGCAAGGTTCTCTTCGGTGGGGCCTCCCCAAAGAATGGCAGGGGCACCCAGGCCCGATGGGCAGGTACTCTTGCAGGCCCATGGGAGTGCAGCCACCAAAACTGCACCCACGGACAGTTTAGTCGGCTCCATCACAAAACAGGCCACGCCCACCAACAGGTGAGGAATGTCCACCGAAAGTCGGGGTGCAGCTGCAAATGGTTGGGCAATTCCTGTCGGGCGTGAGGGCGCAGCTGCAAGCAATCTGGGACATCGCCCTTCCTGAATGATCCCCGATGACCCTCGGCAGCATTGGACGTGGCGTGTGTCCTCGTTTGGTGGCACCGCGAGTGCGTACCCGCCTGTGGGGATCAGGCCCACCTCGTGCGGTCCCCGGTCCTGCGGTGGGAATGGTGGGGGGGCATGGGGTCTTCTGTCAAAATTCTGGTTTCCGCGCTCACACCGGGCCTAAAGTGCCAAAGTATGACAGGAAATACCTTTTCTGTCTGAGAACCTGATCTCAGCACCAAAATCTGACCAAAAATGCGATTTCTGTCGAAACGTGACCCATGTCCTGAGACATAGCCCTCTGGCTCTGCAATGGTCACAACCCCCAGAAATGGACAAAAGAATCCAATTTCTGCCAAAAAATGGGCCCAAAGTATCCAAAATCGTGCCATCGGGGGAGGGGGACCCAGATGACGCGAAAAAGGCCACCAGAAGCAGGTTGACCCGACCTGAATCCATCCGGCGGTATCTGTGCGAAGCATCAAAGTGGTGTGACCTGACACTGGCCGACGGTAGGAAGATATGTACCGGCACTAATTTTTTGCATGGATCCAGCGACGACTTTTGACCTGAGCCCCATGGCACCATCTGCGATTCCCCGTTGGTGGATGATCGAGCATGCCCCAAAGCGAGGCACATGAAGAAGATGCTGAAAGAACGTCCAGGCATCCTGTGCACAAAGGCAGGGGCTGTCACGGGGTCCCGGTGTCCGGCCAATGCAATCGATTTCAGCTCTGAGTCAGATCTATGTACCTTTTTTTTTTGCAATCCAGGACAGTGACTGTTAAGTCCTTGGTCCATGAGATACATCAAGGCAGTATGTGCCAAACTGGCAGGAACAGACACGGTAGATGGACATGGGCAGATGCCTATTGCCCCCATTTGCCCTGGGGACTTCGGGGAAACCAACAATAAATAGCATCATTTGGGGTATCCTTGTGGATCCGTGAGCACGGAAAATCCCCTACCCCTGCCATCGTGGGTGCGTGTGGATGGGGAGACGGGGGCACGAGCTCAACACACACAACGATCCGTACTGATGGCTGACGGGCACAACCAGGGGTGGGGCACATGGAATTTCAGGGATTCTGGTATTTCCGTGGCAGGAAAATCACGGAAAATCACGGAAATCGGCCAACGTTGAAAATCACGGAAATCACGGAAAATCACGGAAAATCACGGAAACGGAAATTGAAGTTCCTATTGTTTGCTATTGTTGTTCCTGGCCGCCACGGAAAATCACGGAAAATCACGGAAACGGAAATGAAAGTTTGTGTTGTTTGCTATTGTTGTTCCTGGTTGCTAAGTGTTAGAGTGCGGTCATTTAGTCTGGCTGGACTGGTTGATGTTAAAAATAGGCAGCCTATGGGCAAGGACCTGCGTGAGGCCTGCGTCACCATGTTTTGCAATGGTGATGTTCAAGAACAGTTCGCAAAATGGCAGTAGACCGCCCCCAAATGTCTTGTGCTTTGTTTCGTCTCTTGTGGGTGTCCAGGTGAGGCAAAGCGGATGCATAAGGAACATTTTTGTACCACGGAAACACCACAGAAAATCACGGAAATATCATGGAAATACCATGGAAAATCACGGAAAATCACGGAAAATAACGGAAAATCACGGAAAATCACGGAAAATCACGGAAGGGGTTTTTCAGGCCAATCACGGAAATAGTAGAATCCCTGATGGAATCCCGCATCGGCTGGCAGGGCCAACCCCGCAAAGATGGGGTACCGTAACAGCCCTTATCTTCGGGGCACTCATCAAATTGCGGAAAGATGATTCAAAGTCCTCTGGAAGGCAGTGACACGGCTGCTCTGACTCTCTGGGCACAATGCAATGAGGCACTAGCACGTCCCGAGCATGCGGACACCATCCATCGCACACACACGGATGGTAGGGTGGTCTCCGCATGCCCCTGCAGGGGCCTACATGGGTGGCAGGCGGGCTAGGGTCTGATAAAGGGGCGGATGGAGGGCGGCGAGGCAGGACGGCAAAAACAGTCAAACGACCCCCGCAACAACCAGCACAACCCCATACGCCAACTACGCCGCTAACGCGCGCACGGCACATCCTGCGACATCCAGCACAGCCCTGGCAAACCAACCACCGGGCTTTGCAGACGCGGAAACACACCGGCAGGAGCACCGGCCGCAGCGGCCGACAGAACGCAGCGACCCGACGCAACATGCGAAGGGAAGAACGGGTGACTGTCCCGGGCCCCGTAAAGAAACAACAACCCGACGGAATGTCACACGGGGCTGGCAAGGCCCCGGAGCGCCGTTCCCTAGGCTGGCCAGGGCTCAAGGTGAGACTAATCTGACTGGATCAACCCACACCACCGCATGGAGCCCTCAGGCATACCCACTTGTGTGCTGGGGTATGGCTTTGCCTTGGGGGCGATGGCCCAACCAACGGGTGTGAGACATGGGGAAACCCTGTGAGTGTGCCTGCGTTTGATCAGCCACAATCTTAATTACAGGATGACAGGATTACAGAACTACATGCAGCAGACCACCTTTTCCTTCCATTTTGCACCAACACTGTCGTATGTGTATGTACGTCAGGAATTTTCTGACAGAACCAGGGGGTGCCGAGGAGGGTGGAGGGTGACCCTCCGCCTTACCTTGTTCGGATTGAAGCACTAGCTTGGTTGGTGGCGACATCCTTGCTGGGCATGATGGATCACGTACCTGCCTTGATAGGGACACGGTGCAGGACTCATGGGCCATGTGTGTTGGCGCACAAGCACAGGTGGGCACCGAGTATCCTACCTGGACCAAGGTGGTGGGCGGTGCTGCAGCACCACCGAGCACCCAAAAACATTTTGGTGCTTCAAGCACCGACACCAAAACCAAAGGGGGGGAGGCGGTCATGCGATAGAGAGACACGGAACGTTTCTGGGCCTATTTGTGCTAATTTGTACCATTTTTGCACCTGCAGCACCCTTCAGATGACCGAAGAGGTCGGATCGCAAGGTCTGTGGAGTGAACAGGTGCACCAAGTTGTTGAACGAAGGGGGGGGGGGGTGGCAATAAAATAAAGTATCATTATCAAAGATAAACAAAATTTGGTTTTGGGCTGAGGGAAGGAGGAGGGCACCTTCGTGCTGTCACAGACAAAGTTTCATTTGTGTCGTGCACCACCCTCCCTCAGATCCCATGCCGGGACCCACAAGGAAAAAGCAAATCACCTCAAAGAGGGTTGTTAGATCAAGCTCAGGTGCGGGTGCCGAATACCCCCCCCTTTGGGGGGTTATCCGCGCAGCATACCTCAAGGTGCGGTATCGGATGTCTAACCCCTTGTACAATCATCTTTCCGGGAGACAAAACGATTCCCCAATGAATTTTTTGATTTTGAGCTTGTAATTTGGTACCCCTTTTTAGGGAGGTTGGGGGGGGTGTCAAAAGTTTTGTGAGTAGAAGGATTGGAGCCCTGGTGTGCGAAATGGAATCCGGTTCCAGGACGACCAGCGGTGGATTGCCAGCCCGGGATTTGATCCAACGAATCGACGTGCCGAGCACTGAGCCGCTCAGCCACAGTGAGGGGATTCCTGCTGGTTGCGGGGGGGGGGGGGGGCGAAGGCATTTTTCTGTCGAAATGTCAGGACCATACGCCAAATTTTGGGGCTAAAACATCGCTCTTTTGACCGAAGTCGGTTGTCTGTTGTGTTTCAGCATATTTCGGCAATTTTTTCGACAGCAGTTGGACCTTCTGCTCCCTCAAAACATTTGACCATTTCATGACGTGGCCTGCGCTGCTGTTAGCCTGGCATGCTTTCTTGTTTGAGAGGTTCCATTGCTCTGGTCCGGCTTTTCGCATTGATACTTTCCCTGAAGCGACTCTGTGGGGGGTCCATGTCAGCAAATGTTATCAAATGTATCAAATGTATCAAATGTACATATGGTACCACCCACCAACCCCCCTAAAACGACCCTTCATTTGTTTTGGGGTGGTGATAGTCTTATTACGGCCCCATCTTGGATGGGTGCGGAGCCCTGCCCCAATGTTTCGGGATCTGTCATACATAGACAACCTTTGCAGCTCATTTTCTTTTACCTTGGGTCCTGCTTCAGCCGGCGCATCGAACACATCACAGGGGTGGTCGAAATGATACTCAAAATAGTTGTCTAGTCTTCCCAGTTGTTGTTTCTGTTTTCACCGGATGCCATGAAGTCATCGATTCCGAGGCCGGGGGGGGGGGGGGGGGTTGTGGTGAGTGACATGCTGCACCCTCTTCCGGGATGCGTCTGGGCCAATGGTGGGTTACCTCCATTGGGGGTTACCTTCCACCCAAACAGGCCAACCAAAGCAGAGTGCAGGGGATGCGGGTGTGTGCCGCCTTCCTTTTGTGGGCAGTGATGACATGGGCGTCCACGTGCATTCGAGTGCTTGCGGTCTGCACTGTGGCCACGCACTGGGGCTCACATGCCGGACCCCAAGAGCCACGTGCCGAGCAACGGGCGCTGATATTCTGGCACATTGCAGTGATCAATGGCACAGAACCCAAATTGCAAGAGGTCCTTGACCGTCAGCTGGCGGCATTGGAGGGGTCCGGGCTGCTGCCGCGCTGCTTCGTGTCGATCGGCCTCGTCGGGGACCCGTCGGCGAAGACCCCGACGCTCAACCGCATTCTCGAGCGGCCCAACGTCCGAGTGGTCGCGCGCGCGTCGCCGCCGGCGTACGAGTGCGTGACCACCCGCCCGCTCTGGCGGCTCGCGGTCCAGGAGGTCGAGAAGTGCCGCGCGCGCCGGAAGTGCGCCGAGGACAAGCTCCCGCCGGTGCTGTACATGCACAGCCGCGGCATCACGCGGAGCGCGCAGGAGTACGCCCCGTCGTCGGACTGGACGCGGATGATGGAGTACATGCTGATCGAGCACTGGCGGACGAGCGTGGCCCTGATCGCGCGGCACAAGGTGCGGACGACGGGCTGCGAGCTCTGGATCCACCCCCTCGCCCCGGCGTGGCACTACTCCGGGAACTTCTGGTGGGCCAGCCTGCCGCACATCGCGCTCCTCCCCGACCCCGAGCTGCTGACGAACTGGTCCCGGCGGCTGGACGAGAAGCTGGTGCGGTTCGACTGCGGGGAGAGCTGGGTGCTGCGGGACATGGGGGCGCGGCCGCAGCACGTGGTGCTGCACTACACGGGGTGGCACCCCGGGGAGCGCGGCCGCATCAACTCGTACGAGGACATGTACCCGCGGCGGATGTACGACTGCCCCCGGCGCACGAGCTCCGAGGAGTTCCCCGTCATCCCCTCGGTCGTCCCCTGCGCCCCGATCGAGCAGTGCACCGGCGCCGGGTGCGGCGACGAGATCGTGATGCGGCGGACGGGGGGGGTCAGCATGGCGGAGTTTCTGCACGTCAAGAATCTGACGGGCTTCCCCTGGATTGTTGAGATACCCTCGTCGGAGGCCCCGCTGGGCTTTGTGCACACAACAACGGGGTGGCCCGCGCCAATGAAACTCAGCATGTTCTTGACCATTGCCCTCACCGTTTTTCTCTGGTGCAGAAAGAGATAACCCTGAGCCAGGTGGGGGGGGGCTGTGCCTTCCTGGATGTTTGGTGTGTGCCATCTTTGTATGTAGCAGTCCAGGGGGGGCCTGACACTACAACAGTATGCAGAAATACCCCGCCCCCCAAACACCCCGACAGACATGCAGAATACTCTACCCCCTCCACCCCCCGGGTGCCCAATAACCGCCGCCGGCGGTCCCAGAAATCCCGGACACCGAGATACCCACGCCCACGCCGGGGCGCAACCACCAGCGGATCCGGTCCCCAAACTCAGGCAAAATTCAGAGACCCAACGAATCGGCAGAACAAATCTGCGAGGTCGGCCAAATTCGGCCGCCGAGTTGGGGGTAGGGGGTATCCCTCGCCCAGGGCGGTCCTTTGGGACCGAGAGTTTTTTTTTTTGTTAAGGACCGCCCTTAAGGACCGCCCCAAGGGACCACCAACCGCCAACCACCAAACGCCACCAACCGCCAACCGCCAACCGCCAACCACTGCTAACTGCCATCAACCACCAATCCCCAACCACCAACTGCCACCAACCACCATCAACCGCCACCAACCGCCAGCAACCGCCAGTCGCCAATCGCCAACCGCCAACCGCCAACCGCCAACACATGGTGTGCCCATGGGCATTTTTGGGAAACCTGGGTACAGGAACACTTCTTCTTTTTTTTTCTTCTTCCTTAAGGACTGCCCTGCCCTCGCCCGTAACATGTCCGGTGGCGGGGATGAAAAGGACTGGGAGTGCACTTCTGGCAAATTGGACGGGCGCGTAGGGGGCGATTGGTGCTGAGATTTGTTGGGGCGTCTGGGATTCTGGGACACCTGATTTGGAGGTGTCACTCTAAGATGTGCATCTTTTACTTTGGGACACCAGATAATGCCTTTTCTTTCTATGTCGGTTCTTCAGATTGGCACCATGAAGTCTTTTAACTGCCCACAAAAACTGCCCACATACAAAACATGCCTGATTGAGGCTGCCTAGCCCTGGGTACCATAAGGTAGTGGAAACACCTAGGCCCCACATATGAGCATGTACACATGTACGAACAAAGCAGAACTTCGGACCGTTGGCCGCACATGTGAATGAAGTGGGCGGGAAACCGCCATGCGCAAAAAAAGCTGCCCACAAAAAGGCGTGTCTCTGGTCCCCTGGGATTCATTATCCCCCACTGATCAAATCTCTCTGCGGGACAAGTACCCTGATGCTGGTCAGGGGGCAGTTTGCGACTTGTGTGTTCGCTCTGCACGCCCCAGTGCGTTCTTCAGCCGCCGTTCTTCAAGCACCTCATCATCAGCCCCCCCATCAGTGGACTCTGGGCTGCAGGTGCTTTCGGCTCCTCTAGTTGTGTCTGGTGCAGCCATGTCTTTGGCCACAGAGTCAATGGATTCTGGGGTTGTGGAGCCTTCAGCGTCTGTTGCAGAGTCTTCTACTGCTGCCACAGGGTCTGCCATAGGGTCTGCTGCACACGCACCCAGCACATCACAATCAGATGGTCAGAAGGTGCGCGCAAAACGTTCGCGTCCAGACACTTTGAAGAAGGCCAAACAGCCCTGTGTGCTGAAAGGAGTTATAATTGCACAGAGGTTGAAAAGTACGGTAAGTATGGTCTGTATGACAACAGTGGTAGGCTGTACTGCAAGCCATGTGGAAAAAAGATGGATGCGACACGGGGGGACTCGCTGACGAAGCACGTTACCTCAGGCATTCATGACGTTGTGTGCGCCAAACATATTCAGTCTTTAATTTTTGGTTCTAGCGCTGATTGTACTACGTGGTAACTGATTGTTGGTGCTGTGCGGGGCGCGGCACAAACCGCCCCGCCTGCATCCGATGACCGGACGAATGCTGCGTGTTTCCAGCCCCATGCTGGTGCATCACAGATTCATAATTTACTGATTGAATTGTAATGTCTAGTCGATCCGATAAATTCCATATATCCAAAGGTCACATATTTGGTACATTGTTCTCCTGCCTGACACGCGTCTTTGGTTGCAGATCAGAATATTGAAGACCAGCAATGTTTCAATGGGATTCCTGTATGCTTGCCAGGGTTGGTGGCAGCAACCAAACCGGCTAACACCTAACCCCTCAAACCTCGGGCCCTCCATGCCCCTTGGGACCAACGAGCGTAGGGAGTGTGGCCAAGAGAGGCCAGCGACAGCAAGCACGCCCAAAGTATATGCAACCCAAACATGGAACACAGAATAAACACCACACCTCATGCAGAGTGTGACCAGGAGTTAAAGCCCGGAACCCATGAGCCCACAGCCCTGACCCCAGTAGGGATTGGACCTATGGGATTGGACCTACAATGCAAACACTGAGCATTGACGTCAAAAGGCTCAAAAGCAATGTAGAAGACCGGATTAGAGAACCCACACTTGGATGTCCACAGAGCTGCTGCACATTGCTGCACATGCATCCCAGAACCTGCATGAATGGTGCGCTTTGCGGCCTGCTTGCGGTCCCACCCACTGACCCCAAGGCCTTGACTAATCGCCCCCCCACTGTCGCCGCGCATCCAATGAAACTAATCAGGCCAAAGGCAACTCTCTCCAACCACCTCAGCAGGGCAGCGGTGGTAGTCCCCCCTCCCCTGCAGATGTTTTCCTCAGGCCAACCCCACCAAAATCGGCTTTGGTTGGAAGATTTTGCATACGACTATGGAATAGGTATTCAAAGGGTGCAGGATCTGACAACTTTGTTCCCGTGCCCTAACAGACCCTGACACCACTGAACCTGAAACATTCCACAATTGTCCTACATCGCACCATCCACATGGCATTGATCTAGCTTGAACTTCCATGTCGTTGAAATGGTGCAGAGCTATGATGCCCACAACCCTCAGACTAGTACACGCCTCGATAGAGCAGTGGAAATGATGTCCACAGAAGTGAAGACCAGCCCATTGCTCTGCACACCACTTGCTAATACCAACCACTCTTGGGCTACAAACCCTGGTTTCGCAGAAACCACAGTTTGGCACCACTGCCTTGCCTGCTCTCCCAGTGTTCAGGGCCAGAGTCAGTGATATTTTACGCAGAGCTGTGATTGCATGTGGCAGGGCAAGGGCGAGCATCACAGCCAAACCAGACGGGCACCAATTAGCAAGAACATCCTGTACCCCAGAACTGGGACCATATCCCTGCGTTGGTGCACCAATTTTGCTGGTTGTTGGGTGCATTCGCATGGGTGTAGACATCTAGAACTGGTCATCCCAATCAGTGAATCTGCTCTTGATGTGTGCTTATGTAGAAGATAAACTGTGTAGTGACGGGCCGATCGAAGCGGTCCACTGTGCCGTGGATTTGTCAATATGGTGTCCATTTATTGCACGAATTCAGGACGGTGCAATGGAGGTGGGGGGTTGGAAGTCTCTCAGGGGCACCCATTCTGTGCGGCCACGGAGGGTTTTGGTTTTTGCCAAATTTTTCAAGTTTCCCCTCAGTTTGTGGAACTGAGGACACTTCTCCCTATTTTAAGGGTGGGCAACTCAACAAAATATGTTTTATGTTTTGTCGCGTATTTGGATGGGTACCCATAAAGCCCCTCCCCTCTGCTCTCAGCCCTTTCCCCGAACCCATTACCCAGAATTCTGCAAACAAACAAAAGTCAATTAAACATAGGGGGTCATTTACAGTGGCACTTGGAAAAAAGCAATTTTTACTTTTTCGTTCTGTTTTTGGGCAGCTGCTGATGGGGCATGTGACGAAACACAGTGACACATGTGGGGACACCTTCTCACCTGAGAGGCATTGGGTGGCTGTGACAATGCATTCCCAGGTCACAAGCGGAAGCGGCTTTCTGAGGCAACTGGGTGCTTGAATGGTACGATATTCTTTTCTCTTCGTTTGTGTGTGTGGTGTCCATGGCTCTGAGAGTTTCGTTCTTCGCTTGTTTGGGGCATGCCGGGTGCTTTGCTTGTTGCGTGTGAGGCGTCCCTGGCTCTTGGGCAGTTGTTCGCCGTGCATGTGTGATATGCTGCAAGTGCAATTTTAGTGCAGAGCGTAGATGTTGTGCTCGTTTGTTCTTGATTGCTCTTTCTCTTGAGGTTTGAAAATGAAAAATCATCTAACACCACAGGCACCAAAAGGATCAATGCAAGATCACGGTGTGAAAGGTTGCAGTCCAAACAAGGTTGGGATAGTACAAAAGTATGTACAAAGGTGATTGTGCTTTGGTTCTGATAGCATGCTCATTACGATGGTGTGTTTGTTGATAGAAAAACACAAGAAAACCGCTTTAGTGTCACGGCATGTACCGAGAGACGTAAACCTTTTGTTTTGGCTCCATACTTTGATGAGGTGGCATGGGGTATGGCATGACACCTCATGCCGCTTAACAAGCATTTTATGGGGTGCTAGTTAGTCAGTAGTGCACCTCAGTCCACTCAAAAGGCATGGGGTAACCTTTTGTCTCATCATCTCACGGTTCATTATGCCTAAGCACGATTGTCCATAGGCCGTATATACGTGTGGCGCAAAATGAGTACGGATTTCTAAGTGCCCCGAAAACAAGAGAACTGCCAGCATACATAAAACAATCTCAATCACTTATCGCACCCTTTGATCCCACACCAAGTAAAGATCGCTACCCCACACAAAAAATGTAATTATTCAGGCAAACCAAGTAGCAATCCAAGGACGTTTCAAAAAGATGTCTCTTATCTCTGAGTGTGCTGCCAATTCGCATAATAGGATTTCTAAGAATAGATGGATAAAATATTGCATGTGACCTAACCACTATGTCAGCAGTGGCTCGGGATTAATAAACATGATATAGAACACAAAGCTCAAGTACAATGAAGATGGAACATGGATAAAGGATTTATTGAAGGCATACCTACATATGATAAGCGATATCGGGACTTTTTGCACTTCGGGGTTAAAGTTGTGTATTTAAAAAGGTGCAAAAATATAGAAGATTGTGTTTTCGGACTAGAAAAAAATCTAAGGATGTGGAGCAGGGCCCATGCACTGCAGCAGCGAATAGGATGAAGGTGAAGGATTCAAGTTTTGAAAAAAAAAAGAAGTCTGCTTACAATAGATGTATCGGAAAAAGAATGGACGCAGAAGGATAGAAAAGGAGCCACATTGCATGAGTTTTGTAGTCCACAGATAAGAGTAGCCATCTAAAATTGAACAAAGGAATCACATTGAATGCACTTCATACATGGTAACATCCAATGTACATTTTTCCAAACCTCAACATATCTAACCTGATCTGTACGGATAGAGCACCTGTTATGGCACCATCATGGTCCTTTTTTTGGTTTTTTGGAAACTAAGATGCGGGCTTTGGCGGTCATACACGACGTCGTCTTTAACTTGATCGTGATTCCCGTTGCACAGACAATATAGGATGCAAGCGTAATTAGCTCACGCTAGTTACGGACATTCGTTGAATTCGAGTATTGCATAAGTTTGGACACGTGCACAAAAATGCAAATGAAGGATAGCTTTTGCCTCTACAGTGAATTAGAAACACTGTACTTTAATGGTCATGAGCATCCTTGATTTTTTTTGTACGTGATCCCATTCCAAAAAAGTTCTGGGGTCGGGTCCCACCCCACAATACTATACATGGAAAAGGTGAAAATACAACGAAGAAGGTTGGGTTAGTCGTGCATCATGCATAGCGCTAGGGATGTAGGGACACTTGAGTCTACCCTTCGCCGGCTTTGGCTTTGTTTTTTGGGGGTATCAGAAGCAGATGCGGTAGTGGCCGAGCCCTACTGGTCGGTAGTGGTGGGTTAGGAGCTGTAAATAAATGCTATAAATAATCACAAGAAATCGCTGCTTCATTTGTGTTTTTCTTACAGCTTTTTGGTTGTGCACTTTTATTTCTGGCCGTCACCTTTTCAGCCTCAATGCATATTCTTTTCTGACGAGCTTGCCTTTGCGAACTTTGCCTCAGCTCTCAGTTCTTGATAGGGTGGTTAGGATCGGTTTTGGTAGCATTTTTTTCTTGGTGGTTGTGGTTAGTTTTGTTGTGGTCTTGGTTTTCTTTTTCTTGATTGTAACATTGAAAGTTTGGTTCCTCTTTTGTGCTTTTTTTTAAGTATCAGCCCTTAAAGTAGTGATTTGTTGCAGCTTTGCCCATCAAATCTATTGTCAAAAATGGGTAGAATCTAAGAAGCATTATCTCAATCAAATAGAAGGTGCCCTACGGTGCAAAGAAAACATTGTACCCAACATCCTTGATGAAATGAAGTGTTATCTATGCTGTTCATTTGATTTTCTATGTTTTTGGCAGTTCCAACACGACGGTATGAGATCAAAAATTCTTGTACTATTGTTCATCAAAACTCCTATTACTCCAGTGGACTATGGTGTGGGAACTAAGGGTTGTCTTTTTGAGAGATCCCAAGTTCAAACCCCACTCATCTAACTAAGTTAGAACAACCCCATATGATGCATGTGACATGGTTGTGACCACATGTACCACAGCCTATGCTACCTCTTAAATTCCCGCTTTGCATCTCGTTCCTCTATTTGAATAGTCTCTGTATTCTCTGGTTGCACTTGCTTTGGTGTTTGCTCCTGCTCCATTTTAGGTACTCAAAGATTTCAGTGGAAAATAAAACCAGACCAAGACTCCAAGACGAGCAGAACTGGGATCAATAAAATAATAAAGAACTTGATGGGGCTGTACAATGAACAGACAAACAATGGGTGATGTTGGGCCTTGTGTTTGCTCGTATGCATGCATGTATGCATCAGGACCACTCAGGACTTCAGTCTGCACTCTGCAACAGTGAACAGTGACTTCAGATCAGGGCAAAAATGGTATATCTCAGAAATCAGGCTTCTTGCAAAGATAGTCAAACAGACGAAACAAAAATGGTTTCCCAATGATAAAAAAACATAGAAAATCGCTTGAAATGTCTTCCAGGAATTTTCCGTAGCTCAGGAAACTGCAGAACTGAGTAGGAACTTCCCTCATGACCTCAGAACTCAGTAGGAATTCCCATAGTGGAAGCGGCGCACTCACGGGGCAAAAATGGTCAAAAAATGCAATAGTCGTATGACCACTATATAGATGCGGAATTTTATGCTGAGTCTGAAAATCATATTGTATTTCTGTGAAAGCACCATATGTTGGAGAATAATGCAGATTACTGAACAGCTCAGTCTCAATGAGACTAGCCAAAAAAATAGATAAAGCAAAGGCCAACACCCATGTTGTGCTATATTACAAATAGTGTTCAAAGAAGAAACAATGGAATAACAAACAATAACTCATGGCATATAATACAATAGATAAACCCTCTTTTGAAATAAAGTTAAGCCATTAAGTGTCTTTCACCTATATTGGAAGTGATCAAGCTCCATGGACAACATTTCCCCTAATGTCCCAACCAAACTCTAATAAAGAATAATACCATTGCTCCATATGAAACCAATTTTGAGAAATTGTTGCTCATTCATGGACTTTTAACACTACCTCACGTGCCGGATCTGCCGGATTCTCATCATAGACTAAACTATCTTTTCAAATGTCAATCATCTTGGTAAGCCAACCTTTGTTCATATCTATGTTTATTGTCACAATCCTTCGTGCATTGATCATATTTCATTGTGGTATCCCACTTAGCTTTTTAAGACGTCACAATTTTTTCGTGTGCTATTAAGTTGTGGTAATATCATACATCTCAGAATAAGTATAAAATTTGTCTACCCGATGGTGTTCCCCCAATGTCCCAACCGAACTCTAATAAAGAATAATACCATTGCTCCATATGGAACCAACATTTTGAGAAATTGTCGCTCATTCATGGACTTTTAACACCCCTTCCAGCCTGAATACACGCTGTGTGTGAAGGCGTCGTCCAAGAATGACTCCCATGTTCCACGTCACCAACAGATCTCACCTCAATCCGGCGTCAATGGGGTCCAATCTTACTAAAAATTGGGAGTAGAACCAACCATAAATGACCAAATGTAGACCAAGATGAGTCCTTCAAACGGTCTCAGGATACTCCAGTGTCGTCCTCGTACGCTCTCGTAGTCGTGAACGATGTTCCTGGTCGCAGTAGTAAGAAATCCAACTCTGATCCAGACGCTTGACCCAATACATGTCACCAAATCCAATCAATCTGGGCAGATGAACACAGTAATTGAGCCATAAAATCAGTGAAGTAGGCACCCTAGATATCAGGCCAGTACCTCAGCTGTCAGGTGGTCGTAGGTGTTGCTGGGGGCCTGCACTTGCCGCCATGAAACTCCAGCATATGAACTTGAGCTCCAGATCCCACATCATAAATGTACCAGGATGCCCCAATCCAGCCACATGAATCAGCATGTCATAACACAAATGCCAGGGCATGAGGACTCAGCTCCTCGCTGCACATGTACAACGGCGCGTCCAGACTTCTAACGCGTTGCTTTACGTGTTCGCCTCAACATTTAGACCACTGGTTCAAGTCAGGTAGGTGCCCTGGGAATAACTCCCTCCAAAACCCCAAAACTCAACTTGTAGTTACTTAAACTTGGCTTCAAGTTGACCATAGGTGCTGCGAAGTAAAACCAGGACCAAGTGATATTCAAAGTACTTTCCAACCATGAACTAACCAAAAGATTTTGGGAACCTCAAGAACCCCAGGTTCCTTGATACTAGGCTCCCACCAACTCAACTCCCTCCAGAATTTGTCGTAACTCCAGAACTTGCTGTTATGCCAGTCATATCCGCCTTTTAAAACTGTTGAATATTTGACCTTGAAACTTCTTCCAACTCCTTTCTTTCTGGTTCCCAAAATTGTGCTGCTGACCTTGCTGGCGGCGCGAGTGGCTCACAGCGCAGAAGGCCGGCAGTCCCTCCGAAATTGCCACGAGGAATAATGGAGACCAAATAAGGTCTGAGCTTTTCCATGCCTTAAACTGTACTTTTCTGGATATATCCTGAACTTCAATGATTGTTCTGCAGTATGAAGTGAAGTTCTGCAGGTTTTCACCTTGGTCCGCCAGTGGAAGCATAAGAAGCATGAAAACAGACTTCAAGGTACTCTTTCCTCCTCAGTATCTTGGTAATCACTCAAGGTAACCAGTCTTCTGCCATACCACCAACTGTAGGCTCTTCTGTACGTCGCCGTTTGCCTCCGTGCTGCTGTGAGCCCTTCTTGGTGCTGACCTCTCCTGGTTCCTTGTTGTCCGTGGCAGTCTCTTCCTTGGGTTCCTCCGCGCTGGACTTCTTCTTCAGTGTGCTGCTGATCCGCCGAGCCTGCCTTAGCGCTGTGTCAAAGCAAGGTGCGTGTGCCAGATAGTAATCCACAAAAACATGATTCAGCTTTCCATCATCATGCACGAATGCACGTACTGGTTCCCAAGTGCTCTCGCTCGTGCCATAGCCTTCCCACTTCGTTAAAAAGCGCCAGCCTTGTCTACATTGTCCTCTCAGGATCTGTTCGACGTGATAAGCTCCAGTTCTCTCCATCTCAGTCTGATTGTAGAATGGCGTATCCTGGTCATTTGCCACGATGTCCTGTTCATCAGCCAACGCTGCTCGCTTGTCGTCATTCAGCATGTCTGTCTCTTCTTCTTTGATCGTGTTTTCGCCATAGGCATCCACCAGCTCAAATGGGAAGCGCTTCACGAACTCAAAGGCAACAGGTACTTCGCCGCCCAAAGTAGGACTGCAACGCGCCGTAATACGGCCGCTGCTGACTCCAGTAACAAGGTAGGGACCATACAACATAACATCCTTCGTGGCACCCTTAGGTACCTCCAATTGCTTGAACCTCTTTCTCCTTCTATTGGCGCGTTCAAACCGACTCGCTCGTCCTTTCCTCAAGTGGGCTTGAACAACTTGGGCAATCTTGTTTTGTTCTTTGACCCAGTCCTGCACTTGAACGTTGCCTTCGTGTAGAAAGGGTAGGTCCAAACGTAGAGTAGGCCTTCCATGGAAAACGTCTCCTCGTGAATAGCCAGATTTTCCTCTCTGCTTGTGGTTCATACATATGACCACCTGGTCGTTCAACTGGACCCAATTGCTGGGTTTAATACTCTGCCTCAGAATACGGAGCTCTTCCTGGTACTCATCATTCATACGCTCGCATAGTCCGTTTGATTGTGGGCGGTAAGGTTGTGAGAACAATACTTCCACGCCCGTTGCAGCAAATACGTTGCAATACCAGCCATAGTCTCCCTTGAAGCGAATATCCTTGTCACTGTGGATGCGAACAGGTGGGCCATAGAAACGAATCCAATGGTGTTTGATGAGCTTCAGAACGCCTTCTCCATTAATAGTCTTCTTGCATGGTACAACTTGGCAGAAAGCACTCAGAGCGTCCACAATCATCAAGGCATAGTCGTAGTTATGACACTTGGGTCTGTCAATGAAGTCCACATACAACAGTGCATTGACCATGTGTGGCAGTGGCAGGACGCCAAGTAGGCCTCGGTCGCTGGGTTGGTTCCGCTTGCTCGTGACAAACTCCTTGCATGTCCTGTGCATGTCCTCAATTTTCTGTGTCAACTCTGTGTCAGGTACGCGAGTGTGGAACATCTTCTCGAAAGCCCAGAGCCAGGAATCCGGTCCAGGATGAACGACAACATCGTGGGTCCACTGTAGGGCTGCGCCCAGCGCCTTCTTGGGTATGCATGTTTGCACTTCCTTCCTTATAATACCACTTGAGGATAGCCACCACAGCTCCTTGTCCACCAGTGCATAGGATCCACCCCCTAGGGCTTTCAAACTATCTCCATACTCCTCCACATAGTTAGACTTCCGCAGAGAACTGAGTACTTCAGCTTTGCTCATCATGAGATCCAAATGGACATCCATTTTCTGAAAAGCTTCTTGAGAAAGAGCTTCAGAGCTTGCAGAAATTTTCTCATCGAAATTTTCACGTGAGAGGCAATCACATAGCTCATTTTTCAGACCCGGTACCCTGTAGATGTTGAGCTTCAGCTGAGCGAGAAACGTCCACCAACGTCTGAGCTTTCGGTTTTCAGGAGGGGCCCCCTTGAGAAACGTCTCCGTGGACTCCGGATCACATAACCACACCGTGGAATTGCTGCCAAACAGTCGGCTTTGTCCGGAGATAAGCAGAATTCCAGAGAGTAATTCACGTTCATACGTGCTGTAGTTAGCTCTAGTTGAGGACCATTTCCAATTCCAGTGGCCAATGGGTACGAGATGGAATTCCTGCGAATCGTAGTTGTGCTTGAGTGAGCCGTCACGATTGACTCTGACTGTCCTCAGTTCATCCGCTATTCTCCTTGCAGCTGCTCCTGGAATTCGTTGCCACTGCAGAAGTGTGCCTCCGCCTCCCACAAGAGAAGCATCAGTGATGACCACGAACTCGCCGTCAGGCGCAGGTGTGCCCAACAGCCTCAGTGAACTCAGCTTTTCCTTGATCTCCTGAAACTGAGCTTCATGCTCTGGTGTCCACTTCCAAGGTACAGTCTTCTTGGTCAAGTCCGTGAGAAGGTGGCTACTGTACGTGAAAAGTGGGGATGTGCCTCCTGTAAAAATTACAGGATCCCAGGGAAACTTCTGATGTCCTTGACGCCACGGGTCTTGTCATCACGGATAGAAGCCTTCAAAATTGGGGCGACCTTTTCCTTCACAGGTCGCCACCATCTCCATCCAACTTGGAAACCCAAATGTTCAATTTCCTCCTGCATGAATTCAGATTTTTCCAACTTCACGCGGGTATTGCATTCTTTACAAGTGCGTAAAAACTCCTCCACCAAACGTAAATGGTCATCAGCGTCATCGGTCCCCAATAGCACATCATCTATATAGACCTCAATGACTGCTCCCTTCTTCAGTAGTGCCTGCACCGTAGGTTTGAGCTTCATAAGGGCCACGACCTGGTTCATGAGCTCCTGGAAAGTTGCCGGGGCATTCGTCAACCCAAACGGCATAACTTTCCATTTGAACACTTGATCATTAGGAGCAATAAATGCTGATAGACCCTGCGCTCGTTTTGTTAACTCCACTTGCCAGAAACCACTGCGCTTATCCAATTTGGATTTGAAACGGCAATGAGCTGCTCTTTCCAGCGCCTGTTCCAAACACGGTAGACTCCCTGAATGTTTTTTCGTGAGTTTGTTCAACTTCCCGTAATGGACAACCAGTCTTTTTGCGTTGCTCCCTGATTTGTCTACCAAGAAGCATGGAGAGCAGTGTTTTGGATACTCTGCTTGCTCATATTTTTCCGGGAGGTCGGCTGCAATGCATTCAGTGATTTGACGCATTATCTCCTCACTGTCTGCCTTGCTAGCTGGAAATGGCTTTGAACGCACGGTGGTATTCTTGTGCCCATCCAGCAATTCCAAATCCATGGTAACCAACTTCTCACATGAACCATGTGCCATCAACGGTCCAAAAGCAACCTTCCTTCGACGTAAGACTTCTTGAATTTCGGAAGGCAAAATTTTGATCTTCTCCTCGAAATCGTCTGCGGCTGCCAAATTTGATTTCCGATACTCATCCCTGGATACTGAGTAACACTCACTGAGTAGGGCCGAGACATCCAGATAAACGTCATTGCCATCCACGATAAAGCGGTCGTCATCCAGATATTGGTAGAACAAATCTGTTTCATCTCCGTCAACACTCCTGCCCGTGAACTTGTTGTAATGGCTCTTCGATCTGTCCTTGAGCTCTAGCATTTGTTGTTCCTCAGATATCTGGAAGATTGGGAGTTCAAAGAGCGTAAGTGGTCCTTCGAGACCGGCCATCCGCGTGGGTTGGCAATTCTTGCCTTGTCCTCCTCGACTTGCATGGTCACGCCATACTCATGCATAGCATGTAGGGCCAGACACGACATGGTCAAATTTTGTACACCTCCTAGAACTGAATCTTTGAGATCGACTTCGTTCAGTAAATCCTTGATTCGGTCCGAATAATCTTCGTGAATGCTTGGGAATGGGTCGTACTTCAGAGGCTGAGCGATATTGAGATCCGCCAGATAGCCGTCTTCACTGACTTCATCCCATTGCACTTCTGCAGGTTCTTCACTGACCTCTTCCCACTGAATGTCCACCTTGTCAACTTCAGCATCTCAAACGCCAGCATCCTGTTCTGCATCTGATTCCGTTGGAGGGTGAATTTCGGGGACTGCAGCCTCGTCCTTCGGTGTTGTTGCAGGTGTATCGTGCCCGTATCGCTTCAGTAAATCAGACCGGGTTAAACCATGGTTCACTCGATGGAGAAACTTGACCACTTGGGGATTCAGTTCATCCAACGAAATATCACAATCATTGCCATCGATGAGGGATGCAATGCTTCCCCAGCGTGGCACTGGTAATGGGCTGGTCGCCCCATTTGGGAGATAGAGGGGTACATCTGGGATAGGTACACGAACCTTCGTCATGCGGTCCAAAAACGGTCGCCATGCGGCAGCTTCCCCGGTTTGGCCCCATTCAAGACAAATAACCACGACTTGCGCTCGGTCGAGCACGGCCTTGGTGACCATCTTCTCGAGGTGTGACCATGGTGGGTTGGCCCAGCATCACTGAAACCCTTGCCAATGTAGGCATAACATGAATTGAGGGGGGTGCAATACAACCGTTCGGTATGATTTTTGGGGTTGGCGTACAAGTCCACGGTGGGTCTCAAGTCTCAAGTCGATGAGGACTTGCTCCCTCAGTGAAAGTAACAAACTGTAGGCTTCTCTCCGGGAAATTCTCAAAGATGATTGAGCAGGTGGCAATCTGTTTCCTCCTTCCTTCCGACAGGACTTCTCAGATAACGATACCAAGCATAATTCATCAGTCTCTGGATTCTTGACAATGAGCCTCGATGGAGTAAAAATCAAAGCAGAATTGTCTTGGCGTTTTGACGGATGAAATTCATGCCCAGGCATACCTGAAAAGCTGAAGTCTCCATAACGATACAAACATGCGGAAGATTGAAATTGCCCATGCACACATCCACGGATTTCTCTCCTTCACTGTACGTGTAGTGCCCATCTCTCACCTTGACTGCACAGTAACCCCTGCGATTCCGATCTGACACCAATGATGAAGCCACAATGGAATCGGTTGCACCAGTATCCAAAACAGCGTCACATATCCCCTCCTCCACAACCACAGGTAGTCACAACGTGAGGCCGTCCTTGACAGCGGCTTGAAGCAGGTCCACGATTGTCTCAACCTCTGAAAATGCCAGATCTCTCTTCCTGTTCTTGGCTTGACTCTCAGAGTTCTCCTGCATCGGTTTGGTCTCTGCTGAGGGGGCGCCAGCACCAGCACTTGCTGCTGAGGGGCCAGATGCATCTTTCTTTCTTGGGCCAGCTTTTGGTCCTTTTTGCGTCTTCCACCGTTTTTTGGGCTGCCTCCTCACTGAGACCGGATTGGATCAGGAAGGTCTTGAGTCGATCCTCTTTCTGTTTTCTTTGGATCTGAAAGCAATGATCACTATAATGGTTCGTTTTGCCACAGTGTTTACACTGTATGCGGGCCTTGAATTCGGCGATCAACGCGTTGGGGTCCAACTGTCCTTTGCCTCCTCTGCCTCCTGGGCCTTTTCCTCTTCCCCGACCTTTTCCTTTATCAGAGCCTTTTCCTCCTTTGTCACCCTTGCCTTCTCTCTCAGAGACTCTTAGCTCTGCAATCATTGAGTGCCATTGGGAGAGGAGTTCGGAGATGTCCGCCTTGGGAGCTGAACTTCCAGACGATGGTCCTCCAGAGAAAGAGGTGCCCTTTTCCTTATCTTTCTGCCTTTCCTGGTATCGACTCGAAGCAGTGCGCCCGGATGCAGAACCACGAGAAGCGGCAAGATGTTTAAAGCCGACAGAAAGTTGTGCGCGCTCCTTCATGACATCCTTCAATGAACCATAAGAGTGCATCCTTGCAAAAAGGTTATCGTCCTTCGTCCATTCAACGAAAAGTTTATCATTTTTTTTCGAGGAAGGTTCGATAAGCTTGCACTCCTCCGTCATAACTCCCTGGTTCAGGTTATCGAACAGCCTCTCCAGTGTTTCCAACAATTTGACCACTTGCTCCGGTTTCGGGTCGTAGAGTAAATGGGACACCTTCGAAATATCACCCAGAATTGAGAGGTCCGTCTCAAGCGTAGGATAGAGGTCTTGGAGCTTTTTCAGAAAGTCCTCAAAGCTTGTGGCCGTTTGGAGCAATTTGGAGATTCCTTCTTGAAGTTCAGGATCCTTGATGCCCTGAACGATGAGGTTAGCTTTCACCTGATCTTCGGAGTAAGAAAAAGTCACTACCATGTCTTTCTTGGAGGGCTAGATCCAGGCTAAGCCCCCCTTAAAACCCTTTGTTGATGCTAAGACAAACTTAAGTGTTTTTATCACTCTTTTGTGGCCTAAAGTACACTTTCTCAAAGTAACTAGGGTTGTGACCCTAGCCCCCCCCCATGAAGTTCACCCCTACCACTCAACTGAGCGGAGGTACCTTCCTTCATGGAGGACATACCAAAATAAACCAGGCATTTCATGCTTGTTGGCCTTGGAGGTTAAGCCTAAGTGGTCTCCCACCCCAAGACCCCTATACTCAATTGTTTCTACCACTGATTGTGGTCCTACTTTGTAACTGTTTCTGAATTCAGTTGCTTGGCCAAGTCATTTTCTGTGTGGTCCTGACATCTATGCCCCTCAGTCCTAACCAGCACCATTTCACCCAAAAGAGTGCACATGAAGTGCCTATTGCAACCTCTGAGGCTAGAGTCTGACCAATTTTCATATAAAACCTTTTGTATTATCCATTTGTGATTGAATCTATGTGCATATACCTGCTTTGTCTATCTGCAGCCCTTCTGTGTTACACTGGATTCCAAAACCAATCATTGATTCGATCCACATTCAGTCCTTGCTCTACTTGCTGCTTTGGTTTGGGGTTTTCAACTACAAAACCTGCAGGAATACATCAAAAGACCTAGGGCATAATTCAAGGACATCTTTCCGGTAGCAGAGACAGTCCCTTGTGACCTTTTGAACCGACCCTGAGAAGAAGTGCAGAACAAAAGCTCAACAACAAGTCCATCATGTCCACGCCAAGCGTCAGGACCTGGCCTATCCGAACTGTCCAAGTACAAATGGGCAGCGTGGTCCACCCAATGAGTGAACCACCACACCGAGCTCCACATCATCTCAGTGGCGCATCTTGGTCCCAAGGAGATCCAGAACGCAGAAGGGCGGAAGAGAATAAAGGCCTTACCACCGAGGCCTTAGCAGCACACGGTGGAGACAGCTTCAGTCACCTCCACAGACGTGTGGCTGCTTCAGTATCAAGATCCAATTGTCCAGCTTCATCCTCAACTGCCATTGAAGGACCTGAGGAGTATGAGAAGCTGAAGCAGAAGATGGATGAGTACATCATGCATGAGGAGTACTATAAATCCATCCGTGGGGAAGATGGAGAGGAGCCACTGGCTGTACATGGATCCAGACCACGTACAGATCTAGGGTCCTACGCACACTCTGGTCCACCGTCCACTGCATCCCTGCCAAGACGACTAAGACCTGAGTATCCAACCCCAAGGGCTCCCGAAGTGGGTGCAACACGAGTTGAAGAACATCATCCAAGGCCAACCTACGGTGCCCTGGATCACACGGCCGAGCTGCTGGCCAAATTCCTGTCTGGATCAGAAGACCCAGATGTGACGGCCTTATCGGAGGCCATTAATGCTAAACTGGGTATTGCAGAACCCTTACCCAAGCCTGAGTTCCTCTCTCTCTCTCCAGGGCTGAGTACCCTGGCCGAAGATCTCAAGAGATCGAGGGTCTCAAGGCTGTTGCCTAAGGTTACCTGCCCCAGCCCCTTCCACCCCCGTGCCAGGACTGTGCCTATGGCGGATCTACAGGACGTGCCTGTCACAGAGAGTGAGAGAAGAGGGCTGTCAGCCCTGGCCCCTCTTGCCGGCGTGTCGCCATCAGGCCTAACTCCGGGGGGTGGGAAGACGGGCAGACCAATTGCCCAGGCGAACATCCAGCTGGAACTGCCGGAGTTCGACCCCAAAAATCTGCCTGAATGGGCAGAAGAATTTGCAGAGTTCCTTTTGTTGACTGGCCAATCCCATGTGGATGTGGCCACCAAATGTTCTCTGCTAAAACGCTCATGCAAAAAGAAATTTTTGCAAAAACAGGTCAAACAGATTGTGAAAACCTGTTCTACCTGGGCAGAGGTACTCCTGAGGTTAGAGAAAACATTTCCAGTCTATGAGACTGACCTCAGCGTACGCACACAGATCGAGGAGCTACCTATGCTCCCGGAGTTTCCATCCGCTGCGCGAATTTCTGAGTATGTGTGCGACTTGGAGTACTTATTTTCGAGGATGAATGTGGGCTCCTACGGAGCCACTGAGTCCCACCTGTGGCTCATGAGTAAGATCCCCCAGCGTACGTGCAATGATTGCCGCTCCACCTCTGAGAGGAAGAGCAGGACCCACTCGTACGATACACTGGTGGATCTCTTGATTGAGCTAGCTCTTGAGAGAGAAAACGACTCCCACATGGAGAAGTTCCTCAAGAAGCATTTGGGACGAGGTGGTACCCCTACCCCCGAACGTGGCGAAGGGAAGGGGCATAAAAATCCCACAAACACTAACCAGGGAGGTGGTAAAGGGAGGGGCAACCTACGTGCCATGAACGAGGTTCCAACTGATGCAGGCACACCCCCCCTGTTTTACTGCCGACCTGTCAATGACAAGGGGGGACCTTGTCATGCCTCCGACTGCGATCTCCGCAGTGGCTGTATGCTGCAGATGAAACGTCAGCAGCATACTAAAGATGGGAAAACTGTGACCCATCAGGACCACTTCAGGTGTACCATCACCTGTGGTTACTGTGGCAAACGTCGTCACTATGAGGACGAAAGCCACATCAAGAAACGCGAGAGTGACAAACTCAAGCGTCAGGAGGCGGAGCGCCAGAAGACCCAGACGCCCGCCAGAAATCCCCCGAATGGGGATAAAGGTAAAGGAGGTGGCAAGGGGGGTGGCAAAACTGGACCCCCTAACCCCCAGAGGCGCTCATCAGCGCCCGTTGCTACACCTACTCCTGCTGCCACACCCGCTCCTGCCGCAGGTGTCCCCCAGAAGCGCCCCCAAGGGGATAACGCTACCCCTGAGGGGAATAATTCTAAGAAGAGGCGCTTGGCCTGGATGGCCAAGTCCCTCATGGCTGCAGGAGTGGATGTGAAATTCCCTGATGAGGAATAGGGGGGCGGCTCCGAAGAGGAGGACTTGGTTTTCTGGATCCTCCTGAAAATCGGGGATCAGGTTTTTGGAGCACCGCTTGATACCGGTGCAACACTTTCCATAGTGGCCCGGCGCCTGCTTAAAACTTTCAGGAAAACTAAGACCGTGGCCATAAGAGTAGGGGATGGGCGTACCATCCATTCGTTGGGGGGGGTCGATGTGACCATATGTCTGGGCGACGAAACCGTGACCCAACACTGCAGAGTGTTGGACACTGACGCCTTTGACATCGTCATTGGCACTGACTTTCTAAGAAGAACCCCCCAGGTTAAAATGCTGTCCCTACAGCGTCCTTACTCTTTGCACTGCGACTTTGGCAGTGGGCTATTCTCCGTTCCTTTGGAGCTGTCAGGACGAAAAGAGTCTGGGCTGCGCTACGCAGCCAAGACGAACTATCGTACTGAAAACTACCAACTGGCCCGTCATGTTCTCGAAAATGGACTGGCGGCCCTTCAGGTAAACCTGGATGAGATCCAGGTGGATGAGATCCAGGTGGAATTGTTTGCGAGCCAACAACAGCACATCATGCAGTTGTACTGCTCGAAATAAATGAACAATGCTTTCCGTTTCTTCTGGAAAGCAATGGGCCTGGCGTATGCTAACCCTCCCTTCTCCCTGCTCGCGAAGGTTCTAACCAAGATCGCTTATGAGGGAGGAAGGGTTGTTATGTGCACCCCTGACTGGGGTTGCTCTGGTGAACATGCTTACTGGCGCCGCATGCTTGACCGAATGACCGTGGGAAGAGTGCAACTCCCCGACGGCCCCATCTATGTGCCTGAGGACTCAGACACAGCTATGCAGGCCCCTGAGTGGGCCAGTTTCCTGTCCATCATCGATGGATCTCTCAATCCTGTACCCCTGTGTGACCTGGACCAGGTGCTACTAAAAGAGGTCATGGCCGAAAATCGTGGCCTGACCCTTTATGATCTCAAAAATCGATCTCCTGAGCACCTATCTGCCACACTTACAGGGTGTGAGTCTCCTGATGACTATCTGGAACCTGCAGCTGTAAAAGAGGATGCTGACGACCAACTGTCTGAGATCGCCAGCACTATTCCCTCTGTTGATCCCAGCTGTGTTGACCTAAAACATAGTGCTTTCCTGGCCCAGCTGTTGCTAGAGGAGGTAGATCTAGAGTCAACCTCTGAACCCGCTTCCTCTGTTGGGAAACCAGTGCTACACATGCAGCCTGTGCACACAGGTGAACCCGTGGCCCGGAGTACTGATGCTCTGGCACGGCCTGCTGCTAATAACATGCCCTTGTCTGAGCATGACACTCAAGAACTCCGCCGGCTGTTGTACCTGAAGGCCGAAGGTATTGAGCGCCAAGAGCGGCTGCAATACCTCAGACAGACCTGGAAATACTCCATCTGGTCTGAGGAGGACGATGAGTCCTATACGCTGCCTGATCCTGAGATACCTCTAGTGTATTCTCTACACTATGGGCAGCAATGTCCCCCTGAGTGGGACGATGGTACTGTACCTGCCGAAACTGCTGATCGGCATAAAAAGAAAGAACATGGAAAAAGCAACCTCCATGCTGAGGAGGATTTCCTTCAGAAAGTCGAGAGTCTTAACCTTGACCCCCGCCTGAAGAAACTGCTTATAACCTATGAGGAGGTGTTCGGCGCCTTGCCACCTCCCCTATCTTGTAAAAAACTGGTCCAGATGGACCTGAAATTGAAACCAGAATTTGAAAAGACGCGAGTGAGGCGTCGTCCCTATCCCGCTCCACAGGAACAGGTTGAAGAAATCGAGCGCCAGATCCAAGAATGCATTGATGCTGGCCTCGTTGAAGAGTATAAACATGGGGACTATCCCCATCACTGCAGCCCCTGTTTCCTTGTTGCTAAACCAGGGTCGACTGCTCTACGTCTTGTTGTAGACTATGGTGAGGTCAACAAGAAAACCCAGAACCACTCAGGGAGTTTTCCTAACATGGAAAACACCCTGGAGCGTATTGCCAAATGCAGGTATAAGACCAAAATGGACAAACGCTCTGGTTTCTGGCAGGTTGACCTAACCGCCGCAGCTCAGGAGCTGCTTGCCTTTATAACCCCTAAGGGTCGTGTCTTCAAGTGGAAGGTTATGCCTTTCGGGGTGGCTAACGCCCCAGCGCTCTTCCAGGAGCTTATGAACAAAATTTTGTACATACTGAGGCGCAGGCCTCTAGTACAAGAGTTGATTTCTCGGGGTGCAGAAATGGAGGCTCACATCGAAGACGTGAGTTTGGGTACTAATACCAAAGAGGACCATGTCCTTCTCCTCCGTGAATTCTTCACTGTCTGTCAAGAAAACCATCTCCGAATCAAACTCGAAAAATGTGAGTTTATGAAGGGGGAGATGGAGTATTTGGGTTTCGACGTGGGGTATGGCTGGTGGAAACCAGCCGCGTCTAAGATGCAGCCCCTACAGGACATGCAGATTCGCGATGACCCTAAGAAGGGTCTACACGATGTGAGGAGTTTTGTGGGCGCCTGTAATTTCTATCGGCGTCACATCCACAATTTCACTTACTCCTCTGCACCCCTCACTGACCTGATGAAGAAAACTACTCCCTGGAGGTGGACCTCCAGAGAGGAAGAGTGTTTCCAGGAGTTGAAGAAGAAGATTGCCTCCTCCAACTGCCTGGAAGTGCCCCGCCCTGAGGGCGAGATAGTCCTGATCACTGATGCCAGTGATGTAGGGGGGGGAGGTACGATCTACCAATGGCAGGAGCTTAACCCCGCTGAACTAACCCACTGCCATTATCGTACTACTGGACTAAACCGTGATGGTTCGTTGAAACATGACTATCCTACCAGTGAGTGGCGGCTGGTGCCACTGGGACACTGGAACTGGAAATGGAACCAAGCGCGTTCCAACTACAGCACCTATGACCAGGAACTCCTGGCCGGTATGTTGGTGCTATCTTCACAATCCCGACTCCTGGGATCTAACCCTATTGTCTGGCTGTGTGACCAGGAGCCTGTGAAGTCCTTTCAAAAGGGCCCACCACCAGAAAAAGCGAAGCTAAAACGGTGGTGGACTTACCTGAGCCAGTTCAGGCTGACAGTACATCATATCCCCGGGTTTAAGAATGAACTGTCTGACTATATATCGCGCAACAACTTCGATGCGCTTATTGGTGAGAGCTCTGAGGCGCTCGCCAAAGAGGGTTTCCAGCGTATGGATGTCCAGCTTGACCTGTCCATGCGCACTGCTGGAATCCTGGAGGGTTGGAGTCTAACCGACTATCAGTCAGAGTATGAAGAAATTCTCCAAACCCTCAGCACTGGTCTCGAACCCCGTGTCATTGACGGGCACCAGTGGTATAAAAACAATCAGTACCTCTTCTACGAGGACCGAATTGTGGTGCCTGAGGCACGACTGGATGGGTGCCTACAGTGGTCCCATCTCAGTTCTGGTCACACTGGCGCTAATCGCTCAGTGGACTTCTTCCGTGAGTGTTTCTACTCCAGTCTAACCCTGACTGAACTGAGGTCGCGTATGCAGACCATTGTGGATGCTTGTGGCTGTCATGCCAGCAAGCAGAGCGACAGTAGGGATAGGGGCCTGATCTCCAGCTTACTCATACCCTATTGTGCTAACTCTCTTCTCTACGTGGATTACATCCACGGCCTACCACGCATTGGCGGCTATGATAGTTGCCTCGTGGTCACCTGTGGTCTATCTCGCTTCACCCGTGTGTTCCCTTGCAATAAGAAAATCACAGGTGAGCAGACTGTAAAAATGTTGGTCGAACAATGGTTCGAACCCTATGGAGCACCTAAACAGGTGCACTCTGATGAAGATGTACGCATCCGCAGTGACACTGGGTGGTACAAACGAGTGCTAAATGCCCTCAACGTGGAGGTAACCACAGGTGTGCCCTATACTCACACGTCTAACCCTCTCTGTGAGAGACAGAACCGTGTGGTGGAGCAAAACCTAAGAATCCTGATGAAACAGGAGCGCACCAAGGACTGGGTACGCCTAGTGCCCTGGGCAGTTCTGTCCATGAACTCACAGCGGAGCTCTTCTACGGGTTTCACCCCCCACGAACTGTTCCATGGAGGACGACCTGCTTGGTTCTTCAAAACCCCCTTCCCTGAGGACTTCAAGAGCCCTGTGGGAGACTGGCTGGAACACAAGCAGCCTCTGGCTAACCAGGCTGGTACTAACCTGAGGCACATTCGTGACCGCGAACAGAGCCGACGGAACCGCCTACGGCGACCTGCCAGGTTCAAGATTGGTGACCTTGTTTTGGTACACCATTCACGCCTACCCTCCTGGCCACGTAACTGCCTACAGGACCCTTACTTTGGACCCTATCGTATCATCAGGATAGATGGATCCAGGATCCATGTCAGGTGCAGTCCACGTCTAGGTGGTGAACTGCTGTGTGCACCTAAGCAGTTGAGGCACTATCACTCCCCTGACGACTTGTCTTGGGATGAGTGGCGCCTCAGCGACAGTGAGATGGAACGTATAGACCTAGAGAACGCTGCCAGTCCAGAGGAGGCAGACGAACTCGAAGAGATGACTGCCGATGAGATGGCAGTCGATGGTTACTACGTGGTTGCAGGTATTGCTCGCCACGAGTATAAACAGGGCTGGAAATTCCTTACCCTGTGGGATGGCTATGGGTTGTCTGAGGCGACCTGGGAACCTATGTCAGCCTTCATACAACCAGATGGGAGTATCAACCCCATCTTCCGCACTTACCTCGTTGAGAACAACGAGGGGCAGCTCCTAACCCGTGCTGAGACTATGTCCCAGCGTAAGAAGCGAAACTAATTGCCCTGTGTCAGTCTACTGACAGGTGCAGTGAGCACTCTTCTGACCCTGTCTGTGCCCTGCAGACCCATGCCTATGGTTTCCAGCGTGAGCCAGGTGGCCGCTTATCAAGATTGCAGCCACCCAGCGAGTGTTTGCCTTGTTGACCATGTGTTGCATGGGTACTGCCCTAATGTAATGACCTTGGTGAGCCAACGAAGAACGGTGGCTTACTACACCAGGGGGGATTGACAAGCAAGGTGTTATGAGGCAAGGTGTGTCTTCCCTCCTTGGCAACAAGCGAGCCCACAGTTAGGACGCCTGACTGGTCCAGACCCATGGGGTTCTACCCTTCCTTACAGGGTTTACCATACCCCTAAGTGTGCTATGTATGTCTGTATGTGTCTCACTTCTCTCCCCAGCGTGGCTCCCGGAGACCGGGCTTCGCTGACGTCGGACCGAAGGTCCTAATCAGGTACTATTACCACTCCTATGGCGCCCAATTTCTGTGCTGGCGCCTATCCTTGGGGGTAAACGGCAAAAGCCCTACCTACTAAGAGGGGAGGGGTGGCCAAGTGTGCTAAGGGCATACAAAACGCCCATTTTTGCTACAGGCCAAAAGCTAACGCACTCCCCTGCCCACGAGGAAAAGCACGCGGGACAGGAGACACCACTACACTACACTCACTAACGCCAGCACCGGCCTTCGAAGGCAGGGTGAGCACTCATCACTTGCACTCACCTCCTGCCAGGCCTGCTGACCCTAACCCCTACACACGCTACTGGGTGCTGCTGTCGATGTTCACGCAGGCCCTAATGGCCCTCCTGTGAAGAGGACAAGAGAACACAGCGCTCCTAAGCAGCTGTGGCCTATCAGGGGACGCCACAACGCGTTTCCCCTGCTGGGGCTAGGAGGGAAGGGGTGCTCTCGTTGCGTGCACAGCGCAGATGTCGTGGAGGTCGAACTGCCCTCGCCAGGACTGGCTGAGGCACAGTGATTTGATTTGTGATCAGCGCCCCTGTTTTGCTGGGGCAGAAAAATGGTAGCCGCCGAAGGCAGCTGCTGCGTGCACCAATCACCCTTAACCTCTCCCACCTGTACAAAAGAGGCAGATGAAGGGGTGTTTGCGACGGAGGAACCAAGCCACACTCCAGGTATTATACCCTTCTCAGTGTGACCTATAATACACTGTTCGCAAACACGCTGACGGATCAGCTACCCCTGTCAAGCAAGCAAGCTTTAAGAAACTCCTCTGGTTCTCTTAAAGAACGTACCGAGGAGCCTCTGAGTAACCTAAACAAGGTTTACCGTGCGCAATTCGCGTGGCCTACCCTTTAATGCATCATGTGCACGCAGGGAAGGGAGGCTGAACCACTGACTCTACCAGGAGGTGAGCTCCTCCTGGGCTAACCTACCTTACTCACCATGCATCGTGTGAATGCCAAATTGGAACGAACACGAAACAAACCTAAGCGTTTTAAGCAACTCAACTTTAACGCCATGGCCGCACACGAACAAACACTTTTTGTCTTACCTGTGAAGAAGAAAAAAAGGGTGAATTTCGGATACAGGTAAAGCGTCACAGCGTGTGGATGCCTCGATTAGGCACATGCATCGCGAGCACAGCGCATATTCTAACCGTACGTGCACGCTGCGCGCTCCATTCGCATCACATACCTTTCATTCCTGCTTTTACCTGTGCAGAGCACGAGAGGAGAACACCGGACCCCCCAACGAGCACAGCGTTGACAACCCTAACGTTTTGACGAAACAACCAACACGAACGCAATGCGTGAGTGTGAAGTGACACAGACATACCTGAGAGACGGGTTGTTGAACTGGTCTGTGGTGTGGGCTGATTTTGAATGCTTGACTCTGAAGTTTATAAAAATTTTTGATGCAACTGTGCAAAAATTTTCTTTAAAACTTTAAAAACTACGGCTCATACCTTCTTTTCCAAAAGCCGTTTACGCTTGCGCAACCCTTTTCTTGGCGTCCGCTTCCTTTGCGCTTGTCTGCGACTTTAAGTTATGTGTAAAAATGACGATTTCCCGCGTGGTTTCGTCGATTTTCAACGATTTCACTTGCTATACCGCAACCCCTTCCACTAAACCGCAGGAATCACTCCCTGCTGGTTACATTTTCTATTTTTTTCAGCTCCTGGGGGTTTGTGCCCTCCATTAGGAGTATTGCTCCACCCTGGCCTTTGGTCAGGACGTTTACTAAAACGCTGTTTATACAGCGATAGCCGTCCGCATTAGAGCGTTCGACTGTACCCTAGTGGGCAAGCACATTGGCTCTAGGGAGGGAGTCCTGGGTTCAATTCCCACTACCCCCAAACTTTCTCCAAAGGTTTTCGCCGCACGCCGGCGACTTTTGAGGAATGCCCCTTCGAAGGGACATCATTCACGGTACATTACACTGTTTTTCAAGGGTCCCTACAGTGTGATAGGCTTCTTTGAAGTGATGAGGATGTTTTTGGTAAGTTTAATGCATTTTTTTGAGGTAATTTTGGGAATATTTGAGCCTTTTTCCTTGGTCCTACTAGCTTAGCTAACTAGTACTCCAGGGGGGAGTAAGAAAAAGTCACTACCATGTCTTTCTTGGAGGGCTAGATCCAGGCTAAGCCCCCCTTAAAACCCTTTGTTGATGCTAAGACAAACTTAAGTGTTTTTATCACTCTTTTGTGGCCTAAAGTACACTTGCTCAAAGTAACTAGGGTTGTGACCCTAGCCCCCCCCATGAAGTTCACCCCTACCACTCAACTGAGCGGAGGTACCTTCCTTCATGGAGGACATACCAAAAAAAATCAGGCATTTCATGCTTGTTGGCCTTGGAGGTTAAGCCTAAGTGGTCTCCCACCCCAAGACCCCTATACTCAATTGTTTCTACCACTTATTGTGGTCCTACTTTGTAACTGTTTCTGAATTCAGTTGCTTGGCCAAGTCATTTTCTGTGTGGTCCTGACATCTATGCCCCTCAGTCCTAACCAGCACCGTTTCACCCAAAAGAGTGCACATGAAGTGCCTATTGCAACCTCTGAGGCTAGAGTCTGACCAATGTTCATATAAAACCTTTTGTATTATCCATTTGTGATTGAATCTATGTGCATATACCTGCTTTGTCTATCTGCAGCCCTTCTGTGTTACACTGGATTCCAAAACCAATCATTGATTCGATCCACATTCAGTCCTTGCTCTACTTGCTGCTTTGGTTTGGGGTTTTCAACTACAAAACCTGCAGGAATACATCAAAAGACCTAGGGCATAATTCAAGGACATCTTTCTTTCGGCTTTGGCCTTGCCAGTGAGCACTAGGTATCTTCCAAATGTTTCTGCATACTTCTCAACGTTGCGCCCATCGAATGGTGGAATTTCCATTTTCAGCGCGTTAGTCTTATCCTCTTCACTGTCATCCGACCACTCATATTTGTTCACACCTCCACATACTTCTGTGAGCGTGGCAAAAGCCGATGATTCTCTCGTAACAAAGGTACTTTTCTTAGTAGGTGGTGAACGACTGGAGGTAGGCATGCGCCGAACGTCTTCGGACGTCTTGGAGATCTTCTCGTTCATCCGATCAATGCGCTGGAGCACCTTCGAAAGAAGTGGGTCATCCGTCTCCAGGATTACTTCCTCAGAATCATCGGAGAGACTCTTGTGAAACTCAACTTTGGATTTTCCCTTAAGTGTCTTACGCGTACGCTTCTCTCGTGCATCGGTAGCTTTGTGCTTCATTTTCTCCTTGAGATCCGTCAGAAAATAGTCTTCCAACCAGCCGCTCATTTCTTCGTGCTCTTCCTCCGTCAGCTCGCCAATTTCATCTTTTAGCTTCTTTGCAAATTTTGTCTCAGGTAATTCGTAAGAACCTTCGAAGAAATCATGCCCAACTTCGGAACTGGACGTCCAAACAGGTACTCTGTGATCGTCTCCTGAAAGGTTATCCTTCGGCGTCGACGTAGGTTCCAGAATAATGGTCGGCGGACTGAAAGGAACAGGTGTCGTAGTAGATCCTGACGGGAAACTCGGCGAACTCATACCTGGAATCGAACTCGTCAAGCGTCTGCGCGCGTCGCGCTCTTGAAATGAAGCTGCAGTCTTGTTGATAACCAGCGTCTCTTGTAAATAAAAGAAATTCTGCATGTTCTCTTCTTCGACGCGTAAAACAGGCTCGCGTTCAACCAAGCCAGCCAATAATAAAGCATAAGGATCACCAATAGAATCCAATTCTTGTTTTCCCATGGGTTGATAACTTTCATATCATTGGGATAAAGGTTGCCTTTCTTGATTCGCCCCATCGTCTTCTTGTGCTCCGTGAACGAAAGACCGGAGTGACGCTTGTTGATCGTCGGCGTTGCTAGAACTCGCGAGATCGACGCTTCGACGTGTGGAATCGATATCGTGCACATTAGCATCCATACCTCTGGTACCACTGGTAAGTTCCCGCTTTGCATCTCGTTCCTCCATTTGAATAGTCTCTGTATTCTTTGGTTGCACTTGCTTTGGTGTTGGCTCCTGCTCCATTTCAGGTACTCAAAGATTTCAGTGGAAAATAAAACCAGACCAAGACTCCAAGACAAGCAGAACTGGGATCAATAAAATAATAAAGAACTTGATGGGGCTGTACAATGAACAGACAAACAATGGGTGATGCTGGGCATTGTGTTTGCTCGTATGCATGCATGTATGCATCAGGACCACTCAGGACTTCAGTCTGCACTCTGCAACAGTTAACAGTGACTTCAGATCAGGGCAAAAATGGTATAACTCAGAAATCAGGCTTCCTGCAAAGATAGTCAAACAGACGAAATAAAAATGGTTTCCCAACGATAAAAAAACATAGAAAATCACTTTAAATGTCTTCCAGGAATTTTCCGTAGCTCAGGAAATAATGAATTCATGTCTGCAGAATTCAGTAGGAACTTCCCTGATGACCTCAGAACTCAGTAGGAACCGTCCATAGTGGAAGCGGCGCACTCACGGGGCAAAAATGGTAAAAAAATGAAATAGTCTTATGACCACTATATAGATGCGGAATTTTATGCTGAGTCTGAAAGTCATATTCTTTCTCTGTGAAACGACCATATGTTGGAGAAAAATGCACATTACTGAACAGCTCAGTCTCAATGCGACTAGCCAAAAAAATAGATAAAGCAAAGGCCAACACCCATGTTGTGCTATATTACAAATAGTGTTCAAAGAAGAAACAATGGAATAACAAACAATAACTCATGGCATATAATACAATAGATAAACCCTCTTTTGAAATAAAGTTAAGCCACTAAGTGTCTTTCACCCATATTGGAAGTGATCAAGCTCCATGGACAACATTTCCCCTAATGTCCCAACCAAACTCTAATAAAGAATAATACCATTGCTCCATATGAAACCAATTATTTGAGAAATTGTTGCTCATTCATGGACTTTTAACACTACTTCATGTGCCGGATCTGCCGGATTCTCATCATAGACTAAACTATCTTTTCAAATATCAATCATGTTTGTAAAGAAACCTTTGTTCATATCTATGTTTATTGTCACAACCCTTTGTGCATTGATCATATTTCATTGTGGTATCCCACTTAGCTTTTTAAGACGTCACAATTTTTTCGTGTGCTATTAAGTTGTGGTAATATCATACATCTCAGAATAAGTATAAAATTTGTCTACCCGATGGTGTTCCCAAGGGCACTGAATGTGTTGCAGAGGTACCAAAAGGCACTTGAGGATGCTGATGGGCTTCGGGTGCCTTGCTGTGGCAAAAGGTTGTGCACCAAGTTGGGTTTGGCTTTCATGAGGCCTCGAGGGAATAAGGTCCCATAGAGAGCAAGGCTTTACAGGAAAAAATGGAGTTGTTGATGCGGACAAAAAATGATAGTGGTGCGTGCAAAAAATGACCATGCAAAGCTTCACGAAAACAGAAATACTTACAAAAAGATGCCGAAAACCAGGAGCAGAAAGAGTCCAAAGCAGTTTCGTCCGAAGGGGCTTGGTGTTGAATGCCCTAGTGTATGAAAATAAAGCCTGCAGTTTCACCCCTAGGGGAGACCCCGGCAAATTGTTTCCACAACAAAAAGCACAGGTACCGCACCATAGCATTGAGAGAAGTATTGAATAAGTACTGGAACCTCTTTTTCGATGCTTTTCTACGTAGCAGACCTGTTTTGAACACGTGGACCCAGCCAAAGAGCGAACCATGCCTTTGCAAATGAGCTCATTTTATTCTTTCATTGCAATTTCTTTAGCACCTCCTTTTGCACACAACCACCATATTTTCAATATGACAATTTCACAACTGAGCACAAAAGGAGATCATTTATCATCATTGATGAGTCCCACAGCAAACTGTTTGCACAAGCAGAGCACAAAAAAAACTGCACAGAACTTGGGACAGAAGTGCTGAAGGATCGCCAAGGCCGCTTGTACCGCTGATTGTATGGACGGGTGCGCTGCGGACCACTCCGCTGGATGCGGGACCCCACTCTACTGCTGACCCTGACCCTGTACTCTGGTCCACACGCTGCAGCACGGTTAGATCCGCCACTCTTAACTCCAGGGAATCGGTTTCAAAGCACACAGATATGGGCGGGGGATACTGAAGCGGTATCGGGTGCTTCACCCATACCCGCTGCCCAGCCTGTGGCGCTCTTCGCCAGGCTGGCTCAGGAATTTTCCTGTTGATGTTACGGCATCCTGATTTCTGTGGGATTTCTGTAAAATACCCCAGAAATCGTCTTTTTTCGTCATTTTTGGGCTGGCGACGACAGTCTTTGCCTGCGCGACGCAGCCCCAGATCGAGGATTTATTTCTCGATTTCTAAAGATTTTAGGCAATTTTATTATTGTTTTATCGTTTTTAGAAAAAAAAGATTATAGCGTGACCTTTTTCGCGGCGTTCCGCGAAAGTCAATTTTTGCGAAAAAAGTCACGTTCACGCATTTTTCAAAAAATCCTGAGGCGATCCCAGGAATCGCCCAGGCGCCCATGGTGTGGCCCAACAGTGGGCCTTTTCATATGTAGTTTGAATTGGCACAGAAACGCGTCGTGTCGGCTACGCGACGCGTTGGGGGGAGACACGGGAAATGAGTGTTTTTGACTCAAAAATCACTATATTTCATTGTTTTTCGCCCAAAAACCACTGTTTGGCCCAGTTTGGGCAGGATCTCAGTGGAGATCCTGATGGCGACGCCTCGTAGCCGTCAGATTTTCTGATGGCGGCGACGCCGTCGCCTTCATTTCGTCTTCTTTTTTATGCTATTTTATAGTATAGAATTGTTACATATACATATTACTTGTCTACATGTTTATTATTGTCTACATATACCTTCATCTCTTGCCCAGGACGCCAGATTGTGTCATGGCCGAGGCAAGGATCACAGAATTCTTTGGAGAAACCCAGATTCGAGTTCAAGTCTTGGATTTCATGGGATTGGGGTCGTGCATGCCAAGGGAAGCTTGGAGGTTGCCGAGGTTGCCCTCCCCCAAAATGCTTCAATACTCTCAGGAGGTCAGCCGGTCTGTGGGTGGGTGGGTGGGCAAAGACAGAAAAACTGCCTAAACATTGGAGACACAAACAAAAGTTGAGACGAGGCACAACTAGTGTTTGCACAAGCAGACCACAGGAAAAACTGCACAGAACTCGGGTATTCATTCTCCGTTGAATCCAACACACCGCCCCTCTCCTCCCACTCCCAAACCCCACCCCTCGAGGAATGCGAATTGAGGTAGTCATAGCAGACAAATAGGAAAGAACCCAGCAGCAATGCTGCCATTGATGCCCACAGCAAGGGGCGGGAACAGACGACTGTCACGGTCGCGGAGCCTTAATGATTAAAAAGACGTGCAAACCGCATCACAAGGCCGTAGCCCCCTTGAATCCATACATAGGGCACAGTAACCCTCTGACCTTTATTCCAATCCGTCAGGGAGGCGAGGGCGACTCCCTTCGGCAGCTCCACCTCCCAAACCTCACAGCAGGCGTGCTTGCCCGGGGGTTTCATGCTGCGGCCATCACGAGTCGCTCGGCGGCTCTGCGTGCCTCCCACTCTTGCGGCCACGTCGCGGACCGCTCGCTCCAAAAACCCATCCTCGTCGTCAGGGAGGGGGCACTGGGGGCACAGGCGCACCCCGTTGCCGAGCAGCACCCTACGGATGGGCAGGTGCGCCACCTTGCCGCGTAGTCGGCCCCGGAGTTCGGAGGTCCATTTTGCCGCCCTCTGCTGCTTGGCCTCCACTGATCGGTGGTGACGCCGTCCCCCATGGCAGCCCTTCCGGTGGGCGCCACGGGAACCCCGACGCTTGCGGGCCCCACGCGTGCCCCAACGCTTGGGCATATGTGCGGTAAAAACGTGCTACACGGCGAGCGAATGCACTGCCGACCCGGGACCGCTGGGGGGGGGGGTTACTCTAGCCTCGCAGGCACACCACCCCCCTCACCCGGGCCTCGCCCAAGTTGCTGAGCAAGTTATCCCACGTGCGCCAGGCCTCAACCTCCGCCCTCGCCTGGGAGCCCTGAAACACCGACACCACCCGCGACATCGGCACCCCCGGCTGCAGCGCCAAAAGTACCCACACCAGGCGGACCACAATCCCCGAAATCCAAGGAACCCTAGCCAAAGACCTCCACACTGCTTGATGGTGGGTCAGGTGGCTAGTCGCACGCATACGGAGAACCTGTGCAATGGCGGCCTCACTGTCGCTACACACCCTAACGGACTTGTGCCCTTTCCTGACTGCGAACCTTAGAGCCCACGCCAGGCCTCTCAGCTCTGTGGTCTGCTGGCTAGCAAAGCGGGCCTGGGGCGCCACATGCGTACAGACGCCCACACCCGGGATAAGCGCTCCCACCCTCCAGCTCCCTGCATCATGCGCACCATCAACGCAGACGATGACATCCCCGATCCATATAGAAGAGGATGTAAGCCTGTCCTCCTTCCCAAACTGGAAGGCCTTCAACTGGCGCCATGCCTCCCCTCCGGGCGCCTGCCAGGGCTCAGCTGCCACCGCCGTCAAAGTTGCGAGGCTGTTCAGCATTTTCAGGAGGAAATTCTGGGCAGGCTGCCTGACCCCCCCCACCGTCCTACCCCAGCGCAACCAGCAGTAGGCACCCGCGGCGAAGGGACAGCCGAATCCCCGCGGGCGCACGTGCCAGTTCAGTAACCCCAGGAAGCTCTGGAGGTGCTGGTCATTTCCCCTCCCCACCGCCAGGCGCAGCCAGCCCACCCACAACTGAAGCAAGGCTTGCTCATGGCTCCTGATTTGCCGGGTCGCCAGATTAAGCTCCTTGCCTAAGAATGATGCCACGGGCACTGGTTCCAACACGCTCTTAGGACTGATGAGGAACCCGGCCTCGATCAGTGCGTGCACAGCCGAACGCCCCGCTTCCCTCAGCACCTCCCTATCAGTGAGGACGAGCAAAAAGTCATCAAGATAGTGCACAAGGAGTATCTCAGGGGGCAGTACCCCCCGCAGGACGCGGGCCAGACTCGTTTAGCACAAGTACGTGCTGTATTTCCAGCCGAACAGCAGACGCGACAGGTGCCACAGGCGGGGCCCCGGGGGCGGGTCGCAAAGCCGGCTCGCAAGAGCGCGCGTTGTGGGGTTGGTGACGGGTCCCCACGCCCGCACCCCCCGCACCCACAGCCAGTGGGTAGTGGGCCCCAGCCGCACGCCCGAACGGACGAGAGGTCGGAGGTGGGAGAGCACCCCTCCCCGGACGCCCCACACCCAGGCAAGAGGCGCCCCCCCCGGGCACCCTCATGCCGCCCCCACAGCACGCAAGAGTGCACGCTGTGGGGCCGGTGCTGGGTCCCCACGGCCGCACCGACCGCACGCGGGACACACGGGTCGCGGGACCCCGGCTGCCCGCCCGAGAGGACGGGCGGCCGGGGGAGGGACAGCGCCTGACACCAGACGCCCCTCACAACGGTGGCAGGCCACCCCCCCCGGGGACAGCCCCCCACCACCCCCGCGGCACGCAGTCCCCACAGGGCATGCAAGCCAAGGGGACGGTGTTGGGCCCCCACACCCACACACCCGCGTCCACAGCACGTGGGTGGCGGACCCCAATGGCCCGCCCAGTGGGCGGGCAGCCGGGGGAGGGGGAGCGCCTGACCTCAGATGCCCCTCACAACGGTGGAAGGCACCCCCCCCCGGGGACGTCCTTCCGCCACCCCCACAGCGAGCAACCCCGGCCCGCAAGGGCGCACGCTGTGGGGCCGGTGCTGGGTCCCCACGCCCGCACTTCCGCATCCGGGACACACGGGTCGCAGAACCCCGGCCCCCCGCCCCAGAGGGCGGGCGGCCGGGGGAGGGACAGCGCCTGACACCAGACGCCCCTCACAACGGTGGCAGGCCACCCCCCCCGGGGAGGGCCCTCACCACCCCCACGGCACGCAGCCCCCGCAGGGCATGCAGGCCAAGGGGACCGTGATGGGCCCCCACACCCACACGCCCGCGCCCGCAGCACGTGGGTGGCGGACTCCAACAGCGCGCTCAGTGGGCGGGCAGTCGGGGGAGGAGGAGCGCCTGACCTCAGACGCCCCTCACAACGGTGGAAGGCACCCCCCCCGCGGACGCCCTTCCGCCACCCCCACAGCGAGTAACGCCGGCCCGCAAGGGCGCACGCTGTGGGGCCCGTGCTGGGTCCCCACGCCTGCACCGACCGCACACGGGACACACGAGTCGCAGAACCCCGGCTCCCCGCCCGAGAGGACGGGCGGCTGGGGGGGGAACAGCGCCTGACACCAGACGCCCCTCAGAACTGTGGCAGGCCACCCCACCCGGGGACGGCCCCCCACCACCCCTGCGGCACGCAGCCCCCACAGGGCATGCAGGCCAAGGGGACAGTGTTGGGCCCCCACACCCACACGCCCGCACCCACAGCATGTGGGTGGCGGACCCCAACAGCCCGCCCAGTGGGCGGGCAGTTCGGGGAGGGGGAGCGCCTGACCACAGATGCCCCTCACAACAGTGGAAGGCACCCCCCCCGGGGACGCCCTTCCGCCACCCCCACAGCGAGCAACGCCGGCCCGCAAGGGCGGACGCTGTGGGGCCGTTGCTGGGTCCCACGCCCGCACCCACCGCACCCGGGACACACGGGTCGCGGAACCCCGGCCGCCCGCCCGAGAGGGCGGGCGGCCGGGGGAGTGACAACGCCTGACACCAGACGCCCCTCACCACGGTGGCAGGCCACCCCCCCCGGGGACAGCCCCCCACCACCCCCACGGCACGCAGCCCCCACAGGGCATGCAGGCCAAGGGGACCGCGATGTGCCCCCACACCCACACGCCTGCGCCCGCAGCACGTGGCTGGCGGACCCCAACAGCCCGCCCAGTGCGCGGGCAGTCGGGGGAGGGGGAGCGCCTGACCTCAGACGCCCCTCACAACAGTGGCAGGCCACCCCCCCCGGGGACGCCCCCCCGCCACTTCAGCGGCACGAAGCCCCCACCGGGCATGCAGGCCAAGGGGACAGCGTTGGGCTCCCACGCCCACACGCCCGCGCCCACAGCAGGTGGGTAGTAAACCCCAAAGGCCCGCCCAGTGGGCGGGCACTCGGGGGAGGGGGAGCGCCTGACATCAGATGCCCCTCGCAACAGTGGAAGGCACCCCCCCGGGGACGCCCTTCCGCCACCCCCACGGGGGGCGCACAGCCCCAAGCCAGGTAGGGGGGAACCGGGACCGGTCCGCCCCCCCCCAAGCACGCCAGACGGAGCAAGGGACCGGGGCGGGACACGCGGAGGGGCACGGACCACGTGGAACGGCCCTGCCAGCGCCCAGTGCCGGGACCGCGCGAGGTGCGCACGCCACACCACCCAGGGGGGTGGGGGAGCGGACGCCGCAGGAGCGCGAGCGCACACACACGCAAAGGGCACGCGGGGACTACCAGAAGGGCAACCGGACCGAGCTTGCGGAACGCACAGACCGCGTGGAATGGCGTACCAGCGAGCGAGGGTAAGGGACACCCGGACAGGACCGCCCGCCACACGCAGCGCGGGACACGCGGGGCGGGAAGGGGGAAACGGGAGAGACACAACACCATGTACCGGCCCGAGCCCCCCGAACCGGCCGCGAGCGCCGCGCACACGGGGTCGGAGGACTGCACCCGCCAAGGCAGTAGTGGCGCACTGCGCCACGCCCCAACCCCTAGGCTAGGCAGCCTCCGCGCCAGCCCAAGGGGGTCCCACTGGCGACAAGCCAGTAGCACGGGCCCGGCGGCGCCGGCGCCCCGGGCGACCACGCATTAGGGGGGCGACGCGGTGGGTAAGCGCCCGCAGCCACGGATGCGAATTGATGCACTGACCGGGGAGTGGCGAAACGTGGAAGCCGGGGAGGGACGGGGCTCCGAGCCCTGTGAACCCGGGGGACTCCGCCACCAGGCAGGAGGTGCGTCTTCGAGGGACCCCCACTAGGACCCGGTGGGGAGGATATCACCTGGCCCGACCAGGTGGCCCCCCGGGCCGAAAGGCGTCTAGTACCTGCAAAATCAAACCTCAAACCTCACCTCCCAAAAACCCATCCTTGTCGTCAGGGAGGGGGCACTGGGGGCACAAGCGCACCCCGTTGCCGAGCAGCACCCTACAGATGGGCAGGTGCGCCACCTTGCTGCGTAGTCGACCCCGGAGTTCAGGGGTCCATTTTGCCGCCCTCTGCTGCTTGGCCTCCACTGATCGGTGGTGACGCCGTACCCCATGGCGGCTCTTCCGGTGGGCGCCACGGGAACCCCGACGCTTGCGGGCCCCACGTGTGCCCCGACGCTTGGGCATATGTGCGGTAAAAACGTGCTACACGGCGAGCGACTGCACTGCCGACCCGGGACCGCTTGGGGGGGGGGGTGGGTTACACTAGCCTCGCAGGCACACCACCCCCCTCACCCGGGCCTCGCCCGAGTTGCTGAGCAAGTTATCCCACGTGCGGCAGGCCTCGACCTCCGCCCTCGCCTGGGAGCCCTGAAACACCGACACCACCTGCGACATTGGGTCCCCCGGCTGCAGCGCCAAAGGTACCCACACCAGGCGGACCACAATCCCCGAAATCCAAAGAACCCTAGCCAAAGACCTCCACACTGCTTGATGGTGGGTCAGGTGGCTAGTCGCACGCATACGGAGAACCTGTGCAATGGCGGCCTCACTGTCGCTACACACCCTAACGGACTTGTGCCCTTTCCTGACTGCGAACCTTACAGCCCACGCCAGGCCTCTCAGCTCTGTGGTCTGCTGGCTAGCAAAGCGGGCCTGGGGCGCCACATGCGTACGGATCCCCACACCCGCAATAAGCGCTCCCACCCTCCAGCTCCCTGCATCATGCGCACCATCAACACAGACGATGACATCCACGATCCATATAGAAGAGGATGTAAGCCTGTCCTCCTTCCAAAACTGGAAGGCCTTCAACTGGCGCCATGCCTCCCCTCCGGGCGCCTGCCAGGGCTCAGCTGCCACCGCCGTCAACGTTGCGAGGCTGTTCAGCATTTTCAGGAGGAAATTCTGGGCAGGCTGCTTGACCCCCCCCACCGTCCTACCCCAGCGCAACCAGCAGTAGGCACCCGCGGCGAAGGGACAGCCGAATCCCCGCGGGCGCACGTGCCAGTTCAGTAACCCCAGGAAGCTCTGGAGGTGCTGGTCATTTCCCCTCCCCACCGCCAGGCGCAGCCAGCCCACCCACAACTGAAGCAAGGCTTGCTCATGGCTCCTGGATGGCCCGGGTCGCCAGATTAAGCTCCTTGCCTAAGAATGATGCCACGGGCACTGGTTCCAACACGCTCTTAGGACTGATGAGGAACCCGGCCTCGATCAGTGCGCGCACAGCCGAACGCCCCGCTTCCCTCAGCACCTCCCTATCAGTGAGGACGAGCAAAAAGTCATCATGATAGTGCACAAGGAGTATCTCAGGGGGCAGTACCCCCCGCAGGACGCGGGCCAGACTCGTTTGGCACAAGTACGGGCTGTATTTCCAGCCGAACGGCAGACGCGACAGCGCCACAGGCGGGGCCTCGGGGGCGGGTCGGAAGCGAAAAATCCGCTGTGCCTCTGGTGGCAAGCAAAAACTCCAGAACGCATTGTTGAGGTCTATGTCGACCCCGTAGAGGTCCAAGTCAGGCAGGAAAGCAGACAAGGATCTGGCCAAGTCCTCCCAGGAATCCAGCCTAAAAGTGGGGGGCTTAGCTCCATCACTCTTGTTGATCTTGACACAACTCAAGATCAGTGAAACGTTTTCGGAGGACTTGGGGATGACGAAGGGGTAACATGTGGGGGGGGGGGGTCGGCGGTCTCCTCGTAAACCCCCGCCCCCCCGCAACGCCTGCACTATCCTTTGGACATGCGGGGAAACCCAGCGGGACGCTCCACGGACTACCCTTTCCCCATCCTGCCATTCACGCTCCACATCGAAATCCCGGAGTCCCCCACGGTAGAAAGGTGGGATCACAGCATTGCACAAATCCGCTGGGAGCTGGTGGGCGCCGATCGGCCCCGGGCCGGGATCTAAAATGGCATCCTCCACCCCCTCCACCACCCTGGGAACCAGGGAGGTGTTGACCCTGAGGCACGCCTCCCAAGACCCCGGCTGGAGTTTGCGCAATGCCCCCAAAAGCGCGGGCAGGGCTCCCCTCAAGCCGAAATCTTCCGCTGTATCAAAGACCCAATTCAGCCACAAGTCCACTCTTTTCACCACCATCCACAAGCTACAACCCTCCCGCTCTGCAACCCAATGGAAATGCGGGGTTAGCGCTTGCATGAACTCGAGGAAAAGGGGGGGTTGCTCCCGCACCCTCCGGCCCCTGTCCGGACCCTTACACAATGGCCAAAAAATGCCATTTTTTTGCCCTAAACCGTGTTTTTGGGGCCTGAGTGGGCAGTTGTAGGGCCCCATACCATATTTTGAGGGTGCTGGAGTCAAAACAACGTGTCTTGCAAGGGTTTGGAGCAAGTTATTGAGTGTTTCGGAGCCGCCATTACCAAAAAAACCGCATTTTTTGCCCAAAAATGGCCAAAAAATGCCATTTTGTAGCCTAAAACAGCATTTTTGGGGCCTGAGTGGTCAGTTGTAGGGCCCCATACCCTATTCTGAGGATGATGGACTCAAAAAAGCGCGTTTTGCAGTGTTTTGGAGCAAATGATCAAGGGTTTCGGAGCCACCATCACCAAAAAACCGCTTTTTTGGCCCAAAAAATGCCCATTTTTTTGGCCTAAAACAGCATTTTTGGGGCATGAGTGGTCATTTGTAGGGCCCCATACCCTATTTTGAGTGTGGTGGACTCAGAAAAGCATTTTTTGCAAGAATTTGGAGCAACTCATCGAGTGTTTGGAGCCGCGATCACCAAAAGACCATATCTTTTGCCAAAAACAAACATGTATGGTTTCAGCTATACAAAAGCTGCTATTCGCAACTAGGTGGTGAATGTCATATTTCTCGGATACGGCCGACTTCAGATGGAATCAAGCCTGCATTGTCGATCTAGGGGCTGGACAATTTCCAGTTTGGAGGGTGGGGGGGGGGCTAACTCCGGAAAATATGCTCTTTATGGTATAATTTGACAAAAAAAGTAGTATTTCTGACTGTAGCTGGTTTTGGGATTTTTGGACCCCATACAATCCTAAGTGAGGGGGAGTCTGACGCCACTTGGACCGCCCGCCTCTTAGCCTTGGTCACGAGGCGCTCAGCTGCAGCCACGAAGGCACCCTCCACCGGGCTTTTCGCGGTCTGAGTCTGGACATGCCCGCCTGTCCCAAGCTTGGTGCGCTTGGGGACCGGCAAATGTTCCATTCCCACTTTGCATCTCGTTCCTCTTTTTGAATAGTCTCTGTATCCTCTGGTTGCACTTGCTTTGGTGTTTGCTCCTGCTCCATTTCAGGTACTCAAAGATTTCAGTGGAAAATAAAACCAGACCAAGACTCCAAGACGAGCAGAACTGGGATCAATAAAATAATAAAGAACTTGATGGGGCTGTACAAAGAACAGACAAACAATGGGTGATGTTGGGCCTTGTGTTTGCTCGTATGCATGCATGTATGCATCAGGACCACTCAGGACTTCAGTCTGCACTCTGCAACAGTGAACAGTGACTTCAGATCAGGGCAAAAATGGTATAACTCAGAAATCAGGCTTTCTGCAAAGATAGTCAAACAGAGGAAAGAAAAATGGTTTCCGAATAGTAAGAAAATTGCTTTTCCATTGCTTTGAGGCATACTCTAGTTGTATTAGAGATGCACTGAGCATCCATGCATTTTTATCTTAGTATTGGTCCCACCAAAACTGGTGATAACACATTTTGACCTATGGAACCAAACACCCAATCAGGATATGGAGTGGACCCCTTAATCCCCTTTCAATGTGAAGCTATTCATCTTTTCTGAGTTGACTGAGCACTGACATACCTAAAGTAGAGCCTATGAATTTATCTACGTTTTCCCATGAATTCTTAGCTATCCTAGTGGTATGCACCCTAGGGGGCTGGGCACCTCTTTTTGAGAGGCCCTGGGTTCAATTCCTGGTCAGCCTAGCTAAGTAGGAAGATCCCATGTGACATGGCAGTGACCTCATCGCCACATACCATGCCACTCAGCACATATGGGACCCAAAACAAAGAGTGCACATCTCCTAAGATGGCACTATGGAGAGAGAGTGATCCTGAGGCAGTTTTCTAACTCTTTTCCAAAAACATTTCAGCTATCTTTGTGAATATGCATTCTTAATTGACCTGAGTTGCAGTTTCTGTGAATATCCAATCATCTTTCACTGTTTACACTGCAGCCCTTCATGCTTTGATCCTGAATTACCTTCTCCTTGCACACTTCTGGCTTGGGCTATCCTGGATTGACTTGGACTTACTGTATTTCAATAAACAAAAGCTTTTCATCTCCCAAAACAAGCAGCAGGACACCCTACAGCAACAGCAAGCAGCAGGAGAAGCAAAAACACAGTGCTGAAAACACTATAAACTTTTCTGGTAGCAAGAGGCAGCCTGTCTCTGCGCACCGGCAGCAACCCCGTGCCGTACATCCAGTGCGCCGAGTACGGGCAAACATAACCCTACGTGCTCATTTGGATCAGGTACCTCACACAGTGGTTTTACCCGGTTTAACCCGGTTGAACTCGGAAGGGGCGCGGTTGAACCGCTGAACCGCGGTTGAACCGCGGTTGAACCACCGCCAGCGCTGGCGGTGGCGGCTGCGCCAGCGGCGCGCGCGTTTCTGAACAAAATATTTGCATAACCGCCTGAAACTGACGCGTGACAAAGCTTTTTTAAAAAAAATTAAAAAATGTCCCACCACTGGGTGCAAGTGGTGAACGACCACTACAGCAGGTGGGGGGACCAACAGCTGGTGGACGACTTGTTCACCTTTTTTTGCACAAACGGCACGACAAAACGCCTATGGACACAGCTTGCTGACCGGGTGGGTAACACACAGAGGGCTTCCAAACAGACAAAAAGGGCTACAAAAAAAGCTTTCACAGGATCCGACGCCGTGCGCCTCATTTTGGACCTTGGGATGCCGAAGCGAAGGTATCTGGCACAATGCGCACATGCCTACAAGTGGTTCAACGGGGTTCAACGGGGTTCAACGGTGCGGTTGAACCCTTATCAAAAATGAACAATTGCGATTGCGCTTCGTGACAACGTTTGCACGCCAAAATAATCGCTTAATGTTGCCGAAAGCAGGAACATATGAGTTGCAACGTGTTGCCCGCGTCACAAATGTGCATACTTTGTGGTTTGTACCATTGCACGCTTTTTTTTTTGCACGCAACCCATTCAACCGCCGGTTCAACCGCGCACTTTATCCCAATTTCTCGGTTCAACCGTCCCTAGGTACAAGAAGCTTATTTCGTGGGCCGATGCCAAAGAGAAGAAAACCCGTGCAAGCACCGTCGCATGGACACATTGCTTTCCGTCGTATGCAACGATGGATAAAGCTTGGTCCACGTTAAGTAAGAGACAAGTACTAAAAACGACCATAAAGGATGGAAGAGTTGGGGTTCGTAGGGATGTGGATGATTGGATACAATATATAGGTGATCAAAGGGATGTGCTAGAAGAAATGCACTTCCCAAGATTTAGGGATGATCACCCCTATGTACTTATAGTGCGTGGTGATGGGTTTCCATGTGGAGCAAGGTCATGGTGCCAAATTGCATGTGGTTTTGCAAACCACATGCAAAAAGCACGAACTTTGCTCTACAATTGGACCCTTGACCTTGCTCTCGTAAGTGAGCATGAAACGGATCTTGTGCGTGTCCTCTTTGGAGAGACACTAAAAAAAATACAACAAATTATTGACCGTGGCTACATGTTGCTCCGAGGGTTTTGGGTGCGAACGGTTGTCATTATTGGAGGCGATAGCCCTCGGCTTCGTCATATACTTGGTCTATCAACATTTTATGAAATTGGTTCAATTTATTCTTTTGCGACATGGTCTAGGGAGAAAGAAAGATGGGTAGGGTGTGAATGGCGACGAAGTACAAGACTTGAAGCAAAATTCCTAAAGTATAGGAAACAAGGAGTTAGTTGTGTTGGTGCAAAAGGGTGCATCGAAAGTCCATTATTGAAAGTGGATGACCGTATAGGGTGTGTCATCATGTGTGTTCTTCATCTTGTGATACGATGTGGTGAATACTTAACAACGTTTGTGCGCACACGAGCCACAATGTTGACGGTACCACAACGATCCAAGGTTCAAAGCCTCCTAAAGGACGCTAAGACCAATGTTTCTTTGAAAGGCCGGTCCTTCCCCGATGGGGAAGAGACATGGCACTTGTTCGCCAATTGGTTGCCCATTGCAAAGAGTTTGCGTCTAACACCACATGTCACCACTACCGTTGAGGACATGGGGAAATTGCTAACCGCTATCTATCGGTGGACATATGATCCATTCGTCCAAGGGTGTGCACGAATTGCAAAGAGGTTTCAAAACACTATATGTCCCCATAAACGATCCCCCTACTTGCTTTGGCTCCGCAACAAGGGGGCCATCGTATTGGGTAATTTGCAACCTTGGGGGGGGGCCATGTTTTGTGGCGACATTGTTAAGGCGCTTAACTATGTCTTTAAAGACAACTTTCTAACCACAAGTTCCCGGGGAGGTGGTCGTAAGGCTACCAAGGAGGAAAAGGATGAGGCAATGCTCCGCCATGCGCACGAGCGCACCTTCCTCTACAAGGAGATGCCTCGATGGGACGGGCGGCGGCGACGGGAAGATGAGCACGTAGTGCACGCTCAATTGGAAGTTGGCAACTAGGAGGTGTGTGTGTGGTTCAACCGTGGTGCAGGAGGTTCATCCGCGCGGTTGAACCGGCTTCCCCACGGTTTCACCCCTGCTTCTCTCAGGTGCCTTTGCACCATGGACCCCGAGTCTTTGGGGAAGGCCTTGCAGGACTGCCTGCGGGCACTGGGTACGGGCCAAGGCGCCGATCCCTCTGCCGCGCCAGCGCCACAAGCAGCGGCAGCGCCTCCAGCCCCCCACCTGGCCGACAAGTTCCCGCTGAAGGAAGAAGTGGTGGTCCACAAGACCTGCAACCCCGACACCACCCTGGCGCCCGAGACGCCTGAGTGGCGGTGGCTGGCCGACGTGACGCCGAAGTACGTGTTCCGCCGTGCCATGACGCTGTGGATGAAGAAGCACCGCCAAGAAGACAAGGATGGGGTACAGTCGTACCCCTGGGAGACGAAGTGCCTGAGCGCCGGGGAGTTTTCGGAGTGGAAGGTCTGCTGTTGTCTTGTTGTTTGCTAGTTGATTGTGCTGCTGTTTTTCGGTCTTTTGGTAGATGTTTTGATATGCCGCATGCTGCGTTTCGTTGCTGTGTGTTTTTCTGTTTATGAATGTTCTGATGTGCGTTTTTCTGATTGTAGGTGCTCCGTGTGGGTCTGTCGAGCGACCCCCAGGGCCACATGTCCCTGGACGAACCAGGGCTGGATGCCCTGTTCAGGATATGGGCCACCGCGGGCTGCGGTGTTGCCAGGAGCGCGTCCTGGTTTGGCGCGGACTCCGTGGGCCGTGGCGGTGGTCACAGCGCAGGACACGGTCCGCGCTTCTTCTTCAAGGCCCCGGTGGAGTTGCCACCAGGCTGGTTCGACGAATCGGAGGTCCAGCGGTACACGGCGACTCCGAGCAGCATGCTGGCCATGGGCGCCACCATCTCAGGTGGGGGAAAGCACAAGAAGGCCAAGGCAAGCGCCGCGACGGCAGCAGCGGCGACACTGGCAATGGCACCATCGCCATTCGTTCAGCCAAGTGTGGTTCAAGCGATCCAAGGGGTGCAACAGGTGTGCAGTAGTTCAACCGTCGTTTCAGCGGGTTCAACCGTGCGGCTGAACCGCCTTCACCGTCTTCAACCGTGCACTTTTGAGCGTAACCTTCCTACACACTGAATCGCGTTCCCCCACTTCTGCGGTTCACCGGCCTCCTTGCTTTCTCTGCAGTTGACCGCCAGTGATGTGCCTGAGCACATGTTCGTGGTGGATCGGCGCGGCCCTGGCATTGTCGTCCGCGGGCGATGGCCACCCATGCCCATCGTGGAGTGGTGGGACGTGTGGTATCGGCAGATCCCTGGCGCCGCTCAAGTGGTCGACCGCATGAGTCGTGGCGTGCAGCGGGGCTTGGGGGAATTGGGCAATGCCGGGCAAGGCAGTCCTGCGCCAGAACGGCAGAGGTCAACGCCTCTGGAGTCCGGTCCAGCCGTCACCACCGCGCCCCAACCAAGTCCTGTGGGAGAGAGCTTTGAGGAGTTCTACAAGAGTGTGTGGGAACGCCCACTTGGAGCAGGTGCAGCATCCGAGAGCAGTGGAAAGGCCCCCAAGCCTCCACGTCTTCCAGCAACACCGCCACCCGAAGAGACGAGCACCCCTGGCAGCAAAGTGGTTCCGAAGTCCCTGTTTCAGTCCGCCCGGAAGGAGCTCCGGAAGGAGAAGCGGCCAAGTTCAAAGGCTGAAGCACCGCCCGCGAAGGCCCAAGTCTCTGGCGACAAGAAGCCGAAAAAGAAAGCCAAAACTGGCAGCGGTGCTTCCTCGAAAAAGCGGAAAATCGCCCGGGACAGCAGTGAGACGGACGAGTCAGACCCCCTTTTTGAAGAGCACGAATGGGTCCCAGCCGCAAAGCATATCCCAAAGAAGAAGAAGAAGAAGGTAGTTCCGGCCCCCAGTTCCGACAGTGACTCCGGCAAGCTCCCCAGCGACACGGCGCGGGATGTAAAGGCCCTGGCAACAGAGTTGGCTGCGGGATCGAAGGATGGCGACGAGGAGGAAGCGATCAGGGCAGAATCGGCGCATGCGTCAGCTCTGGAGGTGTGCGCGGTTGAACCGGTGAAGTGTAGTTCAACCGCACGCTTGAACCGCCTGAACCACGGTTTCACTATTTTTTCCTTTTTGCAGAGCCCGGATCAAGCCCAACAACGACGACTGGCGGTTGAGGACACGCGCAAACAGCTGCGACAGTGGTTCGGATGGGCGGCCAACACGCCGATTCGATGGGTCATTGTGGACGGTCCTGATGGCGAGCCACGTCTGGCCGTGGGTACCCCGGGAAAAGCCACGAAGGGGACCCCCCGGCCCAAAAAGGGGGAAGAATTGGTCTTCCTTCCCCCACAGTGGGAGGAGGAGGGCGATGCAGCTGGGACAACGTGGCCAGTTATTGCAGTCAAGGACAGCACAAGCTTCAGTAACCCCCACGCTGCCGAGGAGGCGTTGAAAGAGCGCCGCGCCCAGAAACAGGAAGCGATCGATGAGGAGGGCAAGAAGACAATGGAGGACTCCCCCTCGTACAGTCCACTCGAGGAGAAGGAGGTCACTCCCGCGCCAGAAGCTGAAGCGATCGATGAGGAGGGCAAGAAGACAATGGAGGACTCCCCCTCGTACAGTCCACTCGAGGAGAAGGAGGTCACTCCCGCGCCGGAAGCTGAAGCGGAAAAGGACAGTGACAATGGGGTTCCTGTGCCGACGCCGCCCGTGATTCCAGAGCCAAAGGAGAGTGAAGAACAGGTGGTCAAAGAGGAAAAGGTGGAGTCTGCTGGTCCAGGGGTGCAGGAGCACCAGCACAGTGGGGAGGACTCGCCTGCAGCCCCGGTTCGGCAAGAGGAGATTGTGGAGGTTGGTGAAGCGCCGAAGGACGAGGAAATGCCTGCATGTAAGCAGGAAGATAACGAAGAGGCAGCCCCAGAGGTTGGTGCACCAGTGCCTCACGTGAAGGAAGAGCCACTCCCAAACGACTGAGGTAGGTAGGTAGGTGCACTCGGTCGTGGAGAGGCGCCCCATGGTTCCCCCTGGCGTCGCCCCTGTGACGAACAGGAAGAGGCTTCGCGCGTGAAGAGGGGAGGCGGCTTACTTCCCGCTAGACCTGACTGTTGGCCCCCAACAAAGCGGCCCCGGGCTACGCCGGGAGGGCTGATCGCCGCCAGCGTGACATGCTTGTCTCGCCGGGAGGGTGTGCCCCCGTGCTTGCGCACGTCCCCTCCTTTGGGCGGAACCCTAGGGGTTCACCGGACTTCCTGGCGTATCCGGTTCCCAAGGCGTGCATGCACGTTCTTGGTACTAGGGTTCCGAGGCGCTTGGGTGTCGCACGCTCCGCCTCGAGTCCCAAAGCAGCGCAGGCCTTAGGATGCAGCCTTACCCCCGGTCTCCGGATCTCGTTTGGCCGGGTCACCTGCATGGCACGGGCTGCCTCAGTGCCCGGGCTGTGGGCACTGGGTTTCCTACTGTCGTGTGGCGTTTGTGTTTGGGTCCGGTTGGCGGTTGGGTGCGGGTTTTGTTTACCCCGCCAGTCCTGGCTGGGGTCTTGGATGGGTGTGTTTGGGCACGGTTTGTGGCGTTGTCCCTCTAGTGTCGGCTGTTTGTGGTGTTCGTGGTTGGGCTTCGGTTTTGGCCTGCTTTTGGGACGTGTGTGGTTTCGTGGGCGCCCCGCTTGCCCCCCGCCGTTTCCGGTTCCGGCGCGCGGTGTGGGCGTGTGTGCTGGGCCTGGGTCTCGCCTGTGCCCAGCCCTTCTTGGCTGGGTTGTCGGGGTGTGTTTTTTTTTTTTTTCGCTTTGGTTTTTTCTTTTCTTTTCTTTTTTTTTTTTTGGCTTTGTGGTCCCTGTCCCTCCTTCCCCTCTCGTTCGGGCTGGGCTGGTGGCTCTCTGTTTTTTTTTTTTTTCTATTTTCCGTGTTCCTTTTCCCCGTGGTCCGCTGTTACTGGCTTGGTGTTGCCGGTCTTGGGTGGGTGGTCCCCCTGTGCCTCTGTGGGGGTCCTTTTTTTTTTTTTTTCGTTGCCTTCTGGGGGGGGGCTTCGCCGCCTGTGGTAGTGTTGGCGGGCGGTTTGGCGGCTGTGGGCTGTTTTCGTGCCTTTTCCCCTTCCCCCCTCCTTTTTTTTTGGGGGGGGGGGGGGGGGCTTGCCTGTTCCTCCCTCTGCCTGCCCTGGGCTGGCGCACGCACTGGCCCGCATTCAGTGTTGTCTTCCGGGCTGCTGTCTTCAGTTGCGTTCTGTGTGGTCACGTTCCGGCCCCATGGGTCGGGTGGGCTTTGTACACGGTGGGCTCGGCGCCCTTTCTTGCTGGGTTAGGTCCTGGCTCTGCCGGCTGGGCGGCTGCGCCAGGCGGCTGCTTGTGGTTTTGGGTTAGGGGGCTGGGGCTGTTCGTGTCCTTACCCCCCTGCGGTGCCGGCTGTAATCTTCTGGGTGGTCCGTCACCGTTGTCGCCTGGCGCGCTGTGGCCCCGTGTGTGGCTTGCGGTGCTGGTGTGTGGCGTGGTGGCGCGGCGCCTTCCTGGGTGTGCGGTGGCTGGCTTCGGTTAGTCCCTCAGGTTAGGGTCAGTTGTGTCGCACTGTGCCGCTCTGTGCCGCGTCGCGTCGCGTCGTGCTGTGGTGCGTTGCTCTGTGGCGCGCTGTGGTGCGGTGTGCCGTGGTCTCGCGTGGTGCCGCGGTGGGTCAGTGGAGGTCAGCCTGGCCTGTGTGGGTCGGGTAGGTCTTCGGGAAATTCTGCTGAATGATCACGGTGTCCTTGGGGCGTGCACGCTGACTCTCACCCATGGACTCAATCTTCACCGGGCCCCGCTGACAGGCAGGCGTACTCGGGGTGTAGGAAGACGTTCCTTCTCCAAGGCAGACAAACAGAAATCAGGAGTCGGACGGTGGAGGTGGCTTCCGAACGCTGTTTGAGTGGCGAAAGGCTTGCACTGCAGCTCGGCTGCGCTGGCAGGGACATGAGGGTCCGGGTCTGTGCCGCCGGGGGATGAGCTCATACTTCAGGGTCAGGGGGATGTCCACTTCTCGCTGCTGAACTGCAGGGGTCCGGGGCACCGGTAGTAATCTTGGCTCTTCCAGTCGCCACGGCGCCCGGAGATGGCCTTGAAGGGGGCACCGTCCAGCAGCACCAAGGCCTTCGCGATCGATCACAGCCTTTCACTTCCCCTTGCGGCGCTCGAAATTCATCATGGACGGGATCGGCGTGCCGCCGCAGTGCCATTCCTCCACTGGACGCAACAGGTTGGTGACGGACGCCCTCACGGACGTGAGGCCAGCTGAGATCAAGCCTCCGGCCGTCAATCCAAGTGCATAGCAGTACTCTGCGTCAAACCGCGATAGTAACGCAGCCCGGCCCTTATAGCCCATGGTGTGGTCGCGTGACGGTCCGTGGGGTTGCCCTCCCTGGGGGCCTGTGCCTTGGTCCCGTGTCCTCTGGGGGTCCGTAGCCGTGGGTGCCGCGGCCGTGGTTTCGTCCTCTTCCGGTGCCTGGTTGGGGTCGTCGCCTGGTGGTGAGGGCGTGGTGGTGCGCCGTGCGGCGGCGTTCCCTGCGGCTTCCTCTGTGGGTGTGGCCCGTACTCCCCGTGTAGGTGTGTCCTCCGTTCTCCGTGTGGTTTCCGGTGGCCGGTGGGCGTGCGCTGGTGTGTCCCGTATGGCGTCCGATGTTTGCTGCGGTGGTGTGTGTTGGGGTGTTTGGTGGGGCTGGGGCGGCGCTGGTCTCCCCGTTGCGGTGTGCCCTTCCTGGGTGTGGGTCGTGGTGCCCGCCGTGGTGCTCTTGTCCTCCGTGTCTTGGTCCCCGTTCCCGCCCCGTCCTGGTTCTTGGGTGGTTTCCTGCCCCCATGTGGTGTCGCTGCCGGCGCCCTGTCCCTGCGTGTGGCTGCCCTCACTTGGGGCCCTTCCGTGCCCTCTTGTCTGTGTGCTCCTTGGTGCCCCTTGCCCTTCCCTTGCCCTTGTCCTGCCCCTTCCTGGTGTGGTGGTGGCGGGAGGGGCGGGGTGGGGAGGGGGCGCCGGTGGCCCAGGCTTGGGGGTGGGTGGCCTGGAGCCACTGGCGGAGGGCTTGGGGGGTGTAGGGGGGGCGGAGGCCCTGGACCGCATCGCGGAGGAGGGCCTCCCATGCCGCTTGCGGCATGATGGCCTCCGGGGCGGTCTCGTTGGGGTTTGCGGGGGTGCGGGTGCGCACCTCCTCGAAGGTATGCACCATGTGCACCCCTTCGTGCCTTCCCGCTCCTCCGGCCCATTTCACCCAGCGGCGGAGCTCCTGCAGAGCGGGGGGAGACCACCAGGCGAGGTAGGCGGGGGCCCGGGGGGGGGAGGGGTCCGTGTCCGGGGTCCTGGAGCGGCGGGGGGAAGACGTGGACCTGCGGTGGTGGCGGGGGTGGCGGTGCCTGGGGGAGCGGGAGCGGCGGCGGCGGGGGCTGGGGGTGGAGGACGGGTACGGGCGGAGGGGGGAGCGGGAGGGGGAGGTGGACATGGGGCGGCGGTGGCGCGCTCGGTGGCGTCCGGGGGAGCGGGAGTGGTGGTGGCGGGGGCTGGGGGTGGTGGATGGGTACGGGTGGCGGGGGGAACGGGGAGCCCGGCGGGGCGTGTGGGGGGAGGGGGAGGTGGACGTGGGGCGGCGGGGGGAGCGGGAGTGGTGGTGGCGGGGGCTGGGTGGCCGGTGGGGGGAGGGGGAGGGGGACATGGGGCGGCGGTGGCGCTCGTGGTGGCGCCCGGGGGAGCGGGAGCGACGGGAGCGGGGTCCCTGGGGATCGTGGTGGTATCTGGGGGAGTGGGAGCGGCGCGAGTGGCTGGTTGAGGCGCGGTGGGAGTGTGGGCGTCGTGGGCGAGTGTGTCGTGCGGGGGGGGAGCGGGAGCGCCGCCGTTTGCGGGACCGGCCCTCGTCGCTCGAGTCGGGCCAGTCCGGAAGCGTCGGCGGCCTCTGGGGGGCCTCGCGCGGTGCCGCTTGGGGGGGGAGGTCCTCCGTCGTCCTTGGGGCCCCTTCGGCCATCGGATGGTGGCCGGGGGGGTACGGGGCCCCGCGCGGTGCCGCCTGGGGGGGGAGGTCCCCCGTTGTCCATGGGGCCCCTTCGGCCATCGGATGGTGGCCGCGGGGGTATGGCTGGTACGGGGGTGGTGGCTGGTACGGGGGGGGTGGGTATGCGGGCGGGGCGCTCGGTGGCTGCCATCCCGTCCGCTGGTGCTGTTCGTGTACGGGGGGTTGTGGCCCGGTGGGGTAGGGCGGTGGGCAGTGGTAGTGGTGGGGGTGGTGTTGGTAGTGGTGGTGGTGGGGCCGCTGGTGGTGGTGGTGTGTGTAGTGGTGGGGTTGGTGTTGTGGGTATGGCCCATGGAGTCCTTGTGGGTTTTCCGGTCCCCCTTGTGGGGGTGGGGGGTTGGCCATCGTGGGCAGTCCCCGGGGCTGCACTATGTGGTGGGCATGGGGGAAGGGTTGGGGGCCGGGCTTGACGGTGGCGATGGTTGAGGGGTCCCACGTCCCTGGGTCGGTTTGGCCGGCGGTCGTGGTGGTTTGTTGGGGATGGATGACGGGGCGCTTGGTGACGGAGATGTGGACGAGGGCCTGGACGGGGTCGTGCTGGGTGGCCGTCTCCGCGGTGGTGGTGGGTGCCGGCGGGAGGGGGGGGCGGGTTGCGGTGGGCGGGGGGTCCTGGCTTGGGCGAGGGCCCGGGCGGGGGTAGTGTCGGGTGGTTTTGTGTCGTTGCGTATGCGGTGTTGTGTGTGCTCGAGTGGGCGCCGGCTTGGGTTTGGCGTTGGGTTTGGGGTTGGGGTCCGGTTTTGGTTTGGGGCCGGGTTTGGGGTTGGGGTCCGGTTCCAGGTTGAGGAGTACCTCTGTCCGGAGGTGTGAGGGCGTCGATGTCTGGTCGGGGGTCGTCCCGGTGGGTTGCCGGGGTGCCTGAGTCGCCTGTGTGGGGGTTGGGGGGCCGGTGCGTGCGGCCGCGGCTTTGGCTTTCGCCGTGGCCTTGAGGATGAGTTTGGCGGGGAGGGGGGGGTCGGAGGATGAGGTGGAGGAGGTGGAGGAGGCTGAGGACGAGGAGGAGGTGGTGGACGCGGGTTGGGCTGTGATGCGGGCGGGCCTGCGGGCGGCGGCTTCTGCTGCGGCCACGGCGGGGAGGATGGAGGGCATGTCCCCGGGTTGTAGGTTGGGGGCGGGCGGCTGGGGGGGCCCGGTCGTGACCTGGCGGCCCGGCGGGCCGATCTGGTCGGCAGCGGCGGGGGAGGGAGGCGCGGGGCTGCGGCCTTCTCGCTCTGGGCTCGGCTGGGCCTGGGTCCTGCAATGTGCGAGGTCGTGTGGGTTGGTGTCCGCGGGGGGGAACAGTTCGCGTGGGCTGCATTCAGGGGCCGGGGGGGGTGGGCCTGGGTCCTCTGGGGTGTGTGTGGGGGGCGTGGGCGGGCCACTGGGTGGGGTGGGCGTGCCGCGGGGCGCGGGGCTCCCCTTGGCGGGTGTGTGTGGGTTGTCGAGTGTGGGGGGCGTTTTTCTGATTGTAGGTGCTCCGTGTGGGTCTGTCGAGCGACCCCCAGGGCCACATGTCCCTGGATGAACCAGGGCTGGATGCCCTGTTCAGGATATGGGCCACCGCGGGCTGCGGTGTTGCCAGGAGCGCGTCCTGGTTTGGCGCGGACTCCGTGGGCCGCGGCGGTGGTCACAGCGCAGGACACGGTCCGCGCTTCTTCTTCAAGGCCCCGGTGGAGTTGCCACCAGGCTGGTTCGACGAATCGGAGGTCCAGCGGTACACGGCGACTCCGAGCAGCATGCTGGCCATGGGCGCCACCATCTCAGGTGGGGGAAAGCACAAGAAGGCCAAGGCAAGCGCCGCGACGGCAGCAGCGGCGACACTGGCAATGGCACCATCGCCATTCGTGCAGCCAAGTGTGGTTCAAGCGATCCAAGGGGTGCAACAGGTGTGCAGTAGTTCAACCGTCGTTTCAGCGGGTTCAACCGTGCGGCTGAACCGCCTTCACCGTCTTCAACCGTGCACTTTTGAGCGTAACCTTCCTACACACTGAATCGCGTTCCCCCACTTCTGCGGTTCACCGGCCTCCTTGCTTTCTCTGCAGTTGACCGCCAGTGATGTGCCTGAGCACATGTTCGTGGTGGATCGGCGTGGCCCTGGCATTGTCGTCCGCGGGCGATGGCCACCCATGCCCATCGTGGAGTGATGGGACGTGTGGTATCGGCAGATCCCTGGCGCCGCTCAAGTGGTCGACCGCATGAGTCGTGGCGTGCAGCGGGGCTTGGGGGAATTGGGCAATGCCGGGCAAGGCAGTCCTGCGCCAGAACGGCAGAGGTCAACGCCTCTGGAGTCCGGTCCAGCCGTCACCACCGCGCCCCAACCAAGTCCTGTGGGAGAGAGCTTTGAGGAGTTCTACAAGAGTGTGTGGGACCGCCCACTTGGAGCAGGTGCAGCATCCGAGAGCAGTGGAAAGGCCCCCAAGCCTCCACGTCTTCCAGCAACACCGCCACCCGAAGAGACGAGCACCCCTGGCAGCAAAGTGGTTCCGAAGTCCCTGTTTCAGTCCGCCCGGAAGGAGCTCTGGAAGGAGAAGCGGCCAAGTTCAAAGGCTGAAGCACCGCCCGCGAAGGCCCAAGTCTCTGGCGACAAGAAGCCGAAAAAGAAAGCCAAAACTGGCAGCGGTGCTTCCTCGAAAAAGCGGAAAATCGCCCGGGACAGCAGTGAGACGGACGAGTCAGACCCCCCTTTTGAAGAGCACAAATGGGTCCCAGCCGCAAAGCATATCCCAAAGAAGAAGAAGAAGAAGGTAGTTCCGGCCCCCAGTTCCGACAGTGACTCCGGCAAGCTCCCCAGCGACAGGGCGCGGGATGTAAAGGCCCTGGCAACAGAGTTGGCTGCGGGATCGAAGGATGGCGACGAGGAGGAAGCGATCAGGGCAGAATCGGCGCATGCGTCAGCTCTGGAGGTGTGCGCGGTTGAATCGGTGAAGTGTAGTTCAACCGCACGCTTGAACCGCCTGAACCACGGTTTCACTATTTTTTCCTTTTTGCAGAGCCTGGATCAAGCCCAACAACGACGACTGGCGGTTGAGGACACGCGCAAACAGCTGCGACAGTGGTTCGGATGGGCGGCCAACACGCCGATTCGATGGGTCATTGTGGACGGTCCTGATGGCGAGCCACGTCTGGCCGTGGGTACCCCGGGAAAAGCCACGAAGGGGACCCCCCGGCCCAAAAAGGGGGAAGAATTGGTCTTCCTTCCCCCACAGTGGGAGGAGGAGGGCGATGCAGCTGGGACAACGTGGCCAGTTATTGCAGTCAAGGACAGCACAAGCTTCAGTAACCCCCACGCTGCCGAGGAGGCGTTGAAAGAGCGCCGCGCCCAGAAACAGGAAGCGATCGATGAGGAGGGCAAGAAGACAATGGAGGACTCCCCCTCGTACAGTCCACTCGAGGAGAAGGAGGTCACTCCCGCGCCAGAAGCTGAAGCGATCGATGAGGAGGGCAAGAAGACAATGGAGGACTCCCCCTCGTACAGTCCACTCGAGGAGAAGGAGGTCACTCCCGCGCCGGAAGCTGAAGCGGAAAAGGACAGTGACAATGGGGTTCCTGTGCCGACGCCGCCCGCGATTCCAGAGCCAAAGGAGAGTGAAGAACAGGTGGTCAAAGAGGAAAAGGTGGAGTCTGCTGGTCCAGGGGTGCAGGAGCACCAGCACAGTGGGGAGGACTCGCCTGCAGCCCCGGCTCGGCAAGAGGAGATTGTGGAGGTTGGTGAAGCGCCGAAGGACGAGGAAATGCCTGCATGTAAGCAGGAAGATAACGAAGAGGCAGCCCCAGAGGTTGGTGCACCAGTGCCTCACGTGAAGGAAGAGCCACTCCCAAACGACTGACTTTTTACGTGCCTCAAGGGAATGAGGGGGTGGCAGTGGCGGGAAGGACATGGAGCACGGTACCGTAGGCAGTTTAGGGGGGCCGTAATGGTGCAGGGGCATCACCGTTTGCAAGTTGCAGTGCAAACGAGGAGAGATCTGGAACTGGTCCGGCGCGTGAACGCACACATCCGAAGTGTACTTCCCGTACTAACCTACACTGCGCTCGCAGTGGTCCATGGGGTGGGCGATCATCCCATGCTTGTACATACGCATCCAAAGGATGACAGTCCCCTTACGGGGGAAATGGCCCTGGGTGATTTTGTGGGGGGGGAACTGTTTACCAGTGCCCTACTTTGTGCAAATGGGCCTTCTCGTCCTGCATGGATACGTTGGGGGCGTGATTTATTATGGGGACACATTGTGGATCCTCGATATGGGGTCATGTTTAACGCTCTTAGGCCCCACGTGCCTCTGGCGTGGTCTTGACAGCGCATTGTGCTCGTACCGTACACAGGCATTGCATGGGGACGTCTGCCTGTGGCGATGCAGAACGAACTGGTCACGTTTGGCTTCCCAAGGTGAAGATGTGTTTTTTTTGTAGCGCTTCGTGCAACAGCGGTTGAACCGGTGAAGCCGGTTCAACCGCGCGCCTGTCCAGCGGTTGAACCACCTCGAAAGCCGGTTACATTTTAGTGCAATCTATGAGGAAACAAGCTTCTGACAATCAAGTGTAGGCTTGCATGTAATTGTTGTTCACTAAAAAGGGTCCAAAGTCCTAAGGGGAATCCAAACAAGGCGCAGGGGTGTATGTCACCACGCCTAACGAAAAGTTGATGGTGAAGCCGTGCGGTTTCACCAATACAGCCGCCGCCACTGGCACCTACAACACCACCGCCGTGAAATATGATCCAAGAGAAATATGTCTCCAGTGTTTTGCAGCAATGAGGTAAGAAGGCGTTCAGAAACATTCTTTTTAGGGGGTGTGGCATCTCTTGCAGGGCTGAAAAATAGCGGTTTTCAGGTTGCTACTTAGCAATTTGTTGCTGTACCTCGATAGGGGTTCAACCGTGGGGAAGCCGTAATGAAAGTGCGCGGTTGAACTCGGTTGAACCACGGTTTCACTTGGGTAATTCAAGGGTACCTGATTTAAATGAGCACGTACGGAAGCAGAAGGGTGAAAGAAGATGGATCCAGGAAAGGAGGACGCCGACGTGAAGACGGCGCCAGCGCCTGAGGCACCGGCAAGGCCGGCACCTGGCGCTGTACCTTCGGCGGAGCCCTTACATGGGCCAGTGGATACGGCGGAGGACTCCCTGGATGGACTCCAGACGGCCTTCGGGGCCCTGTCCGTCGAGGAGGTGATGGTCACTCAGCCTGAGAAGAGGAAGAGAGAGAACGAGAGCGAGAAGGATGCTGGAGGAGAAGCAGACGAAGGAGAGGAACAAGGGCAAGACCTGACGAGTATCCCTACCTTCGAAGGCGCACCAAGCGCTTCTGGCCTCCTTGCATCACCCTCTCCCATAACCACCACACTCCCAGCCGCCGCAACATCCACTTCCACAACCAACCCGCCTATGGCAGAGGGCACAGGCTTTACTGGCATGCCTCACTACCCCGCCTATGGTATGGGCCCACCTACCACTGCGCTCCATGAGGCAACTACTGCCAGTGAGCCGGTGGCTTCCAGCTCTGCGCCGCGATGGTATGCGGCTGACTATCCCCATCCACTACACGCTACTGGAACCTACATGGATGTTCCTAGGTATGCTCCTGGGTATGCACCTGGGTATGCACCCTTGAGTGGGTTGAGGAGAGGACCAGAGTCTCTTGGAGGCAGGAGTAGAGGATCGGGAAGATCCTCCAACAGGTCCCTCACGCGGTCGGAGATCAACGAGGTGCTCCGAGGAGCCACTTCAAAAATCGTGGGCGACCTCACGCAAGAGATCAGGGAGAAACTGGAGCCCCTGATGATCCCGGCCCATGCGTCACCTACGACGGTGGGAATGTCACCCCACCGAGTACAGGCTAACCACCTGGCGGCAGGGTTGACAAATACCCTGGGGAGCCTGAGGAGCCGACCGATGCCGACTCCTGCAGCAATACCGAGAAGTCCATTCGTCCCGAGAACGGCCCAGCCGCCCTACAGCCACGTGACGAACTCGACGAGGGCCGAGCTGGACCAGCTGGGGCTGACAGCCTTAAGGGCTATGGTGGACGTAGAGCCTTATGGCTCTAGTGATCTTGGCGGAGACCCCTCCGATGACGAGCCGCCGTCGATGGATTCTTCTTCGCCCTCAGATGACGATGACCCTGAGGACCCCGAGGACCCCAAGGGTAAGAAGAAGAAGAAGAAGAAGAAGAAGACCCGACGCCCTGAAGGACGCCGAGCTCAGGAGGCGAAGGCTATTGCCACCTCCAAGATAGTGGTCAACCTGCCTGAGTTCACAGGCAAGGACCTCAGCGAGTTCGCTGAGAACTTTGGCCGGTTCCTACGACTGACCGGCCAAACCCACGCGAGTGGGCGAGTGGAGTGCGATCTGCTCCTGCAGTGCTGCAAGACCAAGTACCTGGAGAAGCAGGTCAGGCAGATCGTAACTAACTCCGCCACCTTTGCCGATGTGTTGGTTGCCCTGGAGAGGCAGTACCCAACCTACGAAACCGACCTCTCCATCAGGGCCGAGATCCAGAACCTGCCCGTGCTGCCCAACAACCCCAAACCTGGCAGGGTCTCCGAGCTGTTGGCTGACCTGGATCACTGGGCTGGACGACTGACGCCCGGTTCCAACAGCAGCGACGATCTGCTGTTCTGGTTGTGCGCCAAGCTCCCCCGAGAGCTATGGGACGAGTGCCGTTTGACGGCTGAGCGCAAGGCTAGATCCCTCCGCTACGAGGATCTATGCGTGCTGCCCCTGGAGATGGCGCTGGAGAAGGAGAGCGACCAGCACTTGAACAACTACCGTCCTGGTGGTGGAGGTTCCCGAGGCAAAGGGTACCTAGGGTCCCGACCTGGGCAGGGGACTACCCCCAAACACGCCCACGCCCGTCTACTGGAGAACGTGAAGGAGCTATTCTGGTGTGATACCAGAGACGAGCAGGGCCACCTGCAGCACGCCTCTGACTGCGAGCAGCGAGACTGCTTTGTAGTCCAGGGGAAGCAGCAGGAGAAGAACACCGGCGCCAAAGCGAAGCTGCCGGATCATTACCGCTGCACCATCACGTGTGCATTCTGCGGTAAGCGGAAGCACTACGAGGATGAGTGCTACCATAAGCAACGCCTATCGGCGAAGCTTAAGGGGGAAGATCCTGGCAAAGGCTCAGGCAAAGGTGGAGGCAAGGCCAAAGGCAACGACTCCGGCAAGGGCAAGTCAAAAGGACGTGGTCAAGGTGGTCAAGACAAGGGTCAAGGTGGACGAGGAGGAGGCGCTAACCGCCAGACCGACAACAAGAACAAGGACAAGAACGGAGGCAACCCCAACCCTAATCCAGGGGGGAACTCCGAGCCCTCTGGAGGGCAGTCTGGACCTACCACACGCTCACAAACGTAGGCCCAGCAAGAACAAGGAGCCAAGCGTGAGCATGAAGGTGGTGATGACGGCAACGCTAAGAAGAGGAGCCGTTTCATGAGGATGGCCCGCAAATTGCGGAACAAGGGGTTCGAGGTGACCTGTCCCGCGGAGTTTTGACGGGGACGCTCTGGTGGCACCCAAGACCTGGTGTTTTGGGTACGTATCCGACTAGGGGGACGTGAATACCTGGGGGTACTGGATACTGGCGCCAAAATATCTACAGTGGCCAAAAACCTTTACCTTGTGGGAGCCTGAAGAACACCATGACCACCGCCGCTATACGCATGGGGGATGGACATGTGGTGCACAGCTGCGGGGACTGTGAAGTGGAGGTACCTATGGGCTCCAGGACTATCGCCCATCGGTTCTATGTGATGGACACTGATGCCTTCGACTTTGTACTGGGGACTGACTTCTTCGTGCAGCACTCCCAGATACAATCCCTGACGCTGCAAGCGCCCTACCTCCTCTACGTGGACCACGGCAGTGGCAGAGAGTCTGTGCCACTGGAGCAGTCGGAACATACCTCGAGTTACCTGAGACTATCGAAGGAGGAGCCCTCGAACATGATGGCGGCCTCCAAAACTGAGGACTATCAACTATTGGGGGAAGTCCTAGACCAAGGTCTGAAGGAGTTGGGTTACTCTCGAGAAGACCTAAGTGTGGAGCTGTTCGCCAGCGACAAGCAGCATGTACTGGACCTATACTGCAGCAAGGGGAAGAACTGCAGTTACAAATTTTACTGGCCCTCTTTCGGGATGGCCTACGGGAACCCCAGGTTCAGTGAACTGGGGAAGGTGCTGACCAAGGTGGCCTTGGAACGTTCCCGTATGGTCCTGTGTTCCCCTGATTGGGGAGCCCATGGGGGCAACGAGTACTGGCGAAACCTCCTGGACAGGCTGACTATCAGCTCTGTTCGTTTGCCTGATGAGGCCATCTACGTGCCTCTGGGACGCAAGACGCCTATTGGGAAGCCCGGATGGGGGAGTTTGCTCAGCGTGGTGGACGGAAGTCTTACCACCATCCCCTGGGAGGACCTGGACCCGACTCTGGTCCAGGCTATACAACGAGAAAGCGATGGAATCGCCTTGGGTGACTTGAAGGATCGCCTACGACCTCAAGATGCTGTTGAGACTACACCCGGAGGAGATGAGTACGTCGTGACTGACACCAACGCCCCCAACTCTCCCTGTCATGTACCTGTTCCTGATGGAGTCTCTGAGTGTGGACTATCTGAGCTACCTAGCTCTATCCACTCAGATGACGAAACTGAGCACGACGCCTTCTTCGTGCAGACCTGTGTGGAGGAAGTGGAGAACGCCGAGTACGTCGCCCCACTAAAACCCCTACTCTCCATGAGGGTGGAAGACCCCGTGGATGAAGAGCTGGACCCTCGATCCAGGCTCAGGGAGTATGTGGATTCCAAGAGGAAGTTGGTGGCGAAAAAGCTATGCTACGCGAAGCCTACCCGCAGCTCATGGCCATTGAAGCAAGGACGTATGGGAGAGCTATCCCAATTGAAGGAGGACCTCGAACAGAAGATCACCACCTGGCAAAGGGAGGTGGATCTCAAGCTCATGAAGAGCGTGTGGGGCGCCCATGTGAGGACCCCAGAGGAGGACGACCTCTCGGAGGAATGTGTATGTGAACCCCCTCGAGCGTGCCTATGCTGCCATCGTCCATCGGAGATGGTTGAACAAGACCTTCTATATGCCTACCAAGGGCTGAAGGATACTACCGCGGGCGAAGAGTCGGTGGAGGACCACCTCCCGACGTCTATTCAAGGGGCAAGCAACTTACACTCCGACGAGGATATGGAGGACAAGATCAAGGTATTGGACCCGCGGGTACAGAAGCTTATAAGGACCTATCTGGAGGTGTTCGGAGAACTACCCCCTCCAGCCTCATGTGACAAGCTGGTACAGATGGACCTCAAGCTGAAACCCGAGTTCGTGGGTCACAAGATCCGGAGGAGACCCTATCCAGCTCCAAAAGAGCAGGCCGACGAGATTGAGCGACAGATACAAGAATGTATCGACGCTGGCCTAGTCCTGGAGTACAAGGACGGGGACTACCCCCTACACTGCAGCCCCTGTTTCCTGGTGGCTAAACCTGGGTCTACAGCCAAACGGCTGGTAGTGGACTATGGAGAGCTGAACAAGAAGACGTTGAACCACTCAGGGTCCATTCCCAATATGGAGTCTACCCTGGAGAAGATAGCCTCCTGCCGCTACAAGACCAAGATGGACAAGCGAAGCGGATTCTGGCAAGTGGACCTGACGCCCAACACACAGGAACTACTGGCCTTCATCACCCCTCAGGGGAGGGTGTTCAAGTGGAAGGTCATGCCGTTTGGCGTGGCTAACGCACCCGCTCTATTCCAAGAGCTGATGAACAAGATCTTGTCCATCCTACGAAGGAGACCTAAGGTGCAGGAGCTCATATCCCGTGGTGCCCAGATGGAGGCTCACATCGACGATGTATGCCTCGTGACCAATACCCAGGAGGATCACCTAATCCTCTTGGGTGAGTTCTTTGCGGTCTGCCAGGAGAACCACACTCGACTCAAGCTGGAGAAGTGTGAGTTCATGCAGGAGACCATGCAGTACTTGGGGTTTGACGTTGGCTATGGGGGGTGGACCCGAGCGGCCTCTAAGGCCAAACCCCTGATGGACGCCAAGGTAGGACACGAAGACCCCAAGAGAGGACTTCATGATGTACGCAGTTTCATTGGGGCGTGCAACTTCTATCGCCGCCACATCAAAAACTTCACCTATACCAGCGCCGTACTGACGGACTTGATCAAGAAGAGTACTACTTGGCGCTGGGGCCCACAAGAGCAACAAGCGTTTGACGAGCTCAAAGACAAGGTAGCCAACGCTAAATGCTTGGGCGTGCCTAGAGCACAAGGGGAAATTATCCTGGTGACCGACGCCAGCAATGTGGGCGGTGGTGGAACGTTGTTCCAATGGCAAGCACTAGAGAAGGAGGAGTTCGACTCGGCCATTTCCCAATGGGGGACTGAAGGTCTCACCCGAGATGGAACCCTCAAGCACAGCTACCTTGACGACAAGTGGGTCCTAGTACCTCTGGGCCACTGGAACTGGAAGTGGAACCAGGCCAGGGGGAACTACTCCACCTATGAGCAGGAATTGCTCGCGGGTATGCTGGTGCTATCCTCACAAGCACGACTGTTGGGGAGTAACCCTGTGGTCTGGCTATGCGACGAAGAACCGGTCCGCAGTTTCCAGAAGGGTCCCCCACCTGAGAAGGCCAAGCTACGGCGCTGGTGGACCTACCTCAGTCAACTACGGCTGACGGTACACCATATCCAGGGAGTGAAGAACGAGTGTGCCGACTACATCAGCCGCAACAACTTCGACGCCCTGATTGGTGCCCGGTGTGAAGCGCTGGCTAAGGAGGCGTTCAGCCGTATGGACGTACACCTGGACCTGAACATGACCATGATACGCCCCCTGGATGGACTCCAACAATCGGAGTACCTGAAGGAGTTTGGGGATATCTACAAGCGCCTGGAGAAACGCCTTGAACCCCTCCTGGTCAACCAAGACCAGTGGAAGAGGGACAAGAGCTACCTCTGGCACGAGGACCGCATCGTGGTGCCTAGTGACCGAGTCCCAGCGCTGCTGAAGTGGACCCATGAGTCCAGTGGTCATGTGGGTGCTGACCGTACCCTGAGGCTGTTCAAGCAGTGGTTCCACACTACGTGGACGGACGACCAACTGCGGAAAACCCTCCAGCCTATCGTGGACAAGTGCCCGTGCAGGTCCTGTAAACCAGGGGATATCAGGGACAGAGGTCTCTACTCGACCCTGCCCATCCCACACTGTGCCAACAGTGTTCTATACGTGGACTACACGGAGATGCCGAAGTTCGGGGGCTATGACTTCGCCCTCGTGGTAACCTGCACCTATGATTTTAGCAGCTGTTTTTTCCCAAAATTCAAAATCATGCATCTTCAGAACCGCAATATCAAACTGTACACAGTAGTACTGTTGTTTTTATGTTTTCTCAAATTTTTATTAAAATTATGCTGTCGCTGAAGCTGGAGCCGCAGATAAACTGTCAGCAACTGCCGCGTACGCGAGTTTCAGATTCCCGACCGCCGTGCGCAATAGAAAATCGCCAAAAAGTCCACTTTTTTTCGCAGTTGGAAGCAAAGTACAGGCATGAGCGTGTTCCCGAGATAAATACCTTGCTGCTGACCTAAAAAAATCCGGATTGGCAGGCACAGATTTGGAGAAATTCACGCTTCTCTACCCAAAAACCACTTTTTTACATGGTTTTAGGGTCTATGGAGGCCATATAGAGGGCCTTACAGGGCTGTAAGAGGTGGTATAGAGGTGATATATGAACAAATTGTCATCACCATTGGTAGAAGCCTACATGACAAGCGATGGTTTGCCTTTATTCTAGGCTATTCATCACTTTCTCATGCACCATGGGGCCCAATATCCATATGGTTCATAGGTAGGGTTTTGATCACCTATCACCGTCCACACACATGTTTGGGGCTTGGGTTGGTATTGTATGCATTTGAATGATAAGAACTACATAAAATATGATAGTATGTGCATAAGAATGGGATGAAAGATGAACATTTGAGGTGTTTTTGGCCCTATTCTGCACCTTTTGTGGTCCATTTCCATATGGTTCATAGGTAGGCTTTTGCGTGCCTATCACCGTACACACACATGTTTGGGGCTTAGGTTGTTATTGTAAGCGTTTGTATGATAGGTCCTACACATAATATGATAGTATGTGCGTAAGAATGGGATGAACGATGAACATTTGAGGTGTTTTTGGCCCTATTTTGCACCGTTTGTGGTCCAATATCCATATGGTTGATAGGTAGGGTTTTGATCACCTATCACCGTCCACACACACGTGGGTTGACCAGGTTTACCAGGGTGTTCCCATGTACCAAGCACATTACCGGAGAGGAGACTATCAAGATACTCCTGGAGGAGTGGTTTTGTGTCTATGGGGCGCCCAAGGAGATCAACTCCGATGAGGACGTACGAGTACGCTCAGATACTGGCTGGTACAAGAGGGTCCTGAGATCCCTCAATGTCCAGGTGTCTACGGGGATTCCCTACTCTCATACGAGCAACCCCCTATGTGAGCGACAGATTCGTGTCCTGAAGGAGAACGTCAGGATATGGTGCAAAACTGAACGCACCAGAGACTGGGTGAGACTACTCCCCGTCATATCCCTGATGATGAACTCCCAAGAGAGTTCAGCTACTGGCTACTCGCCACATGAGCTATTCATGGGGCGCCCGGCATGGTTCCTACATGCCCCCTATCCAGAGGACACCCATTCTTCTGTGGGTGAATGGGTCCAAGAGCAACAAGCGAAGGTGGACAAGGCCAAGGCTATGCTCCAGAGAGTGAGGGAGCGTCAGTGGAACAAGAAGAACAAGCACCGTGTACCGGCCACCTACCAAGAGGGGGACTGGGTGCTGGTGCACCACAGTCGACTACCCGCCTGGCCACGCTCTACCAGCGATGACCCATACTTCGGGCCGTACAAGATCCTATCTTTGGATGGACACCGTATCACCGTGCGGTGTTCTCCCCGTCTAGGGGGGACCCTGGTGTGCGCTGCTCAACCCCTGAAGCGCTACCATGATCCTGAAGACCTCTGTGGGGAGGAGTGGGAGCTGAACGACGAGGAAATCGCCGCTCTGGACCTACAAGGGGCTGCCAGCCCTATGGAAGTTGAAGGTGAACTCCCCGACATGAACGCCGAGGAGATGGCTAAGGAGGGCTTCTACCTGGTGAAGTCTGTCCTACGCCACCGCTATCGCCAGGGTTGGCGCTTCCTCACCCTCTGGGAAGGGTTTGGAGTCGAAGAGGCCACCTGGGAGCCCTTCTCTGCATTTGTTCTACCTGAGGGACGCCTAAACTCAGTTCTGGTTGACTACTTGTCCCAGAACAACCTTGGTGAGTTGCTGAGGCTCGCTGAGACGCTCTCCTCCCAGACTAAAGCTAGGGACTGAACCTTACCCTTACCTGCCAAAGCGTATGTGTGAGTGTGCTAGTCCTAAGGTCCTGAGAGCAAGCCGCAGAAGTGGTGTCCTAATTATACCCAAGTCTGCGCCCTTGCTAAACCTGGAGGGTTGGCTTATTGATGCCACGGGGTACGCCCCGGGTCTCCCCTCCCCTAAGCGCCCAATTTCTGTGCTGGCGCAAAACCTTTGGGGAATACCCAGCGTACTAATCCAGGTATTGTTTTCCCTACCTATCTGTCTACTACAGGGAGGGGTGGCCAAAAGCTATGAAGGCATGAAAACGCCGTTTTGCTATGTGGCCAAAACACTGACCTAACCACTGCCACAGCCCACCAACCCTGCTAAAATTGCAGGAAACGGGTGGGACAGTGACACACGCACTACAGGTCCTACACACCCTACAGTGGCACCATCCTGGTGGGTGAGCACTGGGGCAACTGGCTCAAGCCCCCACTCAGGACTACCACTCCTACACGCACACTCTACTGGGCGTTGTTAAGTCAAAGGTGTCGTGGATCCTAGCGACCCTCCTGTGAAATGACAAGAGAACACAGCGCTGCTAAGCAACTGTGGCCTAACAGGGGACGCCACAACGCGTTTCCCCTGCTAGGGCTTGGAGGGAAGGAGTGCTCTCGCGTGCAAGGCGCAGATGTCGATGAAGTCGGACTCCCTGCTCTGCCACAGGCGGAGCGGAGTTACTGGTTTGTGTGATCTGCGCCCTTGTTTAGCAGGGCATAAAAAAAAGGCTGCTGCACCAATCACCCTACCTGCCCACCTGTAAAACAAAGGCAAATGAAAGGGCGTTTGCGGCGGAGGAACCAAGCCACACTCCAGGTATTATACCCTTCTCAGTGTGACCTATAATACACTGTCCGCAAACACGCTGGAGGACCAGCTACCCTTGTCAAGCAAGCAAGCTTTAAGGGACTCCTCAGGTTCTCTTAAAGAACGTACCGAGGAGCCCCTGGGTAGCCTAAACAAGGTTTACCGTGCGCACTTCGCGTGGCCTACCCTTTAATGCGTGTGTGCATGCACGAGTATGCGCAACGATGTTTGGCAAACCTGCCCATCTGACGCTCAATCACGAACTCCACCAGGGGGTGGCCCCGCCTGGGCTTACTCACCTTACCTACCGCTGGAGAGTGAGAGCAAGAGAGGGGCGCACGCGAAGAACGTTGCAATGCACTTGTGTGTATGTCTAATCACCCTGATCTGACCGCTAATCATCTGCAATCTTTCTAATCAATCCCTCTATCGCGTTCTATTGTTGTTAGCGCTGCTACAAGACTCGTTCACGGAGACACGAGACGGGCAATGTGTATGCGGCATGCGAGACGAGCATACCTGTAGTTTATACCTGATTCATTGAAGTCTTTTCGATTGGTTTTCGAATTCTTGAATTTTTGAAGCTTCTATTAGTGTGGGTGGAATCTGTATGTTTATTTATTAATGTGTGTCTCGTCATTTTCAAGACTACGTGAGACATACGTTTATAATTCCATTATTTCTCCATTTTCCGGCGCTTCGCTAGGAGCCGCTCCTGCGCGCCGCCATTTTATGCGTATGAATTTCTGGATTTAAAAAATCCAGAGATGACTATAATTTCTATAAAAATGTGCTTCTGATGCACAATTGGATTCTGCTCAGGTGTGTCGTTTCAGAAAAATTCTAGGCCGTCATTTGACGGATTTTGGTGTCGTTGGTTCGTTTTTGCGTGGATTCGTCCATAATTCCCCCATTCCTGCCTCTGCAGATACCCACGCGCAGCCTCGCTGAGTAGGCCGTGTTGGGGCCGAAACGCAGGTGCCTGGAGAGACTGAGCAGAACCAAGACCCCACCAAGGGGCAATTTTAATTTTCTCACGACTCCCTTCGCCCTAAGACAGGTCACAGGTCGCCAGCAGGTTTACGAGAACCCATGCGAGTGTGTATATTGTGTCTTGCGTTTGGGTTGTGTCGACGCTGCGTCTTGGAGGGAGGGATGCATATGCACATGTTTGGCATGCTCCCATACTAACCCAACCAAGCCACAGGAGCCCCGGCAGCCTATGAGCGCTGAGTCTTCTGTAGGATATGTTACATACAAAGCAGCAAAAGAGCGCCAGCCATGGTGAGCGCCCATTTTTCAGTGTGAGGGAAACTGTAGGTATTTTAAAGTAGACGTGGAAACCAAGGAAAGGCCAAGAAAAATTCCCTTTTTCCTAAAATGCGACAGTGGTGGCCACCACAGCACAAGGGGGGAGTAAGAAAAAGTGCTTTTCCATTGCTTTGAGGCATACTCTAGTTGTATTAGAGATGCACTGAGCATCCATGGATTTTTATCTTAGTATTGGTCCCACCAAAACTGGTGATAACACATTTTGACCTATGGAACCAAACACCCAAACAGGATATGGAGTGGACCCCTTAATCCCCTTTCAATGTGAAGCTATTCATCTTTTCTGAGTTGACTGAGCACTGACATACCTAAAGTAGAGCCTATGAATTTATCTATGTTTTTCCATGAATTCTTAGCTATCCTAGTGGTATGCACCCTAGGGGGCTGGGCACCTCTTTTTGAGAGGTCCTGGGTTCAATTCCTGGTCAGCCTAGCTAAGTAGAAAGATCCCATGTGACATGGCAGTGACCTCATCGCCACATACCATGCCACCTCAGCACATATGGGACCCAAAACAAAGAGTGCACATCTCCTAAGATGGCACTATGGAGAGAGAGTGATCCTGAGGCAGTTTTCTAACTCTTTTCCAAAAACATTTTAGCTATCTCTGTGAATATGCATTCCTAATTGACCTGAGTTGCAGTTTCTGTGAATATCCAATCATCTTTCACTGTTTACACTGCAGCCCTTCATGCTTTGATCCTGAATTACCTTCTCCTTGCACACTTCTGGCTTGGGCTATCCTGGATTGACTTGGACTTACTGTATTTCAATAAACAAAAGCTTTTCATCTCCCAAAACAAGCAGCAGGACACCCTACAGCAACAGCAAGCAGCAGGAGAAGCAAAAACACAGTGCTGAAAACACTATAAACTTTTCTCGAATGAGATAAAAACATAGAAAATCACTTTAAATGTCTTCCAGGAATTTTCCGTAGCTCAGACCGCAATGAATTCATGTCTGCAGAACTCAGTAGCAACTTCCCTGGTGACCTCAGAACTCAGTAGGAATCGCCCATAGTGGAAGCGGCGCGCTCACGGGGCAAAAATGGTCAAAAAATGAAACAGTCTTATGACCACTATATAGATGCGGAATTTTATGCTGAGCCTGAAAATCATATTCATTTCCTGTGAAGGGAGCATATGTTGGAGAAAAATGCACATTACTGAACAGCTCAGTCTCAATGCGACTAGCCAAAAAAATAGATAAAGCAAAGGCCAACACCCATGTTGTGCTATATTACAAATAGTGTTCAAAGAAGAAACAATGGAATAGCAAACAATACCTCATGGCATGTAATACAATAGATAAACCCTCTTTTGAAATAAAGTTAAGGCACTAAGTGTCTTTCACCCATATTGGAAGTGATCAAGCTCCATGGATAAAATTTCCCCTAATGTCCCAACCAAACTGCAATAAGAAATAATACCATTGCTCCATGTGAAATGAATATTTTGAGAAATTGTTGCTCATTCATGGACGATCCAACACCCCTCGCAGCCTGAATACACGCTGTGTGTGAAGGCGTCGTCCAAGAATGACTCCCATGTTCCACGTAACCAACAGATCTCACCTCAATCCGTCGTCAATGGGGTCCAATCTTACTACAAATTGGAAGTAGAACCAACCATAAATGACCAAATGTAGACCAAGATGAGTCCTTCAAACGGTCTCTGGATACTCCAGTGTCGTCCTCGTACGCTCTCGTAGTCTTGAACGATGTTCCTGGTCGCAGTAGTCAGAAATCCAACTCTGATCCAGACGCTTGACCCAACAAATGTCACCAAATCCAATCAATCTGGGCAGATGTGCACAGTAATTGAGCCATAAATTCAGTGAAGTAGGCATCCTAGATATCAGGCGAGTACCTCAGCTGTCAGGTGGTCGTAGGTGTCGCTGGGGGCCTGCACTTGCACCCATTGAACTCCAGCATATGAACTTGAGCTCCAGATCCCACATCATAAATGTACCAGGATGCCCCAATCCAGCCACATGAATCAGCCTGTCATAGCACAAATGCCAGGGCATGAGGACTCAGCTCCTGGCTGCACGTGTACAACGGCGCGTCCAGACTTCTAACGCGTTGCTTTACGTGTTCACCTCAACATGTAGACCACTGGTTCAAGTCAGGTAGGTGCCCTGGGAATAACTCCCTCCAAAACCCGAAAACTCAACTTGTAGTTACTTAAACGTGGCTTCAAGTTGACCATAGGTGCTGCGAAGTAAAACCAGGACCAAGTAATATTCAAAGTACCTTTGACCATGAACTAACCAAAAGATTTTGGGAACCTCAAGAACCCCAGGTTCCTTGATACTAGGCTCCCACCAACTCAACTCCCTCCAGAACTAGTTGTGGCTTGTTTCTTGGGAACTCAACTTGTACTCCTGTGCCTGTTTGTTTCTCAAAATCCGAAATCCGAAATCCCAAATCAACAAACCTCGCAGGACCTTTAGACGGGGCACCAATAATAACACAATCTCGAAGACATAAACCCTGTTCAGAGATCGAAGTATCTTACAGCGCTCATTCGCAGTTGGCATTCGATGCTTCTTTATTATTCACAGACTGCAGTGCGATTGCGACTGCAACTTGCGACTTGCGCGCTGCTGCGCTGCTGCTGTTCGAAGCCATAACAAACTTGTCGTAACTCCAGAACTTGCTGTTATGCCAGTCATATCCGCCTTTTAAAACTGTTCAATAACACCAGCACCAGCACGCACGGATTACCAGGAAAAACGCGCGCACACGCCCGGTGCCCGAACCCGCACCCTCGTTCTCGGTACTTACAGGACCCAGCATCATACGCCCGCCCCCGAAGCCCAGGACCCTCCGCCGTCTCCCACAGCCCTCTCCTCCACCTCCGACTCCACAACCTCCACCACCACGACCACCTCATCCACCACCACCACCACGTCCTCATCCAGCACTCCACCCCCCAGGCTGCGGGGGACACCTCCCAAACGGGCCCCCAAACCCGCCCCCACCGCGAGCAACCCCGCCGCCGCCAAGGCCCACGTCCCGACGAGGCCCACACCCGCGACTCAGCCGAAACCCAAGACCGCCGCCAAACAGCCACCCAAACCCGTCAGCGCGCCACGACCGCAACCCGCAGCCAAGCCCGAACCCAAGTCCAAACCCGGCGCCACGACGGCAGCGCGAGCCCGGCCCCCCGAGGACGTCCTCTATGACATTCGGCCCCAGCCGTCCCAGGCCCGGAGGCAGCAGCGCCCAGCACGGCGCCCCCCCAACGTCACCGACGCCGCCGCCACCACCTTCATAGCGGAGCGCATCACGGCCGAAGTACGACGCACCTCGTCCCGCCACCTCTCAAAGCCCGCACCCCAGGCCCACGGACCGCCCCCGACCAGGCCAGAAGGACGCCAGGGTCCGCCAGCAGCGTCCCCGCCCCCCTACCAACCCTCGATGACAGCCCACATACAGCGCATGCCCCACTACCGCCGCCGCCGCGAGTCCCCGCCCAACCCCGAGGCGGAGACCGTGCGCGCACACCCGCGGGTCCATATCTGCGCGCGCCCCCACTCCCCGCGCACCCCCACGGAACAGGACTACGAGGAATTACCCAGGCCCGCCATAGCCACCGGTCCCCACGACCCCGTCACACCCACCCACGCCCACTCCTCCGCCGAAGACCGCAGGCCCGCCCAGGGACAGTGGTGGCAGCGCTGGACCCACACGCAGCTCTGGGAGCTGCGAAAGTGGGCCCGGGGAGAGCCCTCCCTCGAGGGCCTGGTCCATTGGCCCCGCAAGGGGTTGGTGGAGAACTGCCGCCTCCGGCCGGCGGGGGGGTGGATGCCGCAGGCCGCATGGGAAGCCATGCTGGCCGATGCGCTCCACCCCCTGGGAGTCCACCCCCGCAACCTCCCCGCCCCCCAGGACCACCCGTATGTCCTCAGGCGCCTGCGGGAGACCCTCCAGGAGACACAGCGAGACGGCATCCGCCTGTGGGACATCACCCAAAGCCCAGCCCATCACAAACACACCCCCTCACCACCCCACAAGCGTCGGCGCACCGACACCGGCGGCACCCACAGCACCCCAGGAGCCCTGCGCACCACACAACACGACGCGCCTGACCCCCCGGCCAGCGGCACCGCCACCTAACCCCGTTACCCAGCAAACCACAACCACGGGGCGCCACGCCAGGCCCCGCACAGGAGTCATCAAACGAACCGGACGCCGAAGGACGCCAACGCACACGACAACGGGCACCACTACGCCCAAAGGCACCGAACCCAGGCTAGCTACCGTCGCAACTGCCTAACCGAGCCAAAACCCAAACACAAATCAAACCCGAGCCACACCCCGAAACCGCTAACCCTTGACTCCTAACCAGGCCCGCCGAGGGAACAACGTAACCACAGCCCACACCCACAGCCCACACAGCCGCCTAACCCGCCAGCTCCAGAAGCAAAGAGACACCTCACCAAACCCACCCTGGCCCAAGCCCGTGTACATCAGGACGCGCGAGCCGCACCCCTGGGGCGCGACCGCCGCCACAGCACCGACGACACACGCCAGAGGACACAACACTATTGCACCGCCGCACCAGCTGCCCGTGCCTGTGCTTGCAGTGTACGCGCGCCCCTGTTTTTCTTTCTTTCTTTTTCCAAAAAAAAAAACGAAAATTAGGGGGGGAGGAAGAGGGACACAACCACCCAAGGCACACGCGCACCGCACACAGCGCGCACACCGGTGAACGGAAGCCAAGTGGCCCAGGACACCGCACACACAACACAACACACCGAGCGAGCAGAACGGTGAACAGGAGCCAAGTGGCCCAGGACACCGCAGACGCAACACAGCAAACCGCGCCGGCACACCGGTGAACAGGAGCCAAGCGGCCCAGGACACTGCACACACGTAGGGCGGCCGAGGGACAGGAAAGAACCAATACCCCATGGGTCGGACGCACTGGGGCGACCCAGCCGACCCACCGGGCCAGTGGCAGGAGCGGTACTCAAAGGCCACTGGTCCGAGCCCGGCCAGGCTGCATCGGGGACCATGGCAAACGTCACCCGGAGCCATGGAAGCAACCGGTGACAGGCGAGCCGGTACACAGTCCAGGAGGGGGTCACCTGCCAAGCAGAGTGGCCCCGCAACTCAAGCCACAAGGGTGAGGCGGTCGTACCGTAGACAAATGGGAGCAATACCCCTTGTGGTGAGAGATACTCCACACGGCTGGGCAGCCCCCAGAGCTGTCGCCCAAAGGAGGGGGCATGTGGACCTACCCATGGACACATGTGTGGACACCCTCCCACCTGGGACACATGGACCGGGTGGCCGCGACAATGCCTTCCCAAGCACATGCGGGAGCGGCTCAAGAGGCACCTGACATAGGGCATGTAAGTGCGGCCAACCCCCATCTGCCCAGATTTTCACTGATCTAACCCAGATTGACTACATTTTGGTCATTTTCTTTGCTTCGGCGGAATCGCCGCCTCGCAGCTCAGTCTCAGGATCAGACCTATATATTTCTGACATGCCGGATCTGATTCCGCGGTCCATTCTCCGTAAATCCGCCGCGTTCCGATCATTTGCCTGGAATCGCCATTTGCCGCTGATGCGCGCTCGCGGGCCAGATCGGCCAAATATTTTTCACAATCGGATTTATTTAAATCTTTTCAGATAGTTTTGGACACTCAGATGTATTTAGAATAATCCGCGTCAATTTTCTTCATAGACTGGGATTTTCTGCCGGACCACAATCAGCATGGACCTTGCTTCAGTTGTTGCTGCTCTCGCCTCCGTTGGTGTCCGAGTATCTGGTTCTACCCCCAATAGCAGCGTTCAGGGAGACTCCTCGCGTGCCTGCCCCACTGGTCTCGCCGGCCCCGAGCCCTCCGGCACCATCAACGACCCAGGGCAGCACTTTCATGGTAGCAGAGGCTACCTGAATGTTGTTCCTTTGGTGTCCCAACCACAGCTAGCTCCCCAGTACGGCCCCGTAGGCCCCGCCGCTTCCGGAGAAGTAACGATTACGTTGCCCTGGTGCTGTGCGAACGAGGCCTTGAGAGGAATGCCTTGCGCAAGCCCAACTTGCCCAAGAAGGGCACAAATCAGCAGCTGTGGAGGCCCAGATTACTATCAAGATCCCAGTCGAAATTGGCCATCAAGCAGCTGGAATCTGCCAGCCTACGCCGATGGCAACGCTCCGGTGGAGCTTACGGACCTGGCAGGTACCAATACTCCTTACCAATGTCCACATTTTGAGACCATCGACGCCGACATTGACGACATTGAGATGGGTGGTCCAGGTGAGGTACCTACCTATAATCGACCAGCCTCTTGGGCACAATGGGACAACCATTTGTCTTCAGAAGTGACCCGTAACCTTGAGGCGCTTGAGGCCCTTTGTCTATTAGCCACGTCTAAGCTGATTGGACAAGAAAGAATCGCCTCTGATTTTTTATTCGAATATTTTTTCCTTCTTCAAGAAGAAATTAATACCAGGATGTGGTGGCGTTCTCAAGAAGATGACTCTTTTGCCATTTTTTTGCAGATCTGGGAGGCAAGCCCCTTCCCGAAGGAGAAGACCAAGGCACCTGTTGCCGGGCCCTCCGCCTCTCATCCCCCTGTCCCATCCGCGACGATCTAGCCGCCGCGGTTGAGGAAGGAATTTTAGAGGCAGCCAGGCAGGCAAGTCTGGAAATCAGGGCTGAAGGAGCTCCCCAAGTGGACTCCTGGCTGCGGACCACTGAGATTAGCGGTCCGACAGCCTGCTCAGGCCCTTCAGGACACGGTATGTACTGTCCTGCCGACTGCTCTTGCAGATCCCAGCGAGATACTGAGCTTCAATTGCTCAAAGATTAAATGCAACTCATCATTCAAACGCTGGGAATTAAAGATCTTTTCAAGACGCACATGCGATCTGAGGGCGCATCATCGGTGGAACAAGCAACAGAACCGTCGGAGGAGTCGACAGAAATTTTTTCAATTGCTCCTTCGGTGGACTCCAAGACCACCGATGCAAGGATCAGCAGGACCAAGCTAAAGGAAAGGGTTACAATCTCTCGATCTCAGAGTAGGACGGCGAAGGCTAGGACTGAGGCTCAGAATGCCAAGCGAACTGCCTCCCGTACTGCCCCTCCTGCTGCTGATTCCAATGCATTAGCCCAGCTGTTGCTCGCCCAGACCCTCGCCGGAGCTGGTGTGGCGAATGATGCCGCCAAGGTGTCTGCCATTACGGCCGGTGTTGGGCTGGATTCGCTTCTTAATCCCACTTCATTGCGACTTCGTCAGGTTGCCAAGCAACCGAAGTATAATGGAAACCCCAGACGTTGGCCTCAGTTCCAACGGGAATTTAAACTGTGGGTTAAGACTCAAAAACTCCAAGATGATCAGTTCCTGATGGCCCTCTTGGACTGCCTTGAGGGAGCGCCGGCCAACACGTGGCTCAGGACCTGGAGTGATCGTGAGGATTCAAGTTCCCCCCTTACCTTTGATGAGGTGTGGGAACAGTTGGAGGTACGTGGATCCCGGCTGCCAGAGGACCATTACCACCAGATGTTGAAGAATTTTCCTTCATTCTCGCGATTAATCTTGCACGAAGTGCAAGACAAAAGACAGCGCTTCTGGAATCTAGTGGAAGAATCTGAACATTCAGGCGAAAAATTTTCTAGTGCCGAGCTGAAAAATCTGATTTTTGACAAGATCCCCTCCGAAACTGCCGCCACCCTTCGGAACAAACAGTCCGAAGAAAAGGTCAAGACCTGGTGGGCGGAGGTGGATGGCTTCGATGCCACTGCCAATCGGTTTACCGTCAGGGAGGCACTTCAAAAGTGCTCCCCCACGTCGTTTTCTAAGGTTAAATTCACTGAAAACACGTGGAAAATCAAGTTTAATGAACACGAGGATCGGGACTTGTTTGTCCAAGTCCTCAACAAGGGAGTAAGCTTCCATGGCCATCGCCTGAAGGCCAGAAACTGGGTGTTTTCGTTCACCCCGAAGGAATTGTGGGAAGAGGTTGAGCGGCTCGCTGACGCCGCCAATCAAATTTTCCATGAGGGTCTTGGGGGAAACAAGAATACCCAGCAAAACACCCAAAATGGGGCCCAAAAGGGCAACAAAAAGGTGAATGACACCCGGAATGTTCAGGATCACTGTAGCATCTGTCTTCTTTTAGGTTCTACGAACCGAGCTAAGACGCATTCTACTGGTAATCACCGATGGTCTTCCTACGATCACAAGGTGATTGGTGAAAATATCAGTAATCCGCAGAATTCAGACAGGAATGACAGACAGGTGCATGGTGGAAAGGGGGGAAAAGGGAATCCGACCCCCTCCGCTGGAAATAAAAATACTGGAGGCCCTGGCGGGTCCCAAGGCACAGGAAATCGGACTCCATCCGGCTCCGACGGGCAGCCGAACGGCCAGAAAAATCCCAATGGCAACGCCGGAGGCGGAAATCGAAATCCAGGCCAGACCCCTCAATCCGGTACAAACAAGGGAAATGCTCCAGGATCCCAGGGTAAAGGTAAGGGAAATCCTTCTGGGACCCCTTTCTCTGGTAAGGGCAGAGGGCGTGGCGACGGTGGAGGTCCATCATCCGGCGGCCGTGGCCGTGGACGTGGAAAGGGCAACCATCGTGTGGATCAGGTCCCAGGTGCAGATCAGGTGTCCGATGCGGATCGAGATTACGTTGAAAATGCCTTGAATCCAGCAGATGATCCGTTCCAAGATGAGTGGGTCGACGAATCAGGGTGTGTTCACAACGTTAACGCAAACACTGGAGGTCAGAACGCCTAGGGGAGCCACGAAAATCGCCCCTCCCCAGGCGATTTCAGGCATGATCCCCAGATTCCAGATCGACCATTACTTGATGTAGGGTCGCTTGTCTCCTCTCCCCTGGATCCGGCAGCGGATCCTTCTGTTGTAGTGGACGAGGTTGGTGTACAGTCCAAGCACAGGGCTCGTCAGTTTGTCACAAAGCTGTGGGTCTCTGATTGCAAGGGAAATTTCCACCTCGCCACTTGTTTGTGTGACAATGGATCAGAGGTAAATATCCAATCCAATTCTTTCTTACCCGACGACTGCGTGTTTGAGTCGCCTCATCCTGTTACCCTCGAGGGAGTTTCTGGACATTCTCTCGCAGGTGGGCAACGCGGTTGTTATATATCAACTCATTTGGTCGCTCAAAACCTTTGGGAAGAAGGTAACGTGGAAGAAGTTGTCCTTAAGGATGACTACTTCTATCGTGCCGACATAAAGTATGACCTTTACTTGGGCCATCCTTGGCTTCGCAAGAACAGGGTGGCGCCCGTAGGTCATCGGCGTTGTTTTTTGCTGGAGTCAGGTCCCTTGGAGCGTCCTGAATTTCGTTTTTTGCACGCAGGGTTTAAAAGTGCAGAAGAATTTTTGAAGCAAAATGTTACACCAAAATTTGGCGAAGATGTCACCATTGCAGAGGTGAATGGGAGTGCCGATTACTCCCGAGAGTTAGAATGTCTTCGTAGGGACTCCCAGCCACGACGCCCTTCGCGCTGGCACTCTTCATCCTACAGAGTTGTCGACAAATGGCGCGATTCAATTTGTGAATATTTTTATGAACACCATTCCCTTTGGCCACAGTATGATGCCTTTGCTAACCGCAAGAACAAGCGCTTCGACAAGCATTTTCGCGACGCTTGGACCCATAAATGGGACAAGAAGTTATGGATTAATCCTCCGTTTCACTTAATCCAGCAGGTCATCCACAAAATCAAGCAAGATAAAACCCAGGCGATTTTAGTTGTGCCCTTGTGGGACGACAAGCCTTGGTTTCAGGAATACAAGACATTTGTGTAGATTACATCGAACTTCCCAGGAAGATTAAGCTGTATGCCAGGGACGACACAGGTCCCCTGCCACAGCGGTCCTGGAGTTCGCTTGCATTCCTGGTGGATGGAAAGCTTTCTGACTCTAATTCTGCTGATTCTAGTACAGATTCCTGTGTTGGGTCTGAATCTGAGGTTGAGCGTGGTACTGATGATGAATCTATTTTTTCTGATTTTTGTCCGTCAGATACCCAAGGTGATCCAACGTCAAATCGATCCGCCTCGTCTCCCTCTTCCCCAATACGATCGACATCGAAAAGAATCTTCAGTACACGGGCGAAGAAAAATATTAAATCGCGCCGCAAATTCAGAGTTTTTTATGAAAAACCCCGTGTGGAAGCTTTCATAGATCCTTTCGAGGAGCTGGATCACGAAGATAATCTCTGGAATGTCGACACTCGACCCACCTATCTTCAAGAGGCAGTTGATACGGACCTGTTTAGGGACATCCGTAAGAAGATTCTTCCTGCCAAGGCCGAAGAAGTCGCCAAAGTTTTTTCGACAGTAACTCCTGGCGATCAGGTGGACACTGAATTGTGTTCCAAGGCAAGAGAAAAGATTTTTGAGGAACGGAAGGACACAACCCTTTCAGGGAAGTTGATCAAAGACCCCCCTGTCCGTGGGCAGTTCGGTGAAGCCTTCATCGAGCTTCGTGAAGGTTACAAGGCGAAGAAACAGCGTCCTTATGAAAACCATGGACATAAACATGAGATCCTCAGAAAAATCATCGAGAGAAATCTCAGGGAATTTGGTTGGCTTGAGGGTTGTATGACCAGCGAATGGTGCTGTGCACCCTTCACAGTCCCGAAGCCGCCGCCTGCAGACCAGAACACTATAGATGGTTGGCGAATGGTTGTTGATTTTCGCAATCTCAACGCCGAAACCAAGGCGGATTCACACCCCCTGCCCCTCATTGAGGAGGAAATCGCCAAGAGGGCAAGAGGTCGTTTGTTTTCTGTGCTGGATCTCCGTCACGGCTTTCACCAAATGCCGTTGAGGAAGGACAGCCGACGTCTCACCTGTATGTGCACGCCATGTGGCCCAGTCCAGTGGACGGTCATGCCCATGGGCCTGAAGAACGCCCCTTCGTTTTTTCAAAGAATGATGGAGGATGTGCTTTTTTCAGCTCATCCTGAACTTCGTGCCTTCGTGAGTGTGTACATAGATGACATAATCATCGCGACGGAGGGGGAGGGACTGACCGAAGCCGAGCTGGTGGCCCTACATGAAAAGCAGCTGAACCAAGTTTTGGACATTCTTGATGCCAATCAGCTGATTTGTGGGCCAAAGAAGGGAAAATTATTTTTAAAATCAGTCGAATTTTGTGGTTCTCTCCTTGAGAATGGCACCCGACGACCCAGTCCAGGGAAGCTCGTCGCTATTCAGAAGTGGAAGCGCCCTGAGACGATCACGGAGTTGAGAGGATTCCTGGGTTGTTGCAATTTTTACCACACTTTTGTGCCGAATTATGCCAAATTTGCTGCCCCCCTCACTGAATTATTGAAGGTAGGGAGAGATGCGGGCAAGGCAGGTTCAAAGGTTCGTGTCAAGTGGACTGACGAGTGCGAGGAGGCCTTCCATCACTTGAAGGCGGCCCTCTGCGAAGTCGCCACGTTGCATGTGCCCCAATTTGACCGACCCTTCTACATAAGAACCGACGCTTCTAGGTACGCGATCGGAGCTGTCCTTGAACAGGTTGATGAAGCCACTGGCGATCATTACCCTCTTGCATTTTGGTCTCGGAAGCTAGCCCCACGCCAAATGCAATGGTCGCCGCGTGAGCAAGAAACGTACGCCATAATTTGCACTCTAAAAAAGTACCAATCGTGGGTTGGCACCAATCGAGTCGAGGTCCTGACGGATCATCGATCTCTGGAGTATTGGGCCACCGAACACATTGATACTGTCGCGAGCCCAGCTGGTCGACGGGCCAGATGGCACGAATTTCTCAGTCTGTTTGACCTCCATGTGTCGTACTTGCCTGGAAAACATAACACGGTAGCGGATGCTCTGAGCCGATGGGCTTACCCCGCTTCAGAGGGGCTGCAAAGTACCAACATCCATGGTACGGAGCAGGACCGCCATGTAATAATCGAGTGGGATCAAGAAGAAAAGAAACTCATTCCACGTGCATGCATGCAATGCGCTGTTAAACAGCACGCATTACCGTGCCATGACATCACGGCCATCTCAGATCCGGCGCATGCTCATGAGATCTGCACCAAAACACTGAATGTCGTGGAAAAAGTCACCGATTCCTCCTCAGGGAGTGTGAAACGGTTTGACTATACCCGACGAGTAAGTAGATTTCGGTTGATCCAGGGCATTAAGCGTCGAGATCCGGCCAAAACTCCACCCCTGCCGAAAGATTCCCTTATCATCCGTGACTGGACGTCCGATTATCTGCAGGATCCCATGTTTAAAGAGGTCTTTGGAAATCTCAAATCCAAAGATGCTCACAAGGATGGGATTTTTTCTGAGTATTCGTTGGATGGGGGGAAGCTGTGGATGGAGTGTAAATTGTGCGTACCAGACGCCCTGGCCCCCCGAGTGTTAAACTGGTGGCATAAATGGGAGTCCCCCCACGCACATGGCCGTCGATTGTGGTCGATGATTAAACATAGGTTGTTTGGCTCACGGCTATATACTCATTGCATGAAAGTAGCCGCCGGATGTGCCCAATGTGCTGTCTCGACGCCCCCCAGCGCGAAGAAGCACGGCCATCTGAGGCCACATCCTATTCCGGAGCGCCTCTTTAACAGAGTCACCAGTGATTTTTTCTATCTCGGTGAACTCGACGACGAAGAGTGCCATTGGACGAATAAAAAAGTCAATGGTGTGCTCCCTATTCAGTGCCGTCATTCCGGCTACATGCAGGTGTTGCCTTGCAACATCGAGTCGATGACTGGCAAGGCTGCCGCCAAATGGTGCGCGCAGACCTGGATGGGAGGTTGGGACGTCCCATCCGAGGTGGTTACGGACTCAGGCAAAGAGTACACCTCCGAATGGTGGAGGGAATTATGTGCTCGCCTTGGAATCCACCACCTCAGGTGTGAAATCCACTCGCATCGAGCGCTGCCTGGCGAAAGAGCCGGCCGCTCAATTATAAATATGCTTCGTAAGGAGCTCGCGAGTGAGAAGGATTTCCACTGGCTCGAAGTTCTCTTCGCATTGCTTCGCCGTTACCACAACACGCCTTTGTATCATGGCCTTTCTCCAAATGAAATTGTCTTTGGACGAAAGAAGTGTTGGTGGAACATGCCGTTGAATAATCCTCGCCCCTGTAAGGATGCTTCGTTGTTTTTTGGACGACGTCCAACGAGCAGATAAAACTGTGTCGAAATTAATCGAAAAGCATCAAGCTGACTGGCTTCGGGTTCAGAATCAAGGTCGAAAAAACCCCCACAATTTTGAAGTCGATGATCGAGTTTGGCTTCGAAAATCCGAAACCACCCTGGACGGAGATGATAAGCTTCTTCCCTTGTGGGAGGGGCCATTCGCTGTTACAGCGCGTCTTGGTGAGAACAGGTGGAGGATTCGTGTGGATGTCAGCAGGGAAATTGACGTTTCGGGCGATCGCCTCAAGAGAGAGATCCCCTCCCCCAAGGATCGGGTTAAACCCCTTTTTTGGACTTCGAAAATTTTGTCCGATCGGGTCATCGAAGGGGGGAAGTACGAACTCAAGAGGAATGTTGAAGCAAGACGTGACGCCAAGGGCGAATGGGAATTTCTATGTGAGTGGAGGGGCTTTGATTCCAGTCACAACAACTGGGAACCAGCCCATTCTTTTGTCCATGGATACACCAAGGGGTTCATCTACTTCCTCAAGAAGCACCCCGAAATTGGCGTACTCCTGACAGACTGTTTGTCGAAACCAGACAGACAAGTGGAGAGCGACGGAAAGAGACCTGTGGTGAATCGAGATCCAGCCTTTTATGGCCCTCATTCGTCACATTCCAGGGCTGATCCGTCGATCCCCCCTCCTGCGGTCAGGCCAGCCCAGGAGCCAAATGAGAACCAAGCTTCAAGTTCGGCCGCTGATTTGCAGCGCCCAAGCCGTACGAGGGCCCGACCAGACAGGTTGGTGGTCACATGTATTCGTGCTTGGCCGAATTCAGCCTCGTAAAAAACCACATTCTGCTCAATCCACTGTTCATTTTTTTCCTGATTACATCATGATGTGGAGAACTGCGAATGTTTGATAATCTGACGTCAATCAACTTTTCTTTGGTCTCCGTTCGGTAGCGTATCGAAAGCCGTAAGCCACGGAGTGTGCTGCCGTGTTCAGAAAAAACCAAACTCAGGCTTAATTCAGGCAGATTCGGGGTAATCTTGTCTCTGTTGGTCTGTGCATCTTTGGAATTTGGCTACTCGTGCAGATGGAAGCAAATGTACATACTCAAAACGCTGGCCAGCGACATTCACCCCTACAGGCACCCCCTGTAGTACTGGCTGCACCAGATGCGACGCCAGGAACTCAGATCTCACCTTCATTTGCTGTGATGCGGAAGCCAAAGTCCAGATTCAGATCCAGGATCCTCAAATTTGCCTTGAATTTCTCAGGTTTGTCCATCATTCTGCCACTGTTGCACGAAACCCAGACGTCAATTGTTCAGACAACCTTCAGATAGGAGCTCTAGGGACTTCTAACAGCAACCTCTGAAGTCCGTAAGCTTCGTTGTATTTTTGGCACACGCCAATGTGAGCTCAATCCGACCTGGAACTGTCGAAAATGGTGAATCCAAGTGTCTTGTGGGACTCAATTGAAAGATGGGCCTTGTCCAAGTCGATTGACACCGCCGTCACTGTAAATACGGTGTCTCTCAGTTATATACTGTCAGTAAAGCGCCTCCAGCGAACCTTCGGCGCGTTACATTGCAAGGATCCAGGGCTATCATGTCCCATCATGATGCATCATCACATGATCCACATTTTGAGGGAATCTGTTGGATGCTCGCGAACCAACGTGCCGGAAAGCACAATTGAGCTGAATAAACGACAATATATATTAACTTTAGTCTAAACGAAAGTGTTAGTAGTTTCAGTTCTAGACATTCCGCTTCATTTCACCTCCATCTTAGGGAATTTGCTGATGTTAGGACAATTTAGGTTGATTTCCCTCTCATCTCCCCTCATTCCTCGAAGATCTGTCGACGGCTTTGCCTAACTTCGTTGACGCTTATGATTTTCGGTGCACTTAGGGTCTGTAGACTACATTTGTAATTGTTTTCCCTCTCTGTGATTGCTTCATCTCCTTCATCTTTGCCCAAATTAATTCCCAATCTTCCTGAATCTTGTGATCATCCACCAGATGCGCCAAATCTGAAGCACATGCTGCACTTTTCAGAACGAGAAAAGCGGGAGTAACACGATGTAGAGTTCGGCGAGGACACCGTAGCGTGCCCGCGACAGCGACACTGTGCCAGAGCGCTGAGATGTCACTCCATTTCTTGATTCCCCCACTCAAGCCACCAATAATCTACCTCATTCTCAACCAAAGTATGGTTTGGTATCGATTCTCGATACGTTTACATGCTTTTTAGCCCTTGACCTAATGTTTTACTGCACGGAGGACTGTTCGTCACTTCTCATTCTGTCTCAATTCAGGTTCATCCATCCTGATCCAGTGCCAATTCAGCCCAAATCAGGTCAGATCAAGCAGATTTCGCCCCATCGAGGTTACATTTCTATTTTTTTCTGGGACTTACCCGCACTACATTCTTCATTGACGTAGCGACACACCCCAGTGTGTTTTTGGAGGGGGAGTGTAAGTGGGGCTAACCCCCATCTGCCCAGATTTTCACTGATCTAACCCAGATTGACTACATTTTGGTCATTTTCTTTGCTTCGGCGGAGTCGCCGCCTCGCAGCTCAGTCTCAGGATCAGACCTATATATTTCTGATATGCCGGATCTGATTCCGCGGTCCATTCTCCGTAAATCCGCCGCGTTCCGATCATTTGCCTGGAATCGCCATTTGCCGCTGACGCGCGCTCGCGGGCCAGATCGGCCAAATATTTTTCACAATCTGATTTATTTAAATCTTTTCAGATAGTTTTGGACACTGAGATGTATTTAGAATAATCCGCGTCAATTTTCTTCATAGACTGGGATTTTCTGCCGGACCACAATCAGCATGGACCTTGCTTCAGTTGTTGCTGCTCTCGCCTCCGTTGGTGTCCGAGTATCTGGTTCTACCCCCAATAGCAGCGTTCAGGGAGACTCCTCGCGTGCCTGCCCCACTGGTCTCGCCGGCCCCGAGCCCTCCGGCACCATCAACGACCCAGGGCAGCACTTTCAGGGCAGTGGGAGGGACAGGACGTCCCCTTGGTAAGACCTTCTTCCTGCAATGTCAAAGGAGGCATCCCGAGCTCCCGAAGATACCTACCTACCTACCTGCTGTTCGAAGCCATAACACTACCCCCCCCTTGAGACCTCGAAGAGGTCTCACTCATCTGGGTTGGCGTCACAATGTCGAATTTGCAGAGTAGGCCCAGAAAAAAAAAGTTTTGGACCTCGACATGTGTTGGCTACAGAAGAATAACAGTGGTTGAAACTCACACACTGTGGTGCAGTCATGGTATACCTGTCGTCAGCGCCTCATTCATACGCCGTGTTCCACTCTGCCACGGCTGTGTCTTGGCGGAAGCTGCAGAAGACAACTTCGCCAGGCACACTGCACGGGCGCTGTACCCACAGCAAGGCTGTGGGCACGTCGAACCATAACATACCATAACATTGGGCACAGCCATCGAAGCTGATTGCGCGGCATTCAAACAACCAATCTGTCAACTCAACAGGACATATGAAGGCAGTCGATACCATTAATGGCATCCAGACTGTCGAATAAGCCATTACTTGGCATCCAGATATGTCGAATCAGCCATTAGTTGGCATCCAGACATGTCGAATCAGCAGTCCGTGCCCAACGTAAACGTGGATGAACGATTGGCCTGGAGTCGACATACTTCGTGCACTTCCTTCAGTGTCTCGACGCCAGCCATGAACTTGAAGGTTTCATGACCCGTGTAGTGTTGACGGATATCACTTTGGAGGGCACGCTTCTGAATTAGGATACCAGATCAATGGTTCAGCAATCGAAGGTTGGGATCACCAGGTCGGCCGTCCACGGGGCACTTGTACTGGAATACGAAGACATGTTCACGGGCAAGCGCTCGAAACTGTCCAGGTCCCAATGTTTGTGCCTTGGTCGAATAGAAATCCCAAAGGCTCGACGGTTTCCAAGCGTCCTCACTCCACAGATCGGTCCAATTGGTGACCTCAAAGGAGAACCCGTTATGTCGACCAGTAGACCATCGATAGGTTTCCTTCGAACCAGTACCAGCGGCCATGCTGTGGTAGAACTGACCAGTTCGCGTATGGACTCGCCACCATGGCGTGTCAGCAATCGAAAGTTGTCGCACAACAATGATGGCACTGAGGTCATCGACTCCAGGACTGAGGGCATATCGGTCAATGACCTCAAGCATGTCGGTTTGAGAACCTTCTTCTTGGAGTCGTAACCCTAACCCTAACCCTAACCAAGTGGCCAGATAGGATCCCGGTCCTGTCGCGCGATCGCAGCAGAAGAAAAATAAAATACCAAGAAAATGACGCACCGCCAGAAGAAATAAAGCGAAAAATCGTCTTTTCTGACCTCAGAAACCCCCCCAACATGTTTACGCCGCTGTTTGGCGAGGTCGCAAAATTTAGGACACTCACCAAAAAAGACGAACAATAGAGTCGCGACGCCGAAGAAGCTGAGCGTTGCTTGCCCCAAACCACATAGCAAAGTGCGTGCCCTAGGCGCTAGGGACTTGTGCGCGCCCCAAAACAAACCACACATAGACAACAACAACGCCACCGGCCGCCGACAAACAAGTATGTTATATGCCGCGCAACGCTAAAAACCAACGAAACAAGCAAAACGCGGTAAGAGGTAGACAAGGAGAGAACAGGTATGTAACGAACCGCACCACGGTGAAGACATGCCACAAGTACACGACCAAGCAATACAAGCCCACTCACA